>CM061920.1:331000169-331318137 GCA_031002005.1 Vandiemenella viatica
TCCTCCAAACATCATAACTCACATCTACACTTACAATTAAAACTTTTAATTAATGATTCATATATAATACTGGCCTGCAGGGGCGGATTTTGGCTTGGGGAGGGAGCGGCTTGAGTGGTCTTTGGTTTGGTGGTTTGTGGGGGGGACCTTGAGTCGGTCAAAGGTAGAGAGGTAGTCTTTATAGTTCCCTCGGATTGCAGCCCCCTTAAAAGATCAGGAGAGTTAAAAAAATTCTCCGAAATTATGATGTCGGGGGTGGACCTAGATACATCCTTGAGCCCCCAAGCCCCCCCTCTGAATACGCCCCTGCTAGCCTGGAACACATAGCTTCTATCCTTAAGACAATGTTAATTTACATGAAAAATATACACAAATTCACAATTAATTACACGAAAACTATACAAAACCATAACTAATCGCTCCCAGATTTCTATCCATAATTCTTAAAATAACATTTCATTATAGGTCTGGGTCTGAGAGCAGTTATGTATTGCTCTTACAGTAAATGTTTTGAACAACTACAAATTCGCTATTAACAATGACTACAAAGTTGTTAGCTATGATAAGTTACGACCATCTAAATAAAGATCCATAAAAGTACATGTAGATTAGCCAGCCGGTGCAAAGAGCAAGAAGTCAGTAACAATTTTAACAAAATCCTATTTTAACAAAATCTTATTTTAACAAAATCCTTTTTTAACAAAATCCTATTTTAAAAAACGCCCACTGTTCTCCCAGTTGGTTCCGTCACATGATGTTTTCAGTTGTCGAACACGGGGTTAGATGGTTCGAATCCACGTGGTGAAAGAAATTTTCGTTGACGGGCATCGGATCGCAGGGTATGAGATATGGTGCTCCTCAGTTCGTAATCACTAGCTTGTGCGGGGTCCTGGGTAAAATCGTAAACTTCTCTACAGTACGTATGCAGTGAGGTCATATGACGCTGTTGATGGGGGTTCGTCCTCGGATGGGAATGTTAATCCCGGTGGTCCGTTTGGTCTCTTTCGGAAGAGTAGGACTCAATGTGCTGGCACCGGGCTTCACCATCTCCCTTCTTTTATCTCTCATCGACAAAAAACTGAACACGCACACTATCACGATCATCCACCCTACAATTATACTGTCACACTGGTGAAGGAATCTTCCCAAACATTTCGACGGAGGCATAAACATGGTAACTGCATCCTACAGGAGCCGCGTAAAGCGTTCATGGAAGAAGATTTAAAAACTACTCCAAATTCCGTTATTACAAAAATACAAAGTTCAGTATAGTGAACTTTACTAATAATACATTTGTAATGCTAGAGGCTAGTTAAAACATCTGAGAAGTGTTACTGGATGCGCTTGCCATACGGTTTCGTAGCTTTTAATTATAATTACGTGGGTTGATTTTAGAGTGTAACACAGTAGATGTATTAATGCAGATGCTTGGATTTGTAAGCAGCAATTTTAGCGCAGGCTGTGGTTAGGTTGAAATGCATCATGGATCGGAATGACAGCTGACATTCGGCATTGATGGAACGTGCAAAATCTGGTTGGGACCGTATCTTTGATTCGTACGATTAGTATAGGATCTGTACAATATGCAATATGTTTTATTTATGTATTCTGCAAACCTAATTCCGTGATGCAATAAAAACCTTTATTTCATGTAAGATGTTTCCTCGGACCAAGCTATATTATTATGTCGGTGGTGTCTGCAGTCTTATGAAATATTTTATTTAAATAGTCCGTGTAACATTGTTCATAACGTGTTCCTCGATAAAGTATCCACTCAATACCCTTAGAAATGAAAACTTCACCTTTTACAGATATAAATAAAACAAGCCGCACTAAATTCAATATACAATTTAATGATTCGTGTCATATTGTATTATTCGTCAAATCTGTAATTATGGGGCACTACCACTGTCTTCTTAGATGTTTACAACTGAAAATAATAATTTCTTTGCCTGTACACTGCTGTCACAATTTTAAAATATATCAATTTTTGTACACGCAGTTTTGCACTTTCAACTAAACATCTGCTTTTGTGTTTTGTTACAATGAGAATACATTTAAATTACGTCTCTTCAAAATGTTTAGAAAACTGGAAAAGTAAATAATCAAAGTTGCCGTAAAGGTAAGTATATAACAGCCAAATGTCAAGCATAGAAAATCCATCATCATGAAAAGCAAGAGTTTAAAGTAAATTTTTATAGTGCCATAAACATTGAATAGTAGTTCCAAAAAACTTGAACAATCTTGGTACTAAGTGTTGGGCTTATCTGAGTATTTTTCATGGAGTGATATCATTTCCTGTTTCGGCAACCGGCTACGTAGAGTCAAAAGACATACCCGCACCGTAAATTTTAAGCTAGTTCTTAAACTATCAAACTGTCCCATCGAAATATAATCTATACTTCTTGTGTGATGCCATAACCAACACACTGTAACAGCCCTCATACCTGAACTTTAAAGAGAATTGTATTTTATGAAGTATTTGTAGTGAGTTAAAGTTTTCTTGAATATTATAGTGTAGGTTTGTTTTTCAATTAACTGTAAATCAGTGTATATAGACTTTCTTTTATGAGAATAAATTATTTAAAGGCCATCTAATGTGTTTAAGAACAGAATTGTGCAAGAGAATTGCTTATATGTTGGTAATTCCAAGTATTAATGCAAGTTACGATGTCTAAAGGACAATTTACTACAGTTTAAAATGATTTCTATAAATAATTTTGTGTTTGAGTATCTTTAATTTCCATTTCTGACCATTTTGTAATGATGTTAAATGATTATTTATTAATTCTGATTGTTTTTAATATGTTTCAATTATTTTAGAAATATCTGGCGGAAGCCTTTGAAGTGTTCTAGAAATTTCGATCGAGCCTATATAAAGAAATCAGCAGAAGGACAGTAGTAGTTTATACAGATTCACTTTGCAGCTGCGAAGGACTGCGTTAGTAGTATCTCTGGATTGTATCTATGAATGTAAGCAGTATCGTTGACGTGTTGTTTGAAAATAAACGAAAGTTTAAACGGAAATACATTGTGGACTACTTAATTACTGTATTAATTAAACCACGAAGAATCTGTTAACACTCTCAGAATAAGATAATTAAAGGTGATCATCCAATTTTCAGTCTCTTATCGCACAAACTTGTTTTCGTGATAGTCGGCCGACTCGACACAGAAGAACATGACGCATGGTTGCTGAGAACTCTTGTGAAAAATAAAATACGATATTCGACTCGGTGCAATGACTCATCAACCAGGCAGCAAATATCATTCGATTCAAGAACTACCAACAATACAAGAAATGCAAAATACCGACGGGAAAGGTCACTGATGTTTATGTGATTATAACCGGCAATGTTTTCAGGCTTCGTGTGCTATCTATCAAGTCTGAATGAGTGCTCGTGATTATTCCAGTACCTACTGTGATGATCACTTTAATTTTTGTATGAAACTACGTCCCAACATACCTTCAAAAAAAAAATTAAAAAAAAATGAACTTACGACAATTTAAAGAAGTGTAATCATACTTTCAGACATACTTAAAAGACTAGTAACAACGCATCGATAACATCTACGAAAAACGAACCTCATTGTCAGTTTTACAGAGAACATAACACTGTGTGGAGTTTGTGTTCTCACTGTACTATGAAAACAAGCAGAACATCAAAAAACTGCTGCTGGTTTAAGATAGAACTGAAAGATTTTCTGATTCATATTTAATCTTTCAATGTAAAAGAATTCTTACCTTGCTCTTGTAAAGTTAAAGATAACAGAGACAGATGGTTTCAGGGAAACAAAAAGAACAAGTAACTAGTTTTCATAACTATGGAGTATAATTCCTTTAAAATTACATATGTAAAGCTGCAGTCGATCCTATTAATTACATGTGGGTACATAGATGTATACAGAACTATTAACATCTAATTAATTATTGTTAAAGTCTTTATTTTAAAAAATAAGGAGGAGAGCTTTCTTCCTCCCTGAGACCGTTGTTAGACTTTGACAATAGAAATTCTATCTACTTGTGTTTTTCTGCATTAAGACAGATATTGGCTTCTCGTAGGAGTCGTAAGAAGCAAATGATTCAGAAGTAGAGTGGCAAGTTCCTTTCCTACAACTTCGAAGTACTATTACGAAGGATCAAAAAGGCTGTAAAAAATAAAGGGTTTCGAAATTAAGGTGGGTTACTTCAATACCAGTTAACAACGTAGTTAGGGCCTTAGCACACTAAATGTTACTCACTTGTTTTTGCAGTAATTTGTTTTAGTTATTACCAGAAGAATGAACATTAAGGTTATGTGGTAATTATGTAACGAATAATTATTAAGTTTCTACAAAACTAAGCTATTAAACGGCATAAATTTGACGCAGATTTCATTGCAGATGACAGTGATACAGCTTCGAAGTCTCAATTGTTCAAGTGGCATAAGTTCTTCTGAGAAGAACCGCACTCATGCACATCGTCTGAGAATGACAATTCATGCCATAAAAAATTTGAAAATTTAAGACCCTATTCACCAAAAATCATGAATAACTGATCGTGAAAGTGGCGCGGCATTTGGAGTAACTTACTGACGTGTACCGTCAAATATTAACACGTGTTACATTTACTCAAAATTGCTTCAGGGAGGATCTCAAGAATCTTGAATGAATATCAGAATACAGTAACAGCTGAAATTTTTCTGAATGTTTAGGAACGATAACTCATTTCGATACGCGTTGTCCCGCGTGATGAATCATGAGTAAACCACTGTATTAGTGACCTGAAGGGGCTCTGAACTGTTGGGATTCCAAACTCATGGCTAATATTAGAGAGGAATATCGGTCCAAAGGAAGCAAATCATGCTACTGCAGAGTAACACTTGGTCCTCCATTGCTGCTGCTACGTTAGCGAAATTGAATGAACTACAGTGTACAACATTGGATCATCCAGCACCAACCCATTGTTCTCGACTATGAGTTGCTTGGATACCCTTAAAACAAGATTTAATTTAAAAGAAATTTTCCATCAACGAAGAAGTATGGTTACAGTCCTTATGAAGGAGGACTCTAAAGCCACAACGAGAGGGAAACAAGTGTGCATGTGGTGAGTCTAGACAGAGAAAAAATTTTTTTAATTATTTTATCTTATATCACCGAATTTCAGGATTTATTTTATAAAAATGCCTCGTTCATAACTGATTGACCTTGGTAAGTTGGTACCTGAGTGGTTTTTTTTATCCTTTCTTTCTTTTCATTTTATGATTTTGATATAAGGGTCGTTGAAACCGAGGTCATTAGAGCCACGATGGGATTTCTTTTTGGGGGAGGAAAGGAATGCAGCCATGGTCTTTTGAAGGAACCATCCAGGAATTCGCCTGTGGTTATTTCGGGGAACAACAGAAAATCGAAATTTGTGCGGCCAAACAGGAATATGAACTCGCGCCTTCCTGAACCCCAAGTCCAAGCGTTACCGCCTAGGACTGTTGATAATGTATTGATATATCAAAATATCGATTTTATTTTTGGAAAATATCGATATTTATGAGTGATATTTTTTAGGACGATATATCGATACTGAAATCTGGATAACGGCTTCAATATTTTTTTAAATAAGTGATCATTTTTCGATTGCTCTGAATGACACTATGTCCTTAAAATTTCTGTTACGCACAGAGATCAGCAAGTAAATCTTACTACGTTTCTATAATTAATTTAATAGTTATTGGTGCCAAGTCTACTCAGATGATGACAACAGAGTGGACAAGGCATCGCTCGCCCAGCACGAATCGAACGCCAGCCCATTGTTTGAAATGAGCGTGTGGATTATCCAGGGTAGTCGAACTTGAAATAAGTGTGTTAGCAGGGATAGTGGGAAGTGTAAATAACAAATAGTTGCTAATTCGAGAGTAAGAAAAATAAGACAACTCAGAATAAGCAATCAACTTACAAAACTAAATGAAATACCACAAAAAAAATCATACGAAAAAAAGTTATGTTACTTGACCATAATGCATGCTATTATAGCTAAACTTCTACCTAAATAAATGCCTCAACTGTATTACTTATCAATCTTAAAAATACAACAACAAAAAAAAGATATGCCTCGAACTTCTGTCGAGTTTTATAACTTTTATTAATTTTTATGAAACTTATGAGACGCATAATCGTCATTTTTTTTAAAATAAATTAACAATCATCATCACCAACAGAAACCATTCGAAAGTGAAAACCTGATTAAGAACAAAATCACATGTCTATTTATCAGTGGACAGCCTTACTTTTGCGAGGTTTGATTTTATGAAATTACATTTATGAAAGTATCGATATATCGACAGCCGATAATGATACTTTTTAAAATATCGATGTATCGAAAATCCGATATTTTAAAAAATATCAGTAGCCCTATTACCGCCTACCCGCCACGCTCGGTGGGGGTATCATAGTGTTTCATAATTCATTGTGACGGAGATTTCAAATATCTCAGAACAGTTCAAAACACTTGTGACCGTATGATACTGTCGTCAATATTTGTTGCAATATATAGTTACTCTGGATTAGTGATGCTCGATATACATCGATATATCGGAAACATCGATGTTTACTATTCGATGCATCGAATCAGTTCCATGCATCGCTTAGTTTCGATGTTTAACGATGCATCGACGTATTTCATTCGATATATCGAAAGAACGCACGCGTTTTTTCGAAGCGATAGGATTATTTTTAAAGCAAAACAAAAACAGGAAACTGTATTGCTATACGTCATTTTTGTCGCCTACAAAATCACATAACATTTTGTTCTTTTAATTTGGATAAAAGAATTAATAACTACTAGATTCATAGCAAAAAAAAATATGGTATTGTGTTGCTGTATGTTACTTTTTCGCCTACAAAATCATATAAATTTTTTTTTACTTGCATAAAACAATAAAAAAAATTACAATTTACTTGAAATTTCTCGCCACTGTAGGGCGGATGTCTGAGTATAAACAACTGTTTACAAAATTGTACAAATATCTCAAAAATATTTCACTTTGGTAACCAGCGCATTACCATCACAATTTTTTTTTTTTTTTCGAAAGCTGCACATGTTTTAAATCAACAACGTAACAGAATACAAGGAAATTTAGTAAAAAATAAATTTTTACCTATGCAAAGTTTACAGAGAAAAACTGAGATTTCTAAATTCGAATTAGATTAGTACTCGAGTACTGCTTCTCTTTCAGGATTTCTCGGTTTCCTTGTATTCAATCTTTCTGTTCAGATTTCTAAATATCAGACATTCCAAAACTGCCATTGGAAAAGACTAATCAAAAATTTTTTTCAAATAAATTTCTTGTCTATTTTCTTAAACTTTATATTCGTTGACGCCAACTACGACCACGTTAAACCTTCTTGCAAAAAATGTGTATTTATGTCGATATTTTCATTCGATGCATCACGAAACATCGATGCATCACATCGGAAAAAACATCGATGTATTTTCTGCATGAGCATACCTACCCTGGATGGATGTATGTCTTCTCCATTTACAGCTAAGGCCTCTTATCCACTTGAGCACGCTCAGGCGAATGAGCTGCTCAGTGAAGCGAGCGGCTCAAGTGTGGACGCCTGAGCGCGCTCGTAACGAACGACAGCGAGCGCGCTCAGGGCGAGCCGATCGGTTGTCGGTATTTTGGAATGCTCAAAGGCGAGCCAGTGTTTGTTCCGCGCTCAGTGTGGACTGTATTTGGCGGTTTCTACAATGAGCGCGAGCACGTGGGACAATGAAACTTGCTTAACTCTAATTGATGCGTATGAATCAAGAGGGTGTTATGGGATAGCTCCAGTATTATAATTGAACTAAAAAATAACGTGTATGGCGTGAAATCAGCAAGATATTAAACTTTAGTATTGATGATGTAAAGAAAAAAATAACAAGCCAGCTAGGGTCATTCAGGCGAAAACGATCAAAACAGAAGAGAACTTTTATAACGGGAAGTGGTAAGTCTTTTTTAATAGTATTTCTCACAGCTGAACGGATTTTGATTGAATTTGGTGTTACGAAATTCAGATCCTAATTGCCTAAAATCATATTGATTTTGTGCCAGGCAATACCGGTATAATTGTTTTACCAATTTTATTAAAAACTTGAAATCAGTGCCATAATTAAAATAAAAATAACCTTTAAATCTATATTTGTAAACACAAATTAAAAATAGGTACCAGCCTTCATATAATTTAGGAGTGATTCAATAGTGCCATCACAGACTACCCGTACTAAACTGATGATGCTTTATTTATATACTTTGAACATATCTGCAGGCTTGTGTAGGGACTTCCTGAGGATACGAATCTTAAAGTTATTATACATTTTATCTTCTGGTGGGATCGCCTCACGCATAGGCGTATCGTGCATTTTAATATGAGGTCCAACTAATGACATCAAATGTTCGAAATCGATCTCGTAAAGTTTTGAAATAGCTCATTGTCATCTTCTAAAGTAAATTCGCGAATTAAATTCTTTAGATAATTTCTTCGCAGATGATGACTTTCTCTAATCCATCAACTTGATAATTTTCTTCTCTGTTTTGACATCGTATGGATAATAATAAAGGCCGCAGCTACGCGTGACGACACGTCAATAGCCGAGCGTTTTCTGAGCACTGACACCAGGCTCGTTCGACCAAAATTTCTTTTTCCTTGAGCACGCTCGAACGAGCGCGCTCAAATGAATGAGCGGCTCATTCGCCTGAGTGTGCTCAAGTGGATACAAGGCCTAACACATTTTTCACAGCTGATTAAATTACTTATTTACCTACATACACGATACCAATTTAAAAAAATAAAGAGTACACCAAGAGCGCCTTGGTTTTATTAAAATTCCTGGTATAAAACATTTCGACTGCGAGTAGAAAATTGAGTTTCTGTTTGGATTAACAAGATTCACTGAATTTGATGCGTTGTGGAATAATGTACAGCCTATGATCCGGAATGTAAATTGGGATATGTTTCATTTTGATGTGAAATCGAAAACTGATAAATTTTAGATAAAAGCGTTCCCGATATTAGCGTGCAAGCGGCTTTGTGTTGGTTTCTATTTTCACTGGCGATCTGATAATTTTGAAGTGATAGGCTTAAAAGAGAAGTCCGCATGTTAACAGTCCACATAAATGAAGGTGCCTGCATAAATATTCCCATTGTTTATGTTGGTTGCAAATGCATTTATCTGCAACACGAAATCTGTCAGAATCATTCTTGTATTTACAAATTAGAGACTCTCTTTGTTTCTGGAGAAAAGTAGAATTACAATACTAAAGGATTAAAAGTGTAGACTTTAGACGGATTTACATACACTGATGAGCCAAAATATTATGACCACCTGCTTAAAAGTGTGCAGGTAAACTTTGGTACGCAATACAGCAGCAATTCTGCGTGACATGGATTCGACAAGTAGGTTCAGGAGTTACCTGGCACCAGATGTCTACGCACATGTCCCGCAATTCCCTTAAATTACGGGCCGATGGTTAGTGGGCGCAGAATTGGCGTCCACTTTCGTTCAAGATGTATACTATACGGTATAGATCAGATGAATTAGTTGGCCAAGACATCAAAGTGAGATCGCTGTCATGATCGGCAAACCACTGTAGAACGATTCCGGCCTTGTGATACAGCCGGTTATCCTGTCAGAAGATTCCATCGCCGTTGTGAAAGACATGAAGGGATGCGAATGGTCGGCAATAACTTTCACGTAGTCCACAGTTGTAATGGTACTTTCTATCACTACCACAGGCCCCATGGAAGACCAGGTGAATGTTCACCGTAGCATGATACTGCCCCCACTGTCTTGCTTCCGTGGCATGTTTACACTGATCCACGGACCAACCTCGATAATATCGGGCGCACTGCGGTCGAATTGACGATGTCTTTTGGTCAACATGGGAATACGTAAGGGCCGTCTGCTGCGAAGTCCCATACTCTACAATGTACACTGAATGGTTGTCTCCGAAACACTTGTGCCGGCACCAGCACTTTACTGTTCCGTCAGATCTCCCCCCTGTGCTGCTCTACAGGACGTGGACGTCCACCACCTTGTCACCTACTCGTGGTTTCACTGTCCTCCAACTACTTTCCGCACAGCTCACTACAGTAACACGCGAACAGCAGTCCAGCCTCGCCGTTTCCGAGATGCTCGATTCCAGGCGTCCGGCGACAACAATTTACCTTTGTCAAAGTCACTTTATGTAAGTAGATTTCCCAATAGCCCACGTATAATCGCTTGAATGACTCCTCATGCGTTTCTGCTCCACTATTATACTTTCCTTACCACATGACGTAACCTCTACGTCATCAGACGGCATTCGAGTAGTAAGTTGCATCATGATTGGGAAACGTTACCAGTCTAAAATGTTATTAAAATGTTCCGAAAAGATATTTTAGGGCACAGGTTAAATTTTATAAGCTTGTGCGTTCCTTTTTAGCAATTAACGTAACACTATTTACAAATGGTAGCAACCAACATTTTTATTTTGGTTGATTGTGAGGATCATGGGAAAATGATTGTTGAAGGCACAAAGTTGCAGGGTGATCTGGACATGATATCTAGTTGGGTTGGTAAACATGGGATGAAGATAAATGCAAAGAAGAGTCAGCTAATTAGATACACAAATAAAAAACAAAAGGTTAATTATGAATATAAGGTGGGGGAAGAATTGCTTGCTGAAGACTTGAAATGTAAATATCTTGGCATTACATTTGATAACAGGCTTAACTGGGCAGGACACATTGAACAGGTGGTAGCAAAAATTTTCAAAGTTCTGCACTTGTTGGAGAGAGTGATGAGGGGATGTACGGGAGAAGTAAAGGAATTGGGTTACAAAACTTTGGTCAGACCATTGCTCGAATATGGTAGTGTAGTATGGGACCCACATTTTGAGAATCAAATACAGAAGTTGGAGAAGGTGCAAAGAAGGGCTGCTAGATTTGTTTCTGGAAATTATTGCAGAATCCAATCAGTGACAGATATGATAAAGGAGCTGGAATGGGATTCATTGCAAGACAGTAGGAGGATGAGGAGGGTAATGGGAGTGTACAGGGCGTATACTGGCGATGAGGCATGGAAAGATATTGCAGTAGGTATGAAAAGTAGTTCATGGAAGGGAAAAGATGACCATGACGACAAGCTGGCACTCGATTTCAGGCACAAGGGTGTGGGAAGATTTTCTTTTTTAGGTAAGGGTGTCAGGGATTGGAATGAGTTACCAAGGGGAATGATGAATAACTTACCGAAAACGTTAAAAAAATTTAAAGTTGAAATTCGTAGAGGGCAAATGTAGGTGAGTGAAGGATAACGGGAAGTTGGGTGTGTAGGGAAATTACCACCGGAGCGTATGCTCCATTGCAATTAAATTAAATTAAATTAAATTAAAATATTTTGGCAAATCATTTTATAATAAACTATCTCGAAAAGTCATAATGGGCAAGACAAAAGTTTCAGGTTTCCGCATCAAGCAATATAGTGATAAAGGGTTAAACCAGGAAAGTCAGGGAACTAGGAAACAAAATTTTCATCAGACCGTTGTTTCATTTTGGTGAAGTAATATAGGGCCCACCTTACTGGTTTCAAACACTGACTTTGAATGGCGTGCGTAGGAGAGGAGCTAGATTTGTTTGCGAAAATTACGGTACTACACAATCAGTAACTGACAAGTTAAAGAAGTGAAATTGGGAGTCATTGGAAGATCTGAAGATGAGGAAGTGGAAGGAGAAGGGAGATTGTAAGAAACACATTAGTGATAAGTCCTGGGTGGACGATGGTAGAAGAATTCCTAGTAGCATGTGGAAGGTAAGATATGGCCTAGATCGCAAAGTAGCAGTTAATTTCACGTATAAGAGGATGATTAAATATTCATCTCTGCGTATGCAGGTAGACCTGAAAAAAATTATTGAAATAAATTATGAACAAAGTGTCTCAAACGCAAAAAGTTTTAATTGAGAATTTGTATAGTTAAAAGGTAGGTAAATAAGGAATTTTGCCTAATTAATAAAAATTATTATAAATCTATGAAAGCTTATCAGCAATTTATTACAATCAGTGTCTGGCTCCACTACAATTTTTTCAAGTACCCACTTATTAGCACGTAAGCTCTCAGCTATATTAGCTGTTTTTCAGAGCTGAGGAAGTATTTCTCATGAAACTGAAGGATCTATCTCTATGGCTCTTAGTCTCTGACTTAGAGATGGGAGGACACTGCAGTATACAGTGGGTGAGTTCGACCTTGGAATTCTGAGGGACCTGGATTCGAACCTGTTGCCCATGATTTCCCGAAATCATTCCAGGCGAGTGCTGGGATGCTTCCTGCGTAATGCCGATGGATAAATTCCATCTCGTTCATCTTACATTGTATCCATACAACTTAAACCGTGTATTATGTATCAGAAAAACTACTTATCAGATTCCGATGCGGTTTTCACCGTTTCAAAGCTTAGGATCAGACTTGAATTGTTTGCCATATGTCATGTTTCAACATTACGTAACGTCGGGGCAGTGAGTGAAATTATGACCTTTTATTGAGAAACGGCAAAGATGTAACACCAACTAGATATTGCATACGTCATACTTCGTAAAAATCAGTGGCGGATCCAGGGGGGGGGGATAGGGAGCTTAAGGATCCCCCCCAAAGTATATTGGTCCACCCCGACATCGTTGTTTTTTTTGTTTTTTTTTAACTCTACTGATCTTTTAAGGGCGGCGTGATTATAAAGCCTACCCCTGCACGACTGGAGTCCCCTCCCCCCAAAAACAAAATCCGCTAAAGTCCCCCCCCCCAAAAAAAAACCAAAAACCTGTATCCGCCACCGGTAAAAATGATACGAAATTTAATAGTCCCCACCGTAAATTTCGGTTATTCAGTCCCGAAACTCCATAAATGGTCGTATATAATGTGAACGGCACACGAGGAAACTATGTTAATAACATTATGGAAACAAATGCCCGAGTGCTTCCTTGATTCTCGAAGCTACTATCTCGTGTCGCACAGCTGTAATCTCTAATGTTTTATATTTGCTGTTAGTAGTGAATAATGCATATCTGATGGTTAACATGAATATGAACTGTTAAAGCCTTTAGTGTTTGCATTAAAAGCAGCTTTGGTAAATAATTCTGTATGTCTGTTATTCAAAGTAGCTTTTTTGGCAGTTCTGCAGATCGCGATACATTCTGCATTATACACGTTGCAGTTTTTCCGAAATATGCGTTTATTCATTTTAAAACTGATTATGTTATTCAGTAATTCATTTACGATATTTTCATAATTTATTGTTAATCGATTTTGCCTTTTCGACATTTCCCCAAAAAATCATCGTTTCTGCTGCTGCACAAATGACTGGGGTTAGTTTGATGGAAGTTGGTAAACATGCTTCTGACTGGACAAACAAATATACTGTAGGAATAAATCAACACCAACTCATCTCCTTTAAGCTACACCGGTGGTCAATTGTTCAAACACATATAGCGTCCGTTCTCAAATGTATCTTTAGCCATAGCCGAGCTAGAAAAACAGAATATTGAACAATGAGTATTGATTAGTAAAAAACGATCAATTATCAATACATCTATTTCCAGGTGAACTACAAATGAATAAAATATTAAAAATGAATAAGTTCTCTCCTTAATCAAGTGTGATAAGATCTCAAAATAGATATTTAGCGAGCTCCTTGCCTTGAAAACCTTTTTTCAGGATTAAGAGAGGAAGGATGTGCCTGTTGTGCAATTTTTGGGTACACAAATAGTAGAAAAACAACATTGAAAAAACTGAAATTACCGTTACAATGACAAGAAGTTTAAATCATAACATGTCGGAAGCAACTACTCACATTTTCGTGCTTCTAGTAGCAGAATTCTCATTTCCATAATACTTTATTTATTTATTGATATTTTAAATAGTTACTGATTGTCACGCAGTTTGTTATTACAACCAGGAGAACATTGTGGGTAGGGAACGGGAAGCTCTGCTTTTTTGGAGAAACCATCGCAACATTAGGCTGGAATTATTTCGGGAAATACGGTGAAAGAGAAATCTAGATGGGATCAAAATACCATTCACAAATGCTAGCGTTCACTTTGTCAAACTCCTGAGTCTTTTTATAAGACGCAAAATGTTACTGATCTAGGACTTAGAAAGAACTTTCTAAAACTCTATGTGTGGAGCACAGAACCTAATGGTAGCGAAACATGGACTTTAGGAATACCAGAAAGAAAGAAAATTGAAGCATTTGAAATGTGGTGGTACAGAAGAAAGCTGAAATTTAAGTGGACAGACAAAGTAAGAAATGAACGTGTTTTGGGAATGATGATTGTGGAAAGAAGTTTGTGGAAGAAGCTTACAGAAGGAAGAGAAAGGGTGGTAGGTCATATTTTGAGACATGCTGGATTGGTTAATATGCTGGTGGAGGGAACAGTTGAAGGTTAGAACTGTAGAGGAAGACAGAGATTATAATATAGATAAGATAATTCAGGACCTGGGTTGTAAACGGTATGTAGAGATGAAGAGGTTAGCACAAGATAGGAAGGGATCGAGGGTTGCATCAAACTAGTCGAAAGACTGATGACAGCAAAAAATAAAAATTATGTTACCAACGATTCTTAACATCATGCAACAATATCCACTTGTAAAATTACTTATATTTATGGTTTTCGTTAGATGCAGCTATTATAACATCTTTGACAATTTTCTGATCGGCCACGAAACGATAATTTTAACGTCATACCTTGCGTGTGTCTGATCTTTCTTTATTTTGATGGTCTGCAATTCAAGATGTAAGCAATTAGTTCTTCGCTATCTGCATTTCCGACGGCACAGAGTTCTACAAAGTCATTAGGAGAAATGCCGAGAACTGTGCTCTCACTCAGTAGCTAGGCGCTACGTCATTTGCATAACAGATTGCCTCCAAACTGCGTTACCGTTTCAAAACATGCCTCAAACCTGTGACTGTACTTTGTATTAATCTTTAAAAACATTAATGTACTACGATATTGTATCCTAAGTTAGTAAAACCTACTTCGACTCGTTAAAACTTAAAAATAAAGTAAGCTGTAATGTAAAACAATTTCCTAGTTAAGGTTTTCTTTCATTTCCTGCATCATTTGATTTGACACGTTTAGTCCTCAAACAACTTATAAAGTGTGATTATAAACTACAACGAAAACATTTAGACGACAAACTGGAAACGATACAGATGGGACCCCTGTCCCAAAGAAAATGGTTTGAGCTCTGTGGGGGCATCAATTTTTGTTCCTTTAGTTATTTTTTTTTTTTCCTCCTGGAAGTTATGTAACCAACACGTCATCCACGTGATGTGGATGGATGAACTACGCCTAATAAGAGTCTTGCGTATGAGCTCCGTTTCTCTCTAGTCTGTGTTTCGTGTCCTAATCTAGAATTAATGTGTAAACAGTGGTACATCAGAGAAGGATCTTATTACACAAATCACTCCAGCGTATTTGACGACGTGCGCGAATATCTTCAACGCCGATCTCTGTACTAAAGCAGGAGGTCAAATTAATGAACTCCTTTGTAATTTACTACCCGGATACAATTGTTGCTAGTCTTTTTTTTTTTCTTAAAAAAAAAAAAATGAGAGGGAGAGAGAGAGAGAGGGAGAGACAGATATCAAATTGCCGCCCCGCAAAGCATTCTAAAATTTGTCGATATTCTTCCGAATCACCCTGTTGATGCCTGGATAAAATATGCTCTCACGAAGAACACATATATAGAAGTGGCCGATAAGCTCGAGTCTGCCATTCGGGAGGACGCGGATTCCGATCCCCGTCTGGTCATCCAGATTTCTTTTTTCCATGTTTTCTCGAATGCCGGAATGATTCCTCCAAGGGGGCATGACCAGATATCTTTCCGTTCCTTACCTCCAATTCTTTCCTGCCTATATTGACCACGACATTAACAAGGTTCAAGCCTGCATAAAAATAAAAGTAAAAAAAGTCTTCATTTCGTCACTTTATTCCATTCCCTGAACTATCGGGAGAAAAGTAAATGTATCTAATCCGTTTGCTGTTTCTGCTTTACCACGAGTTCCTCTGTGTTGCTCTAGCTGTTTGTCATATCTATAACTCCATGACATTGGTTTTAAACGTAATGAGTATCCTATCATCTTGAACGCTTATTGAGTTCGTCTTTTCGACATGTGTGCCAAACACCAATACAACACAATACTCCAACAGACGGAATGATAATTCAGAAAATAGTTTGGAGAAACTACAGTCGGTTACTTAACAGCCGTATTCTATCGCGCCCTGCCTTGACCCTTAATCGTCACTCATTTTGATGACTCTATCCAAAAAGTAAATCATTTTTCAATTCCATCTGTAATCCATCCTTTAGGTAAGTACATGTAACCAGTTCACATAGTAAAACAGTTCACTGGATTGCAGGGATGGTCCTTATCATAACTTATATCAAATGGACTATCATTTCGTACGATGCGAATTTCTTCCAAATAGTAGACAAAACTCAATAGGTGTTTATTCAGTGTCCGGAAAACGAATACTACTATCTCCATGTAGAAACACATTCACATCATATAATACATTTACATTGTGCAATAACGTTCTCTCCTCAGAATATCACTTGCCTCATGCTAGTCGATTTCTACACATCGATTTTCTTAAGTGTTTACGCGAGCCCATTGAGGAACTCGTTAAATAATACGTCTTTCTACAGTTATTTTATGAATTACATGCGTAAATCTACGTACCTATGGGTTGAACTTTGTTATTCAACAAATTTTCTTCGCTACTGTGTAACAGCCCTCAAAACCTAAATTAAATGGAATTGTATTTTATGAATCATTTGTAGTAAGGTAGAATTTGGTTGAATATGATCTGGTAGGTTTATTTTGCAATTTCCTGTAAATCAAGGTACATAGACTTTGTTTTATAAAAAGAAATTATTTAATGGCCATTTAATATGTTTATGAACAGTACTATGCAAGAGAATTGCTTAAATGTTCGCAATTCCAAGTATTAATGCAAGTTACGATGTCTAAAGGAGAATTTACTACAGTTTAAAATGATTTCTGTGAATAATTTTGTGTTTAAGTATCTTTAATTTCCGTTTCTTACCATTTTGTAATGCTGGTAAATGATTATGTATTAATTCTGATTGTTTTTAATATGCTTCAATTGTTTAAGAATTGTTAATGTTCGAGAATTATCTGGCGGAAGCTTTTGAAGTGTTCTAGAAATTTCGATGACGTTTATATAAAGCAAACATCCGAGACAGAGAAACAGTTTTCACCGACTAAATTTCAAGACAGCCAAGAACTGTATTGTCTGTGGAATGAGTGTTGTATGCGATCTCTGGATTATATGTATGTATGTAACCAGTATCTTTGACGTTCGTGTCTTCTTTGAGAATAAAAACAAGTATTTTAGTGAACTTTATGGTGGACTGATTATTTATCATATTAATTAAGCCACCAATAATCTAATAACTGGGTTCATTTTACGCGTTTAGGTTATTGCGGTTGTAATAGGAGATTAGACTACGAAGGTTTTGTGTTTGCATGTTAATAGTGTCTGTACCTTGTCCATTCCACAAGGGCATGTCTTCATTTCCATTAAACTGCTTCGATAAAAGGCTTTTTTTAAAATTTGTTTCGTTTATTGCGGTATAGCTTTTATTTCTGGGAGACCAATGCGATTCCCCTTGGTGCCGTAGTTTTACCCCAGATCTACCGCCAACGTCTGGGAAACTATGGACCTGATGTGCTGCCATCTCTCTGCGAGCCATGAAACTTGTGTTCTGTATGGTAAGTGTGTTTTATGGTTATCAAATGTATAGTTTATAGGCGGAGATTGGGAACTGCCCTAGCATTAGCCTAGGGGATTATTGGAGACCGCATAAAAACGGCAATCAGGATGGTCCAGGACTCGAAGCTGGTCTCATTGTATCTCCCTCCTCCACTGAGGTAGCGCCTTAATACGCATTGCCACATTGGAGGGTATTGGAACTGGTGAAATTCCACCAACTCGGAATAGTGGTATATTGTTTATAGATAACAATTGTTTAGCAAACAATGAAAAAAACTATTTGGTAACTGCAGTCTTGATACGGTGTTAAACTACGACTCACACACTACAATTTTATTTTTTTACTTGTGGCTTTACGCGTTGTCAATGTCGAGGTCATTAAAGATGCTTAATGTAAATAGACGAGCCAACGCTATAAAAGCGAGATATGGAGCATGTCCTCCAACTACCACATCAAAAAGCTGCACCAAGCGGTTAACGTTATGGCCTCGCATTCGGAAGGACGCTGGTTCGATTTTTTTTTTTTAACTAATTGCTTTACGCCTCGTCTACGGCTAAGGTCATTAGAGGTGGGATGGGGCTGGGGACAAGGAACGGCATGGAATTCGGCCAAGGGCCTTTTGAAGGAAGCCTCCCGGCATTCGCCTGGAGTGATTTGGGGAAACCATGTAAAACCCTAAGCTGGATGTTCGGACGGGGATTCGAACCAGCGTCCTCTCGAATGCGAGGCCAGAGCTTAACCTCTCACTAACCACGCTCGGTAACACACTATTACAGACTAGCAATAAATCAATAACTTCACACCTCTACTCGATATTTCGGTAGTTTGGTATGTTACGGGGACGGTTTAATAGAAGAAAACTCTTAGATTCAACTTCTGCTGGCAAAAATTAACACTGTTGTTTAACACGAAACAAATAAATCTTAGTAGAAACAGCGTTAGAATTAGACGGATTTGTGGAATTAAAAATAGATTATCATCTCAGAAAGATTGTATTTTCCTATGATAACTTCACGGTCAATAGTAACTGGTTAATTCTTCCAATTACTGGGGAAAAATTACAGATTTTTAATACCATTTGGCCCGGCAAGCGATGCTGCAGCTTTTTTTTTTTTTAATCAACATGTGCATATCATTGATTCTAACTGTATCTAATCTTCCAACTGTGTATGCATTGATTCTTTGTTTGCATAACTTAAGGCACACAACCCTTAATAACTGGAGCTAACATTTTAACCCATACGCTGCCGGGTTTGTTCTTAATTCTAGTAGTTCTAATAGTTAAAGAGTTGCGAATTAATTGCATAATCCTATTTCGGCGAGTAAGAGAAGTCCCATGAAGGAATTTTAACCTTTTTTTTTTTTTTTTTTTTTTTTTTTTTTTTTTTTACACTATCAGCTTCTGAGTATACAAAAAAGTTTTGGAACCATTGATATGTTACGCTTTGAGGGTGTTCTTGTGAAAAGTATGCCTCGTTGGAAGAAATCGCCTGTATTTACTACTACTTGTGATGATGAATTTGCCCTCTAACTACCTTATGATTTGCGAAAGTACCTCGCATTCGGGAGGACGCCGGTTCGAATCCCCGTCCGGGAATCCAGATTTGGGTTTTCCATGGTTTCCCCAAATCACTCCAGGCGAATGCCGGGATGCTTCCTTCAAAGACCATGGCCGAATTCCTTCCCGTTCCTCGCCCCAATCCCATCCCGCTTCTAATGACATCGACGAGGCGTAATGCCCAAGCAAAAAAAAAAAAAAAAAAACGTGAAAGTACGTCCTATTGGACTGTCGAAGATTGGACGACCCAGTTGATTTAGATCAGTAGATTCTTTACATTTCCGAAATAGATAGCCCTTCAATGCTTGGCGTTGCTATAGGCAGCAATGAGGAACCCAGTGCCTCGTATTCCGGTCCGTGGAGCCGCCAGAGGGTCTTGGACGCCGAACGTCTGCAGAAGGCGTCGCCGTTCCGACTGTACCTCGACGGCGCTGACGTGCATACGTAAGTGGCGACCAGGCCGACCCCCTCCACCGCGATCCCCCCTCCCCCCACCTTTCACCGCTAGTACGATGCCAGGTTCCCCCTCCCCCCTTTCCCCCACACCGGCGCCGCGCCACGGCCGCACGATTCCCGACTCCGAAACACGTCATGCAAGGTGGTTTCAAAAAGCTGCTCAGTGTGTGCCGTGCCAGGCTGGCCGTCGCTCCTCCGTCCGCTGACCTTGTGTGCTGCCCGGTGCTAGTCGCGTCCTTAGCTGCATGCACGCGACGCACGGTGGCGGGCCTTGCGCTGGTCGCGAACCACCCCCCGGTGAACAAGTGTTTCCACTGTGCGTGTTTGCGTGTGAACCGCGGCAGGGTGTGACAGTGGCAGTTGTCGTCGACGGTTGTTGTTGTTGTTGGCCGTTTGGATTGCCGTAAGGACAAGATGCCATGGCAGACAACGCCGACAACTGGAAGAAAGCCCTGTACCAGATAGCTGTTGCGGCTCTAGGCTTCCTGTGCCTCGTGATAGCTGCAACTGCGGTCGGCCTACCACCCTGGGGATACTTCAGCACAGACGGTGAGTGTCACACACCTTACTTCTCCGGGGCTACTTCGCTGGAAAGTAACGACGCCACCATATTCTTTCCGAAACAGATTACATCGTCACGGACCGAAAACATCTTCAAGCTTTTCCATCTCGTCGTCTATAACTGTAACACATTTCTGACAATATATCAGGCTCTTGCTGGATGATCTCTTGCGGATTGTAAACATTTGGATCGCCAAATATTTGAACCGATGACCTTTCGAGCTTCATTCGGATTGCATGATGCTGCCTCATCTATCCCGACTCGCTCTGGCAATATCTGTGCGGCGGATAGAAAATTACCTGGATCGATCCATAAGCACCTTTCCTGATGTTGGAATCTCGTATAGATGGCTTCGTGCATGTGAAGGTCAATTGGGTTTGAATTTCCTACTAAGCCGACGGTACAGCCATGACGGCGGAAAATAAAAATGCTGTCAACTTGTCTTTAGAACCGGTTGGACCAACTTTTCAACTGTCCCGTTACTGGAAATCTCTGTGAAGGCTGATATGTAATTGCTGCATGTTCGTATACAATACTACAGAAGCTGCAATCCGATACTTGTCTTTTAAACCGAAGTGTCAATATGTTGTTTCTAGTTGTTATAGAGGCGTCACAGAAAAGAGTCAAACTAAGCTCAGGAACTTAAACGTTCCGATTTGGTTTAATTGTGTGAATTTTTTGCATATATCTGCAACAATGTGTTCATCAAAAATAACTTACGAAAACGGCTAGTAATGTGCCGTTCCTACAGCTGGGTTCATCGTGCATAGAGAAAATACAACTTGACATGTGCGAAAACGTCAGGTGATCACATTCATCTTTCTGAATGACAAAAAAAAAAATTGTGTATCAGAGAAAATACATCGAGGGAATATCCGATTTATGTCGTCAAGTGATTTTAGGTTCTTTAGCTACAATAATCAGCTTTATTATGCTCATCTCTTAATGTTTCAAAAATTAATTATTTATTATATATGTACACTGTAATATTGTTCCATTTTATACATGAACAATACTATAAAATGTGACTGATGACTACATTAAACTGTAGGTTTTTCAAATTTTTTGCGGTTACACCAAGAATCTGGAGGAATCCCTAAACCTTTCGTCAGAACTGCATGCCTACAGTTTAGCCAATTGCTTTGTTATATCATTCCTCGAGGTGATAGTTTCATTTTAGAAGATTTCAATGTTTTCTTCGTTCAGTGAACTGACTATTGGTGTCCAAGATGTTTATGAAAGTTGGTTTCGAAATGCTGAGGTGCATCGGCGACGTGGCTTCCTGCAGCTGTCCTTCGAACACCTGCTACGGCAACTAACGGTTTCTCTCTGCCACTATACATAAATCGGAATCAGACCAACCCAACACAGTGCATCAGTACCGTATCCTACTTCCTACTTTATTATATAACTGTACCTCGTTCTACTCTGCCTCTGAATGAACGCTACGTATGAAATTTGACACGCAGAAATTATACGCTTATTGTAAAGTGCTAGAAAATTTGACGTGTTTCAGAATCTTTTCAAGAAATACTTTTGTTTCTTGAGAACAAGAATGTAGAGTCACTTAGATCGGGAAAATTATCTATTTATTAGGCCACAGTACACCTTCGGAGTGAAATGCGTAAGAGAACAAACATTTAACTTTCGATAAGGAGACAGGGTTTGTTAAACGCTAAGGAGAAGAAAGGATCATCAAAGTAATATATAAAACCTCTGCAGCAGTTTTATTATGTCCATTCATTATCCATCTGCTGCATTCCTCCTACAGATTACGAGTCAGATAGCATTATAACTGAAGTCGGTTTATTAGAGTTGATATCAGAATAGAGATAAATTTCGATATTAACCGATCGTAATGAGGTTAATCTTTTGATTTATTTTGTCTATTAATCCAGCTAATATTGTCACTGAAACTTCTCCCATAAAAGGCTGGCAATTTAGTCAGTTACTATCAGTAATAAATACATCTTTAGTTTCACGTATATCTGAAATAACGGGATGAGTTTGTGTCGTACACTTGAAATATTAATTTCAATTCACTTACGAAGAACGTTTGTTACTTAAACGTCAATCAATTTATGTCAAAAACAAACATGAGAAAACATTTATTACACAAAGCATATTTATAGAAGATCAATGCGGCTACAGCCTAATAATTTGTTTACTTTTCTACGGAAATGGAATCAAAATTGCTGTTGTGCTCATGACATAAAATTACAGAGGAATAATGTCCAGCGGACTTAGGAGCTACAACAATGAGGGTTTATTTGCAACAAATTGAATCAGCCGTTAGTAAAAGAGGATAAAAGCCACTACTTGCTGAAATTTCTAAAATTTAAAATTGACAAATTATCTTAAAACTGACCAACATTGTATATATGATTGGGGTAAGAGCTCTGTTGTGAAATTCACTATAAATGATTCGATTATTATTAAAAATATATACATATAACAACACTGTAACCGGAAGATTTGTCGTACCGTCATTGGACTATTCAGCCACAAAAGAAGAAGCCGTGCACTCAACTCTAGCAGCAACTGGCTTTCTTCACAATCGCTACAACTATCATCTCCGAAGATGCTGTGAATAATGACGATGATGAACCGGAAGAATGTCTATATATTAAAATATATTATTAAAAGATCGATTTGAGATAGCTGTGGAAATTTGTACCTCTTTGTCTATATGTATCTCTCTGTGTGTTCAGGTGAACTAAATTACTGGTTGGATTTTGATGGGGTTTGGATAATGTATAGTCCTAGTGTTGGGAGCAAAATATGGTATGTTTCATGTTGGCGTGAAGTTGGAAAGCTGAGAAATTTAAGACAAAAGCGTCCAGTAGTTAGAATCCATTTTTCGTTGAACACAATTCACTCAAGAATTACTGGTCTGATTTAATTAATCCTCGCACGCCTATTGTAATTTCAGCTATGAAAGTCACTATATTATTTCGAGGAAATGTGTAAAATATTGTTTTAGCTTAAAGGAAATGATTTAATTGTGACTTAATGGACGGAATCCGTGCAATAACAGTCAGTTGTGGACAACAGCTAGTAAAAATTAGATGAAATATTCAACAAACCGCAATGGGATATATTTTCAGTCCCATAGTTGGATTTGTTCAGTGAGTGTGAACGTATTTGATATAAGCTGAGAAGGGAACGCTAGATTGGATTCCTAATCCGGCTTCGAAGCAGAGACAGCTGATATTGGCCGGCAGCTGGCCTCATATGAAGCCATTGACGCGTCCCGGAGGTAGCTTCCTGTCGTGTCCGCCCGTGCTCCCATTTGTCAGGAACTACACCTGAGCGCTCTCGCGGGCGAAGCTACGCCCGTCGGAAACTCAAAGCGGAACACGTGACTGCGGGTTAAGACGAGAACCTAGATCATGCCGACTAGGGAGGCAAAGTAATATCCATATCGATAAAAACATCGATACTTATATCGATGCCAGTCAGATATCGATAATATCGGCTGCATTATATCGATATTTTTCAATATTTATATATATTGCTTTAAAAATTAGAAATAAGTATGTAAATCAAAACCAGGTAATAAATTTGAGGTAGTTTACTAAAAAAAATAGGTCTGCAAATATTAAGCGTCAACAGAACCTGAAAACGTATTTTACTTAACCTTTTCCCATCAAATCCATTCCTAGTTTGAGTGACAGTAGTTCCTGCATGGCGTTCAAAAAGTACCGACGAGGCTACTTTGTGAAAATTATTAATTGCAATTTTGAACATATCTTAATCCAACGTGTATACCAATCATGATTGATTTCAATTTAATTTTCCAGCAAAAAATGTGCCACAATCTCCAAATAGTAGGTGTTATTCTATACGTAAATAAAAAAAAATGCTTCACACTTATTCCTCCTTCACAACTTTCGAAATTTTATCATATTTTTCATGAATTTTTGTTTTGATAGTTCCATGAAAAGGGACTTTGTATAATGATGCTAAGTGCTTCATTAAAACTTGAAACCTTTGCCTTCAATTGCATTAAAAGGTCTAATACCAACAATGATAAAATAAGCAATTGTATCGGTCAGGCGGTTATCTTATTTACCGCCTTTTGAATGTTGCAATACGTCCCAGAGAGAAACAAGAAATAACGAACGCACGCGTAACGAAACATATTAAATAATAAAACGGTGAACGTAAATTAATCGCTAACGAATAACGCGCACGAAACGGAGTGAACCCACGGAGTTGCAAAGGACGTTATCTAGCTAAATCAACATAGTCAAGTTTGGTCCCTTTCATCAATACATTTATTTGCAGGACATTTTTTTAGCGCGAAGGGGTTTGCAGTTTCCGATATTGTTCCGATATAAATATCAATATTTTTTTGGACCGATATTATCGATAATATTAGTTGATCGATATATAGTTGCAACCCTAATGCAGACTCCGTGCAGCGTCGGCTGATACGCATATTACCTCTGACCAACTTTCGGTCATCTGTTATTGGCGTTTAAACAAGCTCTGTTGCAATTAATTCCACAAAAGTCCTGTAACGGAAGCCATGGTGGATTACTTTTCTCTTGTTTTCTTCAAGGTGAAGGAATCACGGATTGGAAAAAATTGCCGTGGGAAGTTCTGAACAGTTTACCTGGAACGCTGTAAGAATTTAAAAATAAATTTCGCAGAGGTTTATGTGGTTTGTGAAATGTTGTTAAAAGAATTTAATTTTTAAAAACATCTTGAAATAGAAAAGTAGATATGAAGCGAAAATTCTACAGAGATATATATTCCATTACAATTAAAGTAAAATAACCTTCTCCAATTAAAGTATACTAAATTTATTAATTTGGAGTTATGGCTAATTAATGACTTGAATAGTTGTTGACTTATCGAACCACAATGCACGGTGAGAGTATCATAAAAAATGTATTGTTTTACAGAAACCTCAGTTGCTTAATGATTTACAGCATGACTGCAACGGAAAAAATAGTTCCCGAAATGTTATCCATTTTCTTAAGTTCTATGACCTTAACTTCAGGGATCCTGTTTTATTTTAATGAATCAAATATAAGCTTAGGCGCATTTAAACTGTAACGTAAGGCCATAGATTCACAGATACAATATGAAGTTTATTTAACAACATACAACGGATTACTGTTAGGTGTTAAACGACCAGCAATTTTAACATACTTCCCGATTGTAACAGTCCACATTGGTCGTAGGATGTTATTTTTAATAAACAACACCTTATTTACCACTATCGCAGGCGTTCTTTACCACAAGGAATTTTATTTATACCACTATTATTTTTTACAGTTATAGCAACAATTTACAGTTTTGTCTTTGGAGAGTACTGAGTTTGTTTTGACTTGTAGGGAATTCCAACTGCGCTTGATAAAATTTTTTGTTTACACCTGATGTATAACTGTCATGTAATGAAGTCTTATAATCTTCCAGATTAAATCAGTAACTTAGTCTTGTTCAAAAGATATCAATTTACCTACGTTATTTCGTACGTTAATGGATTCTACTTGGGTGACAATGCATTATATTAGTACACGGAAAATGTCAGCAAATGGAATGGTCAGTTTTTACGGGGGCGTTGATTCACGTTTCAAGAACTTCCTAGCACCGTGAAATGTTGTAAGGTATAAAGATGCTACTACGACTGTCATAAAAAAAAATTAGATTAAGACGTGATTTTTATTTTCTAAATGACGATTACTGCGTTACATCGCACCAGGGACAAAAACGGTTTATTTATGTGGTATTAAGGAACAAAGAGTTAAGTGAAAGATTACAACCACCTCACACCTTCCTTGAACATTATTTCCCGAAAGATGTTAACAGAAACGTAACTAAGCTAGTAAGTCGTAAATTACCTATTGCCGCACAAACAGTGGCAGAAGGCCTTCAGGTGTACCGTGTGAGATATGTCGTATGATGGATGATGCGCAGGGAGAAGTCTTGAAGGTGAACGAAGGTTGGAGAGCTAGGCGTTAAAATCTCGTTACGTCGCCGTTGCGTTGTTTACAGCCGTGCGCTGTGTTTGTGGTTAAGGCGACGTAGCGTGCCTAGCAACTACTCCGTCCTGGTCGATATTCTTTACTCCCCGCGATAACAACTGGCTTGAGGCCACCCGCCACCAAAAAGCATCCTACTAACCTTACCTCTGTCTGCACGAAACATTACAACTGTTCTCGTTTTTTATGTGGGACAACTCGCGTTTGACACTATCTGATCGCGTCTGTTCGTTGATTTACGTAATTATCGTTTAATATGTCTTTAAACGCCTCGCATTCGGGAGGACGCGGGTTCGAATCCCCGACCGGGCATCCGGATTTGGGTTTTCCATGGTTTCCCCAAATCACTCCATGCGAATGCCGGGATGCTTCCTTCAAAAAGACAATTGCCGAATTCCTTCCCGTTCCGTGTCCGCAGTCTCATCCCGCCTCTAATGACCTTAGCCGTCGACGAGACGTAAAGCAATAAACAAAAAAATCTTTAACCACGATTCAGTTGTTTCGATACAATACTACACCTCTTTCTACCCTGGTGTAATATGTTTCCTCAACATACCCTTACAGCCTACGTTCTCGGTTAGCTGCTTCACATATCCTAATCTTTATTTTCCTTCAGAATTCCTTCCCTCACTTATTCTCTCCACTAACAGGTTAAACAGCCTTACTGGATTAAGATCAGATCCACCATATTTCTCTTCTTTTTGAGAGCACGAACTCGTTTATCATTTCCAAAACACGCTTATTTCGAATCTTATCTGCCCACTTAATTTTGGGTATCACTCTATAGCATGACATTTCAAATGCTTTAATAGACTGCTTCGGAATAGTGACATAACAGAAAACGATTTTGTGAAGAGAAGTTAAGAAGGATGATAATAACACACGCGGACATTACGTGGGAAATAAAATTATGAAAAAGTGGGAATGAGCAAAATAAACTCAGATGGAAAAGCGTGCTATTAATATCGAAGACGTAAAGGTTTATTGCGGTAACAGTCAACTTTGGTTTGTGCGATATCATGCTACTAAAAATCGTAGTAAGACTTTCGAGATACTATTTATAACGTGAATTCGATTTATAACGGTATTCGACTCATGAAGGAAATAATATTGGCTTTCAATAGCAGGATCATCCTGCTGATAACATTTATCTCTTGGCCTGCTCTGTATACAGGTATACCCTCGTGCATTTGTAATTTATCATTACACAGACGTTGGGTGGTAAACACAGTATTTGACATAGGACAGCCACTACGGAAAGTGGACCTCAACGGGATGCAATCCTAGCGGCTCGTCTGTTTAACAGGAGCAAATCACCTTGAATCGCTATTCGACTTGCTTGTTTGATGCAAGTAGAATGCGAAAAGAAAATTAAACTAAAGCCATATTGATACGTCATTCGTTTCTTGGGAGAATAGGGATAACAGTTACATATTTTATTTGCATTACAATAACAAAAAAAAAAATGGTTTCCTATTTATTATGTACTGTCGAATGGGATAAAACACATATTACTGCATCAGGCAAGTATAAAAGTTAAGGACAAAGAACTTAGGAATTACTAGCTGCAGCGTTATTTGTGTTTAGTCAGTTTTTCGTAGTGCACCATTTAGTTTCTATATTGTCTTCTTTCTTCTTTTCCAGAACTCTTTCGCTTCGAACTTCGTACATTTAATTTTGGACATTATTCTAAACGGCAACATGTTAAACGCTTCATTTGTTTTTGCTAGAGTTTTCTTATGTTCAATTTTGATTCACAGGAAGAAGCAAATATACAGCTTTGCAAACTTATAGTAGCTGTGAGTCCCAAGACAATGTTTGATTCTAATGTCTGAGAATAATCGTCAGCCTATGGGGTACTGTTATAGTAAATGAGCGATTTCCAGAGTTATCCTCTGATGCTCTATGTCTTCTTGACTCCCTGCAGCTATTCTTCTCGTGCTTTGCTTTGTTTTTATGTGCCCCAGGGATTTAAATGTCCTTAGGTTTTCTTCGTTCAGAACCAGCTTCTTTGCCAGATCTAAATTTTTTACACGATCTATTCACGTATTTTGCAGGGCGCTTCTGAGAAAATACCTATCGTAAGAAAGTATTTTTATAAATTATATCAGTAATACCTTCCATTCTACCAAATCTTATGTGAGAGATGGAATTAAATATAATTTATAAAACCAGTTGTGGCTTTTTCTTGAATCTTATTGTCTCTTATGAAAGTCCCAATTAACGGAATAATATTGAAAAATGGCGTAATAATCTCCATTTGAAGATAGTCATTTAGAACTACCTCTAATGACAGTATGTAGTGTAGGCTCAAATGGTCGTGGAGACAAAATAATGTGCTGCAGTTTTCAAACCAGATAACTGACGTTGTTTACCTTCACCTTGCTGATAAGACCAAACATTTCAACAGATTCTTCTTTTTGATTTACAGCGTAGATTATCAGGGAAGTTTGTTTGTTTGTGTGTTTTATGAGTCGTTAACGTACTCCGTGCCATTCCTATCATAAAGATACTTGAAGGTACTATCTCATGGGCAACTCTTTTTTCATAGGAATGATGTTAGAAAGATGTGTTATTAGAGATCGAGAAAAATAATTTGCAAACATATCCATAAGGTATGGGTTGGATTAATTCCTTTGTTGTCTGTTATTTAGTTTACTTCCTGCTGACAATGGGGTCTCTAGCATATCAATCTTACTGTACTCTTACTTATAAATAAAATGAATATAACACTCCTTGCACTGAAATACAGAATAGCTTATGAAATTCATACAATGTATAATGTTTTATACGCAAATAAAAGCCTTAATGAAAGCTGTTAATTGCTGTAAAGTAAAAGTTATTTGTCGGCAATCTTTACGTGGTTATATCATGCAATATTTTCTATGTCAATCGTACTGAGACAGCAGTCGTGGAAGCTTTAATCTCGATTACTGCCCGCAATGCAAGAATATCGATAGAAATTATATTTTTACTTGTGAATACTCTATCCGAATCAGCTTTTCGATTCACCTAGTATTTTATATAAGTACTCCGTAAATTCTAGTGGGAAATCTTTGTACATCCAGGCTTCGAAAGTATTGTTATGAGTTCATTTTAATATACATTTTTACAGACAGTGGTATCAAAAATGTTTATCAGAAGCGAATATTTTATTACATAAATATGACACTGTATTATCCCAACACTACTCTCCAAAGACCCAAAAGTGCTGTATTCTGTTTCACTCTCTATTCTAGATAAATTGGTTTCGAGCTGGAAGACGAAATTCTTCAAACTAGAGAAGAATACGAAATATAGATATATGCAATTTCAAAATAAGAAATTGTGTTCCATATGCGTGAGTTAAACCATCAAGTTTGCCGCAGAACGTATGCTGAACCCAAAAACTTTGTCGACAGATGTGGGCATTAAGCCTTCGTGCTCAGCACCATTATATCAGGCAGCACCGCGCTTGTTTGAAAAATTGTACTTTGTAAAGCATGATACCAATTTTCTACGTCCTTTGTATTCTACTTCAATTCTTAAATATTTTAATCATCTGCCTCTTAGTCTACAACTAGGCCTCTTACGCTTCAAGTCCATTTCTCACATCTTCAGTGCTAGTTTCTTCTTTCGATTTCTCTTTACATCTGAGGAACAACACAACCTTGGTTTTCCTAATCTTTGTTCTAGCAGTTCCTCATTTGTTATCTCCTTGAGTCTCTTATGGTCAGTCATATACCATTTGTCTATTTTTACTACTTAATAACTTCATTTCCTGAACCTTTGCTGCACTTTTTTCCTATTCTTCAGCACCCATGTTTGTAAACAATATTTCAAGACCGGCCCAAAATAGATTCCACGTTTTTGTGGTAAATCTCTGCTCTCTTTAAATCATCTACATCATAAAGAAACCCAAGCCTGTATCTATCCTTAATTTACTTTAATCTGTTACCTTCATTTTTCTTAGAAATGCTTCCTAAATAAACGAAACATTCCATCCTTTTTAATTGCTCTTCTCCCAATTTTATTCCAGTGTCCGATTTGTCTTTTTTTTACCTATGGATTTACGTCTAGTCGACGTCGAGGTCATTAGAGGCGGGAAGGGACTGGAGACCAGGAACGGGGAGGATTTTGGCCATGGGCTTTTGAAGGAAGCATTCTCCTGGAGTGATTTGGGGAAACCAAGGAAAACCCAAATCTGGATGCCCTGACGGGGATTCGAACCGGCGTCCTCCCGAATGCGAGGCCAGAACGTTAACCATTTACCCACGACGCTCGGTCCCGATTTGTCATTTTTCTAGCTGTCATTTAATTGTTTTCCACAGAGAAGTTCACACAGCAAGATGCAGTAACATATTCTAGGCATTTGCACTGTTGCGCGTTTCTTTAATAGTTTAAGACGTCAAAAACAACACCGCTTTCATATTCTTCCCCCGGTTCTTTGTAGCACCATAGTTTCTTCCATGTATTCAAAATTCTTTGCAATTTAGCAGTTGCACGTTTTAAGCGCGGTTAAATCTACAGTCTACGACGCATCGAGGAGGAGAGAAGAGCATTTGTATATTTGCTAACAAGTTGGTCAGATCGATTCGTGACGAAGCCGATTCTAAGTGGAGAGGCTGCGAGTCGCTAGCCTATCAGTTTTACGCCGGATGGAGCAGTGGGTGGGGTCTAGAAGGAAACCGGTCGGATTTCAAATTTGGCAAACCTGTTTGTTACGCAAGCCTTCCCGCGTTCATCTCAGTTACACTAGCGTGGAGCAAACTCCGCAATGTGACCTGCCTTCGCCTGCAAAACAGCGAACATTCCACATCCCGCATCACTTCTTACTCTCCGTCTCATATCGCTAAATGACAACGTAATTCTTATAACCCAAATCGGCTTATTATTTGGATCTAAACACACTGGTACCCATAGCTGGGCACAGTTAATCCAAAAGTTAATTTCGTTAATCGTTAATCATCTACTTCAAACTTCGATAATCGTTAAAGCGTTACATTTTTGCAAATTTAACGCAAGTTACAGTTATTCGTTAAAAGTTAACCATCAACAATACGTCTAACCAATGTCCCTCTGGAAATTGAGTTCTTACTGGGGGTCAACGCTTCTCAAACGTATCGGATTCTAGGTGTAGTGGAATCATGTTGGCAAAGAAAAAGTTTACAATGTATTGGTCCACAATGCCGCCGGCGGTAGCTACAATGCAGATGGTGATGGAGAAAAAAAATAAAAAATTCTACTGCTATCTTCATCAGAAGAATCTACCATACTTGAAGGCTTTGAATTGTTTTTTTCTTTCCCCGCGAGTTGACCCCGTTTTTACTTTTTCTTCAAACTTCTACTGCTATCTTCATCAGAAGAATCTACCATACTTGAAGGCTTTGAATTGTTTTTTTTTCTTTCCCCGCGAGTTGACCCCGTTTTTACTTTTTCTTCAAACTGTAACTATTTGGATGTATATATCCTCTTCATGAGTTGTTTCAGATTACTGAGGCTACAAGCGTGAGCCTTGACTGTAGAAAATTTGGCAAACACATTTTGAATTCATAAATCAACTGTTCTCCCAATTTTGATTTAAATGCAACATAATCGAATAAATGTGGCCAACGATTTTTAATCTTCTCGTTGTTATTGTAAGCGTTGCTGACTTCACAAACAGATTCTAGATCTTCAGTTTCCATGATACAATAATGAAATGAATGTCAATTTAATTTATTTCACTAACAAACTCCAAACCAACACACATTCTATCGAATTTTAAATGAGTAGTGAGCGCTGGTTTGCAGTCGTAAAATACAAACGCTCCACAACAGTGGCGGATCCAGGGGGGGGGGGGGGGGGGGCTAGGGTTTTTTTTTTTTGCTCTACAGTTTTAATAAGGGCGGCAATCTGGAAGGAATAATTGAGATTTCTGTCGGCGAACCCCTCCTCCCCCGAGTCAAGCCCCCCCCCCAAACCAAATCCTAGCCCCCCCCCAAAAAACAAAATCCTAGATCCGCCACTGATCCACAACTCTAGCTTTCCTACTCACATCCGCGCCTTGCCTAGAATAAATGTTATACAGTATATGCATCACACTCGCACTGGCTTTACTTATTTAGTTCTTTCGCTTTTCAAAGCGCAGAACGTATCAGTGCAATGATGGTAACTACCAATGTAACTGACTAAAGTTAACGGAAGTTCAATTTAACGGAAGTTAAGAAGAACGTTAATGATTTGTTAGGTTAACTTAAAAGTTACATTTTTGTAATTTCGTTAGCTTCGTTAGTTAACGGTTCTCTGCTCAGCTGTGCTGGTACCTAAACCGCCTAAAACAAGGCAGCCGTATAATCGGTGGCTTGACACTATTAAAACAAATACGAACTTGGAGTAGTGTGAACTGAAGAAAGAAGTCAGAAACCAAACATCAGCATCTATACTCTTAAATCCATACAGATGTGGTGAACCATTATCCAATTGCTTCTAGGAGCTGATTCATCATTATTCCTGATGTATTAGGTTAGTTTCTGCCAGCCACAGACAAAAAAGAAAATTACAAAGATGTCATATTTTGAGGGTGAAAAAGTAAGTTCATGTGGTTATAATGATCTCGTGAAAGGGTTTCTTATCTGATGTGCAATCCCTGTCATAACCTCATTCAACAGTCAGGTTGCCTTTTGAATATGAAAAGCAATGAAACTCCAACGGCTAACCTTTCGAATAACTGTGTGATTGCCGAAGTTCTGCAGCATTGAAAACGGATCGTATGAGATTAATGTGCAATACTACATAAAATGTCATTGGAGGCATTTGGTTGAACGATGCAAGATCTTCGAAACAATCAAAACCGATTCGTTGGTGCGATGATCAAAATGTAATTAAAACACCTTGATATTGCTAAAGATTTCAAATTCCAATGGGAAGAAAATAAATCATATGATTAACATGAAATTCTGACTTAATTTAATTGAGACTTAAAGTTTGGAACAAAACCATATGGTTCCAAGTCGATCACGATCCAGGCACATCACACGTTTCCAGTGGTGTACTGCCGACAGAATTCATTTCGCAAGTAAAATTTCCCACAAGCATACTTCTGAATGTACGCCTCCTCAAAATGAATAATCGTGGACACAATCATTAATAAATACAATGATCACTCAGAACTAAGTATTTTTCTCATTTTTCCTTTGTTTACACATTGTCAACAGATTTTCACTAATCCACAAAACGATTACAGACAACTTTATTGAAATTTGAACAGGAAAACATCTGGGGGTCAACTAGTATTTTTATAATCTACATTCCGAGCCTAAACCGGTAATCCTACCGGGGATAGGGGACCTACAGTTTAACGTGGAATCCGAACCACGGAAACATTCTCTCGTGCTTTATATTGCACAGCAAGCTGTGCCAGTGGTGAAGGTCGGGTTAAAGACCTTTCAATATCCCCACGGAGAGAGAAATTCGAATGGGGAACCTTTCTTTCTCCAGTTAGAATCCTTAACGACTGTGCCAACAGATCGCTCATTATGAGGGTGAACTCATAATGTAGTATTGTACGCGCTATGATTTACAAACATTCAGGCCCATCAGTCTTTAACTTAAAGATTTCCATAGCTACTTAATCACTGAAATGGTACTCAAAAACAGTAACTAAAGTCATATTTGCAAGCGTTGTCTGATAATTTCTCGCCCTAGATCTACATTATTCGATATTCCTCGTATTCTCTGTTGCAATGATAAATAAATTTATGGGTTATTAGAAGAAGTATATGCTTTCTCAGGGCGCTAGTTTATCAAATACGGCGATTCGTAGTTTACAGGCAGCATTGCCGTATATTGTACAGAGAATAAAGTTTCCAAACTACCCTCACAAAATAATTATGTAATGGGATCACCAAAATTAAGCTCAAATCATTACTTATCTAGCCAGAGAAAGTATCGCCGAACGTATATAATTGCATTTGGTAAGAAACAAGAGGTATGCCGTGCCCTGCACAGATGTTAGAGCCATTGTCAACAGCATTGTAATAAAAAAGAATGGGAGAACAGGTGTTTGGCCGCCTACCAGGAAAAGGGACAATGATATCAAGCTATCTCGCCAGGCCACGGTTCATTCGACTAAAGTCAGAAACGAAACTGGGTTGATAAACTGACTCAGAACATGACACATGTTGTTAGGAAACAAAAAGTACATCAAACGATTGGTGGATTCACCGATATACCCCGCTCAGTGGATCAATATGCATACAGCATCTATCAACAATAAAAACTTTTGGAAGGAATATGACATTTCTGGCATGCTGTCATTCACTGCTAGGTCAGGTTAAACAGCGGCGGCCTTAGCCATTGCGAGGCTCAGGGCAGCAGATCTTTGCGAGGCCCTTGCCCTTTGTGCAAAGTATGTGAATCGAAAGTAGGCATTTCTGACGATCGACAGAAAAAGAAAAAGTCATAAATAAATTAATTTTGAGTTTTAAAATATTATATTAGAAAAGTTATTAAAAGTTAACAAACATAAAGACGACAAATTATTAGGAAAGTACATAAATGCCTTGAAAGATTTAAAATGTTTTTGGGCTTTACCGAAGTCTAAAAGATTTAATGAAACCACAAAAATCTAACGAATGAGCTACGTCATTTTTAACTCAAAGAACAGGAAGGGCTGAAAACCGATCTCGTATCATCGAATTCCTCAAATATGTTTTAATAATTTGAAACTATAAAAAACTTTTTGCTGCGGACGCAATTGTCTTAGGTGTAGTGGCAATAATTCTCAGGACAACTTCGATAGTGGGATACACTTCAGTTGATGTTTCTTCTATTATATATCTCATCACCGAGATACCGCCGTTGTTTTCTTCTTATACTCCCAGTTCTTCACAGAATTCTTGTTTCTCCTGCTGTTATACGAATGTCACATTGAATGAGAAATATTGATTGGATACTTATTAATATATAATTTACTATCAATTAACCAACTTTTTTATTGTTATAACTAATAGCTAAAGATAAAATATTTTTTTTTTAAACATTGATTGTTGCGTGAAGCCCTTCCAAGAGCGAGGCCCTGGGCGATTGCCCCGTTCGCCACCTCCAAAGGCCGCCTCTGAGGTTAAATATCCAGGTATGTTGCGCAGTTTGAAGTTTAATGCTTAATGCAATGTGTGTGTGTACTACTAATTGTTCTTATAAGTGTTGGTGATTCATTAAACGTGGTATTCCAGCAAATATACGCCATACTAGCACCAAACGACTAAGTCATCTGCAAAAAACAAGAATTGACATTCTTATTTTTCAATTCGAACATTTCGTCTCCGACCACATCAGTGTGTAAATTATATCTCCGTATTGCATTAATTTATTAGTTGTGTTCAAATGCGATCTCTTGCTCCCCACTTGCACAAACATAAAAACTGACTACCGCGTCTGTCAAACCTTTGGTTTGTTGATGTGAAAATGCTGGGATACCCCGTGGTTCGGATTCCACGTTAATGGGCAATGTTTATTAGGGACAATTACTCAGTTAGGTTAGGTGGCTATGACATACGTGGACTTCGTACCCTGAAAGAACCCTTTCATTAGGTCTTTCATACCAAATGAATTATTATTAAATCATTAATTGTAAATTACAACAGTTTTCTGCATCTGAACCTTCCCATTTTTAGTTTTTGGGATTCCGAATATTTTATATCTTGGCGTAATGTTAACTTTATTGAAGTCCAGAATGGCTACTATAATTTATTAACTGTTATTTATTAACTATGAAACTAATTAAAAAAAACTTTATTTATTTCGTCTTCAATCGGCAAGGATGGTGTAACTCTAGCGGCAAATTGGAAAATTGGAAACTTTTTTTTTTTTACTCGTCGTCTAGGTCATTAAAGGCTCCAGAGGAGCTGGAAGGAATTCGGCCATGTCCTTTTGAAGGAACCATCCTGGCATTTGGCTTGAGATATTTTGGAAAACAATAAAAACCGAGAATGGTTTCCCATTAAGGCTGGGATTTTTACATAGCCTCAACTTGTCCTTCCCCTCTGGCAATTTATGCTTTTTGTATGTAGAGTACGCCGTGAATGTTGCAAAGTATCACCTTTAAGTTAAAATGTCATTTACCGTTGAAAATACTATCTTTGACAGTCACCATATGCGGGAGGATTTAAATCAACTTAAATAGAACAAGTGCCTGGTGGCAATTTCCCAACCCATCTATTTTCACATTTTACGAATTTTAATTTGAAATTGTTTGCGGGAATTGTTCCTGGGTAATTTATTACAACTCCGGGTTCTCCTACCGACAAAGGAAATTTTCCTCACTCTTTTGTGTCTAAAATCAAGTGCGAGTTTGTGTGCATGGTCGTTTATTCTCTTCCATGCACTACTGCTAGTTCTACTCCCAATATCCAAGTATAATTGTCGATATACACATTAAACATTCCCACCACTCTCTTCACTCGACTGTCAAACCAGCTACTTTATTGTATCTGTTACTGGCATTGTTCTAGCGTAGTTTCAACAAACGAATCTAGCTTTTTTTGTTAATGACTTTACGCCTCGTCGATGTTGATGTCATTACAGTGCGAAATAAATCTATCTGCCCTCATTTGTATCCCTTACAGCTCCACAATATGTGGATGTCATAGTACCCCGCTACTACCCTGCCGTACATGAGCAATGGCCTGACCAAAGTTTTGTATTCCAATCCCATCACTTACTTGGTTCAACCCCTCATCACCCTCTTCTCTCTTCCTAGAACCTTGCCCAATTCAGTTTATTATTAATGGTGCGTCAACATAATTCTTCTTTGTCTCAAACCTATAATTATATAAAATCTGTGTTTTCCTTTCTGTCTACATATTAAGCTGACTCGTTTCTTGGCATTTAGCTTTGTTCCATGTTAATCTGCCTGTTAGACATCCCGTCCATATCCGCCTTTAGCTTTTCAATATCCCCCCCCCCCCCCCGGCTCAGTTCTGTTATATAGTGTTTTATCACCTGCAAACAACCTCGATTCTAACATTAAACAACTGGGATAATAATCATAAGTTGTTGAAATACAGTTCCCTGTGCCACTTCAACTGGCCTTCGTGTCGCGAACTAAGTTATTTTTTGTTTTTCTGTCCCTACTGCATCATTATTTCTTAATTACTACGATTTTAAAAGCTAGTTTACACGTTACTGTTTAATAGGAGATTATAAGTACTTCATAACGCTGGTCCCTTTATTCCAAGCCACGCTTTGTCAAGACAATGCCTGCTGTTTTAGTATCCCCTGTCCACAATATAAACTCACCACCACGCAATTTAGTATTTCATAAAGTGCAGGTACTCTAATGTTTACAGCCGACCCTGCCAGAGAGAGTAATTAACTATTAAATTACCTTAGTAACACATGAGAATGGCACGACAGATGACTAGGAAGTTTATAGTGTCATGAATCAGGAATCTATCTTCCTAAACACTATCTTTATTTCCCGTTTGAAGGACGTGATTGAACAAGAAAAAAAAAAGACTTGATCTAACTTCACTTTATATAACGCTGATTCTTTGCAGCTTGGTTATCTAATGCTCCGAATGTTATGTTTCCTGCCAAAATTTTATGATGGATTTACTGTTTCTGGTTACTACCGTGTTTTTGGATAGTCACGTCGATATTAATTTTACTTTCCTTTGTCATTTGTTTATGTTTAAGAAATACCAGTTAAGTTTGCTTTAAATAATCCGCTGCCACTAACGAAGTAAGTGTTTTGTTTTTCTTCCTCTTGGTTATTTCTATGTAAGTAATGTTCGTCAATCCTTCCAAATTCAATCCTGTTTTAATTTAAGTTACAGACGCTTGAATTATTATTCAAGATAATGAACGCAAGTAACTACAACAATACTTTCGTTTATTTATCAGTTATTATTTTCTACTCCACTCCTTTAAATTTCTAACTGTATTAGAAAACACTTTTCTTAAACTGAGATCTATGGTGGGATAAATGATATTTCCCAAGTCAATGATTACCGGTTTTTATCACTTCAGCCAAACATATAAACCAAAAAAGATGTTGACAGACTTCTTACAGCTAAAATAAAACCAATACAACTCCGAGAAAGACTAATAGTTTAAAAATCTCCACATGTTTTCCGAAAGCTACAAGTAATACGTATATGTTTCAGTGACAAGTTATTCAATGAGTGGTACTTCCAAAAGCAATTACGTGAAGCAATGAGAGGTCTTGCTCTTGTACGGACGCAGTAATTAAGAGCGTAATCAACGATTAAGATCGAGTTTTAGTTCTCCTCGAATTCTTGGTTTGATTGGATTTGAGACCCCAGTCATTTTTTATTTTTAGAAATTATACAGTCGCATATTTTACCAGAGACTGCAGCATTTGGACTTAGAATTGTATAAATGGTGTCTTTGTTATTTTAAAGCGTCGTTAAATAAATAATACTACATTTAATATCGTGGTAAATTATTTCAGAAATCCATAATCCATATTTGTTGCATCAGAGTGTGAATTATGTTGTTTTATGGTTAATGTTGTACTTAATTTCATATTCTGTCCACATCGTGTAGAATAGCAAAGGAAATTAACGTACTCTTTAACTTAAAGACATTCAAATCATTTTGGCTTGCTTTATACTGTTCACATTGCATGGAGTGTTGTTGAATTTCTAAAATATGCAAGGCATTCCACCAATGGCGAACGTGATGGTGAAAATGTATTAAAAACAATGTTAGAAATTACGATTTTATATTTTCTAAAACTGAGTCTGTTCAATTTTAAGAATCTAAAAAACAATTCTTTCCAAATTAATGCAGTTCGTTTTCCTGTCAGTGCAGACCTTGGTGTGCATAGTAATGCGTTTTCCTTTTGTTTTCTTCTAGTAGCAAAGCATTAACGTTTGCATTATAGCATTTTTGTAACCTTTGGTGTAAATTAAATTCCACAATTCCGTTATGATTATTGGAGAGTTAATTTTCGATGTAGTGGATTGATTAATGTTTACCGTATATTACAAGATTTATCGTTAGCAAATTAAAAAAGAGAATGAATTGAATGTGTTAAGTTATAAGTGTTGCAACTTGATCTTTGTTGGATATCCCGTAAAGGAGTATTCACCTGAGATGCAGTGGGTGGGGCCCATCCGTTCTCGGCACGAAAGAGTTATTATTTCTTTCTCCTTGTCCCGGTCGTAAGATGGAGCGCTGATTTTTAGTTACACCATAAACTTTCATACAGTAAAAATCCCATCCAAATTGGTTTGGTAATATTTGGAGATGGGAACAGACAGACGAAGCTCGATTACAAATTTATAATATAATAGATATGAAACAGTAAGAAAATTCGGTTTAACTCCCGAAGCTTGTTGCTAAGATAATTTTGCATTAAACGAACTATCAATTTTCCTTTAAGTAGAGTGTTTACTTATAACATTTCCGTTGACTAATAGAACGTTTTGTATTACAGTTGAAGTTCTTACTCTTGTCATACCACAATTTCATCCTTTTAATTACGACATGAAGCTGTGTAAGGGTGGTGTAGCTGAAATAATAAAATAGTTTCTTTAATTATCTTCAAAACTTTCCAACAGAAACGGAGAGGTTAGTCTACGCAGGTCAGTTATTTGTAAACTAAACTTTAGATACGCGGCAAATAATACCAACATTATTACTAGAAAATTTGAATTCCAGAATGGTGTGATGAGATTTTAAAGTTAAGGAATTCCTTTCTTACTTCAGGCCCAACACAACAAAGCTTTTATTCCTTTTCCTTCGGCACCGCAATGTAAAACACTTGTGCAGGAAAGGACTTCGCATGGTTGAATTGAATTTCACCTTTAATCTTCCACAAGTAGTAATTTGAACCCACTGTTCGTTTAGTTTCTCTTTCTGTTATGAGAAATACCTCGTGTCCTAGTGGAAAGCTTCTTCATGATTATACGCTTGCTGGTCGCGGGGGCAGAACAAGGAAACAAAACACAAGCACGTCCGCCACGCTGTGGGTATTTCCCTCGCCACTGCAAAGCCCTGATTGCAGTATTGTTATGTGGTGCTGTGATGTTGCACGTCGCAAATGTAATTGTGGAAGGATACAGTCAAATATCCGCTACCGACAAACGTGGGAGCTCCCGAAACATGTGTGTTATTTTTGTCGGAAATCGTGCCAGTTTTTAAGTTCACGATGGTTAGCAGTTGGAACTGTACTGTTGAGCTTACGAAATACCTGAGCAAATAACATCATTGTATAAAAATCTAGTACACGCCATACTACGCAGTAACACTGAGAACTGTGCTATACTATCCTCCAGTATCATTGTTCATATTCATATACAGGGTGATGCAATGAAAGCCGGTACCTAGAAATGTATCGAACATTCTGGGAAGAAGTTAATTAATACTAAGGGACTCTGCAAAATGTATTATTTACGTTCTATTTTGAGCCCGTTTTCAAGATCAACATGAGTTTTTCTGAAAGAAAAATTGTATTTTTTTGTTGTTTAAGGTGTGGCCTGGTTTCTTGAGTATCGCCTTTTGTTGAAAGAATGTAGTGTACGTTAAGTATGTTAGGACACTCTAGAGGGAAGAAACATTACACTATCATTCTTTTTTTTCTATTCTTTTGGCTTTACGCTTCCTCGACATGGAGGTCATTAGAGGCACGAATGAACTGAGGGCAAGGAACGGAAATAAATTTGGCCATTGCCCTTTGAAAGAACCATTTCAGTATTATCCTTGAGTGAAACGAGGGGAAACCAAAATCATTATGACTGGGTGGGTATTTGAACCCACGTCCTCTAGAACACCAGGCACGTGCGTATCAACGCTTTAGTACCGTCTCCTGGGGAATGATTCCCATGACCATAGTTCCAAACTTATTTTTGTCTAATTTTTACCACATTCGTAAGTGCAGCCATAATCTTAAATTACGCACTGCAACTCTAGTTACAATTTTCTCAGCTGCTGGCTGTTGTTCTCGGGTCTGCTTGATCAACTCGCAGGTACTGAACCGTGCTATTCACCTAGTTTGGAGTCTGGACAACTTCCCTTGAATGGCCACAATATTGTCCCCGTTAATCTAAGAAACATAGCTGCTGTTCTCCGTTAATTTTGAAGCGGTAGTGCAATAGGTGTTCACTATCATAGTAAGAACTACAGCACTTACGTATATTGGGTCCATGGGCAGCTCTATCATAACCGTGGCGCCGCAATTTGACGATGGATTCTTTAATGTAACTCGACATGACAAATCTGCAGAGAAAAATACTTTTTTATTTATATATTTTGCTAGTTCTAGAGAAATCGGCATTCAGAAATTAGTTATAGGTATAGGTCTTTATGCCTTTGGTGACGTTTTTCTTCTGGTCGAGACTAGGGTTACCAGATGATGGTCTTCAAAAAAGAGGACATTTCTAGATTAATACTAAATTCTGCAAAAGTGTTGTGGGTTTCTCAACATTTACGGATGTTGCATTAAGATAAATTATAAATACACACTTAATAAATAAAAATATTTAAGATATGCATAATTCACTATACTTTTTGCAAATGAAACGTCTGCAATAGGTAGTATATTACTTCATTTTATTAAATCATGCAACGTTACAACAATTTGTGGCACATTTTAATATAAACTACAAAAAATCATCATTAGTACATTTCTCATCTTCATCATTATTCCCTCAGATATTTCTTTGATGAACCAATTTCTGAGAGTAATTTCTTATTTTCCAACAAATAATTATAAAACTGTACACAAGATAAATCCTTATAATTATATTGCACACTTATAATTCCCTTAACAGACTCAACACTGAGTCTATTTCTATCTTTGGTCCACTGACTGTTTGCTAATGAAAAAATCCTTTCTACACTAGCATTGTGGCTGGGAATAGCAAAGAAAAACTCCGCAATTTTTAGTAGTTCTGAGAAACAAGCACCATTCTTTGATATATTTACACCAGATATCATTTGACAACTGATCTGTATTAACGTTAGCCTGGTTTGTCAAAAAATTTTGAAAGTTGCAAAACTGATCAAAGCACTTTACATCATCTATTTTAATATTAAGTTTTTTATTTAGGTACAGAATTGTTTGTTCCACATCTCCCCAATTTGGAGAATTCTTCAGACCCATCCATTTAAATACCAAAAACTCTTGATACTGAACCAACCATTTCTTAAGATACGTAATTGTTGCATCATAAACATGTGCTATTTCTCCTTCTAGCATATCACATTTAGAACCATAACCTTCATCCCGTTTTTTTTTCAAAATTTCTTTTAGTTTTAAAGATTTGAAATTCTGGATTTTTCTTTCCTCAAGAGCATTCAACACACCCTCAAGAATATGTATCATTTCTACCAGTGAATTTTTCTCTTTTTCTAGGGCCAAAATATTATGTTGAAATAATGACAGAAGGGAATGAACAAACCATAATCGTGCTTCACTAAGCTCATTTTGGAAAAACATTTTAATCAGTATTGGAATTTCACCCTGAGAACTGAAATATGATTTCAGTGCTGGATACATCTCAATTAGTCTCGTAACGCAAGGAAAAAGGGACAGCCACCTATTCTTAGAATGACACAATATTTCCCTATATTGTACATCTACAAAATCACAAAAGTCCTTAAGACTTTCAGTACGTACTGTGTACACAGAAAAATAATTAAATATTTTTAATACTATGGAATCAACATCTAATGTGAGTCCTGCATCAATACCATGTTGAATGCAGTTATGTAAAACATGAGCAGGGCAGCCTAATCCTACTAATCTCTCATTTAAATTGTTTTTCAGATGGGCGAAAACATTATTTCCCGACCTCTTACCAAGTCCACTAATCCCACCAAAATTTGTATTTGTATTGTCCCCAGAAAAAGCAACACATTTATTATTAATACCTCTACTTCTAAGAGTATCACATATGTAAGATGCAATCGTTTCAGATTTTTCATTTGGACTACTTTTAAGTTCTATCACTTTTGTTTGAATTCCCCCAGATTTAAAGTCATAGTATTGAATTAGAATTGGAAACAGTTTCACAGAACCATGGTTACTGCCGTCTTTTGCAACACCAAAACATGAAATACACTCCAAAGCGTCAATAGAAGCATTAACAGAATGAGGTGACAATACAGAATTAATAATGGCTTCTGTTTTAGTGCGAGCACATGACATTTGTTTCGCTATATTTGAGTCTGTAAATAACACTTTCTGCAGTTTTCCAGTACAGTCCATTGATTTAAAACTTTGATGATGCTCGACTGTGTGAAAAGATAGGGTGCCTTCAGCTGCATGGACCAGATCATTAATTTTGGAATCCTTTTTTGCAGAAAAATCGTCAACTTTGGATGAAGATGCTGCAGTACGTATCCGCGTTTTGTGTTTTTCAGTGTTTTTGTGAGCTTCTAGGTCTAGCCCCCCTGCAAATTAATAATTGTGCGTGTTATACGTTATTCAGTGTAAGAAAATCTGAGCTATTACACGCAAATTTCCAGTGTCATACGATATTTACGTAAAATCGGTCCCATGGTTATAAATCTTACCTTTATTAGCAACTGAAACAAATGTTCCTGATGGGCAGATAAGACATTCTGCCTCTGAGCTAATTCTTCCCGGTCTGAAGTCAGGAAATCGTTTTTGTAATTCGTCACTGAAGACACATTTGCGTTTTGGCATGATTTCACTTGAACAGTAAAACTGCTTCACTTCACAGCAACCTAAACGCAACTAACAGTAAAGCAGTTGAAAACAATGATTCAAGAAGCCGAGCTGACTACCCAAGTACTTTGCATTGTTGCGTACATAATGTTCTTCAACGACCGCCCCGCAGCTCGTATTTCACGATAATTGCCTCGCCACCTATTGCTCAGAAATCGTAACTATATCTTGACAGTGCCGAGACAGAAAAAGGAAAAGTGTAGATAAAATATCACATTGTTGGCATAAAGGTTAAATTCTTTAGGGTTTACCATTTTGACAGATGGGAGAATTTTATTCCCACACTTTAAGTTCAGGCAGTAGTAAAACGGAACTAAAAAAAAAAAACAGGACATTCCTTGATTTTTCTCAAAACCCGCCCGGACCATTTTTACGGTCCAAAAAAGAGGACATGTCCGGGTAAAAGAGGACATCTGGTAACCCTAGGTCGAGTCCAAATTTCAACATAACTACAACAGCTAAGAAGAAAACAGAATGCCCATACTGCATGTAAGCGTGTAGTTCCTTGTGGCTTCGAAGACTTTTTTCTGGTCCAGGTAGCATTTAAACACAAACACTTCAAATTCAAGGTATTACATCTCGAGAACTAAGCGAGATATCGAAAAATTTACTCTTCACTTTCAATTTGTTCGTCGCGTTCCATAAGAATCCATAATCAAATTTGACTTTGGCGAAATTTTTTTCTGGTCCAAGCATCATTTCAATATAATCCCTTCGTTTTTTTAGACACGATATCTCAAGAAACAAGCGACATATCACTTTCGATTTGTCTCGTTGAGTTACATAAGAAACCATCGTCAAATTGAGGGGCTATGATTATCGTATCGTCCATGGAAGCCTAGATCTTGCGACAGTTGTTAGTGGTTCAGGTACGGGTGCCAGGGAGCTGGTGCGCCTCTTGAGGCTGACTCAGTGACCTGCCGGTGACCCTGCTGATTGCCACTGGGAGCTGGCTACCGCGGGGGCGAAGCTGCCTTGCTAAATAAACCGACGCTCCTCATCCGCGCACGTTTAACAGCAAATACTGCCTCTGCTGCTGTAACGTTTGTAAACCTCTATGGTATTCTGAGGAGATTTAATTATAAAAGCTTCTACTCCCCTCTGGGCTGCTGGTTGGAGCACATCGTAAATAATGACAGAAGAGTATGTGCTATAATCTTCGAGGACTCGCTTCCCCTGTTGTTTTTGCCACGTTCAGAAAGATTTCCCAGTCTGCATATCATGATTATCGGAATTGACGCTTCTACAAGTATTTTTAAGGCGTTAAAATGGAATAATAACAACTATTTCAAGTGAGTTTTTTAATTTCTAAAGGAAAATTATGTCCAGGTATGAATAAATATCTACAAAATAGTGGGGCCGGCTCTGTCGGATTAAAACCTCTTTACTACTTCTCATCTTCTTCAGGCTCAACACATATTGTTCAAATTTCCTGGAACGAACCCAAAATATACATTGTAGGTCAAATTCGTATTTCATCCATATTGAGTCAAGCGACAACCACCTTCGGTTGCGTCCATTTGTAATTCTACGATTAACATTTCTAACTCTATTCAGACTTAACAGAAGTTCTTCAAATTTTGCACAGCAAATCCTTAGGGTCAAATGCAAGTCTCGTTTGTATTTCAGCTGGATAAAACGGTCATGATCTTGGACCTATTTAATACTACATAATGCAATAATCTCTGATGCTTCAAAATTTGTCTTTACTATTTTTATGTCCATTAAAACTCAAAGGATGTGCTTCAAATTTTTCAGAGCGAATCGTTTTAGAGAAATACGAGCCAGTTTTAGTTCACATTTTAGCCCAATCAGGTCTTAAACTCGTGACATTTGATCATTTTATTATTAGAGCATCAATCTCTGTCTTTATTACTTCTAAGTCCCTTCAAATTAAATATAAATTCTTCAAAACTTTCAAAGCGTATCCCGAAGGGTCACGTAGAGGTCCAATTCGTATTTCAGTCAGATATGATAAAGCAGTAATTATCTTTAACCCTAAAAACGGAAACTACTCTATATCCGCAACCATGTCAAAAAGATAGGCTTACGCTGTACTCTATTCACTCTGAGCTGGCGGATCAGGGTCATGTTCCCGTGACTCCGCTCCTCTCCTCACCCCCCTCCCCCCCCCTTCCCTTCCTGTTTCGCGGGGCTGACTACTGTGTCCCGGTATGTGAGTGATAAATTTACCGTTCGCATATAGGGATAAGGGCAGCGGAGTTGCAAGAGGCTGTAGTAAATAATGATAATATGGTTCAAAATTACATTGATTCATCTGAATAAATGCAAAGTGAAATACCAGCATGCAATAGAAATAATTTATGTTTAAACTAGCTGATACCCGCGACTTCCTAAGCGTGGATTAAGAATTTATTTGCCAGAATTGGATATAGAAAGTTGGTAACAAAGGACTGGTCCCAAACAACACCGAGTCGGCATAATATGACAGAAAAGCTATCACTATATCACTCTACTGTCGAACCTATCTCTTGAAGAGATTCAATTTCCAACATATTTAAAGCAGAAAAACAAACGAAGGTGTGGAGATGTGTTTGTGAGTGTGTGTGTGTGGAGGGGGGGGGGGGAGATTAACTAAGGGCAGCTTTATTTCAGCTTGGTCTTTTTTTCTTTCTTCAGCCTGAGAATCCGATTCTTGGGTTCTAATAACTTTAGCTGCTCGTGCTCTGCTAGAGCTACACCTTATGCCAGTCTACACCCGCAAGGCATGCCAAAAAAGGAGGCAAAATAATCTTGTTCCAGAAACATTTCAGCAGAAAGAAACTAATAGGGCATAAAAGATCGACATCTGTACTGAATAATAAGTTTCTTCTCTAAACGAAATTTACTAACAAATTATACACTAACAATGCGCAAAAAGCACAGCTTGGGCAACCGACGTAACATTACAGACAATGCACACCTAAATTTGTTATATCTACAGTTTAACATTCAATACGAACATCCGACGGTCCAGACGTGACTCTTACGATCAGAATTTTTTTTAAAAAATCTTTGCCTCCGCGAACGTTTGAACCGGGCGCCACAAACCAAACAGCAGTAAGCCACCCCTTTGACCACTCAGCTGCTAGACCGCTATATGGAAATGTTGTACAGGGACCTATACATCCTACGTGTCTGTCTATCGCCGAGCAGTAATTTTTCGGAATTATAAGACAACATGTATTATTTATACAGAAAATTTTTCAGCCAAATGTAGAAAGCATTTTTCTCCTTGTTTCAAAGGATAAGTGTGCAAACTTTCATCGAAATCGGATGAAAACTGTGGATTTGTATGAGGAACAAACAAACATACATACAAAAATCTTTATATATGTAGATTACTGCAGATCACACACTGACTGCGAACAACCCCTGAGGGATCATTATAACGTAAAAAATGTACACCTACAGCATTCCAAGACTACCTACGATTTGCCTTGCATTGAACCCCTAAATTTGTGATATCTACAGTTAACGTTCAATCCGAATAACCGACGGTTAAGTCGGCACTCTTACGATCAAAAACAATTTTTAAAAGTCTTTGCCCCCACGGAGATTTGAACCGGTGACCACGATTTAACGAGCAGTAAGCAAGTGCTTTAACCACTGAGCTACCAGACCGCTATACGGAAAGGCAGTACAGAGACCTACACATTCTACGCGGGTGTCTATCACCGTTCAGTAATTTTTCGAAATTATAAGACAACATGTATTATTTTTTTCAGAATATTTTTCAACCAAATGTAGACAGTATTTTTCTCCCTGTTTCAAACGATAAGTGTGCAAACTTTCGTCGAAATCGGACGAAAACTGTGGATTTGTATGAAGAACAAACAAACATACATACATTCATCTTTATATATATATATATATATATAGGGTGTTACAAAAAGGTACGGCCAAACTTTCAGGAAACATTCCTGACACACAAACAAAGAAAATATGTTCTGTGGACATGTGTCCGGAAACGCTTACTTTCCATGTTAGAGCTCATTTTATTACTTCTCTTCAAATCATATTAAACATGGAATGGAAACACACAGCAACAGAACGTACCAGCGTGACTTCAAACACTTTGTTACAGGAAATGTTCAAAATGTCTTCCTTTAGCGAGGATACATGCATCCACCCTCCGTCGCATGGAATCCCTGATGCGCTGATGCAGCCCTGGAGAATAGGGTATTGAATCACAGCCGTCCACAATACGAGCGGTGAATCGAGGAAGTACAGTACATACTAACGAAACTAAAATGAGCTCTAACATGGAAAGTAAGCGTTTCCGGACACATGTCCACATAACATATTTTCTTTGTTTGTGTGTGAGGAATGTTTCCTGAAAGTTTGGCCGTACCTTTTTGTAACACCCTGTATATATACAAGGTGTACAACTTTGCTTCCGCCGTTTTTCAATAGTTGGCTACAGTGGTAAGTAGCGGTCGAGATAAACATATCGCAGACGTCAGGCAGTTAGCTGTGAGCTTCGTCAACGTAACCTCATTCAAACATTAGTCGATTTGTGTGTGCATCGTAACGTTGTTCTCGATTGAAAATGTCATTGTACGAGCCGAATTCTCGTCATTTGCGGGAGGCTCTGCTTTTTTGTTTCAATATGAAGAAAACTGCGGCTGAGTCTTATCGAATGCTCTCCAGTACCTATGGTGAGGACTGTATTAGTGAGAGAACGTGTCGCGAGTGGTTTCAACGCTTCAGGAATGGTGACTTTAACGTGGAAGACCGGCATAGTGGCGGAAGAGAGAAAGTTTTCGAGGATGCAGAATTGGAGGCATTGCTGAGTGAAGACTCTCGTCAAACTCAAGAAGAACTGGCAGGATCATTGAGGGTGTCACAGCAAGCCATTTCAAAACGTCTCAAAGCCATGGATATGATTCAGAAAGAAGGAACTTGGGTCCCATATGAGTTGAAACCGAGAGATATTGAAAGGCGTTTGTGTGTTTGTGAACAGTTGCTTCAGAGGTAAAAACGGAAGGGTTTTCTGCATCGTGTTGTGACCGGGGACGAAAAATGGGTTCATTACGATAACCCTAAACGCAAAAAATCATGGGGGTATCCCGGGCATGCTTCCACGTCGACGGCCAAACCAAACATTCATGGGTCCAAGATCATGCTCTGCATTTGGTGGGACCAGCTCGGCGTCGTGTACCATGAGCTGTTAAAACCAAGTGATACAATCACAGGTGATCGATATCGAACGCAATTAATGCGTTTGAGCCGAGCATTAAAAGACAAACGCCCGCAATACAGCGAGAGACCCGATAAGGTGATTTTGCTGCACGACAATGCTAGGCCCCACGTTGCAAGAGTGGTCAAAACGTACCTGGAAACGTTGAAATGGGACGTCCTACCCCACCCGCCGTATTCTCCAGACGTTGCTCCCTCTGATTATCACTTGTTCCGATCAATGGCCCACGACCTGGCTGAGCAACAATTCCGATCTTATGAAGATGTCAAAGAGTGGATTGTTTCGTGGATCGCCTCCAAAGATGAACAATTTTTTCGACGCGGCATTCGCACACTGCCGGAAAGATGGGAAAAAGATGTGGCCAGCGATGGACATTACTTTGAATAATATCTGTGTAAGCATTTTGTTCAATAAAGGGTCATATTTTTTAGGAAAAAACGGCGGAAGCAAAGTTGTACACCTTGTATATATATAATTTTCGATCCATTTGAATTAGACCATTGCTAATTTGATATTTAATCAACGATGGCATTAGGCACTTTCGGGACTAAATTTAACTAACAATAAGAAGCCATGGAAGATTGTTTAACTCAAACATTGCTAGGTATTTTAAAATGAGAAGAAAACGATGTAACTCACGAATAAACAGTTTAAAATAGACACACCAATCCTGGTGAATGAGTGGTAACGCTTGACACAAGTAGACGCGGGTTCAAATCCCTATCCAGCCAGCCATATTTCGGTTTCCCATGGTTTTACGAAATCAGTTTAGGCGAATGCCGAGATTTTTCCTTAAATTCTCGTGATCAAATTCCTTCCCTTTACTTGATCGCAAAACCTCTCCTGGGTTTAATACCTCATGTCATAAAGTCCGACGAAAAAGAAAAAGAACGGTTACGAATTAACTTTATATTTCTTTTTTTCTTCTTCTTTATTATCCTAAAATAAGTAAGACATCAGACAGGATTATTGGGCCGTGAACCGTCGTAACTTTCGCGTTAGAGAAAGTTGAATGGCCGGATCGGAAATGGAACTTACTTCGTTGACGGATGAGAAGCAGAAAAGTTTTTCCATGTATAACTTTAAAAAGCGAACGTGGTAAAAACTGAAGTTGCCACTGGGTGTAAGATTGGCGCAAGAGGTGAAGTATCAGTAGAGTGTTCGAAGCAGATCAGTGACTCAGATACTGCTTCCCTCGTCAGTGGGGCGACAAGACGTGGTGACTCGACACCAGATATCAGCAGAGTTGCGTAACTCGGTCGTCAGCTGTACCTGGAACGCGCCGGCACGGTGCTTTATCTGCGTCGACACTCTTGAGTGCTGTGATTTCTCGGAAATAAGTCACTCATTAAGCAAAACTGTCGCCCCAGATGCCCAAACCGCAGCCCCCCAGTCGCCAAAGTCGGTCGTTATCTTGTGTTGCTTCTGACAGCAAATTCTCCTGTCTTGAACGCGTAGTATTCCTTCCGACCAGAACGAGGAGGCATTATCAGTCTGTTAATGTGGCTTCAGCCACAAATCCATTCAAGCGGTTTTCGGTTGCGTTGTAAAGATTCTATTTTTGTTTATACTCAAAAACGGCTTCGTAAACTTTGAAGACAAAATCAGCGTAACAGAAAGTGATATGATACACAAATATTTCAATGTTTTATGGGAATGGAAACTTTGTCACCCTACTATTTTTAAGAAATTTTTGGGTATATCGGGCAATTATATAGACAACTTTAGAACTGCAGCCTATGCAGTTGGCGATCTCGACAAGTCATTGGTATCTGGCTGCCTGTTGATCTAGACAGATCACCAAACACCTGATGATAACTGGAGAACACGCAATCGGAAATTCTAAATTTTAATAACATTCTGTATTTATTAGAAGTTTCATTGATTTACCAGCAAGCTCATATTTCTTATGTTAAAATCAACAAAATTGGGCGGTTCTTTTTTATATTATTCGGACTTTTCGCCTCGTCGACCTGTAGGTCATTAGAAAAGGAAGAGAATTTGGGGTAAGGAGCGGGAAGGAATTCGGCTATAGCTTTTTGAAGGCCTGGGGTGGTTTCGAGAAACATTGGAAAACCGAAATATGGATGGCCGAATGGGGTTTGAATCACGTGGTCCTGAATGCTCGGCGCAAGCGTTACAGCTTATCCATAAGGCTCCGTGGACTATTTGTATGCCACATAACATATCATCTAAAGTCTGTGGTGAGATCCTGCCAGTTGTAATTCATTCAAATGCTGAACTTTCCTATCATAAATAAATACTTAGCTCAAGGTATTTCATAAAAAAATTATCAAATTATGAGTTCATATATACAAATAATAAAAAAATATGAAATTTGATATAAATTTTGAAACTTACTAATTCTCTGCTCCACAAAAATCATGACATGTGAAGAAGCAATTAGTTATGGATTTAGTGTCCCAGAAAAACACTTGAGACTAAAGTTACCAAAATATTCACCTTTATACCAACGTTTATTGCATCTCTCATATAATTGCTTCTAGTACATATACATTAAGTATAGCAGCTTTTTCTTATGGCTATTTGTGACCGATCGTGGTGGTGTAACGGATAGCGTTCTGGCCTCGCATTCGGGAGGACGGCGGTTCGAATCCCCGTCCAGGCATTCAGATTTGGGTTTTCCATGGTTTCCCAAATCACTCCAGGCAAATGCTTCCATCAAAGGCCATGGCCGAATTCCTTCCCATTCCTTGCCCCCATCCTTTCCCGTCTCTAAAGACCTCGCTGTTCAGAGACGTAAAGCAGGTAAAAGAAGAAGAAGGCTCTTTGTGTTTAAGTTCGCTTGTCTGTTTTCTAATAAGCATTCTCTCACCTCAATATAAGTTGAAAATTGTCTTTTTCTTTTTGTGCTTTAAAATTGCTCTCTTTAGTGGCTTAAACATCACCTCCAAATTGACATCATCATTATCAGCGGTAAATAATTTACTTTATAAAACTAGACAATTAAGAAATTGATCAAGTGTTGATAGCATTTAAGATTGTTGTGCAGCAAATCACTAACAATCAGTTAAGAAAAACGAAACGTTGAAAAGAAAATATGGATACAGAAGTATTAGCAGGAACAGCTACAGAAGAAAAACTGACTGGATACGCCACGCATTTCGACATGCCTACTTGCATTGCAGCCAGCCAATCAAAATTGTTTTTCTCTTTCTTTTTCACGTACATATGACTGCGCTCTATAGTATCGCCAACAGGAAACTTAATTAAAATTAGCCAGGCTCTAACCGGAGATATCAACCATACCAGTGCGCTAGCCATAAAGCCACTGCGTCCATCAAAATCACATCGATATGCGTGGGGAAATTACATTCCCCGTAGGTGTGTGTTACGCGCGTGTCATCCCGTTATTACGGCAACAGTTATACCACCTCGCAGCGGTCACTGTTACGCCGAGTGCATGTTTACTTGGAAGTCTTGATTTACTTACGCAGGTTGGAAGGGTTCCGTTGGAAGCTATAAATACCACTTTAGATTCGTCACTGATAAATGAAGCGTACGCCAACATTAGCACCAACCTCGGTAGTATATGAATTTATTTGGGTAATTCCACAGATATTACAGAAAGGAGAAAAATCCGGAGATAAATATAACCAAACAGAAGAAACAGCCAGTAATTGAGATTAATGGAAGGAAATGATCAACTCTTAGTAACCATGTAGCAGCTTTAACTACGTCGTCTCGTTATCTTTTTACATGTTACCTCATGTAATAATGTAAACTTGATTGTCGAGTTTAAAGCCTGAAAAAGTACGCTGAATACAACTCGAAGCTAACACAAACCTCTTCACTGGATAGCGAAATCATGGGAAACAAGCTGTTGTTTTAAAGTCTCTAAAAACAATTAAAAACTCGCTTAGTGGTTATGCATTATGATTTGCTGTTGCAAGTTATTCAAATAAAAGTTCCGCTTGTCTCATAAAAGTTATATGTAGGTACTACAATTAATTTCGTACAAGTTTCTCTATTAAATACTGATAAATAGTGACAGAAAAATATCACATATTTACTGCAGCCTTGTTTGGGATAAGTTATAGGATGAATGTATGAGGTTTTGATGCATCTGATTAGTCGTGATAAAAAATGTGTTCAAATTTAAGGGAATGCGGAATCGCCTATCCCTGCAATGTTAAATTATGCCTACTATAGGGAACATTTTCTCACAAGGTGTTGGAGCTAGGGACATAAAAATTTTTCTGTATGTGAATTGATATGTTGCACCTACACTGAAACAACAGTGTTTTGTCAAAGTATTTACTTACAGAGATATTTTATATTTACCTTAAAGTAATTTTTTTTTCTCACTTTTCACTAGATTATCACCTCTAAATCATTCGTAAATCAATTAATTAAAAAACAGTTTCAGTAAGTAAAAGAAATCCATATGACTATCTCATAGAAGTTTCAGACTTCTACGTTTACCAGTAACTACGATAATGTTCCTAGAAAAGGTAAAAAATAAACTTACGGGAAACGGGGAAAGAAGATTAAAATCTTCCTCATCCATAGGTAATAAGTGTATAACAAAAGCGCAATACCCGATCTCACAAATCTTTAAAAATAAAATAGTTATATAATTATAGTATACCCATGTATGATACGTCATTTTAAAGAGGAATCTTGGTGAAATATAACAAACCAATAAAACGAAAACCTGATTCCGTATCCCCTTAAATTAATTAATCATTCAGAGAGTTGTCCAGATCCCACGTTATAACTGTAGGACCCCTGACCCGAAAAGATTTGGGTACACGTTTCTACTGGAACCGGAGCTGATAAAACATGCGGTTTTCCGTTTTCTCTATTTGCTACGTCTTTCAGTGACTGCTATAATCGCGTAAATTTTTCCTTTATACCATCTTCAACTCTCCGGCTTCCATCTTGTAGACCAGACATTCCAAAAGATACCGTAAAGTACAACGTGGAATGAAGAATACATTTTAGAACTTATTCTACAAAAGGAAAGCTGGCTATAAATGCACTGCGCCAATGCCAATAAAAAATGTTCATATAAAATTTCACACTTTACCCAGGCGTCATTTTGGAAAATAGCACTTACTTTTTTCCGGATTTGGTGCTGCTTGTTTCTTGCTGTTGATTAACTTGAAGCAGCCCTGACGAAGGTACCAGGTTGAGACAAAAAGTTGGCATCAACAGCAGGGAAGCTGAAAGGACAGTAAGCGCAATTAAAAAAAATATAATGATTGCTTTAACAAATCTTCAAAGCATATTTTTCGAAATATTTCTTGTTTACTTACGAAATGTTTACTTACTAGGCGATAGACAAGAATAAGGCAGGAACCGTCAGGAGAATACAACCGATATCCAAATGCAGTTTTCACACTGCTGTGATGTTGACGCAATGGTAAGGTATCAATTTTCCTATCTCAGTTTGGCTGGGCTTTTTACGCTCGTCTTAACTGGCGATCTCTTGCAATGATCGGTCTGTTTGTGTCAAGTACGCTGTAATGCTTCCAAATCACGGTTCCAACGTATTACTCGCTGAGTCATCGGTTTTAGTTAGGTCGACTTGTCAGCCAACTTATATCGTGCAACTTATACAGCCGAAAAACTGTTATGGCTGTTTTGAGAAATTACACCAGACATACTCTGCATACAAAATTCATGCGGCACACGGGTTTTCCTGAAGAAATTCACGTTACTGTATGGGTGAGACATGGACCCCTTACTACCTTGACAGTAAGAAAATTGAGCGATTTCACCAGCACATACTTCGCATCTTTATTAACATGAAATGGGATTATTATTTGTCCAACGTTACAGTTTTGGAAACGGTACAAAAGTACAGCTTTGAATCCCTCATCATTAGTCACCATCTCAGAAGGATTTGACATGTTAAACGTTTGAATAACAACAGAATCCTTCAACAATTTTTATATGGTGAGCTGAGCACTGGTAAAATATATCGTTGTGCCCCCACGAAGAGCTACAAAGACCAGCTCAAACAGATCATGAACAGCACAAACATAGACCTGAACACCTGGGACTACATTGCAGAAGACCGCGCTCTCTAGCTCAAAACCACCTCCACTGCTGTCGCATCATTTGATAAGGGACAACGAAGATGGGCAGTAGCGATAATTTTACACCAGTATCGGCCTGATCAGCCATCAACAACCGCCACATAAATAAGTGTCTGCAAGTCAGAAACATAAACTGGGAAACGATTTTTGGCCGACGGCTATGCTTTACTGTTATTATTCGGTTTGTTTCACTGCTTCTACTGGTTGCCTATTGTGAAGTTGGTCTATGATGTGCCTATGAGTGGATGCTAAATTTTCTCTTTTCCTATGTTGCGGAGTTATTGGTTTTGCTTTGTCGTTTTAGTGTATCGTGTTTTAATGTGTATTCGCCGTTCTTCCACCATTCGGGCATTATGTGGCTGCGTTTCTCCTTATCTTTTTGTTTGCTGATGAGAACGAGCTGGTCTGTGTGTGTGTGTTACTAAGGGGGCGTCCATAAGCAACGTAGCCCCATTTTGGCATCCTCTGAAACACCCCCCTTTTTTTTCACGTAGCCCTACCCATACGTGCCACGTAGATTTTTTCCTTATTGATTTTATAAGCCATTTTATACCGTTTTCTCATGTTAGACTATCGTAAATTGCATTTGGAGATAGTTAAATGCGGAAATAAATATTCTCAGGGTGAACCTTGGTTTAACTATGACAGGTAATATGAATGAAAAGCTATTTGGCTTCACTCCGAAACCTCGCCTCCTACCTCCCCACACTTTCTATCTAACCCCTCTTCCCCCCCCCCCTTTAGAGCGAGCCACGTAATTTATGTACGCTCCCTAATTTATTTATAATGGTGTGCTTCACGTATTAGGCGAGTTAGCATTCGCCGCGGGAGAAATTGACGCAAGAAGTGTCTACCTAGCACATTACCGAAGTAACACCTCCTGTTTGGTTATACCTACTCAGGTGGGAACTGTGTTTAGTTCAGAGATCTCCGAAGTCCATTGGCACTAATAATAAGTGTGGCATCGTTATTCGGCGCGTATGATAGCCAGGACGCCTATGTGGTAGAATGTCAGCGTAATATGCCTCTTTCGGGCGCCCAGTGATACATGTATAGAAGACAAGTGCGAGAGGGGTTACGTAATAAAATACGAGGATGATCTCAAAAGTTGTCGACAGATATAAATGTCGATTATTCTGTTTTGTAGCAATAACTATATTAAAATTACATTGCATAAAATTTCCACTTGTTTCCTTAAACTCACAAATAGAACATTTTGATGAGATCTTATGGACTGTCGCTTGCCGATTTTGTTCCCACCTACACTAGACGCCGCAAACTTGTCAGAGACCTTAAGATGTGTAGTAATATTATTACATTTACTGGTGGCTAATGCGGGAAGTCGAAATCTAGACGTCCATATCTGGAATCGAATCCTGATTTACCAAATGTTGCTGCTCACTCACTTGACTCTGAAGATACGAATGCGTGTTAAAGTCTGTTTGAAACCTTTCAGAAGGTTTAAGTTTCAGGGGGGAAATGGGTGTGTAGGGAAATTGCTACCGGAGCATACGCTCCATTACAGTTGAAATAGATTAAATTAAAACTCATTGGCTAAATGAATCCCATGCAACCTAAATTTTAGCCAACTAATCTAATCATTCAGCAAATCGCGCTAACATGTTCTAGAGCTTTTTTTGCGGCTTTCGCCTGAAGTGTGGGTAACCACAGAAAAAACAAATCTGGATGCTCGGATGGGAATTCATACCGGCGTCCTCCCGAATACGGGTCTATAGCCGTCTTGATGTTTCGAAAGTTAAATAAAAAGTCTTAGCCCACGAATTATATCTCAATGCTATTAGAAAACTTATAAAATATTTTAGTGGACTCTTCCTCGTTATAATACGTTTATTATGCTGTACTGCCACAAGATGACGGTAGTTTTTCAAGAGACCTAGAAATAACTGCTATGCATGTGTAAACCAGTTTCTTAAGTACAAATAGAAGAACTATAAAACTTTCTACAGCTATTTGTTCGGAATGTTAGGAATGCTGGATATGGACAGTCTGCATAAATAACGCGGCGTAATGTATTTATTTCATTGGTTAATACTGTCATTAATAAGGCGACATACAATTTCAACACCTGTGATAGTAATTCCTGAAGTATTGAGTATGTATTCCTGAAGGCAGTGTAAAGGGATATGATAGATCAATATATAATCTATTCAACACTGAACAGTTGTGTCACCTTTGAACAAGCCATCACCGGCGACTACTGACGCACTCTGGACCTATACTATGATCTCCATGTCACTGCTTCTTGTACTGTGGCTGGAGGTAAGACAGAGTCAAGGCTGCCAGGGATGCCTGACTAGCTTTCTTCTCCCGTTAACGGCAGCCACTGCGCCATGACTCCAGACACGGTTGTTGTCGACCTACTTTCCTTCAGACAGAGCGGACGTATTTCTTCCGTCGTTATCTGAAATAAATATGTATAAGTCGAACTTTCTTAGTCTGACGTTCCAAACCGTTTCCGCACCCGAAGTGCTTTAAATTTTTCGAGTTGCCTTGGAGAGTAAGTCACGCCAGACATGTTTCCTTTGATCCGACTTGAGAACAATCTCTTAAATGTGAAACATTGCATACCTTACTTTAAAAAAGATAATTCTCTAGTACTGATACATTTACTTATAATTACACAAGTACACATAATTTTCAGTGCTAACAACATCACTTGTTAATTACAAAATTTAATTATAATTTTCAGACACTTTATACAGATGTAATTACTTCTGTTTTTTTTTTCTATTTTGCAGGCGTTTTAATCCCAACCTTGCGTTGTTTATACATCGGATTTATCCATAAGCCAAGTCAATTTCAATGGAGGGCAAAATCTTATGTACAATCTCTGCTGAAAAACAATTTTTCCTGCAAATTACGAAGCGCATATTATCAGTGTTTACAGTAGATTCAGTAGGCAGAAAAAGCCCTGACAAGGATCACATGTTGAGTGTGAAACGTTCGGCAAAAAATAAAAACCCGGAAAGTGTATATAATCATGTATAAATTGATATATTTGCATATGATTTTCCTAAAAAGAACACACCACATCAGTTATTGCTAAATAACTTCGTCTCTTTCCTTTCCTTACCTCAAAACACATATTATTCTCTTAAGCATATTCAGTGTCAATATCACAACAAGAAAATTCTTTCATTGAATGATATTGGTTCTTTCATTTTTTTATATATTTATTTAAAGTTGTGAGGTTATTATACATTACCTTTCATTTCTTGTGGCAGGATTTTCAGTACATAATGCAATGTTACCTGTTTATACAGCAGAATATTAGATAATCGTTTTGAATATTATATATGTTCTTAGTACCTTACTTATACATGTAAAAATAAATAAGAAATTTTGAGGTGTTTCTGCTACTAAAGGTGGTGCTGTGGTATTGTGCTGGAATTGAAAGTGAACCTACATCTCAGAACGTATTTCTGAGTCCTTTTTCAGTAATTAAACCCTACATTTGTTTGTCTGACTTAAATAACTTCGGCAGTTCTAAAGAATTTCTCAATAAGGAGTACTATAAGTGAGTACGGAGTGAATGTATTCAAAATATACCAACTTTTTTGTTCCGTTAGATGCAAGAATACATAAACGTTTTTGCATTGGAATATATAAATTCAAATGTGTTTCTAACAGGTCATAGTAGGTACCCATACTTCCTTTGAACCTGTGCTATCTGTGAACTTGATTCAATTCTAATATAACATATTAATGGGAAATGTTATAGGTTTCATAAAGCTCGAGTAGAACCTATTTAAGAACATTGTTCAACAATAGTTTTACATCTCTTATTCCTCATTCTTTTGACATACTACTCACACTTTAACTGGCAGATGTGTTAAATTAATTTGTTTGATATCACTTAACATAAAAAATTAGATGTTGTGTAGAGATAATTTTCAAATCCCAGAATATCAAAGCAACAGGTGTACTACCTCTGTATCAGAACGAATAAACACAACAAATTCTTAGCACCCTTTTCGATAATACGAGATATTCTGTCTTCTCGTCAAAGTTTATCACTCTGAAATCTTCAGTAATAATTTTCATGTTTGCATTAATTTATATATCTGATCATTCAGTCTACTGTTTGTTTTTCCCCATACTTTCGATTGAAACATATTTTGTCAGTGAAACTAACTTCGTATCCTCAAAAATATCTTAAAAAGGCATATGGTTACTCTTCACAACGTCCTGAATCATACTTTATAGAAAACGCAGGCCGCTTTCATGCATAACAAAAGCTGTGTATCGGTAACATCAACATTCCTAACATTCCTTAAGAACCAAAATACTTTCTTGTCACCAGACCCTCAACTTGTTTGATGCAATAGTCTCTTCCGGTCCGACTAGGACTTACCTCTTCAGTTGTTTGCTTAAAATATACCAATTTTTGTCTCCTCGTTCACAACCGATCTTTTCAAAAACTTCAATTTGGTACTTTATCTGTCTCCATAATTTTCAACGTCTTTCTGAAGCGTCAAATTTCAAAATGCTTCACTTTTCTTTCTTTCAGATATTCCTACAATCGAATCTAAATGATTTGTCACATACGTCGTACGAACGAGTCTCATTATTCAATGAAAGTCACTCATCCAATATTCTTTACCACGGAATTGTTAGTGCCCTGGCTGCACACCTCACAGAGGTAACGTCAACGTTCCTCTTATCTCTGTCCCTGTTCTCTGCTGTTTGTTGAGGTGGAACCAGAGTACAGGCTGCTCCACCTAGCAATAGGTCTGTCTTAATCAGAAGTTCAAAGGGAATACCAAACAGCTGTCTGCCTGTGCAGACAGACAAAGGAAGACCTGCTCCTGAGAGGGCTTTACACACACTACCTGCAGCCACCCCTGTGGTCACTGAACAGAGGGCCTGTCAGCTACCAGCTACCTCGTTGCAGCTAGGGGCACGTGCAAAGAACTTCAATTCTCTGTTGTTTCCTGTATATTCAATAAACTTAAATCGTAGTGATGATCAAATGTTTACGTTCTACCTGTTCTAAATGTCTTCAGCAAAGCTCTTTGACTCTGAGAAAAATTTAAAATCATTGAGATTCGAGTAGTCATACTAACACATCTACAATACTTAGTTCTTACGCTTGTAAGATGCGGTGGTACTAACGGATACTATTGTGGTTAACAAATTTTATAGATATGCCTTTTGATTAATTTTCCTACACATCATTTAACCTGAGATCAAGCTCGCTGTTGATGTTGGCAGAAATGCAGCAAAACCTACAGATTTTATCAACCTGTAAAACGACACACTTCCCATATATTGAATAGTATGACTTTACACTAATGAGTCAGCACAATTATTCTTGAGGTAAAGCTATTTGTTCTTCTTTAACGATAAGTAACACTACTGTCTCCTAATTTGCATCTTCTATATTCGTCTGTATAAAATACAAACATTATCTTTCATACTTCAACGATTCATCATACTTATCACAGATATAGCATAAGCTGAGAAGACTCCGGAAGATATATACTCTATACTTACTACATTAACATTTCAGTATTATTATAACATTTATAAGTGGAGGGTATCATCATAACGTTACACGCTGTATTTCTATCTAGGTGATGGTTGTCTTGCGTTACATAACTTTTACAAATGCCCTTTTGATACATAAATTTTCTTTTGAGATGTCGTTGAAATTGATCTAGACAACCTAAATTTTATTTAGTGCCTGATTGACACCAAAACTAAATTGAACGAAAGATCCTTTTATATTTGACCACATTGTAATAATCACCGATATTTATAACATTTCATTCCATAGATTGAGCAAAAAAGCCAGAAGCCATAAGCGTTTGAATGTTAAATATAGGAGGTGTGTTCAAAAAGTAACGGGAAATTTGAAATTTCGCTTTTTATATTAGTCCCACTGCCACGATTTTTTCGTTGATGTGTTGGCAAACATGTCTCAAAAGTATCAATACATTTTGAGCTATATTGGATGTTTAGTCACTTCTCAGCTATTAAAAGAATAACACGTGTTTTAATACAGTCGGAGTTTTTTCGTTTGTATAAAGTTCTTGGCATAAGGTCTAAAGATCAACAAGAAATACTACCTTCAAGTTAAACGCCGTTTACGTGAAACAGTCTGAAGAAAACGCTCGGATTTGTGGCAAGGCTTTTGCATCACGATAATGCACCTGCTCACACATCGTTGCTTGTTCGTGAATTTTTGGCAAAAACAACACGTAATGATGCTTCAGCCTCCATATTCGGCAGACATGTTCCTAAAAATATAGAGGCTCTTGAAGGGACGTCGTATTACAAGCATAGACGAGATTAAAAGTGCATCGCTGAAAGATCTGAAAGCAATCCTTTGGGGATTGGAAGAAGCGCTGGCAAAATTGTATAGTACCTAATGGGGGACTATTTTTAAGGAGATAATATCTATGTAGACGAATAAATAAAATTATTTTAAAAAAATGGAAGTTCCAGTTATTTTTTTAACACTCTTCGTAAGTTAATGGCATCAGATATCGTGTTTGTACCTTTTGTACTCAAGAAGCCGGAAGTTACGAAAGGATATTAATAGGACAGTGCTTTGAGTCTACAGTCCTTTCGTCTTACGGGCAAATAAAAAAAACAAGCGAGCTGAGAGCGGAATCCGACCGTACATGACGTCATCGTATTTGAGGAATAAATACTGCAGACCGTTGACATGCATGTATACAGTACTATTGTGGTGGTCTAGGCTCCTGGATCTAACTCTCTGACCATAATACTATGTTTTAGGTTCTCCTGTACTGTATTTACACATTATTCTCTGATTGCAGTTTACTAATAAACTCCCGATATGTACAGGTTGCGAATGCGAGCTCTGTCGGAAGTTAATTATTAATTGTCTAGTCCGACTCGATACTTTCCCGTGAGCCGTTACTAGCATTAGATTTTAATCCGTGTTCTCTATATCACTGTTCAGCTGTAATAAGTGAATTGTGTTTAAGAATGATATTACAGTACGGCAAGCAAGCATAAAAAATCGTATACCTTTATGGCTAATTTTTTTTACATATTCAATTAATATCACTGTCAGTATGAATAAGTCTGTTAGTTTACTCTCACCTGCTGGTATATCGGAAAGCAGTAATACACTTCACTGGTTGTTTTTCAGTGTTGCGCCCACAGCTTGCGGAAAACTATTCACGAAATTTGCAGACACTCCGGGTTAGTGTGCACGATTCATTACAGTCTGACAGAATCCAGCCACATTCTCTTTGAGGCATGGGGTCCAGAGTATGATCAAGGAGAAAATGATTGTTAGTCTTGTGACAATATCATGGTGAAAATGAACTTGTATGCTAAAATGCTCTCCCTGTTGGGTTGATAGTATAAGAATGTCTCTGATCATCATTGGTGGCAATCATTAATAGCAATATTGAAAGAAATTTTTAAATTTTAGGTAACACTACTGTCTATTCTAGAGGTTAGCAAAAGATCACTACACATAAAAAGTTAACGTCTTCATAAATAAATATGTTTTACAAAGATATATCAACTGCGAGAGACTTCAAGGAAACTTAAAGTACAAGTGAACATTTCAGCAATATGGCCTGAGGACTTACATAATCCTCCATCTTTCACTTAGCTGACAGATCGACTTATTTCTTCAAGGAAGAAATATGTAAGCTCTACCATGTCCTATCAATACGGGAAACGATTTATCAGAGCTTCCCGAAAAAAAACGACTCATCTGTCTTACTTTCGCATACAACTCAGGCGTTTTCATTCGACGAAAACGAGTCTCAAACAAATTATAATTATTTTACTTTCATCTTTTTGTATCTTTTTAGCCGCTTCTAACCATAATGAGAACGTCTTTTTAGCTTAGATCACCTATAATGTCAGCACTACGGTTATAATTCCAAATCTTAATTTTCTTACAATCTGACAGAAAATTTTTTTTTTTTTCTACCTTGTCTTGCTTCCTATTCTTTTACTTCGAAAAATCCGTCGATCTGATTATCACCGATAACTTTCCGCATTATACTGAACACTATTTCACAATTTCACTTACTTTACCACAAACTAATTATAACTTTGATTTCTTCCTCCCTCGTTGTAATAGTTTCTATAAAAATCAATTAGTTTTCTCTCTTATAGTCCAACAATTATTTTATGCCGTGTTCTCAGGCCATCCTATTATCTAATTACAGTGTCTCCATTCTAGTTGCCATATATTCTACTTTCCTCCGCCTCCTGTGCGACCAGTTATTCTTTGCTCCTAGAGATACTGACAAAAATACCATTAGTAATTGACCTTTACAATATGTATTACAAATAATCAAATACATTAGTTTATATCTACAATCGTTAGTGTATAGGTGAGACGCACGGTCATCACAAACAAAATAAGTACCATGTAAGTGGCTTTTGCAGGGGAGCCATTTCGTTATGTTTGTAAAGTATGTTGGATGTTGTGGTGTGAATTTGTATTCTTTACTACTTTTAATGCAATATCTCAATAACTGTTTGACGGGTTCCCTTTCAACTTGTTCGAAAGTACTTGAAAGACATTATAATAGTATTTAAAAATTATACACGTTCAGATATGAAAGCTTTTTTCTACAAAAAAATCATTTTTACGGTTCTTGGTTGTAATACCTACATTCTCCTTTCAGAAGCCAAGACGTTGCACAGACCAATTCATTCTCGTTTCTGTGTTTACAGGGAAGGTGATTATTTTCATGGATGACAGATCAAAGACTCCACGAAGTAACTTTAGACCGTGAAAGGATGTTATCTGTGCAGACGCTTCGATAATATGGTGTTCTGAGATCTCAGACATTCAACTTGCTTTTCATCTCTTCCCAGTCATGACCCCATTTGTCTGCTTTTAGCCAGATGCCTGGAACTTCTATTGAAGTAAACATTGGATGTTTCTTACATTTCCAATCTTGTGTGTAGAATATGGTCAGATGAAGTCGGTAATTATGTATTATTGACTGAAAAACCTACAAAAAGAATGAAGAATGGCTTTTATGTGCACTGCCACTATTGGACTGAGAGATTAATTGCTTTTTTGGTTTACGTAAAAATGAGATTTGTATTTAAAAAATAACTACAGTGAAGCATACAAAAACAATCATAGTATGTTGAAAAAAGTCTATTTGTTTTTCGTGAGCTTCAGTAAGCACGGAACTGCATTTTACTTTTACATTTTACTATTACATTTTTCCTTTTATCAACATACACTATAAACCAAAGCACCAATTACTTCAGGTGCTTGTGAGAAACATAACATTTCCTCATTAATAGATTTTGTATTGTTATAGTTTGAAAACGGAAGTTTCTCCGAGTTCAAGCCTTTGAGAGCTATAAAATACATTAGAACCTTGCAATCTCTTCCATTACTTTCGTATCACAATGGAGAGTGAAACCTAATTAAAAGTAAAAATGTGAGACTTTCATTTAAATAATGACAGCGCAAATCTCGAAACTTAACTAAAATTTAGCAGGGCCACACCTTGACATTAACAAGCAGTCTAATCATTAAGCTTATATTCTTAGTAACAGAAAGCTTGCAGGTAACATGATTGTCAAGACAAAGGCATAGAAAAGTATAATCAAAGCAGTTGAGTTCTTAACAGCAATGGAAGGACTGATAAAAGAAAATTTCAATTCCTCTATGTTTAATTTTATTTGATTCATGTCTTCTAACAAAATGGAGGCAGTAAAATTTCCCCTGATGTTTCATGTTATCTTGCTTTAATTTATGGCTGATAAAAATAGTGGCAGTAAAATTTGCCTAAAACATTAAACAAAAACTAGATACTGTTTAACTGAGCAGATTCTGACAAAATAAAACTTGTTCGCTCCTCTCAACCCAACTTCTGTACCAAACTGGTGACTCTGTCGCGCGAAGTTATTAATCGTGTTTTCTTACAGCTTTGGACAAGACACTGCATCAGTCATCTAATACCTAACGAAGCTCTGCATACTTATTTCATAATGCGGTTGAATTCTTCCATAACATTTGCTATTAAAAATAACTTTGTGTTATGCAGCGTTATCAGCATACTTGATGAATGATGATTGTACTGCATGGTTATTCGTGTTCTTAATCCCTCACAAGTATTTCACAGATTTTACTGTTACGATCTTTCAGTATGTAACCAGAGTATTTTAATCAACGGAACAGAAAATTAGAAATCATTGGAAACAGTTCTGACTGAGGCTGAACATACAGATTTCAATTTTGGATATTTTCTCGAATGCATTTCAGCCGAATAGCAATTAAAACCATAAAATACAGGTAAGATCTCAATTACTTTCTATTAATTATTAGTGTACGGTTATTGTTGACTCGCCTGTGAAATAATAGGCCTAATATTAAAAACTGTTCCAAGTAAAACTTTTTAAGAGATTTAATTTAATTTAATTGCAATGGAGCACACGCTGAGGTGGCAATTTCCCTACACACCCAACTTCCCCCTATCCTGCACCCACCTAAATTTGCGCTCTACAAATTTTAACTTTAAATTCTTTTAAAGTTTTCGGTAAGTTATTTATCATTTCCCTTGATAACTCATTCCAATCCCTAAACCCTTACCTAAAAAAGAAAATATTCCCACACCCTTGAGCCTGAAATCGAGTGCCAGCTTGTGGTCATGGTCATCTTTTCCCTTCCATGAACTACTTTTCATATGCCCATTTTTTTCTTACGTGAAAAGAGCATTTATACAGCACAAATTTTGAGTAAACTCCATTGGAATATACCATAGCCGCTCTTGTATTAAAGGGAGCAAAATCACTCGGACTATTATCAGTAATACGCTGATTGTATGTGTATGTTACGCTCAAAGGCCGAAAAAGTTCATTGAGCTAAAAGAAAAAAACTACCAAAAGGGTTCTGGTTTCTTTAAAACGACCAAAACACTTTGGGCTTATCAGCATCTAACTTTTTGTGTTCTCGACGAATCGATCCAGGGTGCATTTAAAATATATGATTCTTCTTACTCGTCACGTTACAAGGCACAAAAAAAGTCTTTTGAGTATTCCACAACACATTTTGGCCATTTTTGGTAAGTGCCATTATGCTAATAACGTGTTTGTTGTGGCCGTTTTAAAGAAACCAGAATAAGTTGTGGTCGTTTTTTTCGCTCAGTGAGCGTTTTAGGTCTTTGAGACTACATGTTCAATTGTTTGTCGAATTAACAACGTTTATCTCACTGAAAGATGTGGAATAAATCAAGGAAGTTACGTAATTATCAACGATACATTCACGCACTTTGATTTTTATCACATTATTTTAAATTTAACTTCATCCCAATTTCTACGCAATAATTTTTTTTCCACATATTTCCCTCTTCTGTCGCCTACAATGTTCGTATTTTAAGGCCATGCTTCAGGTGTGAAGACTTGTTACCAGCTACTTATTGACTCGATCGATGTCATTAGGACAGCGTCAGATTTCGGTGAAACACATTAGAGTTACTCTTGAACGGTCCAGCTGACGATGGAGAACAGTTTACCGTCAGTAGACGCCAGTGTAAGTAGTGCGAGTTATGGAGGCGGCGCTGCACAGTACCTGGCTACTTGTCGCGAGCCACTGTGCCCGCGGCGGAGCAACGCTCAGCGGAGGTCAAGGCCGGCGCGCAAACACGTCCCGCCGCAGTCTCCACGCTACAGTCCAACCAATATTAAACACTACACAACTCATATTACCCACGGTCTGCTGCAGTCAACGATTCATTCTGCGTTCACTTAGTTTTGCTAGTGTTGTTATTAAGCACGTAAGAACAACTTCAAATTTAGATTATTGTTTTGTGTTTATTTGAAAACTAAAATCATATCACTAATTTACATATTTATTTTTTGGTATAGGTCGCCTATCATTTTCAGTTCACTGGCGCAATATTTATGATGTCTTTTTTTGCGTATGGCTTTACGCCTCGTCGACGTCGTGGTCATTAGAGACGATAAAGGATGGGGGCAAGGAACAGGAAGGTATTCGGCAGTGGCATTTCGAAGGAGGTATCCCGGCATTCACCTGGAGTGATTTGGAGAAAATATAGAAAACCGAATTCAGGATGCCCGGACGAGGATTTGAACCCACGTCTTCCGGAAAACGAGGTCAGAGCGTTAGCGCTCACCCACCACGCTCGGTACGGTAAATTATATAATGCTTGTAACAATAATATTATTTTCCACAGTACTCTATGCTAGGGTTGGTTGTTTCTTATTTCATTTGAGGTCCCAAACATTGCACAGCATGCTACTTACCCTCTCTTAATTCTATAAAACAGGTTTAATTTATTTAATTTAATCGCGATGGAGCTCATGCCCCATTGGCAATTTCCCTACACGCTCGTTGTCCCCCTATTTACCCTCTACGAATGTTAATTTTAAATTCTTTCAGCGTTTTTGGAAAATTATTCATCAGTTTCCTTGGTAATTTATGCCAGCCCCTGACTATCTTATCTATGAAAGAAAATTTTCTCAGACCTACCTGAAATCGAGTATCAGCTTGTGCTTATGTTCATCTTTTCCCATCCATGTATCTCTCGCAATTCTTCCAACAACATCTTTTCACGCCTCAACAACAATGCACGCCTCATACATCCAACAACTATTCACCCATCTCCTGTTTTCATCTTATTTTTACTATATAGAATCTGGATGAAATTAATCGGACTGTTTTTAGAGGCCTTAATAACTGCTTTTACGAAATCATAACCCAAAAAAAAACTTCTTCATTTTCATTACTTAACATATCTGTAGTTTACCACAAAATAGATACACTGCACCTTTTGGAGCAATCAGTAGTCTTTGTACATTATTTGTTTATCTGTCTAGTTTCACTATTGCTCAAAATATAGTTTGGAATTGACTTTGTGAGATTGCCACTTCCCACTTTCGCCTCTTTTTTTTTTTTTTTTTTTTTTTTTTTTTTTTTTTTTTTTTTTAAATCATCTGGCCATTTAACGCAACAACCATGTGGAAATTATCAGCAGTGTTACCAACTGAACATTATTTCCCAACTTGACAGAATTAATACAAACTTTTATTCAGAGCGAATGCGGGAGATAAACTTGTTATCTTACATGCTTCAAGCGAAAAACAAATCTATTGTTCATGTTATTTGACACGGAGAGTGCAATTGGTTTGATATGAAAACTTAACACCATTAACAGACGTTTATTTTTGACAATTCATCAACAAAGTTTTTCATTAATTTCATAAATTTATCATAAAGTTTTCTGTTGTTAGCTTGTTCCCAAACAACGACACTGTTTCCTATCACTTGCTCCTGTTGAATAGGTTAATACTTAAGAGTAACCTCTATTGCAACCAACTTTTGTGTTTATCGGTTTTATTAGGCGTTGAATAAAAATTTCTTTAAATTTGAACGTTCCTAATATTATTTCCAGCGAACTACTTGTTTAGTTTCATTTGATTTCTACGTATAATCAGGGTATAGAACTTGTATACTTATTTCTTGGTAACGACCACTGATATCACACCGAAATATATGTTAAAATGCAACTTCACTCGTTCCTTGTTTTACCGCAGAGTGTAATTATTAAGCTCTTCTGTTATCTGATAGATATAAAAAGTATTTCATATACATACAAATATTTTACGTAAATTTAACTGTTAGTATTCTCTCTTGCAGCCTAATGATTAACTATATAAAAACGGTTACATGGAAGTAGTTTTCGATTTTAACATCCGTTTTCAAAAAACCTGTTGTCCATAATACAGTTTCAGAATCTTTTTCTGAGACAGACTTCAAAATTTGTTATGGTAAGGTTTGACCCGTTGATAAACATTAGTTTTTGTAATGCAATCTACTTTTAGTTCATCCCTTGGTGAATTGCGGAATTCACGCTCTTGTTCTGCAACGTGTACTAGAATTTAAATATTTTTCCGTTTTGAAGCATTGATAGTTTCTGTGTTTTATCATTATTTATGGTTGTTTGGGAGCAATGGAGAGACAAATTACAAACAAAATAATCAAATAAGCGACAATAATACTTAGTTTCTTTTTGTACAAGTATTTTTAAATTAGTATGCTGAGATTTTGTTTACGTAAATGAGTATTTTCTCTGTTTCATCATTGTGTATGATAGTTTGGGAGCAATGGAAAGACTGATTGCCAAAATTAAAAAAATGGCAAACATTTTTACTGTGTGTAAACTTAAAATATGAATTTCATACTAAATATATCTAAAAAGTAACATCTTATTTGAAAAGATTTACCACCTCTGCATATATATTCATGGTATTTGACAAAATTCTCGCTGCAACGTAACATTAGATAGCAGCTCTATGTTGATAACCGGACGTTAAAGGAGATTTCTGTATTTTTTTTTTTTTATTTTCGTTTTTCATTTATACAAGTATTGTTTACTTGGTCTTCTAACATTTTATTTACGTAAATGAGTATGTTTGGGAGCAATGGAAAAGCTGATTAACAAAACACTAAAATAGGCAAGTATTCTTACTGTGAATAAACTTTATACAGGAATTTCTGACTTAATTTGAAGATAAAAATTACACCTTATTTGAATAGTGTTTTTTTTTTAATGACATTCGGCTACATGGGCCATACAGCCAGCTCAACGTGATTATAGACTCTTCTAGTTTTTAAATTTCTCCAGTGCAATGTAGACACTAAGTACAGACACATGAACACTACAGGACGGACACAACATTCACATACACACAAAACACTAAACACCCATGCCCTCGGCCGGACTCGAACCGGTGACCTTCGGCACGTGGAGCTAGCACTCTACCCCCTACGCTACCGGGGCGGGACTTTGAAAAGATTAATCATCTCTGCACTTAGTCATGTTATTTGCCCAAACGTTCTTGCGAGCTTAACACCAATTTCTCCTGAGACAGTAGCAGCCCTGACATTAATTGAACTGCAAGCGGCTAGGTCCAGCCAGCTGAAGCGCTGTCTCTCAGAGTGTCTCGCAGTCAGTTCATCGCAGTAACTCGCTGTCGAACTTGGCTCGTGTTGGGCGCCGCTACTCAGATGTCAAACACTGTTTGGCAACTTTCGACGAGCAAACTCCATCAAAGACGTAAGCAAATAATCGCATTCCAACTAACTTCAGACTGCGAACAACAGCAGAGCTTCGGCAGGGCTTGAGACAGGGGCCGACAAAGTCACTGAGGTGTGGCTTCGATAAGGAAATAACGAAGGAAAACTAGGAGTAAGTAAATCCATGTTTTCAGAAAACTGGATGGAAGTATTTTATTTGTTACAGTTGTATAGAGATACACACCACATTGATTTTTATCTACTTGTTATAAATATTTTGTTTACAAATATAAAAATACTGAAAGAATTACCACCCGGTGCTCAAAGCTCCGTATAATTGTTATGTATTTTAATTGAGTTACAAAAACTATTTTCTAAAAACTATATTAAAAACATAATATGCTACAGCAAATCAATTCATTATTTTCGAAATTGACTCCCAAATTGTATATATAAATATAATATAAACTAAAATAATTAAGTTGGAAAAATTTCGGAAATAATATCCATAGAAAAATATAATTTGTTAAAATTACTCATTTATTTTCTGGTTACTATAATCTCCAGAAAGAGTGCTATAGTTTTTCCGTAATCTTTTGACGACTCCGTATCCCTTAAAATTATCAAAAAAAATTCTGATTAGTAGTTTAGGAAATTTAGAGTGGAATTAGATACTTTTATGGTACCTACTCGTAAAAATTGAGGTGGTGGATGCCCAGCTTTCATTTTTCTTCTTATGGTTTTACTCCTCCTCGAAAGAATTCTGGCATTTCCTTTGGAAGGAACCATGCCGGCATTTGACTGGAGTGACTTCAGGAGCCATGCAAAACCAAAATATACGGAGATTTGAACCCGCGACCTACATTTTTATTTTTTTTTATTTTTTTTACTTATGACTTTACGCCTCGTAGACGTCAAGGTCATTAGAGGCGGGATGGGACTGGGACAAGGAAGGGAAAGTAATTCGGCAATGGCCTTTTGAAGGAAGCATCCCGGCATTCACTTGGAGTGATTTGGGTAAACCATGGAAAACCAAATCTGACTGCCCGGACGGGGATTCGAACCGGCATCCTCTCGAATGCGAGGCCAAAGCGTTAACCGCCCACCCCCACGCTCGGTGCGACCTACCGAATGCCTCGACCAAGCGCTATACTCGGTCACTAAACCACATGTAATTATTTTCACACCCATGACATAACCATTGCCAGGTCATATACTACGTCCTGATGGAGGAAGTGAAGTGTTTCTATTTGTCTGTGAAGCGTGTTAATATGTTCTGTTTGTGAAAAGTGTAGCTACTTTTGTTTGTGAAATGTGTAGTTTATGAGGCGAAGATAGAGGTTCATCCATGAATTTTCCTTGATGGCTGCGTTAAATCGGCTAAAAACCGCAGTGAGGGCGGCCTGTGCGAGGGGCCATAGGTTCGTGCCCAGTCCCTCCCCGATCGACACTGAGCCATACTAGCGGTTTACCATACGTACATCTGGATTGATGAAATTTAATTACGGAAATTTCTCTAATAAAAAAAAAGGAGTAAAAGTTGCCATCACGAATATTTTTCACGATAATTTAAAATCGATGTCTGCAATAGTTAACTATATGAAATTTGAGTTATCAAAGATTTATAATTATTTTTTTTACCTTTACAGCCGTTTAGATTACTGTCCGTAAACTGCTTATCAAAGAAAATGACTCCAAATTTGGTTCATACCTTTTGAACTGATCAACTGAAAGGGATTTTGCAGACCTCTATAACCAGCTGTTATTTCGCACTTACCTGGAACAAGAACACAAAAATACCTATTTCTGTGTTTTACATATTACGGAAACGTTTATTAATAAATAGAAGTTTTAACTCTGCGAATAATTGCCTATAGTGAATAAGTATCCGAATTCCTGGGAAGATGGACGCCCATCCATTAGAAGGAGAGTTACTACCTAACAAAAATGAGAATATAAATTATTTCTTATTTTACTTTTTGACTAAATAATAAACTGCAATTATAATTTGACTGGCGCTGATAAAAATAAGTCCTGAAACTTTAATACATTGTCACCTCTCCTAGTCTTTGGTAATGAATGTGTAGCTTACTGGCCGCTGCTGGTAGTGGAACCCACGGATGTGTCTCGGCGTCATGAGAGGCGCGATGAGGTAATGAGCAGACGTGGGAGGTCAGCGAAATCTACACAGCTTTCTTTTGAAGGTCAGTATATATGATTTACTGGGTGAGTGGTAACGCTCTGGCCTCGCATTCGGGAGGACGTCGAATTGAATCTCCTTCCTGGTATCCAGATTCGAGTTTTTCATGGTTTACCAAATCACTTCAGGTGAATGCCGGGATGCTTCCTTCAAAATGTAATGGCCGAATTCCGTTCCGTGCCTTCATCCTTTCCCGCCTCTAATGAACTCGAAGTAAAGCCATAAGCAAAAAAAAAAAAAAAAAAAAAAGAAATGATTTACCACCAAACCGACCAATAGCTAGGAACAGTTCAGGTGGTTGATGGTAAACTACTGTAAATCGCAGAAATGTGCACGGGAGTACGCATAGCGACCACAAAAACACATCAAGGAGTAGATATCCAGAAACTCGATATGAGAATTACTTTAGAATCAAAATGCAAAGGATCAAAGCGAGTGTGCGATTCATAAGATGAAGCTTAAGAAAATAGATTATGTACTAGATGACCCATGCGAAAATTTCGCGAATAAAATACGATTAAAAGTAAGGTTGGTGGCTTGTAATAGAATGAAGAATAGAACCGCCTCAATTGTAGCAATTGTTTGTTTAGCGTAATAGGTATGCATTAAAATACTAACAACGTATAACGCAACAATTAGGAAAATGTAAAACATACTGTATGTATGATAAACTGTCACTGACCTTAACAGAATACAACCAACGTGAACGAAATGCACACGACATATCCATATCTCTGAGATACGTGCTGCTGCTATCTAGGGACATGGCTCTGAATGTCCCATAAGCGCCACCTTCATAATCGTTACTTTCACTCTTTAAACGTCAAATTCCGAAAAATTTCTTTCTTAATTTATGATTTGACCTGATTGGAGACATTAATTTTTAAAATGATACGTCATTTATAGATTTCGGTTAGGTATCGAAGGAGATAAATGGCTCGTAATTAAAAACAAACACGTTGTAGAAATTATATTGATACCTTTCACGAATTCCAAAAAATTCGTTTCATAAAATATGATGTGAGCGAAGCGGACACCTTGGTCTTTAAAGTGATACGTCATTTATCGATTTCCGTTAGGCATCAAGCAAGATATAAAAACGTTTTAGAAATTACGATATTTTTGTCCTTTTATGGTCGAAATAGGAAAAATTTCTTTCTTACAATATGATGTGACCAAAGTGGAGAATTTAATCTTTAAAATTGTCCCTCATTTCTCGATTTCTATTAGGTATCAAAGGAGATAAATGGCTCGTGACAGAAAAAGCAGTGTAGAAATAATACTTTTGCCACTTAATGGTCGAATTTCGAAAAATTTATTTCTTAAAATATGAAGTGACCGAAATGGAGACCGAGCGTGGTGGGTGAGTGGTTAACGCTATGGCCTCGCATTCGGGAAGACGGCGGTTCGGATCCCCGTCCGGGAACCCAGATTTGGGTTTTCCATTGTTTCCCCAAATCACTCCAGGCGAATGCCGGGATGCTTCCTTGAAAAAGGCCATGGCCGAATTTCTTTCCTTCCCTTGTACCCCGTCCCATTGCGCTTCTAATGACCTCGCTGTCGACGAGGCGTAAAGCCATAAGTAAAAAAAAAAAAAATTGAAATGGAGACCATAACGTTTAAAATGACAACTCATTCATAGACTTCGGTTAAGTATGAAGGTAGATAATGGCCTGCGAATAAAAAAAAAAAAAAAAAAAATTTTTAAAAAAAAATCTTATAGAAAGAGTATATGTGATTAAGGCATGTCGAGACAGCGATAAAGGAGAATTGAAGGTAAAGAATGGAGGGGAAATGGGATCTCGGAGAAAAGTGAGTAATTGAAATGTGTAATTCAATTTATCCACACTACCAGTTCCATTATTACTACTCACTCAGCAGTCTTGGTAAGCTGAATGGTAATACAGTGACGGTGCAAAGCGACTGGCAAATAAACACGTTCCTAAGTTCTGATCTCGGGCGTTTTTGTAGTAGAGCACTAATCAGCTCCCAAGTGTTAGCTTAATTTCGGTCTATACTTACCACTAGTACTGGTAATAAACATTTATCACAAAGCGGAGGTGGGTGAACGGTAGCACTCTGGCTTCGCATTCGGGAGGACGCGGGTTCGATTCCCCGTTCAGGCATCCAGATCTTGGTTTTCCATGGTTTCCCCAAAACACTCCCGGCGAATGCCTGGATGCTTTCTTTAAAAATGCCATAAGCGAACTCATTTCCGTACCTTGTCCCAATTCTTTCCCGCCTCTAATGACCCATGCGCTGACGAGGCGAAAAGCCATAGAAAAATAAACGAAAGAAAGAAAAAAAGAGTCAAGTTCAGTGGTAGAAACATATGGCTATAACTTTCCTATTACATATCGCTACTTCATGCTTTTCGTTTTCGGGACAACTTTTAGGGAGCGTCCATAAACCACGTAGCTCCATTTTGGCCTCCTGAGAACCCCTCTCCACGTAGCCCGAAATGGCTTTTGCCTCTACGCCCCCTCCCTCCCCTCCTTCCAACTTAACTTTTTTTCTACTGATTTCAGAAGACATTTTGTACTTTTTTCTCTTATCAGACTATCGTAAATTATATACCGAGATAATTAAATAACGTAAATAAATATTCACATGCTATTGTGTGTTCCGTACCTCATTTTAAATGTGACAAATAATATGAATGAAAAGCTACGTGGTCTGGCTCTAAACCCCCCATCCTTCCGCCCACGTTGTCCTGCGTAGCTTTCCAGCCAATCCCTACCCTCTAGACTGAACCACATAGTTTATGGACGCTCCCTTACATAACTTATATGTTTCTTTATGCAATTCTATCAATAAAATTGTAAGTCCACGAGTACGATATAGCGGGTTACAGCTAGTGAACTACATCGATAAAGCATTTCAGCACTAACACATTTCATATTTTCGTTTCGAACTGTGGTGGCATATCTCTGGCAACGATTTATTGGGGCAGTTAGCGGATGGAAATATAAGCTTAGAGGAATATAAGTGGCCAGTTGGCTCACGTGTTATTTGCGCTGACTGCTGCTGAGTATTGCAAGGAACGTGTGATTTTCTGGGTAGCCGGCGTGGGCGTGACGTGACCCACATTGGCAGCGACAGGGCTCCGCTGTGCGAGCTCTGTGAAGCGCGCTGGACACACCGCGTTGCCGAAGGTCGCCATTTCGAGTCCGGCCGAGGGCATGGGTGTTTAAGTATTGTGTGAGTGAATGTCGTGTCCGTGTTGTAGTGTCCTTGAGACCACACTGAATAGCAACAATGTACTCTGGAGAAACTAAGATACTGAAAGAACCACGAAAATCACATTGAGCTGTGTGTGGCCGCTGTAGTCAAATGTCATTGAAAAAAAAAAAAAAATACTCGCTTCTCCGTCACTGTGGTCGAGAGAGGATTGCTACTAAGGATTGCAATCCCGCAGTGTTTTCAATCCCGCGGGATCCGTGCGGGATTTGCGCCAATCCAGCGGGATCCCGCGAGATCCGTGCGAACAGTTTTTTAACGCTTCTTTTTAAAACATAGTTACTTAAAACGTTAATAAATTAAATAATAATTAAATACTTTTTAATGTTAAATGATAAAAATTAACAGTTAACAATATTTTGATTGGCAAAATGACATTAAAACTTTTTAGCGTGTCTTATGTGTATTTCGAGGTTTTACATTTTTGTTTTATAATCTAAACCAATTTTTAAATAAAAAATAAAAATGGAAAATATTGAGTCTTAGGTCATATTATGTGCCTTACAATACATCACATAAGTTTAAAAATATGTTTTGCTTAATGGCCAAGTTACAAGAGATTTTTATTTTTTTAAATTCTAAATAAACGTTCTATAACACCGAGAAAAGCATTCCACTTCACAAAGTGAAGTGAATATACTCTGTAAAGTGTAGACTTGGCTCAGAACAAGATTTCATAACTTTTTGTCACTGCACAAGCACGAGACTTGGCCTTTTTTTTGAGTGATTCATTATTGTATCTCCTGATTCCTTGATTGATATTACTGTTGATTCAATGTTATTAAAGAAAACTACTCACCAACAAATAAACTGTCAAGTATTTCAGATTTACTTATGTGGCGTGATGACGTTTTTAGAGTGGAAATTATTACTTTTTTGTAAGAAAGAAGACTTTCTCGGCGAATGATTGCAGTGAAGTCCTCATAGGTTGTATCTCCGGATTACATTGCAAACCCACGAAATTACACATGTGAGGAAGACGGCGGAGGCAGCCGTCGAAGAATGGTGTTCCTACAACACAATTCGTCGATAGACCCGTGAAAATTGCATTATAACTTTTTTTACCTTTAGTCGAAATAATGACAAGGAGAAAAGCGATGAATCGAAAGGTTGAGCGGCACATGTAAGCAGGTGGCTTTCGTCAAAGAAACGCATTGAGACAGCGGCCAAAACAACAATAAGTCAAAGGATATACAATTTCCTTTTGATAGCTGTTAAATAAATAGGTACGCGATCGTTAAAATTACGATAACATTACTTTAATATCAACGAATAATCAAATTTTCAGCCGCAAATTAGGAAATTGTCACAATTACTTTATCTGCAAATACAAAAAATTGGAATAATGAAACCGTGAATAAAAAGCTGTAACCGTTTAGTTCAGATAACGTGTGCGACACTTAAAAAATAATTATATAGTTAGAAAATCGTACTAAATACGCACCATAACTCAAATTACAGAAATGTGTACTCCAAACAAACGTAAGTTTTGATGAATACGTAAAAGTGTATTTATTTACTTACGAGTGACGAAGGTTTACAAAAACAAACGCTTGTTCACATGAGTCAAATGCCAACTGGAAGGGTACAGGCAAACAGTGCAAAATATCCGACAGACACCGAGTGGGGCAGCGAGTCACGCAGACTGACACGCGTTTCCGCCAGATTTTGCGGATTGCGGATCCGCTTAATTTAGTGCGGGATCCGCCAGATTGTCTAATGATGCGGGATCCCGCGGGATTGCGGGATCCCGCTTTACTGGATTGCAATCCCTAATTGCTACTAAAGAAATTAATAATAATAAAAGTTACTTTTTCGGGACTGTAAAATCTCACCAATTTTTGGTTTCGTGCCAACATCATGAGAAGTGTGCATCTTTTTTGAAGTTATAGCTTATATAGGCGCATTGCAGGCTGGGAGTAAACCTATGAATTCGCGTCACCAACATGCTGTGACGTGTAGCGCGTATGATATGCGGATGACGCTTTTCGGAACACACAGCTTTTATTTTTGTGATTATTCGCATAGGCATACTTTAAAACAAATAAAAAAAAACAGTATGGATTTGACTCACAAAAACCTAAACCCTCTTCTCCTTCTTTCCCCGTCACCTTAATTACTGTCAATGTTGTTCATACAAACTCACATGTTTTAATCCGATTTTTGTAGTACTAGCACACGTTTACTTCAAACCAAGGCGGCCTGGTAGCTCAGCTATTAAGGCGTTTACTACCGAAAGTTTCTCATTCCGGTCGCGAGTTCATTTGGCGTGATGAGCAAGGATTTTTCGGAGATGTATTTGATTATTTGAGCTACGCCGAGATCTTCCGTGGTTCTGATTCCACGCTTTACTATAGGCCCCTGAGGAAAGGAATTGGCCTTCCTGCTTCTGACACAATAGCTTTCTACTGTTCAACTCCTTCGAGAAGATTCGACCAACCTTCGGTCAGTGGACTAAGTTAGATTTTTAGTTTTTTTATAAGTGAAAACGTCTTTAGGCGTGTCTTGTGATTTTTGGATGGTTATAATCTTATGAGGTATCGTCACCGACATGCTAGCTGTTTGGTGGCTCAGTGGTTAAGGTGCCCGACTGGGGAACGGGAGGGCCCCGGTTCGAATCCCTGTGTCGGATGGGATTTTCGCAGGGCCTTAACACTACCTTCACCTGTGGCACAGCTTGGTGTGTGATGTTAAGCACGGCAGAAGGCTTCCGTTGTTCTGTTTCCATGTTAAACTATAGGTCTTGTACCTTCTAGGACAACGGGGCTAGGTTAAGGCGGGTAGGGCATGAGCGGAATCCGCAGCCAATAAGAACACTGTCAGGTTCATTACGACCACACGGAATTATTATCATTTAGTATATTTGTACCTCTAAATATGACGTATTGCGCGTATGATATTCATAGTTCTAAGTTTTTCACTTCTGTCAGCAGTCCTCAATCACTGCCAACTTTTTTAAAAAAACAAATTAAATTGAATGTACAAACATGACTTATTTAAAATCTTTACATACATAAATTTGTAGATCGGCTATTTTCTTGTTCGTTTATTGCCGTATTAAGTCAGAACTGTCTAACTCATTTGGGTGGAATTTTCACAGTTTGAAAGATTTATGATCTATCTTAGAATCTGCTGTATTATCATTCCACATGACCGGTGGAAGGAGAAAGAAATGCTAATCTGTTATTAACCATAAGAGATAGGCACCACAGATCATACTCTTAACATAAACACCAAAGATCACATTAAATCACAAATAAGTACACCACTATTGGGGTTCTGTTAATACTATTTTTGACTACTTGACTTGGTTATTCATTTCTAAACTTTTCTAAAATTTAGTAAGCTACAATTCACGGAAATTTTAAATCAAACCACTACATCAAGGATTAACTAACAAATTGTGCTACATTCCTTAAGATAGATGTGACGGCGATGCTATATCAGAAACCTCGGATGGAAGCCTAGCAAAAGTTTCTGCTTAATACGGATACTAAATCTTGGTCGCACTTATGTAAACTATTCCTGTTGGTATTAAAAAGGAAAATTTTCACTTGCCTTTAAAAGTATTTAATTTCTTAATTTTTCGATATTAAATTACGTTCTCCGTAAACTAGGAAATATTGTATTTCTTTATTGCTTTTAAAAATAGGCACTCGCCTGAACTGTTTTGCGAAACCGTGGAACGCCGAAATCTGGGACGCCGGACGAGGATTCAAACCCGTGTCCTTCCGAATGCAGGTCGAGACGACGCACGTTCTTAAACATTCTCCATTCATCCTAAACTACTGATCATTTCGTCATGAACTAGGTGAGACCTGGAACTACAGGCAATGGGAGATGAACAAAAACGTATTCGGGAGGTAGATCACAGTTAGATGATAGATTCTGGTATAACTACGTGAACGCTTTTTTCTGTTGTTTTATTGTAAACGCAGAAATTGGCCTAGACTATCTTATAACTTTTGTTCTTGTTTTATTTTTTCACAACTGATCGTCCTTGTTTTAACAACCATTTAAACCTTTGTATATGTCTAAATCATACGTATTAACATATTTTTACACTTTGTATATCAGTACCCTAAGCACCATTTCTTTGGAACACCGAAACATCACAAGATTCAGTAAACAAATGCCCTCAACAACTTACAAAACAGACCAATCCGCTAATCAGTTTAAAACATTAATTTCTCTTGATTAAAATCTTCTAAAAGTAAAACTGCATGCCTTATAACTCCTTCCATTTGTCTGTTGTTTCCATGGCTGTGTTCGTTCCACCATAACAATTATCTGCAAATATTTTGTTAAATTCAACTGGACAGGTTTCATGATGCATTCTGCTAATACGAGCGTTTCAGAGTTTTTGGTATAGTGAGGAACGTCAGAAACATGACAGGAAAGAAAGAAAGAAAAAGCAATATATTTGAATTCCAATTGTGTGATATGCAAGCAAATTTAAGATCTCATTATTTAGGCACTATTAACACATACTATAAAAGGATTTATGTCTCTTAGTTGAACAGTTAATTGATACACGTTTAATTGCATTGTGTATGTGAAACTAATGCCCAAAACAGACGAAGCAACTTCCCGCCGCCTCGAACGCCACGCAGTCGCCGCCTTGACCGACACGTGGACCGTCGATATGACGCGTATAGCTATATTCCTTGTGAACCAATTGATAATGAAGACGAGAGTGAACAGCTTCTGTGGTTACTGTACCGATGGTGAAAAAGGAGAAAAAATAAAACTTCCGATAACACTGCTTCTGAATCAATTTCATTCATTTTTCCCTAGTTAATAGAAAAATATGAGAACGCTAGTCATAAAAAATATGATTGCCACATTCATTGGAACCAATCAGACACTCAAACTGTACTTTTTAGTTCAAAAGTTCATATTAAGATAAAAGTTAAGATAAAGTTCCGTTGCTGGATCGATAGAAAAATATTAAATTTCAAAGTCTAAAAAGTGTATTATTAAAAGAATATGAAATCGGGAATTAATTACTAGAAAAACTAGGAATGTCTGACAGACTAGCGATGTCGGTTTCGTCTGAATTTGTTGTCGAATATGCGAGAAACTGCTTTTACTTTAAGAGTGTAATAAAAATTATTATTATTATTATTATTTTACTGTTTTACGTCTCTCAACAGCGAGGTCTTTAGAGACGGGAAAGGATGGGGGCATGGAATGGGAAGGAATTCGACCATGGCCTTTAGAAGGAAGCATCCCGGCATTTGCCTGGAGTGATTTGGGAAACCATGGAAACCCAAATCTGGATGCCCGGACGGGGATTCGAACCGCCGTCCTCCCGAATGCGAGGCGAGAACGCTAACCGTTACACCGCCACGCTCGGTTGTAATAAAATGCCTTGGCCGCCCACCTATTTTGGTCGTAATAACAGGAGAGATAAGAGTAGAGAAATAGGATGCCGTACTGATGCTTATATATATTCTTTCTTTCCTCGGTCTGTTCGAGATTGGAATGCCCAGAGATAGTTTTGGTACAAAGCACCCCCTAACAACCACTATATATGTGAACTGCAGAGAACGGATGTAGACGTAGATAAGTAAAAAATCAAAAATCTATTCTGAATTTTCATTATTTGTTTCACGCCACGAGTTCAAAACAGACGAGTCGCAGGGAAACCTTGCGTCAGCCGTCGTCTGTTTTATACCATTGAATGACATTGTTCGATGCGTCGACTTGAGCATCGACAAAACCGTCGCGCGGCAGAAAACGCCTCGTCTGTTTTAGACCTAATACAGTCTTTGATTGCTTTCTTTTACTATTTATTTTGATTAGTCTTTAATTTGGTTGTTTTCCTGTTTGATTTAACTTTTTTTTCAAATAAATATTAATTTCTCCTTTTTTTCGAAAGTATAAGATGTGGCACAAGCAACATTATATCCATCTTTCGACACGGTATCATTGTTTAAGATTTGAAACATATACGTTCAACAGTTTGCTTATCTGTAGAGAACAAACAAACAAACAAATTTCCTCATTTATGTGTACGGAGACTATAGGCGCAGTGTATTCTCCGTGTTATCTTATAGAGATTAGAATAGAGACAAGGTAAAACTCATTACGGGCACATTAGGATGCCTCTGTAAAGGCCATCAAGCGGACAGCCAAGTTTAACTTCCGCGTCGTTGCTATAGCTCATACAGTTACCCGGGGCGCACATTGAGCTGCGTGGCGCAGTAGGGGCAACGCAGAGCAGGGCAGCACAGACTGGCAGTTACTCGCGCATATTAGAGCACAGTTTCGTGCGGCAGTTTACAAAGCATTGTGTTGTGCGAAAAACCGACAATAAAGCGTAACCAAAAACATGTCGATGCAAAAACTCGATTTTTGATTTCTGAATCAGATTGGAATGCCGAGCTTGGAAAATTGTTATTACGTTAACAGAAGCTGAGTTAGATAAAACTATGCAAAAGTGAGTACATGAAAAGAAGAAACTCTCATCTGACTTATGCAGTGACAACAGAATTCTCAAAAGATAATTTCTGGATGACTCGAGCGGAGATTCACGGCATAATGTAACCTGTTATTTTCTCGACAAAGCTCTAATATCTATTAGAACTGAAGAAAATCTCGCTGCATTTTCGTGGTTATTTATTTAATTATTTAGCGTTTGACGGTACATGACATTTATAAAAATCTTTCTCTCTTTTATTTCATATTATATTTTTAAGAAAACTATATAACAGAACATAAACACTTGAAACTAAAAAAGCAGTGTCAACAAATTACATAAGTGTTTCTCGGGGACACTATTGAATGATGTAGTACAAATAATAAGAAAACAAATAATGTGATAATAGCCTATATATATCAATCTTTTTCGAAGTTTTATTAAAAATGAATTCAAAAAAAGAAAAGTGAAAATTGTAAGTGGACAGTTGTATGATAAATAAATGCTGAATTTACTCGCCACTTGTTGGGCTCATTGTCGAAATCTCTTTTTTAAATTTAATTTTTATGTATTTTTTTATGACTGATATTGTGAATCGCAGGTTGATTCCGTACCAGATTAATCAATTTTTCTTATTCCATAGTTGAAAATGATAATAAGTAAAGGAAGATTATAAATAACGCAAGAAGTGTTACGGCAAAAACCGGCACGAGTGAGCTGCGTGGCACAGTTTCTGTGTCGTGATCACAACGCCGCGCAGGCCACGTGCGGCGCAGTACTGCGCTGCCCTGCTCTGCGTCTCGATACGCGCTGTTCCGCCCCAAAACATAGAGACACAGAAACTGTGCTGCGCTGCGCTGCGCTGCGTCGACTGCGCGTCAGTGTGCGCCCGGCCTTAACAGAGGCTGAGGGCAATTTTGTCAGTCGAATACCTGGACACAGCGGTCAGCTTGTAGAGATAGAAATGCGAGTGAGTGAGGTCAGGGACGGAGCCAGGAGATCACGACCTTGAGCGGCCAGTTCGGAGTGAACAGGGTACGGCGCAATGACATCGCGATGCAGCGTTCGCCTGTTCGTGTGCAGTATACAGCATGAGTGTTTATGTGCATACGTCTTTAAAAATAGTTAGTGGGTTGAATCTCACAAGTTGTGAGAAATGTTCAGTTTGAAACAAAGGCTACGGAACGCAGGATATCGGTGTAGACAGCATTCGGCAGAGCAAGTTTGATAGGGACAAGTGTATTGACCGGCATATCTCTTGTTCCCCACACGGTACGGAGAAGGTACGTGAATGGGCGGGTAACAAAACGGCGAATTAAATGCACGCAGAGTAAGAGTATTTTCTGAATACGCGGAGGAAATTGAACCATTTCTGTCAGATATATTCCGTAAATCTTTAGAAGAGAAAAAAGTACCTTCTAGCTGGAAAATAGCCCAGGTAATTCCCGTTTTCAAGAAAGGAGATCGGAGTGATCCTAGGAACTATCGACCCATATCTCTAACATCTGTCTGCAGCAGAATTCTGGAGCATGTCATATGCTCGAACATTATGAAACTTCTAGATGATAACGAGTTACTTACACCGTGTCAACACGGATTTCGGAAGACGAGGTCGAGTGAAACACAATTGGCCCTATTTTCACAATGACGTAATGAAAGTTATCGATGCAGGTTCACAAGTTGATGCAGTCTTCTTGGATTTTCAGAAAGCTTTCGATTCTGTACCACAAAACCAACTTTTAGCGAAGATTCGAGCTAACGGTATTTCGGCTCAGATTTGCGAGTGGATACGTGATTTTATAACTGGTCGATCACAGTATGTCGTTGTTCACGGGGAAGCCTCTTCTACGATAAATGTTACTTCGGGCGTTCCAAAAGGAAGTGTAATAGGACCAGATAATCTTAATATTTATAAACGATCTAGGTGACAACGTCAAATGCTGGTTGAGATTGTTTGCCGACGATGCAGTTATCTATAGGGAAATAAGGTGCTCCTACGAGTGCTTAGAAATTCAGCGCGATTTGGATGCTATTTTCGATTGGTGTAAGGCAATGCGGATAAGTAACAAAAAGAATCAGTTTGTTCACGAGTACAAAATAAACAATTTAGCTGTTGACTGGGTTGATTCCCTGAAGTATCTGGAGGTGATAGTAAAAAACATCATGAAATGGGACATGCACATAACTTCCGTCGTAGGCAAGGCTAATTCTAAATTACGATTCATAGGTCGTATTTTGAGAAATTGTAATGCACACACAAAGGAGACAGTGTATAAAACACTAGTGCGTCCGCATCTGGATTACTGTTGTGGGGTTTGGGATCCGTATCGCAGGGGCCTGATTGACTCAGTGGATAGGGTGCAGAGGAGAGCCGCTAGATTCGTGACTGGTTGCTACAGCCTTATGAAAGTGTCACAGAGTTGATACATAGATTTGGCTGGGATAGTTTGCAAGACTGACGACGTAGCTTGCGTTCGAATTTATTGGAAAATATGAGAAAAAATTTAAATTTCGAGTGCAATGAAACACTTCTTCCGCCAACCTATTTAGGTCGCAATGACTGGAGGGATAAGATTAGAGAAATAAGATGCCGTACTGATGCTTTTGTGTATTCGTTCTTTCCTCACGCTATTCGGGATTGGAATGCGCGGATTTAGGATTGGTGCTTAGCACCCTCTGCCACCCACAATGTTTGTGATTTGCAGAGTGTGGATGTAGATGTAGAGGTAGATGTAACCTTGAAGAGCGGACGCTGCTGTTTGGTCGCGTGACTTGAGCCAAAATCATATCATTTTGTATGAAGCACAGTATAGCGGACAATTACGAACATTTCAACATCGGTAGAAGTAAATTTCTATAAAAAAAAAATAATGCTTAGAAAGTAAAATTAAAAAAAAATCCTTAATAAAGTGGAAGCAGAACGAGCCAAACGTAGGTAGAATTGAAGGAAACCCCCTCTGTAATACGTAAAGGTATCTGCTCTACAAACTGAGCAAGAAAGACGAGAGAACGATAGCCACGCGTGGCCTCGATGTTTTTCCAGGTGTCGATTGAGAAAAAACTACGAGTGAATGCCGCTCGTTTGTTGCGTGACTTTGGGGTAGTTAACACTGTTCCGTATGAAGAGCACTTTGCGGGAAATTTAAGACCGTTTCAATTCGAAACCCGACCCGGGGGTGGGACAAGAATTGCACGTTAATAAAATGTTAAGTTATAAAAAATATTTTTTGTGTCTCTGGCTCTTTAGCTAAAGAAATATGTGTTCATGATAACACCCGCTCCGACTAGTACCTACACCAATTCTTTAATTGTGTGTTATGTTTCTCTGGGCACCGAGCGTAGTGTGTGAGTGGTTAACGCTCTGGCCTCGCGTTTAGGAGGACGCATCCTTCCCGTTACTTGTCCCCAGTCCAATCCCACTTCTAATGACCTCGAAGTTGTATAAATTTTTTTTTTATTAAAAAACGGGGTCTTTGATAAGCATTTAGAGATAACGAGAATGGACCTTCACAAAATATACTTCCATTCAGCGTGAGTATATTGACGGTCGAAGCAAGATTAACAGTGTTTTATTATCTTATTGCATTCATACTGGGTAGAGATCTGGGATCCAACCCAGGTCGTATGCTCTCTTAGTTAGAAATTGTGCGACAGCTTTCTCTTAATGCTCGTCAAATACCGTATGCGTAAAATTGATTCCAGTTTTGGCACTCTAGCACGCTATTTCATTATTGATACCTATGCACAGTTACTGCATCTTAGCTGTTATCTCTCGGGCCTCGCATTCGGAAGGACGATGATTTGACTCTCGGCCAGACAATATTGTTTTTGGTTCACCATGATTTTCCGAAATCATTTAAGGTGAATACAGAATTAGTTTCTTTAAAAAACCATGGTTAAATTCCTATCTGTTACTTATACTAGTTCCTCTGCCACGTCGACGAACCTAGTTCAATCCGACAATGTGCTGCAATCATGAAAGCGAATGCTGGGATGGCCACAGTCTCCGCCTTATAAAATACACCTTAAACAAACAAAAATAGACTTATCACACAGAACATAGTTACACGTTTGACAGACAGATGGCAACACAGCAGTCCTCCAATGCCATAAATGCTCTGTATCTGAGAAATGTTGTCCTCCTACCATCACAATTACGCACTGGTGCTGGAGTCGCTTTGTTTGCCAGGGCCGATAAGAAACAAATCTATACTTACAACCAATAATATTCTGCTAACTTCCTGTCCGAATATTTGGGCAAAAGTATTAGACCGGCTTGGTGCCAAATTCTGCGCTTGACACTCTCCCACCTGTTCAAGTATAGTTACCTCCAACCATTATGTGCCTATTTTGACATGTTTGAAGAATGGCCTAAACTATCGACGTTGATTTATTTGTGACAACTTTGCCCCCTAGCGGTGGAGTAACGAACTAAACGGCAAACAGGTTGAGGTTTGTCGACAGTGACGTCATATGACTCTGAACGTTGATTGGCCCATTCGATCACCCTACATGCAAAGAACTTAAAACTGTGACGTCACGCGGACGAGTAGTTTCGCTTTACGGTTGTCCAAAGAGCTTATCAGGCCAGCTCTCTTATTCCCCCACTTCTGTGAGAGATTCCTTTTTTCTTCTTCTTAAGAATATCGGTCACTTGCGCTAGAAACCCTTTCCACGAGGTGCGAAGATGGAAAAACTTTCTTGCGATAGTTCATAATACAGGATAAGCAACACGTAGCCCGAACTGCTGATACCACTTTCTGCGCCTTAAGTTGTTCGAGAGTGACTATTTCGATCAATTCTTACTGTAGTACGATATGCCACCATGCCGATCGATAACCGTGTGTGGTATTGTTCTCGTTTTTAAGTCTGTGAAAAGGGCATTTAGGCTAAACGTAACGTCATCATCCTCGACGTATGTCAGTGACAAGTAGGGGAACAGGGAAATTCGTGCCCTCCAATGTTATGCTTGAATAGATTAATTCTGACAAGAAAAGCTTAAATTATGTCCTTCATTTTATTAAATTCAAACTGTCACTTTGTAACTACTACTACCACTTGGCAATACAGAAAAACGCACGATAATTTTTGTAATTATAAGTAAAATACATTATCATATAATGAATCAATCGTTTTATTTCAGGCAATTACCCAACTATAATATAATAAATAAGGGACCGTGCACAAACTACGTGGCTCGGTCCAGGGGGAGGAGGAGGGGGGGGGGGGGGTTCCGAGCAAGGCCACGTAGCTTTCCTTTCATAACATTTTTCACAGATAAAATGAGAAACAGAACTCACAGCACAATGTGAATATTTATTTCCTTCAGTTAATTATCTCCGTATGTGGTTTACAATAGTCTGACAAGAGAAAAGATTACAAAATGTCTTCTGGAATCAAAATGGAAAAAAGCTACGTGCTACGTGGGGGGGGGGGGGGGGGGAGTTCACAGGAGGCCAAAATGGAGCTACGTGGTTTATGCACGCTCCCTAAGTATTCGGTATTCGGCTGCATAGGATAAAAGTAGCCTAATAGACAGAATACAGAACAGTTGACGAATATTCGTTGCAAGCCTAAAAAGAACTGAAGAACTAATAAAATTAACACACTAAAATATAGTAATGTTTTTCACGTGAGCAAAGCCCAAAATAAAAACTGTTAGTTATTATCTGTAATTCTTGATTGTCAGAGCGTTGCATTGTAAAACATTTCCGTCATTTTAATGTAACCAAATACTTCACAACAAATTAACACAGCGATACTCATACCCTTCGCAGCAACGGTTCTTGGTCGAACAGTTGGAGGAAAGTGTAGTAGACACTACAAATAACGCAAAGCAAAGTTCGATAAAGTTTTTGTCCCAGACTACCCTGCAAACTAAAGTGGTAGACTGAAGCAACTTTAGACAAAACTCTTCAGACTACTGTAGGCGCAACTTCCAGTAGTACATAAATCTAAGCTAAGAGAGTCAGATTGTACAGTATTAGCCGTTTTAGGTGTGCAAGCCTAGTCATGCCTGACGAACCAATCACTGATGCAGCGCCAGTAATGAGTGAGATGTGTGGCTCCCCGCAAACAGTAACGAGGATATCCTCAATTACTTGCACTAGCACTCTTGGCCATACTGATTGGAAGAGGCACCGTGGGGTATCCATCTGGCAAAGTGCCTCTGTATCGCCACAGTAGCTATGGAAATTCTTGTTACTAACTGAGGGGAAAGGATTAGGTCTGTATTACGAATAGCAGATGAATCAGTTGACGTGGTTTTTTTCCTTAAAAAGAAAAGAAAAAGAATAAATAGATTCATCAGCAAGTACCACACACCTACTACAGTAGTTGCTGCAAGAATTATTTATTTACAAACATTTCAAGCAGTATCATGACGATCAAGAATTAAATACAAAAAATCCAATTTACTACAGAAGTACACTATCTACCAAAAAGTAATTAGGTACCTGTGAAGAATGGTAATTCAGTAAGTCAATTGAGTTGTGTGGCCGTCATATGCTGGAGGCCTGTGTACAACCAGTTTACAAGGAGATGTCATGAGGTTCATAGTGTCGGACTTCGATAAGAGCGTGATTGTGGTTTATGATTTCAATGGGTTATCTAGCCGGGCGATTACAGTGAAGGTTAACAGGCCAAATCAACGGTCGCATTCGTCACGCGTAAGTAAAAAATCGATTGGTGCGAAAGCTGCACGTTCTGGGAAACCGGGAAACCTGCAGTTTTAACTAACAGACTGCATTGACCTGAAAAATTGGGATTTCAAAACCGCGTAACCGCAAATACTCAACTGCTCCGTATTACAGAGGATATAACTAAAAAATTTAACTTTAGTAAATCTACAGCAGCGGTATTTTTAGACACAGAAAAAGCTTATGACACGCTAAACTTATACAGGAATTACGGACTCAAACGGCTATTAAACACTGCTACATTAAATTCATCGGCAGTTACTTAGCCGACAGAAAATTCTACGTAGAAGTTGACGGACAGAGGTCATCAGTTTTTCCGATTCCAGCTGGAATTCCACAAGGATAAGTGATCGCACCACCACTTTTCAAAATTTATATAAATACATTCCTGACTCCGCCTTATGTGAAACAGTTTGCCGATGACACTACAGAGTACACGACAGGAAGAAGACATGATCTTAACTTTACTCACCTACAACAAGGAATCAACGAAATCAGCAAATGGTACAGAAACTATAAAATTAAAATCAATCCTGCCAAATGTGCAGGAATCTATTTCACATAAAAGGCCAGAACTAAATGAAAATTTTAAAAAACAGGAACCAAAATATTCCCTGGGTTAAAGAACATCGGTACCTGAGTATATTACTGGATAATAAATTACTATTCAGACAACATATCGTGGATAGGAAAACTAAAGGTCTGGCAATAATTTTCACCAGTATTACGAAGCAGCAATCTACAGTTAAATACCAAGATAAGACTATACAAATCGGTTACCCTCCCATTTTTATTATATGGATGCCAGATATGGGGGCTGGCAAGCCAAACCAATCTACAACAAATCCAGAATAGATTTCTAAAAATAATCTTAACGCACCTATATATACACCAATAGAAACTCTACATAACGAGACAAACATTCCTCTAATAAACACCGAAATATTTAATTTAACAGAAAAATTCCACAAGAAATTGAATGAAGCCAGAGACGAAAGAATCGAGTCTATTGGAACGGTAATGCCGAGGCAATGGCTTAAGTATAAAGTTCCCCTCAGTATTCTACACCAGCCAACAATCCAACATAAAGCAGTACAGTACAATACTTGAACTCCGCAGGTTTTTTTTTCACCATTAAGACAATCCTAAATGGTCAAGGCTCTGGTTTTTCCCCTAAAAGTGAAATAAAAAGAGTCCCAAAAATCGACACCTTATCCTGACATCTAGAAGTTATACTACCAAAGGTAGTGAGACTTCAATCACAGCCGCAGAGGCAGCGGGAAAAAAAAGCATGGAGAGCAGCTATGTGAAAACCTGCCTCAGGGCAGAACACTGATGATATTATTATATATTAAAATAATTACCAAATATCGTAGTTGCAATTAATGGCGTAAAACGCGGGAGGAACCAACATAGAACATTACGATCCAACTTGGAATTAGTAACAATATTATTTATTACAGCTTACACATAAGCTGCCTGCGAGAAACAGAAAGTATACTGCGAAGCTGATTCCAGGGCATTCATGTAATATTCCAGTCTTATTTTTAAAATAATGTGGAATTATTGTGTGTGTATATAATTTTTTTCGTTTAGCACAATTGTTATGAACACTACTGCTTAAAGAGAGGTCAAATAAGTAAAATTGATAACACATTATTATTAAAATTATTATTATTTGCGAATTCTCCAAATAAATGGAAGACGTCAAGCAAATAACCCAATCAAATTTTCTGAGAGTTCTTCTTATTGTTTCAATCTGCTATCATTCTTTAAGTGAAGTTACATAGTCTATTATCTTTTTTGTCAATCGATTTTCTGGTAACCTCTTAAGATAACCAAAGAATTTCATTCGCCTTTTCTTGATGCCAATTTCAATGTTTGAAAACTTTTCTTTTGTTTTGATTGATTATAGTGTGTAACCATCTCTAGTAAGTCTTGTTCCTCGAATTTTTCTCACTACTTTTTTTATTTCTTCAAGGTCATTTGTTCCCTTAAGTGTAAACATTTCACTTGCATAGTGGACTGTTGGTTTTATGACTGTGTTGTAGTGCCGAATTTTGGTCTGTCTTAACATAGATTATTTGTTGTAGAGATTTTGGATTAATCCGAACTTTTTTTTTTACTTTTTGGAGGCGATTTTGCTGTGAGATTTTCTCAAGGCCTGTCGGTTCGATGAATTCACCAAGGTATTTAAAGTATGGGATCCTGTTGATTTTACAGTATTTTGTTCTCAAACTTCCTATTTCTGTCTTTGAACATATGAATTCAGTTTTCTCAAATGAGATTTGTAACCCTACTTTTTCTGCACATTCTTTGAGTGTCTCAAGCTGTTTAATGGCAGTGTCTTCATCTTCTGCTAGTATCGCCAAATCATCCGCAAAAGCGAGGTATGGTATGTAGTGGTTGTTTTTGGGAAAGCCTACATTTCTTGAGTTCTTTGTCCTAATTTTCCATAATTATATTTTTATTATTATAATAATTATTATTATGCATTTTTGCGTGGGATTTCTTTTTCAAACAGTGTTATTACGATTTCCGCTACCACCAACAGATAGGCGAAAACCGCCGAATTTGGGATTTTTGTGCCTGTCAGACTTTACACAAATTGCGAACTGAGAAGTAAAGCCCTGGGGCAGGATCCTCCACCCGATATGCTAGGCTGCAGGTGCGTGTCAACGAAACTGCAAATAGTGATAAATTATGTTTTCGGTTAACATAAACGATATACTTCCGGATAATTCAGAGGCGAAAATCGTAAAAATAATAATAATAATTTTTGTCTTTCTATAGACGCATTGTGCAAAAATTAGTGAACAGATTTCAACGAAACTTACACATACTGATAGCTTATGTCATGCGTAAACACAGAGTGGACTGGAAGCACAGTAGTTAAGGTGTCTGATTGGGGAACGAAAGGTCCCCGGTTCAAATCCCTGTCTCAGCGCGAATTTTCATAGATCCTCAACCGGACCTGCATCGCTGGCACATCTTGTTGTGTAATGTGACGTACGCCAGAACGCTTTCCTAATTCCGCGTTACCCGTACCCGGTAAGATTGTCGGGTTACGTTAAGGCGGCTACGACAGGAGCGGAATGTACAGCCAATAGGGACCCTGTCACCAGCTCATTACGAGAACACCGAATCATCGTAGAATATTATTTCTATAGGCTGTTTTTTGTCACAAGCCATTATCTCCCATCATACCTAAGCGAAATTGATAAATGAGGTACCATTTCAAAGATAAATGCATCTGCTTTGATTATATCATATTTAAGAAAGTAACTTTTTCAAATTCGACCCTGAAAGGGCAAAAATATCAATATTTCTAAAATGATGATTTTTGTGTCACGAGCCATTTATCTCCCTGGATACCTAACTGAAATCGCTAAAAGAAGTATCATTTTAAAGATTAAGATCTCCGCTTTGGTGATATCATATATTAAGACAGGAATATTTCGGAATTCTACCCATAAAGGGCAAAAGTATTAATATATTTGCATTTTTGTGTCACGAGCCATTTATCTTTCTTGATCTCTAACCGATATAGAAAGATGAGGTATCATTTTAATGATTTAGATCTCCACCGTAGATACATCATATTCTAAGAAAGGAATTTTTCGAAATTCGACCCATAAAGGGCGAAATTAACATTATATCCAAAACGTATTTTTTTGTCCCGAGCTATTTATCTTCCTTAATTTCTAACCGGAATCGAGAAATGAGGTATTATTTTAGAGAATAAGGTCTTTGCTTTCTTCAAATCATATTTTTAGTAAGGGATTTTTTGGAAGGGCTAAAGTATTAGTATTTCTACAATGTGTTTTTGTGTCACTAGCCACTTATGTCCTTTGATATCTCACCTATATAGAAAAATGATGTATAATTTTAAAGAGGTATGTCTCCGCTGTGGTCACATCATATTTTAAGAAAGGATTTTTTTCCGGAATTCGACCCTTAAAGTGTAAAATTGTTAACGTATTTTTTTGTCACGAGCTCTTTATCTCCCTTGATATCTAACCGTAATCCAGAAATGAGGTATTATTTTAGAGATTAAGGTCTCTTGTTTGATCAAATCATATTTTACGGATTTTTTTTTAAATTCTACCCTTAAAGGCGAAAATTATTATTATTTCCATAACATGTTTTTTTATCATTAGCTATTTATCTCCCTTGATATCTAACCGTTTTAGAAAAATGAGGGATCATTTTAAAAATTAAGGTCTCAGCCTTGATCACACCATATCTTAAGAATGAAATTTTTCGGGATTTATCCCTTAAAAGGCAAAAGTAATAACTGTGAAAGTTGAGCGTATGAGACACTTCAGAAACACGCCGCTAGATAGCAGTAGCACATATCACAGAGATATTAATAAACTACTTCACTAGTGTCAACTTTTGTTATATACGTATTACACTAACAAATAAACGATTGATACAAATGAGATGGTTCTTCTTTTATCCTATTACAAACCACCAGCCACAATATTCATGGTATTCACAAAATTTTACCTCGGGTCATCCAGTTATTATTATTATTGCGTATAAACACAGAAAACATTTTTCACACGATAAAGGATATAATTTCCTAAGAAAACTTCAAAAAAATCCCCCCACGCAAAAAACAGCATATCAGTTTTCATACATACTAATAAACTACCACAGAAAGCATCATATATATGTATAAATAAAGCAATCTAATTCTATAAGCGTCAGGCAACGTCATTTCAAATATTGTTTTTAGACAATCTTTGTGAAAAATGTTGAAGAATGCTTGTGTGTCATCATCAAAAGAAAGTGTTCTGAAGCAATGGCAGTTTAAGGATAAAAACAAAACAGGTGGGAAATAGCGTTTAAAATCTTGACATACAACTAAATTCCGAAGAAGCAGAACCAAGATAGAGCGAAAAACAGGGTTGTTCCTCCTTCCGCTTGTTTCTACCTCGGCAACATTTCTTTGATAGTTTTATTTGTTAATTAACAGAATAAGTATCAAATTCCACGTGGAGGTAGTCGCGGAGACAACTTGTGCAGTTATATAAAAGTATATATCCAGTGCTAAGTTTCATTGGATACTGATCATTACTTTGCACCATCTGGTTAGCGCCATTAAATGTTTGGACTCGCGAAACTAACAATAATCAGATATGTGAATGGAAGTAATAAGTGAAAAACATAATGGCATGTGAAGTCTGGCAGACTGAGATAAAGAATGTAGAAAAATAAGGGGAGTAGGATATCAATATAATAGGAACACTAACAAAAAGTAAGATTCAGATTCAAGCACAAAGATACAGGTCAGTTAAATATTTGGTTGTATTGCAATGTGATATCAATAACCATTGCCAAAGAACAAAAGGAATTCAGAGAGAATTACACCTTAAATTGCTTAGGTAATTGCTGCGACGGATACACTATGGTAGTTACATAGTATACAAAGATAAATTAGAAAACAAAGGAATACGAACATAATGATTTTTTTTTTTAATTTTGCTATTCACCTTGTCGACGTATAGGACATTACAGGTGGGAAAGGACTCTAACAAGGAACGGGAAGGAATTCGGCCATTGCCCTTTGAAGAAAGAATCCCGCAATTCGCACGGAATGATCTGGCGAAACCATGGAAAGCCCAAATCCGGATGCCCGGACAGGGATTCGAACCCGCGTCCTCCCGAATGCGAGGCCAGAGTGCTACCGTTACCCACCACGCTCTGTGATAGATGTTTATTACCAGTACGAGTGGTAAGTATAGACCGAAATTAAGCTAACAATTAGGAGTTCATTAGTCGAATCAATGGGAGACGTTAAATGATTCTAGAGTTCAAAAAATTTTCTTAGTTGGTTAAGCAGTGAGATATTGAAAATGTTGAAAAGGTATTAATGCCTGTCACGGCGAAACACCGAAGGGAACACAGAAGGGAAAAAATGGTATTTCAAATCCAGGGTTAACGAACATATTTTACAATTTTCATGGCCAACAGTTTAATAATAAACTACAAACTAAATTCGAATCTCCCTACTTTGTTTTCCGTGAGATCTGAACATCAGAAACATTTTAGAAGGATTTATAGGTTATAGAGCCTAGTGGGTGAGCGGTGATGGTGGGGTCTGGTGTTCGAGAGGACAGTTGTTCAAATCACAGTGCGGCCATCCAGAGTTCGACTTTCCATGGTTTCCCGAAATAACTTCAGGTGAAAGCCGAGATGATTGCTTCAAAAAAGGCTACGGCTGAATCCCTTACCTATTCGTGTACCAACTCTTTCCTGGCTCTGATGACCGCGACGACGGCACAGCGTATAGCTAGAAAAAGAGGAGGGACGGAATGATTATACCATGCACACTCTATGCGGCAACAATTATCCTAGAAGTGAGGTCGCGGGTTCGAATCCCCGTCCGGGCATCCAGATTTGGGTTTTCCATGGTCTCCCCAAATCACTTCTTGCGAATACTGGAATGCTTCCTTCAAAAACGCTATGGCGAATCCCGTTCCTAGACCCCAGACCCATCCTGCCTCTAATGACCTCGACGTAGACGAGGCGTATAGCCATAAGTTAAAAACAAAAAAGGGGGTGACATATGAGGGACATTCTAAGTAGAGAAGTTCTGCAACTAAGCTTACGCTTTTCTGGAAGACAGTTTCTCATATTTCATTCTTTCCAATATTATGTCATATATGTATTGGCTTTGTGTCTTAAAACATAAAGAAAACTTTCTCCAGAAACAGTGAATCATAGTGGATAAACGTGAATGTTTTCCGTTGGTTGGAAGTGCGCAGATGGCTAAGAATACAGGGATTGCAGAGAAGAGAAATAAATCTTCCGCATTACCTCTCATGAATTATTAATCGTATTGAGCTGGCCTTGCTAGAAATGTGAATTCGTCGGAGGCAAATGAGAAGGGACAGTGCAGCTATTTAAAGCGCATAGCAGGAAATGCAGCAGAGTTGTGGAGCAGGTAGCGGTGCTTCGTGTTAACAGGGCGCCGCGAACTGGTTCAGTTAGGCTTTCACTCTCCACACTCCGCATGCCTCAGTAACCCGATCAATGTGACTGCACTTACGTTGGCAGTAGTGCCGTGACCTACAAAGTGCGAGGCAACTATTTTTGTTGCTGATGTCAGAGAAACAACAGATTGAAACAAATTTGGCCATTCCGATCAAAATAAAGATAGTATGATGGTTATATTATCTACTTTGTGTGGTAAGCGGTTTACAGTAAATTTGCTTCTATGGCGGGGAAACTGATAGCACCATGACAAAACATTTGCTTTAGAAGCTTGTTAACTTATTACTAACGTTGCTGTCTTGAAAACGTACAATTTCTTGTAAATTACTAAATTTATATTGTCCCTTAATTTCACTTTACCATCTATCAAAATTTTCTCAGTGTGTTTGGAGCATACTATGACAGACCCGCGATTACACTTATAATTACTGCTATTCGTACATTTATCTTAGGTTTTTTTTACGCCTCGTTGACGGCTAAGGTCATTAGAGGTGGGATGGGACTGGGGGGGGGGACAAGGAACGGGAAGGAATTCTGCCATAGTCTTTTTGAAGAAGGCATTCCGACATTCGCCTGGAGTGATTTGGGGAAACCATGGAAAACCCAAATCTGGATGCCCGGACGTAGATTCGAACCCGCGTCCTCCCGAATGCGGTCAACCGTTCACCCACCACACTCGGTCATTTATCTTAGTATGCCGCCTTCGGTAGAAACTGAAATTGGTAGGTGAGAAGTTAACGATCGGCCCTGGCATTAAGGTGATCGTGGATTCAATTCCAGGACATCGAGATTTTCAAAAATGGCTCCACGTGAATGATATGGTTCTTCAATAATCCATGGCTGAATTCCTTCCGTTGCTTGATCCGAGTCACTCTCGGCTCTAATGACAACGACGTAGACATCAACATCTCCTCCATTTAAGCGGCTAGATTGTGGGGTAATTTCCTCCGAAAATAAGAAATCGGTACCTTTAAAAACATTTTGAGGGAATGGTTACTTGTTCCATTACTAGCTTCCAATCTCTCCTCACACTTTTCTTAGTGTTCACTTGTATTAATTCATGCTGTTTTCAGATATTTATTCTGCCTTCACTAGTACTGGTTTGTGCCGTCCTCACATTTTTATTCGGCAATCTGTAGCATTAAATTGTGCCACTTATTTGCTCACTGACCAGTTACACATCAATATCGTAAGATTTTATTTGGCATTTCATTTATTAACTTAATTTGAGTTAAATGTTATAAACTGAAATATATGTGAAGTGTAAATTATGAAAGTCTATTATAAACACCTGGCATAATGTAACAGAGGGTTTGGCAGACATAATTTTTCCAGGCTAAATAAACCTTTAAATAAATCCTAAGTAACTTAAAAAAAAAAAATATAAAAAAAAAAAGATTGTGAATTCAACTGAGTTTTCTACACATTTGAACTAATACATTTCTACTCAAAATTTAGCCAATACAAGATGATAAAGTCTAATTAATTTTCTACCATAATTATTCAAAAACATCTCGTCTAAGAGCATAGATGGTGATATCGATTGTTCTGTTTTGTAATGGTGAGTAAAGGCTTAAGATATCTTAAAATCAAACTTTTATTTCTACTGAGTGATGAACTTGTTTCGTTGAAATGTGTTAACTCTGTGGTTATGCTACCTGCCTGGGGATTGTGAGCCCACATTGCGAACTACGTTGTTTGCCGGAATGTTTCTTAGAAGATAACCTGACCTTCATCTCTCGCAAAGCTTTTCTTTGTTTCTGTGAAGTGTGCTAGGACGCTTCGTATTTCGGATTACACATAAAATTGTAGGTTCCCTTTGCCAGGAAGGATAGCCGGCTGAGGTCACTACTCGGTCACTTAGCAGCAAAATATTACATCGCGGTCTCCCGACTAACAGTACCATGTGCACTTATTTATACCGCGTTCAGTTAAGAGAGGCGGCTCAAGGTTAGTCTGCTCTATCCCAACTCCACTGCCCTTACCCCCACATATGAAGGGGAAATTTACCATTCGCCCGTTTGGATAGAGCGTACGGCGCGGAGCGGGGGTGGCGAGGTGAAGAGCGGGGCGAGGGGGAACACGACCTTCAGCCGCCAGTTCAGAGTGAACAGGGTATAATCTTCTTTTCATGAAATTTCGTGCTCGTTGTGTAGTATATCAATGACGTTGCCATCTCCGGTCAAGATGGAGAAATTTACAGGAAAACATGTTATACCAGTGCTTCTTGCTATTAAGACTTGTCGATCAGATTGTAACATTAAAATGTTGCCAACTAGATTATGAATACCTGCCAGTGTGGCTCAGTACTGAGTACGATCTGGCAGTAAGCGTAAAATGCGTGGCATCAGCGAGTGCATGCGACTGAAGAACCACAGCTCCAAATTTCAGCATGCCAACGACGAGTAAATCTCATCGAAGGCAACCAAGCCCAAAATGTTGGGATAAGATAGCGAAGGAGAATGGTTACAAACGATCTAAGGTTATCTCGGCAATAAAAAATTAATATATAGTTCATGGTAACTACCCGAGTACTTCCTGGGTTTTGATACGATATTTCGACGAACTTGTACTTAGTCGCCATCTACAAGCGTTAAGATCGGGCCGGAATTTCCACACCTTGAAGTTTACCAAGAGCGCGAGTTGTTGACAGACTACAAGATCAGGTCTTGAAGATAGCGACGGTGTATAAGTTCGCCGAAATATTGTATCAAAACACAGTGAGTCCTCGGCTACTCTCCGGAAACTGTATATTAATATATATGTTGCCGGCTCGGTAGTATAGGCTAAACTACTTGCTTCGCGTGCCATGGGTCATCGGTTCGAGTCCGACGAGGGTATTGGCGTTTAAGTGTTGTGTGGGTTTGTGTCATGTTCGTCCTGTGGTGTCTATAACTAGTTCGATTGGAAACAATATATACTGGAAAAACCAAATAATACTGGATGATTCGTAATCACACTTGAGCTGGATGTATGGCCTAGGAACCGGAAATCCATTAAAAAAATAAAAAAATGTTTCTCCTCGCAACACTATTGCACGAATATTTCGCGGTGAATTTCCTAATCTTATCCTAATTTCATTTGGAAACACTGTGGAATGTTAACCATAAAAATAATGTAATATTACCCGAATTTCAAACAACATGTTCTACTACCTTGCAGTACAACTGAGTTTCGGCACTGGCAGCAACATACAGTGCAAGAACTTTGCATATTTCTCACGGAATGTAAACCTGAATACTCTGTGTTGGGGGGATGGAGAGGGAAACAAGCCTAATTATGGACTGAAGGGACACAGTTAAGAGTAGGTAATGTGTGGGAATGATTTCGCTGAATCCTAGCGACAGATTAGTGAGTGGAATAATGAATAACTTGTGGGAACAAAATTCTGTGCTCCGTAATTTAGTAAAGTTTCAAAAGAAGTCCATCGTGCTACAGTGATGTTACAAAGAAATAAAGGGAGTCATGTGCCGAGTGAGACGCCTGAATTCCCACACGCTCTCTCTCTCTCCTCTCATTTTGTGTGTTCGTGAATATGTGTTGCTTTAAAACAACATGATTCAGAAAATACAATGATTGTTGCTAACTTCCAGTACTACAAGATTGGTTTTGTTCTTTTAGTAAAAAGAAATACAGAATACAGAAGTTATAAATAAGTATGTCACACTCCATAAAACTAATAGGGCACAATATAGGTTCCAATTGAATTTATTGGAACATTCGAACCTCCACTTTGATAGGGAAATACTTCTTCAACTACAGGAGCGATACGATCAGAGAAATAGACTTTGTTACTGATGCCTGTGTAAATTTACTTCCCTCGTGGCTTTGACGATTTTAATGTAGAGAGAATTCTAGTACCAAGTAACTTATGAGACAAGCAGGCTGGTGAATTATAGGGCATACTTGAAAGTGCTGTATTCTTTACACGAGAGGATTAACCGTCCAGTTAAATGTTATGACTACAATACCAAAGTTTAAACATGAAAACACTGATTGAAATCCCGACCAGTAAAGTTCTGTATCTATTAATCATGTGACATAACTCACTATCCAGGTTTTAGCGATCTATAGTGTGTCAGTAATGTTTTACGAAGATATAGACTTTTCTTGTCCTAAGCTGATCTATACTTCCCTTAAGGAACGTGATTACTTAAATTTATTAATGACTGGGTAGTTTTCGTTAATCATGAAGCTAGATATTTAACTTTTATTTCACATTTGTTTATTATTTATGTTAAAAATAATGCATCCATGGCACAAACAAGACTATTCGCCTTACGACATTCTATCTTACCTATGAACAGTATTCCTACGACTCCGTTAGGTCTCGCATTCTGGAGGACGGCGGCTCGAATTCCCGTCCGGGCATCCAGATTTGGGTTTTCCATGGTTTCCCAAATCACTTCAGGCAAATGCCGGGATGCTTCCATCAAAAGGCCATGGCCGAATTCCTTCCCATTCCTTGCCCCCCATCCTTTCCCGTCTCTAAAGACCTCGCTGTTAGAGAGACGTTAAGCAGATTAAAAAAAAAAATCCGTTAGGTGCTGGAAAGGCGCTGCCAGATTTACGTATACTTAAATCTGTAGGCGGACTGTTTGTTTGTTCCTGTGTTACCGCTTCATAAAAACTACCGAACCGTTTTGTATGGGATTTTCACAATCTGAATGCTTGTGTTATAGCTCAAAATCTGCTACATATCACCCTACGTGGCTGAGGAACGGAACAGCTAATAATATTGTGTTCATGAAAAGAACAAATAGGCGCCGAAGATCAAACAGGAACTAAAATAAATACTCCTCCGCTAAAGTCAAAAGATACCCAATAAAAATCATACAACGGCACAAATGGACGCTCCACTCTTTGGTTTCTGTTAGTACTGTTTTTGATTACGTAATTTTTATTATTTATTTCTATAGTTTTATAAAATACAGTCTGTTATAATACATGGAAAACGCAATTCAGGCTACTACATTGAGGATTATCACACCAGTAAATTGTGATATTTAATTCACTTTAAACTTTGAACGGTACTACATTAGAGAAATCAGATAGAATCTTAGCAAAGTAAATGCTAAAAGTCAATAGCATTTATCTAGGGCAGTGTTTCCCAACGTGGGGCCCACACCCCACAGGGGGGCAATTTGGTTTTTTTAAGGGGGCAATTTAGAAATTGACTTGATACAACTTTACCGCTTTCTCTTTGAGTTATTTAAACACAATGCCAGATATGGTTACAAAATATAGCAAAAAAGCAAATTCTTAAAAGGATCACACTAAATTGCCATAATAAATGTTTATTATAAATCTTTTGAATTTGAATTTTAGTATTTCATTATATGTTTTTTTAATTTTACTTACTGTGTTTTATGATAATATTAAAGTGTTTTCTTTCAAAAACCATCCTATATTAGTTTCTTTAATAACAAATAATTTTTTTTATTAAAAATTATGTATGGGGGGCAAAAAAATGTTGAAAGTGGGACATGACCCAAAAAAGGTTGGGAAACACTGATCTAGGGTATTTCCTCTTCATATCAAAACTTTTAATTTCCATCTAGTATTAAGAACATTTGATTAGTTAATTTCTAAATTTTTTCTATATTAAGTTACGTTAAAATTTGCAGAAAACGAAAATCAATACGTCTTGATAGCTCAAAGAACACCGGAAATAAGAAAATAGCTAAAAGGAATGAAATGTTTTGGATGAAATTTAATTGTTTTCCGTCTTCGGGATAGTAATTGCCACAAAAAAAAAAAAAAAAAAAAAAAAAGACTGGTAAATGCATTACATACCTAGGTCCGAGCAGGTGAAGCAGTGGGCGCATACTATATGGTATGTACTTACATACGGCGAACCTTATCGAAGTCAAAGTAACCGTCAGATATTGCATAAATTTAGCAATGGCTGAAGGCCAACGCAAAAAGCCAATCATTATTAAATCACTTTTAAAAGAATGCAAATATTATTAACTCTGTTTAAATTAAATGATAGTCTAATATTTTGATAGGATTTTACAATTTATGGGCTTTCAACATCAATTTATACACAGAAACAGTTTTTTATTACTTAAGACAAAATATATTAATACTTTTATTAAAAATATTCAAATCAGCTAATAATAATTACAAATACATACTAACCAGAAATATTTTCGATTATGTTCAAAACATAATTCCACAAAATCTCATATATTTATACGACACTTCAGTATAACTTCAGCACCCAAAACAATAATTCTCCTTATTTACAAGTACTGATTAATTAAACGACGGTTAATCATAAGAAACAATAACATTATTAGAGGTAATCTATAAATTACGTGAAACTTTAACGAGGGGATGAAGGGGGGTTGGTGTCAAACAACGTGTGACATGGTGTTACAACGAGTGAGGGTGCGGACGTAGGTATCGTGACGTCACGTCAGACCAGCATATGTCAGATCGGAAGCTCTGTTTTAACCAAGTTCCAAATTTAAAGTTTGATCCATTAAGTGTAGCATAGCGTAGCGTGAGAAGGAGGGGTGTCAAAAATTTTGAAATATAATTTATGGAATGCCCAATACTTTAAACTATGTCTTCTTATCCCGTCACCCTTTATTTTTAAATCATGTTGGATGGGTTACGAGGTATTTTTAGGTGTAGAAAACTTTTTTTCCACAGCCAGTGGTATATGTCGTCGGTTACTGATGATATGTTGGTGATGAAGTCTCGCCAGGTAGCTCTCTGGATTGCGCAGCTACTTTGCGTCTGCCACGTGTGTCAAGGTCGTTGCTCAGGCAGGCAGAACCTTTTGTTCTCGCGAAGCGGGGCGTTACTCTCCCGGTCTGTTTCACGATGTTACTACTTTACGTATTCACTGAGAAGTAGTTTGTACAAATTTGTACACTGTTTATAGCACTAACACAATATCTTGGCCAGTAATATTTTTTCCGACTGTTTTATCGATTTAGACAGTTCAATTTTTTTCATCCTGACCCGTTGACTGTGGTGGCGCTGTGATGGTGCCCGGAACCTGACACAGGGTTACGTGGTTTGGGTCCTGGAGCTGGATGAAATTTTCATCGTCAAGACTTGGGCAGCAGGGTTAGAGGATACCAATTCCTAATCACCAGATTCTGCATCAAAGTCCTGTGTTAAATGCCAAACCTTTCCGCAGTGCATATGGAGTTGGACCATACGACTCTGTGATTCGCCCTCGGCTAGGGACGTTAAGGCTGGCGGTGTCCTTGGTGTCGTCGTAAGAGTAGGCCTGAATGGGCCCCCAGATTTCGCCCTCTGCCTCCTTCCATCTTTCATTCATTGAAAACACAAACAACAAAGGCCCTGAGAATAAACACGCCACAGTGATACACACACACACCAACAATAAAACATAAATACACCTCCAGCGCTGGGGAAAACAGGGGGAAACAAAAATAAATTTCATATGAAACAGTACCCACCATCCTAACGGTTGATGATGTGACGAAGAAGTTAGTTTTTACGGATGTCGTGCCAGTTTTTCACGCAGTTAACCAGATAACAGTTTGTAAGAACCTATATTTAATTTGTTGTTAAAAGATCTGTACGAAAGAAACGACTCACACATACCCACTAAACACAGTTTGTTCAGCAGTAAAGCAACTCGGATCTGAACATAATCCCATTTCTTGTGAAATCACCAGCAGAATAAAAGGCTGAAATTGGGGAAATTCTCAACCACAACGTTTTGCTTTTAACTTCAGACAGAAATTACACTTGTTGTTCACTCCTTAATGCCAACGTTTTGAGAAATAACCCGTAGAATTTTTAATGCCACCTCTGCTTGTAATGTAACTCACCAGAAATTGGGTTTAATCAAATTTTCGATATACAACAACAGTTTTATATAGTACTAGCTTTTGTTTGCTGGATCCTAGATGTGTGGATGAATACACGTTTCGTAGATGTTTGGATTTTAGAGCGGCAATATTAGCAGAGATTGTGGTTATGTTGAAATGAATCCGGGACCAGAATAAGAAATAACTTTCAGTATTAGAGCATAAGGTGCGATTGATTTTGTTTTCAATAATTTAACTTCCCTTCACGAGAGCAATGTTACTGACGTTATTACTGCTGCCCGTAGCTTTGCCAGTGTTATTAACCACCAGTAGAAGGAAGAAAAAAAAAACGTGATTGTCACATAAGAAGTTTGAAGGTCATAGTTCCTACCATGTGTAAGAGGTTCCCCCAGCTCTTTGAAAGAATTAATTTACGATTTCATGTATTTGAACCTACTACGTTTCAGAAACTGTACAAATAAATAACCAAATTTACACAGCCTACAACAATATTAGTAGAATCAAAAGAGTGGAGTGATTATTTTTGATGTAGCCTAATGTGATCTTCGTGGGTATCTATTCAGGCTAACAAAAGAGGGTTTATCCTTGATCAAATGTGGTCTTTGGCACTTATCTGTCCAGGTTACAAACAGTTTATCATTTATTGCTCCATAAACCGTTTAGGTAGAATCATCCACCGCAGTTTTTACGTTGGATCCCAAGCTTTTAAACTATGAAAACCCCATCAAAATCGGTTCAATAACACCCCCCCCCCCCCGGCCCCCGGTGATACCTTGAGAGAGAAATTTCTAGGAAATGCCGCTTAAAGGTTTATATATTAAATCTTTAAAGTGTTTGTGACCCTACAACTGTTTGTAGAGAATTCAGGTGAACTGTGCTACTGAAGGATAATATTGGATCGATTTTGTACTCTGTAACTGAGCACACAACCAAATTACTGCCAAATAGTAATATAGCGAGTGTTAGGGCGAAATGATTTTGTGATGATCAAGCAAGAAGTTTTTGTAGTTCGATCAGTTATGTAATTGCATTACTTCCATTCCTTTGTGTAAATAAAATAAAACACTTTCACAAAATGTATTATTCATAGCAAACTAAAACTCTTAACTTGGGACATGAAACTTTTTCTTAACAAAATTTCTTCATGGTTGAAGACTCCCTTTTTTTTAATTGTTAACTGTGTTTTTACGTTAAAAATTACTATTTTTAATAAGAAAAATTTTCCTCAAATTGCTGCCTGTGCAACTAGACCTAGTATGTCTCTTATGAGGGGAGAAACTAGTCTACGAAATCAGATTAATCCAAATACAAGTAAAGTCAATATATTAAAAATGTAAAATTGGTTCTACTTTACGCAAAGGTTTTGAGCGTATGAATGATTGAAGAGATAGCCAATGGTCTTAACAATAGAAGTCTATCTCTTCACTTTAATGTAATCCACCCCTTGCCCACGGTTTCTTGGGCATTATCATAGTCTAGGTCGCTCCACACTGGGTTAAGAGGTGCGATCCCCAGAGGTTAATAAATTTTCATCATTTGAGCCTTGACCAGAATGGAAGAGCAGGTGGTAAATCCTAATTACTAGTCACCATATTGTGTCCCAAAGTCCTGAGCTAAAGCCCAAACACCTTCGCAGTGTGTATGGAGTGAGGACATACAGCACTATGTTTGTCGATTCGACCATCGGGCAAAGAAGTTAAACTTGGACCCCACGTCCTGTGATCCCTAATGAGTAGGCTCTGTGGCTTCTTCCTTCTCTGAACACTGAACACACACAGAATCACAATGTTCCACACACTCTCCTTACTGGTGAAGGCGTTGGAAATCTATCGCGGAACACTTAAAACTACATGGAAACCTCCTTTGCTTTGGTCATCAGGTATGTCAATACATTGTATCATTTCAGTGGCTTGTATGATAGGGATAATATGCGACTATACTCTGTTTCTTGAGCAACGACCGAGCCTGGTGGGAGAACGATTAACATTCTGGCCTCGTATTCGGGATGACGCGGGTTCGAATCCCCGTCCGGGCTTCCTGATTTGGGTTTTCTATGGTTTCCCCATATCACTCCAGGCAAATGCGGGGATGCTTCCTTCAAAAAGGCCATGGCCGAATTCCTTTCCCAGTCCCATCCAGCCTCTAATGACCTTAGCCGTCGACGAGGCGTATAGCCATAATAAAAAAAAAGTACAGCGCAGATCGTTCACGCAACAAAGCATCGTCTATTTGAAGAGGATGTCATATGAGAGAATGGTTGACGTTTCTTGGACGAGTATAAAAATTTTAGCTGGAAATTCTAGCACCCATTGCTTGAATGCAATTACATTCATTAAATATACAGTATTTTGTAGCTGAAATATGACCCCATGCAGAAAAATGTCTATGTCTGATACATCGTGTACCTATACGCACCATTGTGTGCTGGTCTTGCATTGCTTTGAGGATGACGTAACCAAGGTCGTTCTGCTTGAACCAGCAGGTTGCCGACATAACAATAACAGTCAGTCGACTTCGCAGACGACCTCTTTTTACGCACATTCTGCTGATGCGTGTTGACTTGCATAAGAAGCAAACGCACAAAGAGTTCTGCTCTGACTCCATACCGATCAAGGCAACTGCACGGGTTAGTGGAGCATAAAATCCGATTCGATAACATTATTAATCTTCATTTTGCGGTATCTTAGTCCCTGCATCAATAATGGAACTCCTATCGAATTATTATTACATATTTTACGCCCACATTGGAGAACTTAAATCAGTCCATATGCACTTATGTCTTCACAGTGTTAGATGAAAATTTGTTCTTCAGCTTCCTCTTCTGCTGCCAAAATTTTTTCTTTCTTTCTCACCTGGCTGCCCACACTTTGTCAGTTATGGTTTATTGTTTTCGTTCAATTCTTTTTAGTTTAAATCTTGTTTTTCTGTTCCTCAGAATATATTTTTCTCTTCTATTTTAAATTTGTTGCATTGTTATACTTAACTCTCCTAAGTCTTTCTGGACTCATTTGAACCAATTATTTTTTGTTTTACTTTGCCAAAAGTAGATGAATAATTGTTTTATTAGTATGGTTTCTGGTAATCTTGTGATGCAACTCGCCTTCTTCGCACTATGCCCATTATTGATTCATTTTCCCGGTATACCACTTCGTTAGGTAAAAACCAGCAAAAACCACAGATTGTGACGGTTCGTTTAGGAAACTGGTAAACTATTCAGTGATTCTTAAAAAAAATATGCTGAATGTTTATATATTTCAACAAATTCTTGAATTTTTGTCTGTCGTCAATCCTATATTTTTCATAAGTTTCTCCATGTTATCGGGTAACTAATTATAAATGATTTTTGTACAATCTTGTGACCGTCTTAAATTTATATAGGGTAAATCCGGGATAGATGGCCATGATTTTTTTAAAAGCCAGTTTCACAACGTAATACATAAGAACAACCTGAAAATTTCCATAAATTGCATTTTTTAATCCATAAAAAACAAAAGTTGACTTCGTTTACAAAGATATACTAAATTTCATAAAAGCTAAAAATTCTTTAAAAAATATGTAGCACTTGGCCATCTCACCCGAGTATCAGGGTTAGATGGCCAGACATGTAAGGGAGAGAACACTTTAAACACTTTAAAATCAAGGAGATAAATATTTTTAATAATTTTTAACACTTTAAACATGTTTTTTTTTTACTTTCTTGATGTAAAAAATATTAATTGTAGTTAAATTATAACTGAAACTGAACCTCATTTGTAAAAGGCATTTTACTATTCTTGAATTTTTATTATTACATTGAAACATACTAGTTTTATACAAAAAGTAGTGAGAAATCACCTCAATTATTCAGTTACTTGAATTTAGAACTAATACAAAATTTATAGGAAGGAATGTTTACTTTGTAAGGTTCGATTTATTTCTTTAAAATTACATTACCACATCGATGGCACACGTTAACAGGTTTTATCCGTTTTTTAGTAGTCTTCCCCGTATCCAATGCACTCTTCCTCCTCTTCTTCAAAATGTCATCAGTTTATTGTTCTTTGTACTGAATTTCATTTGCCAAGTCTGAACTGTCTGAAGATTGTTTAACCTTCTTTTTCACTAGATTTTTTTTCCATTTTAATTAAGTCTCAATTTTAATTTTTAAATATTTTCTTTTGACGAGTTTGTAGCCTTAATTTTTCTACGTTTGTTTGTTTGAGTTTCGGGTCTAGCTGGCAAGGGTGAAATATTGTTTAGAATTTTGGTAGGGGTGACTTAGTTAATTTCATTTGAAATCACAGGAAAAATATCGTCTGGTTTTGTAGAAGGTCCCGGTAAAGATGACGTTGTTATTCTTGCAGGGGATTTTTGTTCACATTTCTCTGCTGAAGTAGTCGGTGGATCTAGTAGTGGATTGCGGCAAGAGTGACGAGGTTCTTTCGTCGAGAGTTTTGTCAGATACGTTACTGTTTTCATTTCCTTCAGATTTTCGCACACTTAGATATGGATGTCGACATAAGAACATTTGTAACCAATCGTAACCTGCTTTTCATTTTTCTTTATTAAATTTATGTTTTAGACCAAGCTCAACAGCAAACCATAGGCTAGACTTCGTACACAGTCCCTCGTTAAGGGACACCTATGGGCCTGCATTTTTATTATGTGGTGGACCAGTCGTAACTCATTATCTGTACACAAACAAGGACTAGGACCCATTGGAATTTTGGAGTCACAGCCAGTCTTTAATTTTCTCTCAAGAGTTTTCCATGGAATATTAAACTCCATGGAAGCTTTTATCACAGAATAACCATCATTGTTTACTTTATTAATAGCATTTTTAGGATCTTCTTCTTTCCATGAACCTCTGACAGAGCCGGTTTTTCGATTGTACTTATTTTGTATCTCTCCCGATCGGCCGGGGGAGACGGCCATAGCGCGTCATTAAACATGGTGGACGCAAACTCAATAATAACCTACGTACCGGAATGCATTTAGACCTAAACAACTCTAAAACTAAAGCTTGCGTCGTTACTCATAACCTAAGTTATGTTTAAATCGAAATGTTGTGACATACTATATAATTTCAAGGTATGTTGAAAACTAAAATCATGAAAATTACTTGCTTTTAGTTGAAATAAAGAGTCATGCGGAGCAGCAACATTCACTCACGTTACTAGCTAACTACCAACTGACCGGCAGGTCTGTACATCGGATCGTGAAAGAATTACAGGCGTTGGCCATCTCTCCCGTATGGCCGTCTAACCCGGATTTACCCTAATTAATGTTTTCGTTAAATCTTCACCCACGTGCGGTCCTAGATTCCATGCAACCTTTTCTCTGATTTCAATTCAATACTAGCCAAAAGGGATATAAATTAAGTGCAGTATAGAGTACCAAATTGAGTTGAAGATTTCATTAGTGACAGAATATGGTATGAGAGATTGTGACGAATGATTAGAACAGTACTGAAAATGAAACTGAAAAATAGGGCATCAAGGGTTCGTAAATGTGTAATTCAGTCATATTTAAGAGTCAGATATGACTCAAGGTTTTTTTTTTTTTGCGATAGTGGAAACAGCTTTTCAAAATAATCATCTGAAATGTGCCAATTTATCTTCACAAAGTGTTGTTAATCTATAAAGATCATTTTCACTTATGATGCACTGAAGGATACTCTGGGAAAGAAAATGAGTGAGTGTAACCAAATCATTGAAATGTTTGTTGATTGAAATTATTCTTGCAGCTGTAACTACAGTTTATAATTTTATATATATTTCTAATATTTGTGTCCTTATTATGAAATGGTTTTAAGTCCATTTAGGTAATTTACATGACCATGTGTGATCAGCGGTGTGAGGTTGTTAATTTAAAACACTTAGTAATTATAAACTTTAAGGCTTCATGAATCCGACATGACATGATGGATATTGAATTCATACTGTACATATGTCAGTGCCATTGCACATGCCAACCTCTAACTTACATCAATATATTTGTTGAGATCTATCAAACAGAAATTTTTCAGCAAATCTTCATTCAAGGAATTAGTTTGTTTAGGTAAATCATGTTAGTTTGTGCAAAGGGTTGCTGTGTTCTATTATAGCCGAGTTTAAACGATTTACTCTACTAACTGCAATAGCCAACTTAATTAATTAGTCCCATTATCTGTCGTGTTTGGTCAATAACTCAAAGTTTTATTAGATTAGATACTCCAATAGAAGAACTAGCATACCAATTGACTAAAGATACTTACAATAAGAAGAATTTATCAAGGAAAACTAGAATCAAACACTACAACACAGTAATCAAACCAGAAGGACTGTACGTTTCAAAATACTTGTTTTCTATGAAAACTGGAGAAATAGAAGAGATAGAGAAAAATGAAAGGAAAATCTTTAGAAAAATTTTGGGACCATTAAAAATTGAAAATGGTGAGTTTAGACACCGGAGGAATAAAGATCTATACAAAGAAGAAAAAATTGAAAGGATGTCAGACACGATCAGAAAGAGGAGAATCAGTTTTTTGGTCACATAATGAGAATGGATAACAATAGACTTACAAAAATAATTTTCATGTTTACAAGAGTAAGAAGAGCAACCAGTGGATCCAAAGAGTAAAGAAAGATATGATTTGAGATCGGAATAACAGAATATTTAATACAAGATAGAGCAACTTTTAGGAGATTGATCCAAAATTTCAAGGGTTTCCATTAGAAGGAGAAGAGGAAATGTTATAACATATGGACAAAAGAAAAGAGGAAACAGCAAAGCGAGAGGATGAAGAACTATTGTAAATCAAGAAAAGAAGCATCGAAATGAAAGCACGGAATTACTTTTCGTGGTCCTTAGATGGCCGATATCGAGAAGAAGACGCACCGGGCTTCGATATGGAGGTAGAACAACTAGTTCCTTTCATCCAAGTAGCTGAATGTTGTAAGTATGCACATGTATGAAATTTTGAATATGTATCTAACAAAATATATGTAGAGATGAAATTTGGCACAGACATTCCTTAGTACCTTAGAAACAAGTCCTGAAAAGTCCCCACCTCTGGAGTGTCCGTGTCATAGCTTTTTTCAGGTCAAAAGGGCTTAAAATGGGCATGAGTGCCAAATCAGTGTAAACTCGTTGTAACATTTAAAATGTCAACCGTACTAACATTTTATTGCACCAGAGATAATCAGAAGAGGCTAAGTGTAGTATCGGGCATAATTGTTGTATAAAAATAACAGTATATACTCACATTTTAGCTTGAAGGCGGTATGAAACATGACCCTTTTTTAACAACTCTGCATAGCTGGAAAACTATCGAAGTTACCGTGTCAAGACATTTGATTAAAGTTGTAGTACACAGTTTCAGTGTTAAAATGGTATACAATTGGTCTGTTTGTGACAAACGGTTGTCGAGATAGGCGTTGAAACAACTACAAATGAATCAGCGCTGGGCCGAGAGCATCGCTACCCAGGCGTTACAGGTATGAACCTCAGAAGAAAATAATGCAGATCTGAAAATTGGCACAGAAGTTATTTAGTACCTAAGAAACTACTCCTGAGAAGTCCCCGTCTCTGAGGTGTACTCGTCATATTTTTTTCAGGCCAAAAGGCCTTATATGCTACAAACAGTATGAACGTCTTTTAGCACTTAAACGATTAGCCTTAGTATCATTTCATTACACTTTAAGTAATTTGGAGAGGCTAACTATTGAATGTTTGTGTAGTTTTTGACGTAATTGTTGTATAAAAGTAAAACCAAACTCACAAGTTTTCTGAAAAACTATCAAAGCTGTAGATCGTATTTTCAGCGTTAAAGTGGTACATCGGTCATGTTATTGTGATAAACAGTAGGCGAGATACCCATCGAAACATTCAGAGACAGTGCGTAGAGCTCAGCTTAAAGCGCCGTTCCACTCCCCTATGTCCGCATCATTCTGCCCGCTTGGAAGAGTGCTCTGAGATTTTGTGCTCTTGGAATTTTATATGAACTGACAAAAGTAAACCTAGAAAATGATGAAACGATTTGCAGAACTATAAATTAGTGTGCAAATCTTATTGAACTCGATGAACGAAATTTAGTGTTCAGCTTCATCACCGTCTTCATCGTCTGAACCATTATGCATGACATTTGCACATGCAGATTCTCTGCAATGTCCACACACTAGCGAACACTACAGCTCAGAACGCACCTGTTCACACCGATTTCCGCAAATGCTGTTGAAATTGCAGGACCTCAAGTTTAGGAGATGATTCGGAGTATGTGGGAGTCAGGCAATCACCTGTTCCGATATGGTGACGACAATTCGGCGGAATTTCAGATGACACTATTGTTTGAACTTGTAAAATTAAAGTTACCTTCCGCCGGCTACGAAGTAGTGTCTCTGGAGCGGAGAGATACATTTTTTCTAAGTCAGTCGTATGCGAACTGTCGCAGAGCGCGGAGCGCGGCTCACGTAGTGAAGGCATTGACCTTACTGTATGATGTAGTTTCGTAAGTGTAAGTCGTCAATAGGAACTGTGATTGTAAAAGTGAAGTTTGGACAGTATTTAAATGAACAATCATCAAGTTGTGGTAGTGAATGATTTAGCCGGAAGGAGATATAAATTATAATTTTCCTTTTGTCTCAAGAACTCTGTAATCTTTCGGATACGAAGTTTCGATTAGCCTTTTACTTTGAAATTTGATTGTGGCCAAACCGTTCACAAGTGTTAACGCGCTTTATTAATAAACTTGTCATGGACGTAATTCTTCTTATTAATGAACTTAATGACCTTTATTAATTGTTCTTATAATTGCTGCTTAGGAAGGCTTTGGTTTCATCATCTGGTGACCGGCGGTACAATGAACTATATAAAATTAAATTAACTTGCTCCTAGAGTTGTGTGAGAATAACTTTAATAAGCACTAAGTTTGGTTTGAGTGAAAATATTTCGTGAGGTACGAGTTACCATTTACCACAACTACACAAATATTGGTCTTACAAACTGTTTTGAGGAGTGCTGAACTTCAACCAAAGGTCATTATTGAATGTGGTAGTAACATATTTATTTCAATGCTTCAAGAAGTAGTTCTCTTGAAGTTAAGTTTTATAGTTTGGCTTTATTACTTTATACATACCTGGCCTAGATTATTAGTATTATTATTATTATTATTTTACTTGTGGCTTTACGCCTCGTCGAATTCGAGGTCATTAAAGGCGGAATTCGACTGGGTACAAGGAACGGGAAGGAATTTGGCCATGGCCTTTTGAAGGTAGCATCCCGGCATTCGCCTGGAGTGATTTGGGGAAACCATGGAAAATCCAAATATGGATGCCAGGACGGGGATTCGAACCACCGTCCTCAGGGAGACCTGGATCTTTTCATGCTAGATAGTATCAGTAAACATGAAGAGCTCAAATGAAATTTTGCGGCAAGTACATTCAGTACTCAATTAACTCGCAGTTTTATAATATAATAATATATGTGGTATTTTCACGGTGGATAGCTTAACAGTCAATGATAGTTAACTTCTACCGTTGCATATCCTTTATTTGGCGTTCAATGTCCAACGAAATTATCTCTTGCATGAAAATTCATTGAGGTATCTCTCAGCTCAGAATTAACAGCACAGCTAACTGTGGGGGCTGGCTAAAAGTTACTGCCCTGTTTAGACCGAGGAACTAAGATAAGGTGTCAGGAGAAAGTGTCCCGCGATAAAGCTGCAGTTTAAACACGCAGAAGAGACAAAGAAGGAAAATCTTTAGTGCGAGCAACAATAAGGGGTCATCCACAAACTATGCACACAAAAATTTCAAAGCTTTTTTGATTCCTTCCTCTCCTTTCGCCATTAACACATGAGCAGTCGCATTCCTGTGACCTTCCCCACCTTCCTCCCCATGTACTGACACCACTGATTTTGCAATTTTAGATTTAGAACTGGATTAAAACAGTACTTCCTATAATAAATTTCATTTAAATGTTTTCGAAGAGAGTTTGTTTCGTCATGTTATATTTTGCGAACGCCCTTAACATGTGACGCAATTTGCGGATAACATCTGGTTTGGAGTGCCTTAATCCCCACATGTTTCTTAACAAAGATTGTTCAATGTCAACCAATCACATATAATCGCCACTTTAAATTTTGAGGTATTTGAATGATGTCATATCTGTTAGTATGAATGCCTGAGTGGAACATCTGCATAATCACTGTATAATGACGATATAGTAGGCGCTGCGCACTTCCAGCTAGAAATGAGGTTAATAAAGAAAAATTAGTTTCGATCTATTGTTTTCACACGTAACATTTCAAATCTAATCTTTTCATCACATTTGTATTTCTTGTAGCCACACAGCTTACGTAAAATGGATACATGTATACTGATATTGGTATAACTGTTTTTTATTATATATTTCAGGAAATGTGCTAGTTTTCAGCAATACAGGATTGAAGAAGCATACAATAAAAAAAATAACCATCCCTCTTTCCAGGATTTTTATGCCAGTTGTTGACTTAATTCCTTTTTGAAGGTACAATAGTATTTACTGAAAATTTTTCCGCATTAATGTCATAGTCACAGATAATCGTATAGGATATTTTGTGAGACAGAAATAACTGAAGCTTACAGAGGAAAGTACTAATTACTTAAAAGAACCTAATGTTCTTCTTACTACAGTGTCAGTTAGAATGCGCGCACCCTTTTCTGTTCGCCAATGATTTTGTTGTCGCCTCTTGCTTGACTGAGTGAACATCATTGATATCAGTGCTATAGGAACCGTGCTCCTTTGAGCTTTCACCCGTGAAGTAATTCGCCTCGCAATATGCGCATTCCTCCAAGGCAGTGCACATACTCGATCTAGCCTGACTTCTTATTCCTGCATATAAGTCGCGTACTTCTCTAATTTCTCCCCCTCACTGCCCCCCTGCCCTCCCACCCGCTCTCCAGAGCTTATCTCTCTTCACTGAGTACATCTCCTATTCGACACTTGAATGTTTGGACTCTGAAGGGAACAGAGAAGCGGTGTTGTACGCCTTGTACCGCGAGTATGCACGGTTTTCTGTGAGCTGGAACTACCTGTGGAAAAAATAATGGTTTTGTGATATTACTTGGTACTCACAATCGGGAAATGAAAATTCTTTGGTTAAGTAGTGGAGAGAAATTATTATTATTATTTTTAAATGAGAGCATGAATAATCCATATAAACAAGTAGTGGGTTAAATTGACTGAGAAAGTTTAAATGATTGTAAAAATAAAAATATTATCTCTACTTTTACTTTTAATATAAAAAATTATATAAGCAAAATATTCCTTCCATTTCCTTGAGGAATCTCTCAGATCAGTAGCATACAATTCGAATTCCGTTGACGACGTCTATATCAACTAATTTACTGAACCACGGGTAGACGATGTTCATTTGTCGAGTAATAGTGTGTCACTTTTCATTGTTGTTGTGGTAGGTAGAATTTCTTCCCCCTTCTTTGGACGATTTTATTTCAAAAAACATTTAAAGTATTTATCAATATTTTCCAGCCTTATTTCCGAGATAATTAAAAAAAAATTGCATAATTTTATCAGGTTGATCCTGTATAATGTATATGATAGCTGGAACTTAGGCAGTTAAAAGATGTTTGTTACCATCTGTCGCTGTAATTTAAATCAAATCAAAATATGAAACGTCGAGTAATAATTACAATGTTTATGATCGAAATTTAATATACTATCTACCGTCTACAATCTAAGAAGCACGAATAGAATTATAGACAAGAAAATTTATAGATGCTACTATGAATGCATAAAATGTCACAGTAACTCAATGCAATTACTTCACACCGTTTCATCTAATATTCCGAAAGAAGATACATTAAATAAAATGAAAATGACGTGTAACAGAATTTTATTGCGACTAGAGGTCGTTCAAGATATACTGCGTAGAAGGAAGAAAGTGAATATCTCGACATCTATCTGTGCACCGTGTGATATTCATAGAAATGCGTTTTGAGTCTTTTAAAGAAACATGTTTCTCTTTAGGCTTAAAATAATACTCTCCCTCAACTCGGCATAGTGACGGTGAGAAACAGCAGCGAAACGGTAAGTCCGTGATTCGATTCGGCACGTCGCATACTTCTTTCTGGTACTCCAGAATACGGTGGCCTTACCCGAACTAGGGATGTAACGGAGCTCTGCATCCACATGTGCGGAACTTCCGCACGTGCGGAACTTCCGTGTGTAATCCTTCCTCCACTTCCGCATCTGATTTTTTTTAATGTGGATGTATAACGGAGGTTTTGTTTACATTACAATATATATTATTCTTTTCTCTTTATACGAGATTCGGCCAATTGTCGCTTAGCTAATAACAACGTGGTTGCGATCTCCTTACCAATCTGCAATATAGGTAACAATTAACTGAACGGTGTTATTAACTAAGCAACAAATTTACAACTGGCACGTAAAATAGAGCGGTCTAATCACGGCCAAACTTATAGGACATCCTTGTAGAACTACCGTAGGATATGCTCACCCATTCACGATACTAGAAGAGTTCCAACAAGATGTTCCCAATAGTTCTTTCCACTCGTACTTTCTCGCAGCACACCAGTGTCCTTATCGCACACTCGTACGGTGTTTCCTCCAATCATGATGCAACGCCATAGCGTTGATAATATGAAAACGGACGGTGGGCTACAACTTGACCAAATATGGTCATGCTTGCTTAGGAAAAAGCGGTACGCATGCCCCCACTGGACAGGCCACGATGGCGGCGGTAACTTGAGTGACGTCACTTCAAACGGTTAGCGCGCTCTCCGGGAGCTGTATATTGGCGACAGCGATCCCAGCCGTGACAGTCGTCTGAGGAAGGCCGCAAAATGATGACCGAAACGTTAGGTTGTCATAAATTGACGCGGTTCAACCCGGACAACCAAGATAACAACAACGGCATAGCTTGTTGGACGGCGGGGATCCGTTGGTTGTCTGGGATTCTAACAACATCCAACGCGTCCCACATGTATTCCTGGAACCCCTTTCACGGCCCAACAAGAGTCCATTAGCGGAAAATCGGATTGTCATAGGTCCTACAAATTGGACTGTGAATGGGCCACTAGAGGGGTGGAAAGGCTGGAGGCGGACGCGGAGATGTGCGGTGGCGTGGCTATGCTGGACGCTTGAATTAATTAGGCGCGAATTCAGCAAAGTTCATATTCCACGTTGACGTGTGTGTAGTTATGTATCTGATTTAACTCAATTGTGAAACCATCACACTTTTTTGTCACTGAAAGATGAGGCAAAAAATTAAATCAGTATGGCCGTATTATATAGAAGTAGCATTTTGCTTATGCAAAATGAAGAATTTGGGTAAAAAAATATTCTTATTTTGTATTTAAATTTATTTTTAATGAAATATTAAAAGCTAAATAATTATAAATTTATTTTTCACCACCGCTTCCGCAAAACATCCGCATTCACGGATGTCAAGCACTGAACTTCCGCATTCGCTAAGATGACCTCCGTATCAACTCTAACCGGAACCAATGAAAACTCGGCAACGTGGCTTCGTGCGTTCAGGCCTTACCACACAGGGTCGTGGACGTACAATGGATTTAGGTTCGAATCTTGCCCCCCCCCCCCCCCCCCGTATGGGCCGTCCTAATTGCAGTTTTTATGCAGTTTTCCACAGTCACGTAGGCGAATGATGGGACGGCACCACATCTCCTCCTCATATAAAACAAATTCAGAAACATATATAACATAGAAAATATAAGTTACAAAATTTCTCTAGATACTGACAAACTCAGGTTCTTACTACCCACTGGAAACATTTGACAAATTAGTCATTACAAGCCACGATGACAATCAAGGCTTTGCGCGATCCGACAGGGTCTATTCGCAAATTGTATGTAGATATAAAAACATGTTTTGCATAATAATGTATACCAAACAACCGATTTTCGCGAAATTTTATACACGTAATCACCTAGACATAGTGGGTAATCTGTTCTCTAGACAGCTCAAATATCGACGTTCTTCATGGTATTCTGTCACCTCAAATTTCTGTAATTGTTTGTGACGTAATTAATAGACATCATTTCAATCTTCTTCACTCCAGAAGAAAACGTGGATGATAAAATCCAGATTTTAAGGTCCTACGACGTACTGATTTTGATGAAATGAGGATTATTTGCGCGGTTGCCTTGTCAGTTACGCAAAACCACATCATAACCGTAACCAGGTTGGCTTGTACGCCATATCAGAACTTCGAACCTGTATCGTATCGCTGCTCTTTAATGCACATGATCAAACTAGCGGTTTGAGTTCACAATATAGTATGGAGTTTCGGTCAATAAAGTATGAACTTCATGCCTCTCAACACGTGAAAATGGACGAGTGGGATAACGTACTTACTCTCACATGTGCGAGGTATACACAATAGGTTACAAAGACATACTTTGTCACAGCAGCAAAACCCGTACTGCAACATTAACTACGAGTGGTTACAGAAAACACAACGTAGGTCTATCTATCTACATATATACTCTGCAATTCACAAAATTGTGGGTGGCAGAGGGTGCTCAGCACCAAAGCTAATCTCTTTGCTGTGCATTCCAATCCCTAATGGTACGAGGGAAAAAAGAATTCATATAAGAATCAGTCCGTCACCTTATTTCTCTAATTTTATCTTTCCTGTCCTTCCGACTCAAATAGGTTGGTGGAAGAAGTATTTCAGTACACTCAAAAGTGAAAGTGGGGGTACGCATGTTTACCAATAAGTTTAAACGAAACGTGTGTCGTCTATCTACCAGAGACTCCCAACCTAGTCTACTAATCAGTTCTGTGACGCTTTCATAAGGACTGTAGCAAGCGGTCACGAATCGAGCGGCTCTTCTCTGTACTTTCTCTATACTTTCGATCAACCCCTTACGAAACGGGTCCCAAATGGCACAACAATAATCCAAATGTGGACGCGCAAGAGATTTGTACGCTATCTCCTTTGTTTGTTCATTACAATTTTTCAAGATTCGACCTGTGAATCGCAGCCTAGAATTTGCTCTACCCACTAACGAATTAATGTGTATGTCCCATTTCATGTTCCTTTGTACTGTTACTCCCAAATATTTCATAGAATCGACCATATCAATAACTGTATTGTTTAACTCGTATTTCTGAACAATTTGATTCTGTTTGTTAGTTATGCTCATTGTCTTGCACTTTTTACAATTTAGAGTAAGTTGCCACTCAGCGCACCAAGCCAAAATAACATCCAGATCGCGCTGAATTTCTAAGCAATCGGCCAAATTTCTTACTTCCCTACAAACAACCGCATCATCAGCAAACAATCTAGAAAGGCTTTTCACTTTGTCTCCGTAGGTCACACGTAGGTCATTCACCTGTAATTGAAATTAACATCCAGTCAAGATTGTTCCATACCACTCGAACTGTGTATACCACTCTATAACAAGTTGTCAATCCGAACTTCGTGATTTTTTTTATTGTAGGACAGTACATTATGAAAAAATCAAATTAAAGTCACTGTGTTTAATTTTTTATATAATCTTTTACGAGATATGTTGTAACACCGTTAGCAGTATGGAGATAGAAACTGAAATATAATCATTAAAATAAAATAATGAATATGATTCATTTTTAAATATCAACTATGTTCATGTTTAGTTACCGTGGCGCTGGTATCATAATATTCTTTGAACATTTTTTTATGGCTTTACACCTCGTCGGCGTCGAGATCAGTAGAGATGGCAGAGGATTCTGGACAAGGAACGGGAAGGAATTCAGCCATTTTTGGAGGAACCAAGGAAAACATGAATCAGGATTGCTGTACGGTAATTTGAACCCGCGTCCTTCCGAATGCAAGGCCCGAGCGTTACCGCTCACCCACCATGTTCAGTACTTTGGAAACTTTAGCCCTATCTTTGTCAACATATAAACGGTTTAATTAACTATTTTTACCGTTAGTAAACAAAGATTGTTGAAAAGAAAAGAAACAGAATCAAGTACGGAATATTTTGGGCAAGCGTAGTATAATATATGCATCCACTGCAACACTGTTGGAATCGCACAGCAGAGCGTAACGTGGATTATTAATGAGAGAAAAACGTTTTATAGGCACATAGGAAAGCATTCACTTATTAGGTGCCTGATAACAAACTAAAGGTTGTTTATGATTGTAGGATGGTGACAGAATTGCTTGTTGAAGGCATGATAGATAAATAACTTTGCATAACGTTTGATAATAAACTAAACTGGGCAGAACACATTAGAAAAGTGGGAGGGAAAGGTTACAAAACCCTTAATTTACTGGAGAGACTGAAGAGAGGGAATAGGGTTACAAAACTTTGGTCAGACCATTGCTTGAATATGACGGTGTAGTTTGGGACCCACATTTTGGGTATTTAAATACAAGAGTTAGGGAGTGTGCAAAGAAGAACATCTAGATTTGTTTTTGGAAATTACGGCAGGACAGAGTCTATAACTGATATGATGAACTGGGAAACACTGTAAGACGGGTGGAGCATGAAGAGAGCCCTCGGAATGTACAATGTATATGCTAGTGATGGTGCTTGGAAGGATAATGGGCGAAGAATTATGAGTAAGAATGCATGGAAGGGAAAACATGGCCATGGGCACATGCTGGCACTCGGTCTCATGCATAAGAGAATGGGAACATTTTCTTTTGTTGTTAAGGGTCTCAGAGATTGGCATAAATTATGAAGGGAAGTGATGCGTAATTTTCCAAAGACGCTGAAGGAATTTAAGATTAAAATTCGTAAATCGCAAAAGTAGTTGGGGAAGGTGACATTTTAACCTTAAAAATTATATGAGATAATAATAAAAAGAACTTAGACCGTCGACTTTAGTACTGATATAGTTGAACTATTCTTATTATATATAAGCAATCTGTCAATAATATGAAAGGGAGAAAGAAAGAACTGTTAGCTTCTGAATTCGATGTCGACCTACGTTGAGGATTAGCTGGACGGAAAACTACGAAATGAAGAAGTTCCTGAAAAGTTCAAAATCCTCGAAGTTCCTTAAAGCTATTAAAAAGAAGAATTGACCATGTAATCGAACACACCCTTTGGCATGACAGGTTGATAGAATGACTGAAGGGAAAAATCACGACCATGAATCATCTAACGCAGAAATTCTCAAATTGAGGGAGGGCATTTTTTTTTTAATTCTGTACAATATTACGGAATTGTGGGGGGGGGGGGGGCGTAACCTTAGACAATAATCCAGAGGAGGTAAGGCGCGTGCCCTAAATGTGCTGAAGATTGAAAACCACTGATGATGAAAAACGTGGGATACAGTTCGTTCTACGAACTAAAGACAGCAGCTAAGAAAACATAAGAATGAAAATCTGTTGATAAACTGCCCGCAGGTTGCTAAATCAACTTCCTTTAATCAGGAATATCAAGGTTCCTCTACGTCGGGACCATTGAAACCAGGATGGAATTGGAGACAAGGAACGGAAAGGAATTCGGGCATGGACATTCGAAGGAACCACCCCGGCATTTGTCTGAAGTGAAATCGGGAAACAACGGAAAACCGAAATCTGGATAGATCGAACCCGCATTCTTCAGAATGCCAGGCGCGAACGTTAATAGATAACTCACTAGCTTCCTTAAAGGATATGGTAGTACAAGCAGCATGGTGACAGTTCACCTACACAGACGCATTTGTGAGAGAAAAGTAGAAAATTTGACTCAAATTTCATCATTCAATTTGTTCCCTACTTAGCAGCTAACTGAGCGGAGAATAACTTAGTCAGTAATCACTTAATTTTCTTTAATCGTCATTTCCAAAAACGAAATTTTAATAAATTTGGATGTATGGACTTACTCTCGGCACCGCAATCGCATCGACAAGATTCTGGTATTCCACAACGATTAAGTGAATCAGCTTATCTACCACTATTTGTTCTGATTTCATCCAGGCTCATCTACAATATTCGAAATAGATCGAAGCCCGGTGGTGTTTCTCTGTTTCAGGGAAAGCAGTGAAAATGTGGACATGATTTTTCAAGGCAATCTCTCTCGCAAGTGTAGAATTTGTTGATTTTTTTTTATTATTAGTATTATTTGGAATTCGGTCTTGAAGCCATTCAGCCAGTGTTTCTATTATTTCTCAATTGTGTACATAGCATCTTCTCGTGTTATAGACTATCACAGTGACAAGACAACACATGATTGACACAACACTTAATTAAAACCTGAGTCGGACTCGAACCGGAGACCCTGTAACGTGAAGCCTGCTCGCTAGCCCCGCGCTACCGGAGTCGGTTGTGTTGAAATTATTTATTAAATGGTTTATGTAGCGTGTAAAAATTAAGGTCCTTTATTTACGACTAGGTCAAAACTGACGGGTTGAACGTAATATTTAGGCAACACATTTATTTGAATTTTTTTACCTATATGGAATTGTAATTATACAATGCTTATAACCATCATTTTGTAATGTTCTACTTATTTCGGTTCTAGTTTAGATAGCGATATAGTTGTAGCATCTACTTAATTAATGACGACAGAAATGTGGAACCAATGAAATTAAAAATAAACTACGAATCCAGAGCATTATGCTACACCACGTAATATCAATTTAATCTTAGTCCGGGCCACATTCACCACTATAAACATGGAATTTCTTCCATCTGCATGAATTAATAACTTCAATAACATGGCACTTATGAAAGAAACTTAAATTGTTTATAAAAATAAGTTCACACTGAATTATACCGTGACAAGATGTTTCAATTGTCATTCTTGTCCTAGCTGCTTTTTAACCTTACTAGTCTCCATTAATATCGCCGTTTGAAAATCACTAACTCACCAGCGTATGAAAACGTTCAACGTATGGCGATCTAAATTAATCCCATTGGAAATATTTACATACAGCTAATATAGTGACAGCTGTAATAAAAAGCAACTACTAATCTATATGTTAATTTAAACGCAATACATTCTTTTAATTCAGAATTTTTGCTATTTATTTTTTCGAGTTTACAACAAGTGACCTAACAGAAATATTTAAGTTACGTCGAATATAAAGACATTGTGAGCTCGTCTTAAATAATGGTTTGTACGCTAGTTTATTTCCCCGCAGATGCCTAACTTAACACAATTGTTATTAATTACACTGAGAACCTCTAAAATGTTTTAATTTGGTTTTTAGTTTAGTAACAGCGATATCCCTGGATAGAGTGTATAAGAAAACATCTATTTCTACTGAATACATATAGATAAGAAGCAAGTAAATAGATAATATGTTGATTTAAACTTAATATCTACCATCGTTTTAGTGTTTTGGCAATTCATTTCTTCGTGGACTGAGTAGAACTCTTAATAAATAAATTTCGTAACCTCAACTATGTGGTAATATATTTGGCCGATGTTAATCCAGAAACGAAAGTTCACTGCGTATCTCCACAGCGCGACAAACATGACTACCAACTAACTAAGCGTTTTATTAGTATATATACGAAGCATTTATAATAAAAACTTAACAACTCGATGCATCAGTAGGTAAAATGAAACAAACTAAACAAGTGAATGATAAGAACAAGTGATACTATGAAGGAGAGGCTGGACAGCAAATTCTGGGAATGGTAAAACTTTCTAAAGGTGTTTTTAAATGGGTCGATTACTTCAGCATTTCTTATTTTCTGCGAATATTATTTTTTGCAGAATTATCGAATCTCTCTCAACGTATTTCACCATTATGTTTGTTCAATAACTGCATTAAGTTTTAAACACTTGGAATAAAATTAGAATATTTTATGCGAGGAGTCATTTTCATGTCACGTAATGACCGTTCCACGGACCACAGAGCACTTGAGAAATAGATGAAAGTATGGTTGTGACAGCGTATGGTTGTTCCGTGACTACGTGTAAGATACACCAACCTTGTTCGCATGCCTTTGTATCGTAGCACTGCTCCCAGTTACGCTTTGCAGTAACTCTCAGCAGTGCTTAGGACAGCGGAACGTTTGTCTGTAGACTCAGAGCAGGTAGTTAATGTGTTTGCAGCACCCGAGACTGTTTTGATCTGTCGTGTCGATGAAGAAACGACGCATGCCCTCTAACACCGAGGTAAGCCATTACGCGAAAGTCAAATACAGCGGCTGTAACATAAACCGTTATAATTTGTGATTAACCGCTTCGTGAATCAGTAGCAAAGAAACACCGAGTGAATGTCTCCATGAGTGTAAGCCTCGCCTCTGTCTTTGTTAGAAGCGCATCCAATTTTCTACGTAACGGACGGTTTCAGGAAGGAAACGACTCAGAGGGTGACTACGTTACTGGAATACATTAGGAGGACACATAAAGAGGACTCTTCGCTTGCTTTCAGGACTGGGTGTATTCTAAAACATAGTGCTGTCCACTTCACATCAAATTATATAATATATATATTACCACATGCAGCACAGCAATAATACTATTTCAGAAAAAAATTGTAATCACAGAAAATAAAATTGTTACATGCATCATTTTAAGTGGAAAAATGACGTAAAAACAATTTATTCAATGAAACCAACAGTTTCATGTAATGCCTATTTTGAATTTTTTCTATGATGATCTTATATTAGTCTGATATTAGGCTTTACTTCATACAAAACTTTCTCTTGCAAGAGTTTAGTTGATGTTCATATAATTAATGATTTAAAGCTTTGTAATCATCTTTTTTATATATAAACGTTGACGATGCTCTGAAAAATGGATGGAAACGCGTGCGACACAAAACATAAAATAAAATTCAACTGAGTTGGTGTATTATTAATCTTTATAAAAAAAAAATTGATTAACTTGCGATTGAGGAAATGGTCCACAAAATCCAGTTGTTCTTTCTAATCATGACTGGTTGCTATCATTTTTTTTATTTATTTTTTACTGCTTAACGTCTTTTTAAAAGCATGATATTTAGAGACAGGCAAGGAAGGGGGGAAGGAATGGGAGGGAATTCAGCCATGGCCTTTTGAAGGAAGCATCCCGGCATTTGCCTGGAGTGATTTGGGAAACCATGGAAAACCCAAATCTGGTTGCTATCATATTTTCTTTTGTTCAAGAAGTTGATATTTTAGCGGAAAAAAGTTAGTGTTTCAAACATCAGTGACATCAAGTAAAATAAAGAAATCACACTTTATTACTTTAATTCATAAAGGAAATTCGTGTTTCATTATTGTATCACATATGACCTTCTCTCTTATTTGACTGTTTAAATACAGTTAGACGTAAGTATAACCTTATTAATTACTTAATTTAGTATGCTATACAAAGCATACTGGAAACGGAATATTAAATGACTGCAAACTTGGATTGTTTCTACTGTTAGGTCTTGAAATAAAATTCAATCCTTAATTTAATAAAATACTTAGATTAGAGGATCTTGTGTTGTTCCACACTGTACCGAATATCAAGTCATGCAAAGTAGTCCAAGAACAATGTTTGTCACTGTACCTCGGCTTGAGATGTGCAAGTGCTGTAACATCGGAAAATGGGTAATTTACATCACAATCGCGTGCTCTGTTCGAATCACTGAACACTGTTACTGTTATTAAATGTTATATTATCTTTTCATCACTTTCCTGTGCCATTTTATGACATATTTTAAGAAGTACGTGTATGGAATATGTTGGCAAAATCGCTTGCCTCCGACGTAATTTACAAGACGCACAGAACCATAAAATCCGTATTTGTCGTCATAGTTTCTCTCTGAATTCGTAACACCGTTAGAAAAACTGAGGTTCTAGCACAGTGGAATCGAACTCTTCATACTGCTGGCTGATCCAAAATATTTGCTTTACTCGAAAACTTACCAAAATTTTTCACAACTGCGTTTATGGACTAAATTATATACTATGTCAACACCCAGAGTAAGCCATTGTTGCTTTCATCGAATGTGATACAAAGTTGTAGCGTAGCTTTGACTTTATCTAATGTCAGAATGTTTGTATGCTTGAATGCCTTACTGTTTGAACTAAACACTACTTAATTTGATGCATGTATCACAGCAGAAATTAATCAAAATTTAAAGTAACGCAATCTGTCAGTCCATTGAATTCTCCTAAGTTTTGACACTCTAAACTTTAATTCTAAAGAAGTTTATTTGTTTAGAATTTTTTGTTTTTGGAATATGGCTTTTTTGGCAGTTTTTGTAGTAACTATATTCTAATGTAGAAATCTTAAAATCTTTGAAATGCAATGTCAAGTGCACAGTTGGAATAAGTTACCAAGAGAAATGATGAATAATTTACCAAAAACGTTGAAAGAATTTAAAATTAAAATTCGTAGTGGTGCAGGAACGGGGGAATATGGATGTGTAGGAAAATTGTCACCGGAGCGTGCGCTCCATTGCAATTTTAATTAACTATTATTATTAAATATTAATTTCTTTCTGGAATATATAACTTGCCACGAGTATTAAGAATGAATACTATTTTTATGAGAAACCTATGAGGCTGTTTTATCACACCATTCATACTGCTGGACCACTCTAAACTTACAGAGAGATCAGCAGGAAGTAAGTCATTGTTCTCGTCCATTTTTTATTTTACTTCAGAGATCGAAATTTCAGGTGACATTTCTTGTTGTTTGCAGTTTCAATATTCATTGCTGTTGTTTATTTTTAACAAGAGTCTGCCGGAGGTAAGTGAATACGAATTTGGTGTCGCCTCCCAGTTTTATTTATACTGTTCCAACTTACTCGGTTGCAGCCTAGCTGACGCCGTAATCCTACCAGGTTTAGAGGATCCGAAATCCAAACAACACTGATCCTTTGCTCTAGAGAAATGCCATCTTAAAAGGCCCTTAAAATTTTTGACCGAAACCACAGTTCGAACCGAGGGCCTGTCGGGCAGTTGCAGGCACATTAACCAATTTTTTCACAAAATCAAAGTAAGTTTTAATTCCAAAATTATCACATTGAACATGCACAGTTTATAGTAGTATATGTAGTTTTATTGAAACTTTAAAACATATCTAAACAAACTAATTTGCATATATACAATAGTAATGATAATTGAATATAGGATCATAGATAGTAAGAACTTGTACGAGCTCCGGTGATTCGAAAGGCATGATATGTATATATACAAAAAAAAATCTAAGTAGCACTGTTCTGACTAACACTACGCGAGATGATAAAAAATGATTTACATACTACTTCCTTTATAAAATTGTCTCTGGCCGACTTATAATTCGAGGCTAACGGATCCAATCTGCTTGCATTTTTTTAAATTATAGATTTAATTTCAATCAGCTGTTAATGTATATTTTATTACACTAGACATAATTAATTAAGAGAAAATTTAAATAGCGTTTTAGCCCTCGGCCTTCTGTTAGTATGCTTATATTTCGAGGACCATTTGTCAAATTGCACGCAATTCTTTTCTTTCTTTTTTTAAAAAAGTTTGTTTTCTGTCAGTTTTTAGTGTGTAATTTATTTTGTTAGATAAACTATATATTTATAAGTCTTTTAGGCCGTGACTTTCCATTGATACGACTATGACTTCAGAATCATCTGTCCAATTTGCATTAAATTAATTTTAATTTGCAGTTTCTCTACAAAGTCAGGTTTTATGGTATATTTCATGACGCCACATAAGGTTGTTATAGCGTTTTATCCTGATTATAACTCGTAACCCACTAATTCAGTTTCAATTTTTTTTAATTTGTTGGTTCATCATCCCGTCTAAAATCTTATAAGCTCTTTTATGGCAGTGACTAATATTATTTCTACGAAAAATTTCTATAATAACAAACATAAGAAGCAGCTTTTTGAACAGAAACAATAAAGCTAATATTTTACAAACGTATTTTTTTGCTAAAAATGTTTTAAACGAGTACAGCTTTATGGTACCGATTATTAAAGTTACTTATCCCGAGAAATGTTGTCCTGTCAATGGTCTATTACTACACTGAATGTTTCAACTAAAGCCTCTAACACTGCTTCACAAACGCTTTTACCACGTTCCAAAATTTCTATTGCCTTGTACGCTGTTTTATTCTTTCACAATATTCTAAAGAGCCACATGTCTCTTCTAAATCAGAATTTACCAAGTATTTTCCACTACGTTCTTATGATACGAGGTTTTCGGTTTGTATTAATCTGATGTGGGTTCATCGGAAGATAATAAACTCGTGACCCAGGACCAATAAAAATCATGCTGGCTACTATGTGTTTAGTGTAGTTTGATAATAGGTAAATGCTAATTTGCTCAATAATACTATACCTATTTACAGTTACTGACGATTCCCCGTATTACGAGGGGAAAATGCATCTGACTTTAAAAATTAAAAACAAAAATTATGAACAGTCGGTGTTGCATTTACATACATTACATTAAAATGTTTCTTCAACTGAATCAATACGTAAGTATTTACTCTCCAGTTCTTCAGAAATTTCTGCCAAAGGCAAGAATGTTCGCTCATTGCAGGTCGTACTTCGATACCTGTATTATATATTCTGAAACACTCTGTCAATCTTTAAATGTTGATAAACACTTTTTTTTAAAAGGGTCGATATATGCACTGAAGCAAGTAAATTTTGATTTACCTATTTGTAGAAAGTAATCTCATTTTTCCTTTCTGGAACGTAAGTAACTATGTTTCATATATTTGTCAACGTAAGTTCTTACCTTAAATTCATGTAGTAATGTTAAGAAACAACAAAACGTAACAGTCAAAATTAACAGGTAGACGCTGTTGAATAATAAATTCAGACTAGGTCAGAATGGGCCTTTCCCTTCTCCACCTCTAATTTCACCCAACACAAACAACACTGCACACACTCACACACTCACACACACACACACACACACACACACACACACACACACACACACACACACACATTATCACAATCATTCACAGCTACTATAACTCATGCGAACACTCGCTGGAAAAGGCAACGAGACATCACTTCATTTCACCTTCCCTAGAGAGCTCGAATGGAGGTGTAAATCGCCATTGTAATCGTCTGCGCCAGTAATTGAGTATGGCGCCCATAAGAAGAAGTAATTAAAAATAAAAAAATAAAATGCTACTAAGAAGAGACCTCAACATTAATAGGATGTATAGCACACAAGGGTTATATGAAGACGCCGAAGTTTTTTTCGCTCTCCGTGCATGGATGTTGCTGTTATAGCAAGCTTAAAATGAAAGTTGCCTATTTATATTCGTGTAATCCCTAAATATATTTATATTTTCAATGAATCTTTCAAAAACCCATAAATAAAGGTATGCATTTTTTATTTTGCGGAAGAAGAGAAACAGGGAAGTTAATAAAATCGTTTTTAGTTTTGAAATTATACATTCCTCAGAAAAGTTTCCAGAAAGATAAATTTTTTCAACATTTTTGTCAGGTTTTAAACCAGTGCAATAATATTTAATATTTTGGCCTATTTACTGCTTGCTTATTTGCGAGTTTTGCACAATTACTTCACATAAAATACGCATAAATTGCGTTCGTATATGTAAAATCGGTATATTATTACCCCCTGATGATTCTATAGTACTAAACTGTACCCACCTTAATAATCAGATACTGTTATTTGCTAACTCAGTCACGAAACAAAAGCGAATAATGCTCTGAGTGCTATTGATTGTAAAGCGGTTCAGGTATGCAGCTTTATGCTCGCTGTTGTGAAGCTTGTGAACATGTATGATTCTGGCTTCAGTTTACGTGAGATAAAATATTTTATGCTGAGACGCAATGAAAATATTTCTGTTCTTATCTTGAGAAGACCCAGATATGATATATAAAAGGTAGCTTTTACTTTTTGCTTTAACGCGTTGCGTCAACTATAATCATCAAATGACCTTCAGCACACTATTGTACAAACACAAAGGTCCATTCTGTCTTAAAAATGTTATCAGTCCCAACTTGAAATACTAGAAATTCCAAAGTCGACATACTGATTCCAGAGGCTTTCAGATGCGAAATAATTTATTAATTTGTGTTTCTAATTTCAATGATCGGTACTGATTTTCCTTTCTTATGTACCAGTTAATCGTTTGCGTTTAGATGAAAAAGGGAATTATGGTGAATAGATACGCTTAGCATAGTTTTAACGTCATCAAGTAGAATGCTAATTTCATTTTACCGCTTGCCTTGTTCCACTGATGTCAGGGGCTGAGATATTAAGTATGCCAGAAGGAATCGGAACTGTAAACATTCGTAAAAATAGATATATCAACCTCAACACTAGTTCGTATGGAAACTTAGAGATTTGGTGGTACGTATTTCCTTACAACATAAAATTTATTCTAATTACATAATTTTATGCGAAAGGATTATGTATCAATATCATATTATAGGCTACAGTTATTAATGATAATTAAACCTAATACACTTTTTCGGCCTGATTAGGAAAATAATATTTGTAATTTAATTATGGATTTCAGCTTTGAGTCCAGTTATTAACAATTCATTGCGATATAAGGAAATTTAAAGTCTTGAATTAAAGAAGATAGAAGTCTAACTACTGTAACAACTTCGTCAGAAATTTTATTAACTGTTTACTATTAGTAGTTATAGAGACATTATTAATAACAAACTCAGAATATTGAGTCCGAAAGCTTGCACGGTTGATACGTAAAGGTGAGAACTATTTCTAATAGTAATGTCACTATTTCCGGAGTATACCATGTTCATGAGACACTTCCCAGCGGAATACGCAGTTGAGATAATTTTAGCAACAATTATCCAAATTCCGAGTGTAATAAATGATTACAAATTTGGTAGATGACTTTCGAAACGTATATGTGAATCATGTGAAGAAAAAAAAAAAATCCATCAGTGAGGACCCCTCAAAAAAAAAAAGCTATGTAAATGCATACTTTCAACAACATCAGCAATGGGATTTCTTTAAATAGTAATTTATTATTTTAACAATAAATTGTGGGATATGACCGCAGTTGTGATGCACAGGAACAATTAAGTATTTCCCGGAAAAAATATAAATAAATAAATTAGTCTCTGTTGTTGTTTCGCTTCCTTCTCCAGGGCTGGCATTGGGGAGGACGCAGGTTAGACGGACGATTACGGACGTTCACGGTTTCCCAAAATCACTCTGGATAGATACATCAAAACACCATAGCATGTTTACCTGGATTCCTTTCCCTCAGGGTTTTGCCGATTCTTATGAACTCGAGTTCGAAAAGCCGTGATAACCGAAAGAAAAAAGAAAAAATCAGGAAATTGATTCGATTGCTATTTGAAGGCTGTCGCCGTCGCTCTGGTGAAACATGATTATACCGTATCGACATGCCGTAGCGGAGCGCTGGTGAAGGCGTCTGGCTACATTGCGGTAGGTCCCGCCTCTGAAGCCTCCGCTCTTGTCGCAGAAACTTAATTCTGCGTCGCCTGCGGCTGTTTGCCGGCGCGGGACGGATTTCTATTAGGCCCGCTGCGGACCGATGGATTCCCTGGGGCTGCGAGCCGCAGATGGTCTCCTCCTCTGCCAGAATCAATACGGCCAGCACGGCGGACTCGTCTGCATGCGCCCGCCACCACTCATTTCGTCCGGCTACTCTGTTATCCTACCGCATCGGGGGCGGAGGCGCTATTCCAACGCGATCGATGCCAACTTACGGCGGTGAAGTATCATACGATCCTGAACACTTCAATCTTAATGCTGACATACATAGCTATAATACTAGGAATAAATATAATATTCACAAGGATTACAAATCACTGTCAATTGTACAGAAAGGGTTAACATTTACTGGAGCTTCCTTATTCAATGTATTACCAACAGAAATTAAATGTTATCTACAAAAACCCAACTACTTTAAGTCCAAACTGAAAGAGTTTCTGCTTCAGAACCCATTTTACTCTGTGAAAGAATTTTCTTCTTGGAATTTGGTAACTAAGAATGACTGATAAAATAGTATATATGGTGTATGGAAGGGGAAGGTGACAAAATTATCCACAATTACTAAAATGACATATGGTTTTTCTTTCTGTTGAAACTTTTGACAAATGAACTAATTACACTATTTACAAAATTTCACTCATATATAGTAACTAACATGGGATAGCATGCACGCAAAAACTGCTGTGAAAAATTATCATATTAACAGGTTTTTAAGTAATTGACTGCTTATGAGTTGTTGGTAATATAATTGATATTGCTAATAGGTGTGTGTACTGTTCCACATAAATAGCAACTAACATAATATAATATGTAGTCACAAATTACAGTGAAACCTTTCATGGTAACTGGTTGGTAAGAAAATAACTGGTTATTAGATGCTGGTAACAAGTGTATACACTGTTCCACATAATAAGTATTAATTAACTCGGGATCGTATTTGTAGATTACAGGAGATATTGGTTATACTAATGGGTTGTTGCTAACTTGTTGTCAATATATAATAATATTATCAATTAAATAGTAATATTGACATTACTAATAAGTGTATGTACTGTTCCACATCCCCGAGATTATTCTCAAATGAAATCAAAGTGAAAATATCTATCTATCTAATGAGGCGCGCTCAAAAAGTATCGGGAATTTTAAAATTTCGCGGGCTATATTAGTCGGATTGGCATGATTTTTTCGTTGTTGTGTTAGCACACATATCTTAAAAGTATCTATACATTTTGAGCTATTTTGGATGTTTGTCCGTCGCCAGTTTTTAAAAGGCTAAGACCTGTTTTCATACAGTCAACGATATTTCATTTGTATAAATCATGGATCAGAGAATTTGCATTAAATTTTACTATAAAAATGGAATAAGTGCAACAAAGTTTCAGAATTGTTAAATATTACTACTATGTGTAAGACAAGGATTTACGAATTGCAAAAGCGTTTTCAAGATGGCCGTGAAGGCCAGAACACGAGATGTTGTTTCGGACAGCTTTTATATATCCATATATGTATATAAAACTACACTATGGATGCTTATTTCGCATGCTAATCGGTGGAACGGTGATTCACACCTTTCCACCAATTTAGACCAAATTTTGCACAAACCCTCTTTTCAACCAGGTGTGTAGCATTGCTCGCTTCATCTTCAGCATCCATCGCCGGTTTCTACCCCCACCTCTCCTCTAAAAATTGTATTACTTTAAAGGAATAGTTACATCTAAAATGTTTATATACAGACTGTGTTCCATACGAATATACATCTACCGTCGGAGCAGTTAGATGAGAGGTTTACTCCGGTCAGCAGAAACTACAGGCCACGCCCCGGTCCGTTAAACCACTGGTGAACATCCAGCCGACACGTGCTGTTAGTTTGGAGGCTCGGCTTCGCGAATGTTCTGGTGGGTCGTAACCGACTCACTCCCATTAGCAAGCTCCGAAACTCGCTCTACATCCCTACACGCTGGCGCATCCTACACCACTATATCCCAGCAACAACGTGCGCCCACGGCAAACACATTTCATTTCTTCCCACAGTTTCGTATTATTACGAAGTTCATGTCAGTCACTGATATCATTGGGTAGTGTTGTCTAAAGCAATTTGTTTCTCTTTAATCAGAAAATTTAATAAGCTCTCTCTTTGTGTACCTTATATTTAAATAAAATACGGAAATGCATGTGGTCTTACGACTACATCTGTTGCTTTACGCTGGAATCCAAACCACGGAGCATCCTATCGTCTTTTAAATGAACAAATCAAAACTTTTCCAGAGGTGAGTTTCCTAAATAAATCCCCGGGTGGATCGGAATTGGAAACAAGAGCCTTCGATTTGAAGACGGATACTTCAATACACGTTTACTATTGGATAGTAATCTACTTTTTCTATACACACTAAACAATGTACACACTTTATCATTATTCTTGGTCACCGCTGAAAAATTCTATCACTTTTATCTTACAAAATCCTACAACAATGTCATCCTAAAGGTGCGTTCCCACGATCCATTGTAACGAAGGCGAGACGGGACGTGACGAATACTCAGCCACACACCATGGGAACAGGGTCGCCTCTGCTAGCGGAGACGAGACGCAGCTACCCACTCTGAGTCGGTAAACATCACAGGCGTGTGTAGCGGTGCGCTGTTGCCATCGGTTTGCAGCAGCGGTGCGCACCCCTTCTGTTGCTGTAAAGTGCTCTGTGCCAAACGACACTAGGCAACGTGGTGCGGAGGTGGCGGCGAGGTAAGCTGGGACTAACTTGCGGCCCGCGGTAGTCCATACACTTCGGCTAATGAGGTCCCGTCCCGTCTCGCCTTCGTTACAAGGGATCGTGGGAACGCGCCTTAAGAAGCAGTCACGCAATACTGGCTCGTCAGTATTGCGTGACTGTTTCCTGGGATAACATTGATGTAGGATTCTGCAAGATGAGAGTGATAGAATTTTTCAGCGTCGGCCAAGAATAATGATAAAGTGCGTACATTGTACGATGGTAACTGAACAACTAAAAAAGTTCTTACGTGTTCCCGTACCTGATACATTGCTACCAACTTCAGCATTAGTTTTTTTCTGAAATTATAATTTAAGTAGGTGGTCTGTGCGAAAATTTTGGGAATGGTATACGATGAATACCTAGATTGGTGGTTTGTAGCAGGGTAAAAGAAAACAGGTTCATTTGCAGCAGTTGTTTATTTGTCAACTGAAATAGTTACTTAGAAAAACATTAACAACGTCTTACTTTTTGGACAAGTTAAACATCTGTATGAAACAAACTCGTGGTAACTTACAACACAAAACAAAACGTAGTTTGCATTACAGTTTACATATAAATGGCATTACAAAATGTATACATGAAAAATTTAAATAACAAAATGTTTACATTTCAAAACAATAGGTTTAAAGTGAAAATATAATTATCAGTAACCTTTGGATGAAATGTTTCCCGAACAGAAACAAAAATACCAGAAAAGCTCCTCACTGTACAAAACACACATAGTTTATCCATATCTCTGTAGTATGTCGTGCTGTTATATCCTTATCAACGCCAGCCGTGCGTAGCATCTTGGCTCTGAACTATCTCATTTCGTAGCAACAATTGTTTATTTTTCGACTGAAACATCCATCAGTAATGCACTAATTATTCATGGGAATATTTCAGTAAGTGCTGCCACTATCTAGCGGTAATGCGATCACTTCCTATCGACACCAGCGCAGCCTGGCAGCTTGACTCTGAACTATCGCATACGCGTGACCTTCATAGTTCATAAATTTGCCATTTAAGGGTTGAATTTCAAAAAATTTCTTTCTTAATCCGTGATGTTTTCCAAAGCGAATAAATTAATCTTTAAAATAATATCTCATTTATCGATTTAGTTAAGTATGGAGGGAGAAAAGTTGCCCGTCACAAGAAAACACCGTTTACAAATAACATATATGATTTTGAATGCCACTCCTACACGTTTCAAATTGTATTCCGTTTGCTTTGTCAGGTACAATTTTGTGTCTTTTTTTAAATTCGCTGTAGCACGTCTTCTCTGTTGAGCCTCATATCTCGACAGTTCCTGCTGGAAAACAGTTTCCAGTGTACATTCAGGGAGCACTGCCCACGTACATTGTCTGGGACACAAGGAAATGAACTTGTCGCGGAGACTTAATGTCAGAGGCGCTTGCGAGTTACTGATTTCGGGACTGTATGACGTGGTGCCCACTTTAGCACCCTTTGCGCACTGGAACATTCCAAATACAATCTGCGAGTTTCTGTTGTGAACGTGTTGAATCTAGGAGTGTTTCTTTTCGGTTATCACGTGTATAATAAAATTAATTTTGTAATGGTATAAAATAAAAATGTCTGTGTATTGGTATACTGCTTGAAGCCGAGTCGAGGTTTTGACCGAGCGTGGTGGGTGAACAGTTAACGCTCTGGCCTCGCATTCAGGAGGACGCGGGTTCGAATTCCCGTCCGGGCATCCAGATTTGGGTTTTCCATGGTTTCCCCAACTGACTTCAAGTGAATGCCGGGATGCTTCCTTCAAAAAAGGCCATGGCCGAATTCCTTCCCGTTCCTTGTACTCAATCCCATCCCGCCTCTAATTACCTCGACGTCGACAAAGCGTAAAGCCATAAGTAAACAAAAAATCGAGGTTTTTAAATCGAACAGTACAACTAAATTTAATTTTTGAAACATAAAATTGCACGATAACGATGTTTACTACTCGGTCTGTCTATTGTGGAGATCTTCTTTAGTCACTTGGGCTCATTTCATTGCCAGATACAGCCAATAAAAATACGAAAATGAAACTGTAGTGAATTTTATAGTTGGATGAAGCCAACTACTCCTTCTGAGAACCAATGCGCACCTAAATTGGGTACTAATACGGGAGGAAAGTCTAAAATTTCTTATTTGGATAAAAGATGGCGAAGCTACCGAAAATAATATGTTAACGAAGTTCACACTCCAAAAACTATTGTATGTCTCTTAATATGCAAATATTCGTAGATCATCCGAAGTTTAATTTAAATTTAACAAAAGCTTTTATTCAACCCGAAGGAAGTATATTTAATGCAATGTTGTTGCAGGCCATGTTTCCTCAGTTAATTAATTAATTACCAGTTGAAAGATAACGCCAATGCAACTGTTTAATTTATTTATTGTTGCATCGTACACGTTTCACCTCTCATCGAGGCATCATCAGCGACATCACCAGAGACAAGACATAAACAAACCAACTGGCCCCAACAGACGACTGAATGATGAGAAAACACAATATTGCAATATTGTAAATATGATACAAACAAAACATGTTTTGGATTAAAAAAAAACCGGATATGCGCAGCTGCATACCATATTAACAAATTTAAATAATTCGTCGCTGATGATGCTTCGATGAGAGGTGAAACGCGTACGATGAAAAAATAAATAAATTAAACAGTTGCATTGGCGTTATCTTTCAACTGGTAATTAAGTATAGTTAATCTAGGTTGCCACTTCCTTTCCTCATTATTTAACCTAACCCGGTAATTCTATCTGGTAATGTTAACCTACAGTCTAACGCGGAATGCAAACCGCGGAAGCGTTGTGGAATACTTCACATTACACAGCAAACCATTCCAGCGGTGAAAATAGGATTAAGAGCCTATGCAAATCCCCGCCGAGACAGGTATCAGAACCTGGAACCTTTGGATCTCTAGCCAGACTTCTTATCCACTAAGCCACTAGACCACTTTGATTTAACCCGTAAGAAAATTCAAAGAAGTGATGTGATTTGTTAAGTAAGCAAGGTGCATTGTTGTCTATTCAACAGAAATGAATCCGTGCGTTGACCGATCCGTTATTACTAAATATATTAAAAAATAATTCATGATACTATAAGGAATTTGTGTGTGACTTAAAGTTTGGCGAGGAAATGATGTCAGAAATAAGTGGAAGATAAATACACTTGCAATGAACAGAGCTTTATACATCCCAAAAATTCGATAGCAAAAACATTTTTCTGGTACCAGAGAGAGGTCGATATTCTATTAAAAGGAGGGGGTATATACTGAAAAATAACGGTAGGGCCTATACCGATTTACAGACTTTAGCTACTTATTCAGTAAATACTAATTTAAATTTCACGGTTTCGGTATATATGCAGAATAATTTGTTGTCATAGGCCGAAAACCTCTCAAATTATCGAAACAGTTGTTTATTCTTCAGCTTGAAGCGTAATTTTTTTTTATCAGATAATGGTTTTGTTATTCCTGTATGATCCACTTTTGTCATATCATTTCATTTCTGACAGATCCATTTTATTTCCACCAGCTGCTTCTATATACCTATCCAACACACGAACTGTCCATCAAAGTCAGTGTTTTATATCAATTTCATCACTGTTCAGTATACTAAAAATATCTGAAAGTTTCAGTAGCTTAGGCAAATAATTCTTTTACATCAGTTATTTTATACTTTAGGAATTTAAATTTCGTAACAGTCATCAATTAATTGTTGTTATCCTTCTGTATGCTGTGTAAGCTTATAATTATCTTCTGTATGTCTTTATTTGAAGTCATTTTATTCACTAAGCTCCTTAAATGCGCTAATGCGTTGTGTTTGTAATGTGTGTGCTTTTAAAGCTAATACAGAGACCAGGTGAGCATTTGTTTGGAAGCTTTTTGAAAAATTTCTAAAAATCATAATCACCGTTGGCATAAAAGCATAATCTACAAATATAAAATTAGTTTCCTTTCTGTAGTTTAAGAAAAATGTCTTATGCTTTACAGAAATCCGTTAAATAGCTTATGGATGTAAATACTCTAACAATATATATATTTCTTCAATTTATCTTTCTTTTAGGACACCACTCCTCAAGTGTAAGACGTTCTTCCTTCCTCTCTCTTTCTCTCTCTCTCTAATTTGTTTTAAAAAAATTTAATATAAATTCATACATTTCACTAGATATAATTTGTCACTTAGAATATAATAGCTGTAACTTCTACCAAAATAATAGTTAGCAGATGTTTTCTAGGCTTATTCATATAAAGATCGTTCATTACTAGAACTTTTTATTTGTGAAGAACTATTAGCTACTGTTTACTTGGATGGAGAGTTCTACCCTGTCAGGAGAGAAGGTTACAACGTTTACGGGAATGTAGAGTAGGTAAGCCAATCCATTTCCTCCTTGAATTCTCCTTATCAGGGAGTTTCATTTTATTTATTTACCTTGATGTTTACAGTGTACATGACCTTATTTATAAGAATATAAAATTTTTCACATGTTCCATAACGGCCGAGAAGTTTGATGGATTTATTTTTGTTTTTGAAATATGTAAGTGTTCGCGTGAATTATGAAGCAGCGTTAAAATGAATAGTGTAATAGTGAAGTATGGCTGGTTTGTAGGTGACGAGAGTTTCCAATCCGTATATGCGACTCCAGTAACGCCCTAAACCATGTTGATGCCTCAAAGCAAAAGCTGACAACACTTTCCCAGCACAAACGAAGCGTGAACTGTCTTGAAGGCGCTGAAATAAACTTGTTTGCATTATTCAAGAAACCTTCTTCAGTTTCCTCTAGTGGTGGGTAATGAAACACGGAGATGTTCCTTTGAACCTGCGGAATATTAGAGGAGTCGAATTCAAATGAAGCACAATCTCTTTCCTGCAGCAAACTGCTGATCGCACAGTATATTTTATTTCACTGTGTCAGATGCAATTTTTATTTTTTATTTGTGTCTCAAATCCATGGTTAGTAGGTGCCTCTGTTACAGATAGTAACTACATGAAGATAATTTTCGATTGAAATATATTGGAAACAATTATATGGTATGAACAGATAAAAAGTTAATGTCCACAGCATATGATACCAGTAAAACCCCCTTGAAACTTCCGCACATTCAACATTTCTCTACTCACATAAAAAAAAAAGATTCAGTCTTTTGTTTGGTTGTTGAAATTGAATACTCATCAGAGTGACAATTTTTTTTTAAGCGAAGATATTTAAAATTTGCAGTACCTTTTAGTATACAGTATTTGATAACATAACACAATCATCTCGAGTTTTTGTCTGTTATTTTGTTACAAAATATTGCTGTATTAAGAGACAGTTGGCAAGTATAATCAACCTGTTTGAAGATTTTCACCTTGATTTTCATTGCAAAGACAGATTTCAGTGGGAACTCCAGAAAGGTTACCGCTAACTCCTCAAGCCGCCGTTTCCAACGCGACTGCTATGTGCGGCTGGTTGCGTGTCGCCCACGCAGGCGCCGCAGTGATGTAAACTGCGTCCCTCCCAGCCATGGACCCACTTTTAACTTAAATACTAAACAAACAACTGGTTTTAACGTTAACTGAGTATGATTTTTCAGAAGTTGGCAAAAATATTATCAACTGTAACCTTATTCATAGCTATAGACTTTGTTTTAGTTGAAAAAAAAAGGTATGTTGACAATAGAAATAATATGTTCGCTGAAAGATATTACTGATATGATATCAATAGATAGATAATGCAGGTAAAGAAATGTGGACGTAGGACGTAGCGGCATACAATTGGAATGAAGTTAAATATAATTTCCAGTGGTGTTTCGTTTATACATGAAATGCGATTTAATAGTTTCTTTCCGAACTTTTTTTTCTGTACTGTTGTTATAATCGTGGTAGGACCCACTAATACAGAGACCGAAAATCGACAATTTTTATAATTTCCTAGCGTTTCCTGGGTATTTTGTACGTAGCTGTTTGATAACTATCACCGAGCGGGGCGGTGTAACGGTTAGCGTTCTCGCCTCGCATTCGGGAGGACGGCGGTTCGAATCCCCGTCCGGGCATCCAGATTTGGGTTTTCCATGGTTTCCCCAAATCACTCCAGGTGAATGCCGGGATGCTTCCTTCAAAAGGCCATGGCCGAATTCCTTCCCATTCCTTGCCCCCATCCTTGCTCCCCATCCTTTCCCGTCTCTAAAGACCTCGATGTTAAAAAGAGACGTAAAGCAGTTAAAAAAAAAGATAACTATCGTTCCTTCTAACTAAATATATTTGTCGTATACTTTTTCTTGTATGCTTTTTCTTCAATATAATTTTATGGAAGTCTCGTCCGTTTTGGATCCTCAGACAAGATAATCCATGTGAAAAGCACATTTCTGGCATTTGGGTGTGTACTCACACATCCACACCGTGCATAAGTTTCTTGTGTGACATAAAAGAAATAATGGAAGAGATCGCATAAAAACATAAAAACAAAACAAGCAAAAGAGAATCATAGTGAAAGATATGCATATGGCCTTCACTGTCTAATATCGACGTCTACAACCCGTTCAGTTACCAGAGGCGGCTCAAGGTCAGTCTGCTTTACCTCCACTCCACTGTCCTTACCCCAACATGCGGAGGGGAAATTTACCATTCACCTACCTGGACACAGGGCGCCAGTACGGAGTGAACAGGGTTAAGTAGGGTTAGATCACCTGTCAGGCACGTGACAAACTGACACAATGTGGCTGTACGTGAGAGATCTAGGAGCAGGGAACCGGGAGGAGTTCAGTGATGGCGTTAGGAAGGAATCATCCCGGTATTCGACTGCGATGATTTCGAGAAACTGTGGGAAATCGAAATCTGGATGACCGGACACGAATTTAAACACGCGTCCCCCCAAACGCCAGGAGCAAGCTTTATCGCTCTCTGTAGCATATCCACTAGCCCCGAATATATATATTTAGATGTATATATTATAATATTAAAATAAATGTATGAATATGCATTGTAAGCAATTGTATTTATGCTCACGGAAATCACAGACGATACTAAGCATGTAAAAAAAGGGTAGTATAAGCGAAGCTAACATCTATGGTTTTGAGTGTGTGCAGAGGTGTGGAGTCTCTGGCCGTGAACGGGTGTGAATGGTCGTGCGCCAAAGTTGTGGCGGCGATCTAATATTTGTATTATGCCAGATGAATCAGTAATTGTTTCTTAATATACAGTACGAGTGTATTTTCAATTGTAGTTTTGTGCCTCGTGTAAAAATAAAGTTGTTAAGAGCAGTAATCGGGCTTTAATCAATAAAATAGCAAATCATTGATTGTATGAAGCTAAGACGTCTTATTTGTATAATAAGAACCTTTTAATGGAACTAAGTAGCTCCTCTGTCCGCGTACGTGGGTTGAACGACGGTATTTAAGGGCCAAACCGTCTAGAAACCTGTGGACTTTAATTAGTGATACAAATTAATAATATAGAGGAGTATTACATCTTCCATCACGTCAGAGTTTCAATAAGCAACCACTTTTCAAAGTTTTATAAGCTACGTCACTTAAATATAAATCATTTGGAATCAAGTCTACGTATGTTGAGCTTTTCGTGTATCTTCGGAGATACAAGTTATGGTATATTTAATAAAAGCAGGAATTTGATTTATTGTGATGGAACGTCAACTTAATTATAATCAAGTGACATTTAAGAGATAAAGGAATTCCTGTGCGATCGGATAAGCAACAAGATACCTAATGGAACCGAGTAAGGGGAAATATTACTTATCCGACGGTACCAAGAATAAATAGATTCAAGATACGATCTTCATATAAAATTCCTCGAAAAGATCTGTAGTTAAGGAGTGTCAATGGAAAGGTAATCATGTTGCGATTCATGATGAGGATTAATTAAACAGCCATTAACGCGAACAATTCCTCCGCAAGTTATTCCGGTTAGTTGCAAATCGCTTCTAAGTGAAGAAGTCAACTCAAGAACGATTTTAACAGCCAAACACCACAAATTCTGAACGTAAATGCGTATCTAACAGTATATTTGTCATCGGAGTTTAATTTAGTGTATTTCCAAGAAGTAACATCTCATCTGGATTTGTCCAGTCACGTTTTGGTTGTGCCAGTTCCGGCAGCTTGCCCTTTATTTATTCCCGCACTTCAACATCGTTATCGCACTCCACGTGCTCATCCAAAGCCGCTTTTCAGTTTTGGCCAAGAATACTTGGCGCTCCTGGAATAGCTTTGCCTTGTGACAGGCAAGTCAGAAATAGGGGCGCATTGCGGCTCACGCGAATCATATCTGATGGAGGTTTATCAGATTACAAATAACCTCACGGGTACAGGGCAAGCGTGAAGGACAGATATAACCTCACTCTCCGTTCTAAGGATCAAGAGGAAATCTCCTAGTGCGTGCAATATCTAGTCTCCCAAGCGTCAGTAGTTACTTGGGAGAATTTTACCTGTTAATTTGATTTTCTTGGGGAAACTGGATAGTGCAGCATATGAGATATCTGTCGGTCTCCTTCTCTTACGATATTTGCAGTTTTCCGGTAGCCAAGTGATCTAAAATTCGCCAAAATTCTGAATTAATTTCTTAAAACGGAAAGTTTCTTCAGTATGAATAAAACTCGTCTTAAGACTTTTCTTCCTTATTCATCAAAAACTTTGTAATTCGTTGAGTCATCGGACATTCATCTTTGAAATTATACTCAAAATGTATCACATCGATGCAACAAGAATCATTTTTCATCAAAATAAAGCCGCCAGACTGTTTTCGTTTACGAAGTAAACTATTTGGTATACCCGAATTTTGCATAAATGAATCAGATTTCATCCGAAATTTTAAATCAAATATGTAAAGAAAATAGCTTAATACGTTTTGGCTTGAAATGAGGTAAGAACAGTGGTAATCATGAATGCTCAACGTTTGTTATAATTTGCGTATAACTGCAGTAAAAAGCATATTTATAAACCACTGTCATGTAGATGCAGATAAGGTATGACAATAACATATGATATTCGACTACCGACAAACGATAAAAATGATCAAAGTTCGAATTTTGAATAAACGTTTAAGGAGTAACGTCCATCAAGATTTCGTTCCGTATCACGAACAAATTGGAAAGGCTGAAATGAGAACTAAATATTCGTGTAACGAAAGCAAAAGTAAGATCTTGAAATGCGACTTAAATAATCAGCAGCAAAAAAATGTTTTCCAGGGGAATGATATTATATAGTATCAAATATTGTTCTAATTTTAGCAAATAATTTTTAAAATTTTTGGTTAAATCACAGCTCTGCTCTAATAAGCATTGCACATTAGAAGACAGTGAACAGACGAAATACAGAAAGATGACACGTAATGGAGAAAATTAATTGGATTAATAGAATAAGAAATCGACTCATTCTAGAAACTTATTGAATGAATAATCTCGTGTAATAATCTTAGAAAAAATGGCAGAATACAGTAAGAAGAATACTTTTCCCGAGATTTTTAGTGAACGTAGGGAGTGATACCCCAGTTTCACGCGCTAAGGGTCTCCGGTTATAGTCCAGCATTGAGACATGGATGGTTTTACGTATATGTTATGTATATATATTTTATTGGCTTTTACTCTGATAGTGGTTAACACATTGAAATGATAGGTGCACTTATAGTAATAAAATGAATATTTAAATAAAAAAAAAATTGGAGATGGTTCCCCGGTTTAAAAGACGAAATGCCACGTTCCTATTTACATTTTAAAGTTCCATTAGTTCCGAATGAAAAACGGAGACCCTATGAGATCATTCATCTGTCGCTCTCTCACACAGCTTCATAACTTCTAAACTGTAATTGTAAACTGTAATTGCTCCAATCACGATTATAACGCAAAATTTTGAAAAATAGTGGGCGTAAAATTAATTACACGGGGATTCCTAGAAGTTTTAAGGAATTATTTTTTTAGCTCTTTTCATAAATACCAGATAATAGATACAAAACTGCCAATTGTGAAAATGTTTAGATTTTTTTTTTTACGAAAAACCATACAAAAACAATATTTCACGTTTCATTTACGAAAATAATCATCCGTCTTTCGTAATTCATAGTGATATGTTAGTATCTTAAAGTTGCAGGGGGAAAAGTACTTCTGGAGTTTACTGTTTTCGTGAAATAACTAAGTTCAACAAATTTAATTATTTGGTAGGTTTCCTCTAAAAAAAAACTAAAAAAAAAACAACATATATTTCGTTCGATTAAGAATGTTATGAATCGGATAATAAATACTTCGTGAAAATTTTTATTTTATTTTTTAAATTTTTCAAAGACTTTTTAACATTTTTTTAGTTTAAATGTACCAGTCGAAAGACATCTTCGCTAAACGTATAATTAGCTTAACATGAAAATTATTTGTTTCTATTACACTTAAAATACAGCTTTTAAAAAGTAATCGTTTTATTGAAATCAATTTGATATACAATTTGCATAAGGAATCCTCACGTGCGAGAATAATCCTCAGTTGACTGATTTTCAGTTCATTAAAGACGATCTATGCCAACTAAAGTGAGATATTAGTTAGATGGTCTGCATTCTGCTGTTCCCTTTTCTGGTTACTTCCATAATTCAGCGGTGAAAGTACTAAAAGGAAAATGAAGATATCGGCTACGACATTTCGGTGAAACTGGGAGTACACTGCAGTTGTTAGCAACTGGATTTTCTAAAAAAGACTCAAGTAGCGATGATTTGGGCTGTGCGGTGGATAAGCAGGTCTCTTTGGCTGATGGCAGTGAAGTTGTGCGGAACAAAAGGAGACTGGCTGTTGTGGCGCAGGAAGGAAGAACTGAAGCCGTGGGGCCATTGTCTGCACGCTGGATGGCGTGCTTCCCGGGCGGACTTCTTTTTTTCACACTTTGCGGAGACTGCAGTAATTAGGCGTGACTCCGCACTCTCATTACACTTGCCACGCAGTGGGAAGAAGTTTGCATTCCTAATGGCTGCGGCCACGGAGGCTCGTAGCCTCTCTGGAAGACAGTTATTATCAACGATCATAGACCTATTGTATTCTACAGAATGAAACTCTTCTGATATGGCCTCAAAGTCGAGTAAAATAAGAGAAGCGAAGAATCGAACATCTCACAACAGAACCGAAGAACTAGGTCGTATAACGGTTAGCTGTGTAAGAGAACCGCTCCAAGCATGTTGGAAGAGCGGTAACGCTCTAGCGTTGCATTCGAGGGGACTTGAGTCAGATCCCCTTTTTTTATTCTTTTTTTTTCATTTCTACGGCTTAAGTCATTAGTGGCGGAATGGGACTTGGGATAAGTAACGGGAAGGAATTCGGCCATGGCCTTTTTGAAGGAAGCATCCCGGCATTTGCCTGGAGTGATTTGGGGAGACCATGGAAAACTCAAAACTGGATGCCCGGACGGAGATTCGAACACGCGTCCTCCCGAATGCGAGGCCAGAACGTCGGATCCCCATCCGGCCATCCAGATTTGGATTATCTATAGTTTCCCCAGGTCAGGCTAGATGAATTCCTGGATGATTCCTTCAAAATGCCATGGCCGAATTCCTTCCATTCCCTGCCCCCGGTTCATTCTCGTCTCTAATGACGTAAAGCCAGAAAAAAATCTTATTACTCAGCATTGAAGAATTGCATGATGAAACGTCTTCATTTACTGAACGTTTTGGTTTATTTATGTCGATGTTACTCATATTTACTGAGTCCGGTGGGCATAATCTTTATGATGTTAAAATAATTAAATATCTCGTCTCCTGTATTTTCTACATCAATATTTGTGATGAAATATGAAAAATATATTACAGTGCTGTAAAAATATTTGTCTTCTGTTACCCGTTTACTAATTCATGTTCCTAACATTACTGTCGATACTATTATTAAAAATACTAGAGCACCCGTGCTAACATTTTACAAATAAAATTTTTACATAGCAACTGTATAGAAAAACACTGACCCGCACGAAAATTACGCGAATGACCACGATAAATAGCAAAATTTGTGGTTTGTAATAGGTTGAAACAAGAACGGTTCATTTATAGCAATATCTTTCTGATTTCACCTGATGATTGCTATCCTGCAGCCCTCAACTTTGACGTAAACTTGTGAAGCTATCCCTTCACGGGATCCGAAAGTTGAACCAAACGCATACAGTATATCCATATCTCTGTGATATGTGATTCTGCGGTAACGTGATCAATCCTTATCGACGGTAGCGAAGCCTAGTGGCTTGGCTGTGAACTGTCTCATACTCGTGACCTTGATAGTTAATACTTAAAGGTCTAACTCAGAAAAATTCTTCTTAAAATATGATGTTACCAAAGCGATGATCTAAATCTTTAAAATGATATCTCATTTAATGATTTCTGTTAGGTTTGAAGCGAGAATAATCACTTTTTTTAGAAATAAAAAGTATGATATTTTCGTTAATCGGACAAAATTCAATTCTTTTGTCCTGGCATTCCAGAGGATATGAGGTTGAAACCCCTTCTGGCCGTCCGATTTGAAATTACTCCATTAATCCAGGTGAATGCCTGTATGGTTCCTTCGAAAGGTCATACCATTCCTTGCCCTAATTCATTTCCTGCCTCTAATTACCACGACATCAACGAAGCGTATAACTTTAAGCAAAAGAAACCTTGTATACATGCCAGATCTTCACCTTCGAAGATTTTACGGCGACGTAATAAATAAAATTTAATAACACTTGAATACGGGACTATAGTTCGTGTTTTTACTGTTTGTAGCTTCATTTCGTTTCTTCTACAACTATACAATACACACAACGCCAATAGAAACAAAAACCAACTCACAGATTCTTTAATATTGCCAAAGATTCTCTCACACAACGCCAGAGATATTCGCCCATCTAGTTTATGCGCGTTTTAAAAGTATTTACATCAAGGCAACTAAACATTTTAGATCACACCCTCCAATGTGCGAGAATCTTTAGAACAGAATGTTCTAGAAACATAATTGATGCATCAGTCAATGATAAAGGAGAAAGAGATATTATTGCAGCTGCTATGATATTGAACAACTTCACGTAAGTGTACAAAGTATTTTGAAATACAAATTAGTTACTTCTTTTTATAGTTTATCATGTATTCATTACAATTAAATTTCCCTGCCTCAGTTGCTTCTACGGCTTTTGACTATCCAGACTGAACCTGACCAGAATTAACTACTCACTATTTTAGGAATTTTTCCTTTTCTTCTTTATTAATAAATAACTTAAAATAAAATCGCGCCATGCTTCAGTCTGCTTAATTATTGTTGGATTTGGATAGTTTTATACTGAATGTCTACCCATTTCCTCCATGTTCCTCAGAACAAACCGTTTAACTGCTTTTCGCGATAATTTGCTGAGAGGACATAATAATAAAAGAAGAAAAATCATTGTGGTATTGCACGTTGCAAATGGAATTTCATTTATGTTCCGCTCATCTTTTCTCGTAAGATGTTTAAAGTGTAGAACATGGAATGGCAACGTTTATTTAATTTGAATCATATATATATACTTCCGAAACTTCCCAACCCTGGCAGCAGCGTAGGTAGCATTAGAGGTTTGAAGGTCTCCCGAGCGAGGCTGGAGTCTCTTACATTTCGGGTTTCGTTCGCTCGCCCACTGCTGATACATATGCGCAGTGTAGCGCGGCCATGTAAATGCTAAACAGCCGCCCGACGGAATCTGCATCAGCGGAACACAGAGAAACTCCCACACGCGTACAGAGCACAGTTCAGATCTGTCAGAGCAGTCGATGGCTTGGATTTCAATAGTTAAACATAATGACGGATAAAGCAAACGGCTACAATCTTCGAAAATAGTAACATTGTTTGAAAGTATAGCAGAACCTGTGGAGAAATAACACCTTTTTGCTAACACCATTCTCTCGGATGGTTTGACGCAACGTTATCTGTTCCTATCCTCAGTTTACCTCGTCGTATCAGCATGCTCATTACTATCTACTTTCTCATTTATTTACTTCATATATTATAATCTTTGTCTTCCTCTACGGTTCGTTCTCTTGACAGTTCGCTCCGCTAATAAATCAACCAGTCATGCAGGTCTTAAAATGTGATGCTTATTCCCTCATCAAACGTTTCCAAAACACGTCAGTTTCGTTCTTTATCCTATACAGTTTTCAATATGTTTCTGTGGCATCACATTTCAAATCTTTAATTTTTTTTTTTTCAATGTCGAATCGTTTAAGTCTAAGCTTCGCTTTCATGTGAAGCACATACATAATATTTTGGTAGGTCAATGTTTGTGGTTACAAGATCATGTCAAGATCGATGAAAGTAAATTACGATATATTATGGCGTTTTGATAATTAAAATGTCAAAATACGTTGTAAGGAAGGGAAAGCAGAACCAGTGAAATGCAGTTAAAATTGTAGAAAAACCCCTTGGAAATGCGAAAATGTGTCGGATCTGATCTGCCAACTTACAAAGAAAGCCATTAGAGGGAGAGAGAGTGACGAACAACTCAACAGGAACCAACGGAGCGGGGAACGGAGTTACGGCAACAGATCTGCCAATCAACGTGGAACTTCTGTAAACCTTCTCTAAAACACGCGGTGCAACAGTTGAGCAATGATTAACAGTTTCTTTTGAGTTCCTAAATAAAATTTTAGGTATCTAGCAGTATTTTTTTGTGAACCTGACTAAAACGCTAAGATATAAACAATATTTTTACTTCCCCGAACCTCCTCTGAAACACGTATAATAGCAGACTAATCAATAGTTTCTCTTGTGAACATCTTTACATTGTTAAGCAATAAACAACATTTTTTATTTCACTGGCTATTTGGCTAAAGAAAGACGTACTCACTTTGACACTTGCAGTAATAGCTTCCTTTACTAACTACCTCATATTTTGTATGCTGACATTTGTGTATTTATTAGGGGTTAGGGTGAGAATAATAGCCGACCATTTTCATCAATTAGGTTTATTTAACCTTGACCGCGGTTTCGACGATCGTAAGATCGTCTTCTTCAGAAGGACGTGTAGAATCACATATACACAGAAAAGAGTCAAACAACTTTTATCATATCGTTGTGCGGTGTGCACTTACGTCATAGGTTAAAACATAAAATTATAAGCTTCCATTGCATTGTCAAACATGTTAAATACATCTGTCCGCCGGTCCAAAATGTATATGATGGGTGGGTGATTTAAAAAAAAATTGTGTATTTCTTCTTCTTTTACCATCTTTTTGGGTCGGCTTCCTTTGATGAGTTGTAGTCATCGCTGGTATGGTCGAACTGGTGGCTTTGAATTTATGGCCGCATGTCCCTGCTGACGCCAAACATTTTATTCCTACTGCCAGGACATACTAATGGGGAAGTAAAGTGTTGCTATCTGTCTTCGAAACGTGTAACCATATTTTGTGTGTGATAAGTAACAGCATTCACCTTGATGGATTAACAAAACAGCCACAGGATGGGCAGTACGGGGGGACCTGGATCGCGGCTGGTCCCGTTGTACAGTGCGCGGATACAGTGTGCGACACTGGCGGGTGTTTAATTTAATTATTTACTTTATTTTTTTCAGTTGGTATATTCACAAAAATAACAACTGCCTATCCCATTATTTAAACTAGTCTATTACTTCTACATTTACACCTATACTCTGCAATTCACAAATACTGTGGCTGGCAGACGGTGCTAAGCACCAATCTTAATTCTGTACATTCCAATCCCGAACAGAACGAGGAAAGACAGAAAACATAAAATCGACAGTATGGCATCTTATTTCTCTAATCTTATCCCTCCTGTCATTACGACCTAAATAGATTGGAGGAAGAAGAATTTCATTGTACTCGTAAATTAAAGTTTTTCGCATTTTCCCCAATAAATTCAAACGTCTGTCTGCCAAACAATCCAAGCCCAAGCTATGTACCAATTCTGTGACACTTTCGTAAGGACTGTAACTAACTGTCACGAATCAAGCGGCTCTCTTCTGTACTTTCTCTAACGTGTCAATCAATCCTTTGCGATACGGATCCCAAACTCCGCAACAGTAATCTGTATGCGGACGCACTAGTCTTTTGTATCACATTTCCTTGTTTTGAGCATTAACACTTCTCAAAATACGACATATGAATCCTAAGCTAGAATTAGCTTTTCCTATGACGAAAGTTATGTGCAAGTCCCATTTCTTTTTTTTTTTTTTTTTGTAACAGTTTAACGTCCCTTTTTAAAAACGTGGTCTTTAGAGACGGGAAAGGATGGGGGCAAGGAATAGGAAGGAATTCGGCCATGGCCTTTTGAAGGAAGCATCCCGGCATTCACCTGGAGTGATTTGGGTAAACCATGGAAAACCCAAATCTGGATGCCCGGACGGGGATTCGAACCACCGTCCTCCCGAATGCGAGGCCAGAACGCTATCCGTTACACCACCACGCTCGGTCAAAAGTCCCATTTCATGTTGCTTTGTACTATTACGCCTAGATACTTCAAGGAATCCACCGAGTCAACAGCTGAATTGTTAACTTTGTACTCGTGAACAAACTGAGTCTTTTTGATATTTATTTTCATTGCCTTGCACTTTTTGCAATTAAGTTTAAACTGTCATTTATCGCACCATCGCGAAATAACATCCAGATCACGCTGAATTTCTAAGCAATCGTCAGAGCACACTACTTCCCTATAGATAAGTGCATCATCAGCTAACAATCGTATCCTGCAATTAACGTTGTCACCAAGATCGTTTATAAAAATTAGGAAAAGAAGTGGTCCTATAATACTTCCTTGAGGAACGCCTGAAGTAACATACAGCTTAGAAGAGACTTCCCCGTCAACAAGACATACTGTGAACGACCAGTTAGAAAATCGCCTATCAATTCGCAAATCTGATCAGATATACCGTATGTTCGAATCTTAGCTAAAAACGGTAATGTGGTACAGAGTCAAAAGATTTCTGAAAATCCAAGAAAATTGCATCAACTTGTGAAACTACATCGATAACTTTCGTTAGATCATGCGAAAATAGGTCCAGTTGCGTTTCAGACGATCACTCTTTTGAACAACGTCAGTACAAATATTAAAGATCAAGCAATGTTAATAAAGAGTCTAGCTGAAAAGAGTCCCATTTCGGAAGCACACATGACTGAAATATAAATCGTCATACACATGTAAGTGTGGGTGAAACCTACGCGTGAGAGCCGGATTTCGTTTGAAGGGATATCACTGCTGAGCCACATTTAAAGGAACAAAGCTTTGGAGGACGTCATTCGCACGCCCCTCTGGAGTTACACAAACTGACACAATTACCGACCACGTTCCCCTAACCCTTTGCGAAGGCTACCCTTTGAATACGACTGAGAGGGAATTCTGGCCTTTAATTACGATGTGTAATTCACACGTTGAACTTGACACACTCGTTCCAAACTGAATGGGGAACTCAAATAACATGAAAATGCCCTTATCTGCTATTACCACACAAACTGCATGCGAAGGCTCTTTACGGAACCTTTTTACGTGACTTGTTTATTTTCTACATTTTGCACTTAACAAAAATGCTGTAAATTATGTGCAGTAACATTACGTAACGGTTTACAAATTGTCATACCATTCATAATTATTCGTACTATTTAAACCAACATTTGTATTTTCATCTCGATGGAGGTATAAACACATTATATTATAGTAAAGCCAATTTTTGTTACTGTTTATCCATCAGCCAAACTGCAGAGACATTCCACACCTCACTGATTGTGACACAGTGTTGGCCAGCCCTTAATAGGGCCACTAAGGTGATATCCTTTACCTAGAAAAGAGAAGAAACCAATGTATAAGGTTTTATGATAGTGACCTCATATGAGATTAGCCTAGTTATTCAGAATACCGGTACAAAGCAATCGGAGAAAAAACAGCTGTAGGCACCTAGCGTAGGAGATATGGGTCTGATATTCGGGTGGTCTTGTGTTCGATCTCCTGTCCAGCCATATTGATTTAGGTTTACAATGGTTTCCTAAAATAATTGCAGTTCCTTCATAAATAATCGTGGCGAAATATTTTCCGCTTCTAGTTCATAACCATCTCCCGGCTTTAATGACTCCCATTTCAAGTCACCATGTCCTACTCAAATGAAAAAAAAGTCGCGATTACAATTTAGTCGCCCACAGCTGATTATTCGTGTCCTCGTACTTGTACAGTTGGCAAGCGATCGAAAGGAAAATTGTTACTTGCTTGCATATTATCTTCGCAAGATACTAAGACCCTCGTTTTCGAAAGAAACTTGCATCAAACACCTAAGTCGAAAATCCTTTTCATACTTCCCTTCAGTTGCTCCGCGAAAACATTAAAGCTTCTTTACCAAAGATTTTACACATCTGATTATTTTATCAAGAAATAGAAGTAAAATCAGTCTACCTCTGTTTTCAACGAGAAGGGAAAGCACTGCGGGTAAGATACGTGAAGGAAATAAGCCACTGCCTTTCGCTTGGGGTGATTTCGGGAAACAATGGAAAACGGAAATATGGATTACCATCTTTTCGAATAGCACGTCCCGTTTAAAAGTGAACATGCCAAGATCTCTGTTTCATTCAAATATTATTTACTCCGTCTCTTGCGCAACTTTGCCTACAGTTGATTACTTTTTCTTCTAACTCTCAGTAATTGATCTGATGCCTTACCATAAAATTGTTCAGTAACAAAGCATGTCCTTTACAGTCCATCTCGTTCATAAGTGCCGCAGTGGTATGATTCACCTGTGTAGGACGGGCCTAAGTTGTCGTTTTTTGAACAAAGGGTATTGTCTCCCCTTTCTTGCCCAGTAATTTCCACGTGTATTTTAAACATGTTGAAAGCCTTATATACCCTCTGATGAAGCAACCAAATGAACAACCTCAAATCCATTGAGCTGACCATAACTCAACGAACGTTAATAACCTTCTTTCGACGTAAAAACGTATTTAATATCGATGCCGTGTGTGGGGAGGCAATCGCGACAAAATGGGCGAGTGATTCTGTTGAAGTAACATCTAACCTAAATAAATCGGCTAAAAGTAGATTTAACGTCTCTACCGTATCTTAGTCTCTGCCAGCACCGCTCTGACATTTATAACAATAGGGCGTCACAAACTGCGTGCGCAAAGTGAACTCACGATCTTAGATTTTTCGGATTTGATGAATGTACCTATATTGGATCGTATCTCAGAGAATAATTACCTGATCTGAATATACAAATTATTGTTGTAAAAAGGAGATTATTCGCAACAACTCATCCTGGGCTGCAAGTCTGTTTCTCAAAAACTGAAAAAGATACGAGGTGTAAATTTGAAACAGTTCGAAAATTTCACAATTTTCTTAAAATATTGCCGTGTATAAAGGCAAGGTGCACAGAGAATTGTAATAATTAGGCGTGATTGCGTAGAATACAAAATTCCGAATAAAGTGTTTTCATAAACGTAGAGCCCGAATCCAAAACCAACGCGCAGTATTGCCGGAAACATAAACAACATAAGGGCTGTCGGTCAAATGACGAGACTGGATTACTGGATTAATTATGGATGTTATTGGTATATTTGTTTATTATTTCCTTTCATTTAATTTCTCTTTACTATATACGATTGGAGTTTTCAACACAATAACTGTGGCAGTATTAGACACTGATAATTTTTTAACATATTTGTCTTCTTTTCCAGTTTTAACTAGGCAATTTCTAATAGCCTTCATTTTCTATTACTAAATATTAATACCTCGCTTGCAACAATAGAGTAAAATACAATGCTAGCTGTGGTCCACCACTTTTTGGAATCTGATATTGTGAACGCTGATGAAGATAAACGTATCTTCGAAAAAGCACTTACAGAGCTCTACTTGACACCAAACTATTTCTCCGTCACAGTAAAAGATTAAATGTTAATACGGTCAATGTTACCAGTTAGAACGGCTCGCTTTCTACCCATACACTTAGCAGTGTAAGAACGGGCGATTCACAACTCTAATCTCTACCTTCAACGAAATGGTGCCATTCTGCTTGAAGTCTGTTTATGAAGCAGGAAGCATCCAAGCGGAACATGTCACACACGACTGTCCCACTGTACTACACTATCTGGGACTCTCATCGCCTATTCAGTTTATCACGATTGAGGTCAGTCCCGCGTCAGATGTCTCTGTTAATCCTCTGTTTAAGAACGGATGAGGTTACAGAGATCCTTCAAGGTTTTCAGCCTTGGTTAGTCACACAATGTTCACTGTAGTTAATGACTCACAGACCATGTGGTCAAAAAACCACAGATCTCTACCACTCTCTTTCATCATCAACAGAAAATAAGTGATTCTTTCTTAGGTTATATTGCGAACAAAGTTTTGATGAGTCATTCTAAAGCTCTAGAGGAATCTAATCACTTGCTGTGTGATTCGATTGTACGGAATATCAGGAGACTGGAATTAAATTCCTCTATAGTTTAATAGGTAGTAATTTAAAAAACACATGAAGTTTGACTTAGAGAAAAATATTTTGCGTCTGGAGATCTGAAAGATTAATCCGCTTAATATTAATTACCTTCTAGTTGCATACAGTTATAATGCCAATTGAACTCATACTACAATTGTGCCTTTGCATACGAATCAAAACGGGTTAATTTAACCAGACCAAAGCTGATGGATGATAGGTAGCGTTCATGCCTAAGATTTAGGAGTACATTGGTTCGATCCACGGTCTATACTTCCTGATTTTCTGTTTTGCATGATTTCCCAAAATCACTGCATGAATTCCAGGAAGATTTTTAAAAGAAAATCATAATTGCTATCCTTCCCGTTCGTTGCATACAATTCTATTTAGGCTCTAATGACACTGTCGTCGATGAACTATAAATCTCTAATAAAGGTTCATTGATAGATCCTCGAGAAATCGGATATGATCAGGGAATTCAAAAGAAATCAGCCAAGTTCTTTGTGAACATCTAATTCCATCAATTATCTAGACCTAAGTATTTTGGAACTCCATGGAAAATCGAAATCTGTATAACCGGAAACGAAAACGACCTCTACATCTCCATTTTGGCAACCAGATTTCAATTTTCCATGAATTCGCATAATGCCGGGATGGTTAATTTAACCGTGGCCGAATTCATTCCCGCTTCTAATGCTCCATCCTGTCCTGGCTCTAACGCCTTGGACGAACCGTTACCATGACAAGAAGTGTCCCAATTTATTTTTTTATGCGGAAATCACGAGAAAGTGTTTTTATCAGGTTTTTTGATCCAGGTGAGCCGAAAATCACTTACTGAATCTACCAGTTTAGCTAAGAATTCAGTATAGTTCCAATGCTGTGGTGCAGAATCTGATACAAATACAGGATGGTTTTGTAAGTTATGTAACAAATCAGACGTTATGATCGCGACACCGGATATCACAGTTGCTAATATGTCATCGAAATCAAAATATACTTTCCTAATCATATCTGGTATATAAATTGTTTATGTTTAGTTTCGATTTTAAAAATTCTGGAAGCAGCTGTATATTGTTTGCCGAGCGACATGATTTTATTAGTATTTACCTACAGCATAACACTAGATGAACTGTGCTGAAACTGATTGTGCAGCATTGTCTAGAAAAATGGTAAAAAATGTTGTATTCATAAACCACATACTTCATAGACGGAAGTACTGAAAAGAGTTCAGCGGTGAATCCTCCTTTATGTGACAATCTTTCATGCTTGTTATTCTGGATGCTGGTGCATTGTTGTATGCACTTTTAAAGTATGATGAAGGATTCCTAAATCCAAGATATTTACTGAATTTATTAATTTATTTCGATAATATCTACAAAGATACGAAAGTAAAAAAAAAAAAATAAGTTCACAAACATAAATATGAATGTAAACACGAGCAGGAGGAATGTGGATGTTGCTGTGCGTGGCAGTTTAAGCATTATATCTCGTTCAGTTATCAGAGGCTTCTCAAGGTCGTTCTACCCTACCCCTACAGCGCTGACCTTACCTATATATGCGGAGGGGAAACTGGACACTCGTGTACCTCGACTCAGCAGTCAGCTTGGAGAGGTACGAACGGGTGAGATGGTGAGGTGAGGAGCGGGACCTAATGAACACGACTTTCCGCCGGCAATTAGCAGTGGACAGCTTATATATGTCGTTCTACCATAAACATATATTCTAACTGATATTGGCATAGCCTCGGTCATGTCTGTACTGTTGCGTTCCTCTTCCAGATTATGAAAAGTGAGCAGTTGAGCCATTGTTTGTTCTTGACCGCAATGATAATCTTCGATAAACTTGCAGCTATCCGCTTATATGTGTAAAGATTATTATTGCTTAAAATGGAACGTTTCATACGCTACACACGCTGGTTGTAATGTCGCCCCCCACATTTTCAGCTTAGAAGGTTTTGATATTCCTTTTAAAGGAACAAGACACTGAGGAAGGCAACTTGCATTGATTGAATCTGATGATGGACAGGAACTGCTTTATAGTTTGAGTCATTGCCTGGTCGTGTTTATGGTCTTCCAAAACCCTACAGATTTTATAAATATTATTGAATCCACAATTACCTAACGCGAATAATACCATACAACTTCGAAAAGTTTACTTTGTCACGATATCAACTTTTTTTTTTTACTTAATCTTCTAATAGAAAGAAATCTCTCACGTCGCACATACGTGTAAATAGAAAAATTTTCCATGTCAGAACTTTTTAGTTGATATAAAAATAAACACTACAAGCTGCTGCAATTGTTATTTTAATTGTTTAAAAATCAGTTTTTTAATGATTTAAAAATAAATCTTTTGATTTCATAAGTGTATGATGATTTTCGACCCCAATCCGTTGTTATTATTATTAAATTTATTTTTTCCTTTTTTTCAGGTGAGCATTGTCATTACTGGATACGGGAATAGTGTAATAGAGAACGATTAACGTAAGTATCTTTCAAACTCACTTTTGTCATACACGAAAAAGACGCCGACCTTTGGAAATCTGAAGTGAACATAATTCCTTTGTAGTGCACTTATGTGAACTTTGCTTCAGATTTTATATGTGCTACAATAGTAAGACTGAAAAAAATGTCTAGAATGTCATAGATATGGCTATAAGACTAATGCAATCACAATCGTCGTCTTTTTGATGGGTAATTAATTTTTACCTTGAAAATACTGTTAACGCAAATTTACTTTCAGTTACATGTGTTAGTAGTTCAAATACGTATAAAATATTTTAAGTTAGATTTTTATCTATAGTTTGACAAAAAACTCAGATACAATAAACTTTCGGCAGGTGCAAAGTTAACTATGCCAACATAATTCGTTTAAACAAAAACTAAGATACATTTTTTGTGCTAAGAAATAATATAAAATGTGTTTGAAAGAAGCAATCCTTTAATTTAATTTAATTTAATTGCAATGGAGCACAGGCTCCGGTGGCAATATCCCTACACACCCATCTTCCCCCTATCCTGCACCTACCTACATTTGCCCTCTACAAATTTTATCTTTAAATTCCTTCAAAGTTTTCGGTAAATTATTCATCATTTCTCTTGGTAACTCATTCCAATCCCTAACACCCTTACCTAAAAAAGAGAATCTTCCCACACCCTTGTGCCTGAAATCGAGTGCCAGCTTGTGGTCATGGTCATCTTTTCCCTTCCATGCACTACTTTTCATACCTATTGCAATATCTTTCCATGCCTCATCACCAGTATATGCCCTGTACACTCCCATGACCCTCCTCATCCTCCTCCTGTCTTGCAATGAATCCCATTCCAGCTCCCTTATCATATCCGTCACTGATTGCATTCTGCGATAATTTTCAGAAACAAATCTAGCAGCCCTTCTTTGCACCCTCTCCAACTCCTGTATTTGATACGTAAAATGAGGGTCCCATACTACACTACCATATTCGAGCAATGGTCTGACCAAAGTTTTGTAACCCAATTCCTTGACTTCTCTCGTACGTCCTTCAGAAGATGTACTGCAGATAATTATTTATTTAAACTTTCCTATAAAATCTTCTAATTGCTATAAAAACGTAATTTTTCTGGAACACACACTAGGGCCGATTACAATTGTCTTCAGAAAATAATATTCTGCCGTCTTAATAATAGAAGAACATTCATTAGTGTTGAACGAATTGTTCTAAACACGATCTTAACACTTAAGGCTCAGGTTTCACAGTAATCGGAACTCCATTCACAAAATTTTGGTTTCAAGGATGTAGCACTGCGGTACTGAGCTTCCTTAATGAATACACGTAATACGGAATCCAACGTGAATGGAAGTTATCAATTCCTATAAGAATATCCTAAACCTACGAGGAGAGAATTCAGCTGTATAAAGATGTTGCCATTCAGCGACCCAGAAAGTGGACTGCTTACGAGAGTGAACTTGATGATTAGACAGTCATTTATCTCAGTCAATAACTACGCTGGTTTAGTTACAAAAAATATGTTTTGCATCTGGAATCTGTGGTCATAGTTTGATAACATTATTTAGTCTGTTGTCATTTCCTGCTGCAGTTGAAAAACAATCGCGAACAACCACATGCGGGTATATGTTTTTAGGGATTCTGGTATGGTCAGTTCTTATATCTAATTTCTGTCATCCATCGAAACGTGGCACTTGTTTAGAAAAGAGATGGGAAGCATTTGTTAACTAGAAACAACTCGTGAGTTGCCTGAAACAAATCTACAAATTCTTTGATTTTATTATTAATTACGATGGAGCTTACGCCGCAGTGGTAACTTCCCACCATATGCAATTACGATTCATATATATTTTTACCTTGAAATCCTTCACAGTTCGAGGTGTAGTGTTAATTAACTCCTTAGGTATTTTTTACAGTCTCACACGCCCCTTCCTACAAATGAAAACTTTCTCTCTGCCTTAAGTCTGAAACGGATTGATAATTGATTGTTATGATCCTTTTTTTCCCTTTCCAAAAAATGTTTTTAAATCTTCTACCAATATTTATCCAGGCTTCGTCACCAGTGTATGCCTTGTACATGCCAAAATTCACTCGACCCACTTATACCCTGCAATAGCTTCCAACCCAAATCTTTTACCAATTTCAGTTACTGAGTTACATGCTTTAATAATTTTGACAGATAAATCTAGCTGCCCAGTCGGCACCCCATCCAACTCCAGTATTTGGCACTCAGAATTTGGGTCCCATACCATCCCACAATACTCTAACAAGGGCGAGACCAAAGTTTTGAAACCCATCTCTTTTGCCTTCCTTTTGCCTTCTGTCATTATTATCTCTAAGATATACTGAAATATAACGAATAATGTGATAACTGAAGATGTATAGAAGTGGATGTACGTACTGTACATGTTATTTGAAGAATGCATGAAGAATCTTTGTTACTGTGCCAACTGTTATAATTACTACTACTGAATGTACGCAGATGTTAACAGTCCACTATAAGAAACAATGTTGGATTCTATGAGTGGTAGTCGTGGAAAGTCGCCAGAGCCGAGGTCCTGGAGATGTGCGTGATCTTTGGTTGACGACACGACGCTGTCGTAACTGTCTTTGTTAACGAGAGAAAGCTCCACACTTTAGTTTCCAACGACACAGTTGCTACACCGAACAAAGTGTGAACTTGCTTGACATAACTCTACAAGAAACCAGCATCCATTAAAAAAAATGATACATCAATATTTAGTTTCATTTAATTGCAATAGAGAATTTCCCTACATATCTACTTTCCAATTTGACTTCTTTTGTAATAAAGTTCTTTGAATGTGATATCAGCACCCTACTGCTGTTGACATTTACTAATTTTAATTTTAAATTCTTCCAGTGTTCGGAATCCATTGTTCAGTATTTTCCTATGTAATTATGTTACAAATCCTTACTTACAAATGAAAAATTTCCCAGTTTGATATGTTTGAAATCAAGTGCCAGCTTGTGGTCATGGGCATCTTTTCCCCAACTCCTAATTCGTTTACCAATATTCATTTAAGCCTCATCCCAAGTACACGCCTGAAACATTCCAGGACTCTTTTCACCTGCCTCCTATCTTCCACCGATTCCAAAACTAGCCCCTTTATGAAACTGTACTCCACGGTAATTTCCACACATAAATCTAGCTGCCATCCTTTGCACCCTTTCCAACGCCTGAAGTTGATACCCAAGATTTGGGTAACGTACAACACCATCATTAGCAATGCTCTAATCAAGTTTTTGTAATCCAGTTCCATAACATCCCTGGATCTTCCCTCATCATGCCCTCCAAGTCTGTATCTATACTTATCTCTCATACAGAAGATAATGTAATAGAACCGATACTTCTTTGATACTTCCAACCATCTACGAGGTTTCGGATCGAGTTCTTTCAATACTTTGAGTACTACATAGGTCATTCCACATGTCATGGCAATCATGTTATTTCTTGGAAACGTGTGGCAACACTGTGTATGCTCCACAATATGTGCTAGTACCTGAGTTGTTAACATTTACTACGTACAACAGACGGCGCTAAGGGAGCGTCCATAAACCACGTAGCTCAATTTTGGACTCCTGTGAACTCCACTCCCCCCCCCCCCCCACGTAGCCCGGCGTAGCTTTGGCCTCTAACTCCTCACCCTCCCCCCACGTTGCACGTAGGTTTTTTCTCCTTTTGATTCCAAAAGACATTTTGTACCGTTTTCTCTTGTCAGACAATTGTAAATTACATACGGAGATAATTAACTTAGGGAAAAAATATTCAAATACTGTTGTGTGTTCTGTACCTCATTTTAATTGTGAAAAAAAAATAATATTAATAGAAAGCTACGTGGCCTGGCTCGGAAACCCCCTTCTCCCCACTTGGCGCAGCGTAGCCTTCCAGCCAACCCCTCCCCCTCCCCTAGTCCTAGCCACGTAGTTTATGGACGCTTTCTAAGAAGCCGAAAGTGTATTTTATCTTCCAACGACGACCTTGATGCGATTGGCGATTGGCCAGGCATGTCCCCTTCATATTCATGTAGAGTAGCAAGACTGAATGAAAATCCCTTGCAGGATTCAATTCGGTGTCAATTCTCATTTCAAATATCACACATCTTCAAACAGGGCACAGAAAAAAGTGGAATAATTCTTGTAATAGGTTGGCAACATTGTTGGATTAGGACGATTTGAGTATAGTTACAAAAATGTTTGCTTTTTACATATCACGCAGTTTTTAAATTTACATTGCAGAAAAGATTGCTAATTGCTTCTACATTATCCTTGTGTATTAAACCAGTGATGAATTAACATATAAAGTTATGAAACAAAAATATCCGGAAAGCTCCTTACTCTAGAAAACACTCACCGTTTATCAATATCTATGTGATATCTGATGCAGCTATCTAGCGGTTATGTGTTCGCTCCTTATTTATCGCAGTGCTGCCAGTCACTTGGCTTTGAATATCCGTAGATGGTCGCTAAAATTTCCATAGATTGGCTACAAAATCCGGAGATGCGCTAACTGAAAGATTGAAGCAATAATTATTGAAGAGAGTCAAAATGAAGAATACATTTTATTTTCAGGTCTTTAAAATTCGAAATAAAAAATAATATTCTACATTGAAAGTAAGAAATATTTCTGAACATGAATTATACATCGTCACTTTCATCACTGCTGCTGTTGAGCCTACTCCTTTTTTTTTTTCGTCTTTTTTTTTATTTGTTGACATTTATTTAATTTAGCATATCCTCTAAAACAGGAAATGTTAAAAACTGCGACCCCTTTGATTCTTGGGTATTGGTTAAGCCTTCCAGGAAGGCACTGCTTTGTAAGCCGTGCCAACGAGCGTGTCACCGTGCATAAAGAGTGCGCCGATAGTTCTGTGTTACGGTCCTTCAAGATCTATAAAATCTATAATCAAACAAAATATGAGCTGTATTTCAATCGTTGGTTCACATGAGCGGTTGAAAGGAAACGATTCACATTTATTGACAATTCTGTAATGCTTAAAGTTTAACAAAACACCAATATAAGGAAAAATCAACAAACAGTAAAAAGTAGCAAAAATCCATAGTTATTTTAATAAAATCCTAACTTTTTGTAAAAATCCGTAGAATTGGCAGAACTGTCTTAGCAGATTGATTCTAAACTATCGCATACCTGTTACTATTAGTGTTCATAATTTTGCCACTAACGGGTTAAATTTCGAAAAAATCATTAATAATGCTACAAAAGCGGAGAACTTAATATTAAAAATGATACTTCGTTTATCGATGTTGGTTAAGTATGAAGGGAGATAGATGGTTCGTTACATAAAAAGATCTTTTAGAAATAATATATATGATAATATACATGATGCTACAGCATCCAACCCCCTATAACCCATTTAGGTTATGATTTATGTGGATGTTATGAGGTGAAATATGAACCAAAATGTGAGAGACAGACTGGTAAGCGTGTAGCAGGAAGGAGTATTGCGTCAGCTGTTACCGTTCCAGGATGTTCTTACGGTAAGTACTTAACAAGCGGCGACATCGTTTCACCTTCGCTTACGAACTGCGCATGCGCCTATAGTAGCTGCGATCAGCGCGTGTGAAGGCTGATTTATTGACCCACTCAGCATATATACAGTAGAAATGTTGGCTCATAAATCAAACAGCTATATTTAACTGCAATCACATTTCGGAAATTATATTAATCAACAGAGTGCACCTCTAATCGCAATTATTGTAATCTAATTTTAGGAACGAAATTCATTTCCGTAACCATCAGATATTTGGAATTGATTATTGATTAAAATTGTTAAATAAGTAGCACTTATTAAATGAGTTTTCAGCATAATTGTGCATTTCTATTGGTTTGTTTAACTCTACTAATTCACGATAAACTCTTTTTACACTTGTCTAGTAATGCAGCAGATAAATCGAACTAGAGCGTTTTGCATAGTGATGTATACTATGAACATAGACTATTTGTAATCTAAGAAGAAGTTGAAATATCGATGAATGAAAATGTCATTGTTCAGACTTCTACCTTCTACAGATCATTACCTTTCGGTTTTGTAAGGGGACCTGCGATTAACTTGGTCACCATGTCTGTTTGTAAAATATTTCTGTTAACGAGAGAATTCAAATAATAGTGATCCCATTGAGACAACATTTAGCTGGCTGGTAGTTCCAGTGCCTCTGTTGTATGTTGTGAGCCATGTTTCTCAACAGCAGTTGTTTAGCTATATCTGCTACAGAGGTAGATCATCTCAGTCCCTCTTTAACACATCGTACGTGATTACTTCCAGTTTGTTTAATGAGTCTTGCAAGTGTTGGGGTATGTCTATTCCACGCGTGATCGTTCGAAAATCCGAGATACGTAGTGGACCATCTCAAATAAACAGAAAACCATTCCATACCAGGCTGGTGTTTCCCATGGCAATGAGATACAAGAAAAGACTCTGGACAAAGTAGACATTTACCTACCAAAATGCTGTCACAGGTTTTGTACCTTGTATTTTACTGATTACATAGTATAAATAATCTACTGTGACCATACGTGAGAGTGGTTGGCGTGGAACTTCGTTCTAACGCGGCGTAATCCAATAAGGGAGCGTGCATATACCACGTAGCTTCATTTTGGCCTCCTGTGAACCCCCCTTCCCCCCACATACCCCGACGTTTCTTTTGCCTCTACCTCCCTCCCCACCACCGTAGCAGGTAGCTTTTGTCCCTTCTGATTTCAGAAGACATTTTGTACTGTTTTCTCTTGTCAGACTGTCGTAAATTACTTAAGGAGGTAATTAAATGACGGAAATAAACATTCAGATGCTGTTGTGTGTTCTACACCTTATTTTAACTATCACAAAAAATGTGAATGAAAAGCTACGTGGCTTGACTCGGAACCACCCCCCCCCCTCACCCCTCCAGCCCAGCGTAACTTTCCAGCCAACCTCCCCCCCCCCAGACCGAGCCACGGACGATCCCTAATAACTGGTTTCCAGTACTTAGTTTTCTGCAATTCGCTTTTTATCAAAATTATTCGTCGTTCGACAGATGGAAATAGTGAGAAACGCTTCACAGTCAGTACTTTGCAAACGCTCACATTTATTCCGACCTAATCTACTGCTGCTACGCTGTCTTCCTCCGCTGACAGAATTATAGATGTAAACAACCTGTGACTCATAACGGTGACTTTCTGATTGAGGCAAGGATACCAACTTGTACAATTCATATGCTAGCATTTTTCCGCTGCTTCGGTCTTACGGTGTGCGTAGTAATGCGTTTGATTTTTGTTTTTCTTTTTCTTTTGAAACTAGAGATGCAACGAATAGTGATTTTGCCTAATACCGAATATTCGACCACGCTCTTGGCCGAAGCGCCGAATATTCGGTAGCCGAATGTACGGAAAAAATGTGTAGTGTCACAGCTATGAAGTCGTTCGCTGGCTTACATACTGGTATTAATATCGCAAAAGAACTCACTGCCATTGCAGAAACATGGAATATTCCTCATAGCAAGATCCATTTACTTGTCCATGACAGTGGAGCCAACATGATAAAAGGTGTACGTGACGCAGAATATGATTCTGCCAAGTGCTTTATTCATTGTCTGCAACGACCTGTTGAGGAATCGCTAAAATCTCAAACGGATACAACGCAGATGGTAGCTGCTGCAAGACGAATTACTACCCATTTTAACCACTCTGGTATTGCACAATAAAAGTTGAAATTCATTCGCCAAGAACTTGACTTGCCAAACCGCCAACTAGTACAAGATGTAAGCACTCGATGGAATTCCGCATATTATTTAATGGAGAGATTATTAGAACAAAAGCGAGCTGTTTCTTTGTACATAACTGATCACGAGTGTTTAATCAATTTAACACCTTCTCAGTGGCAGCTAATGGGACAATGTATCAAGCTCCTGAAGCCGTTCGAGGAGATCACGAGGTATTTCCTGCATGTCTGAAGTGATTCCACATATCGTCAAATTGTTGAAATACCTGGAGAAGGAAGAAACTGCATATGGAACACCAAATTTATTGAGAATGAGAACTTCACTACAAGCTGAGCTTGAAACACGGTTCAACTTTGATGAAAATGATAAGTATCTGGTTGCCACTTTTCTTGACCCGCGTTTCCAAACCAGTTTTCTCGGAATGCTTCAGACGCAAAGAACAAAACAAAAAATACTTTCAAAAGCTCTGAGAATTGTGACTATTCTGTTAGTTGGCGGTAATGATTCTCCTCCGCGTAGTAAGAAAAAACATATTAATGAAAATGATGAAACCACTGAAATACATGAAAGTTTCTGGAACTGTTTTGTGGAAGTTACTACTGAAAATATGCAAAATGGTGATGATGTGGAGAAGAAAAGTTTTATTGCAAATGAGATTGATTTTTATGTGAAAACTGTTTTCCTACATCTGACGGCAGACCCTTACAAGTGGTGGTCAGCAAACGCTGAACAGTATCCAAGACTGACAGAATTCGTCCGGATTTACTTATCATTTCCTGGCAGTACGGTATATAGTGAGAGGCTATTTTCAGAAGCAGGTTTAGTTTATGAGGAAAAGCGCAACCGTTTGGTATCAAAAAATGCTGAAAATATTATTTTCATACATCACGACTTACCGCTGGTACATTTTAAGTATTAAATGTAATAATTTGGAATTAAAATAAATACATTTTTGGGTCATATATGAGTTTTCTTTTTTCATGATTTGGTATTCGGCCGAATAGTACGCAACATTCGGCCGAATATCGAATATGGAAAAAAGTGGCCGAATAGGCCGAATACCGAATAGTAGCCGAATACCGAATAGTAGCCAAATATTCGTGGCATCTCTAATTTAAACATAAACGTTTTTAATGTAGTATCTTTATAACCTTTATCGTAAATTAAATAGCACAACATTGTTGGAGTATTAATATTTGTGTTTTTGCTTAACCAATTAGGTAAAGGTGATGGAATCAAATTTCAAGGTTGACAAAATTAACACTGCAAAATATACTACAGCAATAGTGGTTAATTTACTTTCAACCACTTGGTAAAATACAACTTTCTCGAGAAATACAACGTTGGTATTACGAAGTTTTTAAAGTGTAACAGGAAGGATTTTGATAGCGTTGCGGTTTACGCTTGAAGTGCGCATGGACCGCAACGCTCTACGAATTCGCCACAACGTTCAGCGCATGCGAATTTAATGTTCTGCACATGCGCACTTAACGTTATGCGCTTGTTGAAGCTTAAAATGCTTTAATACTCACTGAAAACCGTTTGTCAGTATATTTAACTCCAGAGGAGCCGCCAATATTACACAGTGAGATATACACCAGTATTTTTAGTTGCTTTTTTGTTTATTAATTACTTTTTTATTTATATTTATTCAATGTAGATGGTTTCATTATATTCTCTGATCGCTGTTTAACGAAATATGGAATCACGTTTACATCGCGATACAATTAATGGGCATGCCAAAAATGCTTTATTTTCTTGTAGTAATATGAGGGGGCGACCATTAATTACGTGAGGTGAAATAGGGGAGGAAGGTATCGGCTAAATATCACCAAGGGGGGGGGGGGAGGGTGTCGACGGAAATCTTAAGTTATCTTCTTAATTTCTATAAAAAAGGGTCTCAAAAACTACGAGGTTGGCCAGCAGGAAGGAGAGAGGTCCCATTAAAATTTCACGTCATCTTGGGAGAGGGGGGCGGGGGGGGGGGAATCCGACATGAGCTCAACAAATCTAACCAGAAAAATGGGGGGGGGAATTCCAGAAAAACATCTCACGTAATTAATGGACATCCCCTTAGCATTCTTCTTTAGAACAAAGAAAATGTATTATTTAAGCTTTTAAAAATTATCTACGTTACGAGCCTGAAATCTGCGACAACCCGTTATTTTTGCCGGTCTAAGAAACTAGGTATTAGCAAAATTTTTGCATATTGATACGTGCACCAGCATATTTAGTTGCCTTTTTCGGTTATGAACCAGAAATTTTTGCCGTTTCGGACAGGCTTTGTAGTTAGTTACTAACTAAATTCATTGCTAGAATTAAATTAAATTGCAATGGAGCGCATGACCCGGTGGCAGTTTCCCTAAACACCCATCTTCCCCTTTTTTCTGCTTCCACCTACATTTACCCTTTACAAATTTTAATTAAAAATTCTTTGGGCGTTTTTGGCAAATTATTCATCATTTCTCTTGGTAACTTATTCCAATCCCTCACACCCTTACCTAAAAAAGAGAATCTTCCTATACCCTTGTGTCTGAAATCGAGTGCTAGCTTGTGGTCATGGTCATCTTTTCCCTACCATGCATTACTTTCAATTCTTACACCAATATCTTTCCATGCCTCATCACCAATATACACCTTGTACACTCCCATGACCCTCTTCGCCCTCCTACTGTCTTGTAATGAATCCCATTCCAGCTCTTTTATCATATCTGTTGCTGATTGCGTTCTGCGATAATTTCCAGAAACAAATCAAGCAGCCCTTCTTTGCACCTTCTCCAACTCCACTACTTGATACTCAAAACGTGGGTCCCAAACTACACTATTCCAGCAACCCAATTCCTTTACTTCTCTCGTACATCCCCTCATCACCCTCTCTAACAAATGCAGAATTTTGAAACCTTTTCCTACTACCTGTCTAATGTGTTCTGCCCAGTTAATCTTGTTATCAAATGTAATGCCAAGATATTTACATTTCAAGTCTTCAATAAGCAATTCTTTTCCCACCTTATAATCATAATAAACCATTAGTTTTTTATTTGTGTATCTAATAAGCTGACTCTTCTTTGCATTTATCTTCATTCCATATTTACCAACCCAACTAGATATCCTGTCCAGATCAACCTGCAACTATTTACAATCCTCAACCGTTTTTTATCCTTTTATATAGCATTATGTCATCTACAAACAATCTAATTTCTGATAGTAAACAATCAACACAATTATTCATTAGAATAATAAATAGTAATGGTCCCAATACGCTACCTTGTGGCACTCTCATTTTTACTTCCACTTCTTTTGATACCGCATTTCATACCCTAACGTTCTGTTTTCTACCTTTCAAAAATTCTTCTATCCAGCAAATCACTTTCTGATGGTTATCAGATAATTTTGTCCAAAATGTTCGCCGATGTAGAAGATACAAATACAAAATACAGAATAAGGCTAGATGCAATGCACTTAACGAAGAGACTAGCTTAAAGAGTTCTTTAATTTTTTTATACTTTTCATTTTTTTACGAGAATAATTGGGGAAAAGTCCCTATTTAGTGTATAAGTGCAATATAGTATCATTGTTCGTTCACTCGAATGGGAAAAAATAAACAGCAAAAATCGATATACAGTATCACCGTTCGTCTACTCGAATGCAAACAATACACCGAAAAAAATAAGCAGACAAATGTTTCACTTCTTTCGCGTGTACATACACTGATACAATCACCAGTTTTTCCATCACCGATTCAAGTATTAGTTCAATCTAGAAAAGACAGGGGGGAAATACAGGTTTTTAGAGACACGAATTGTGGCTGACGTGAAACGCTGGAAAGCAAATCATATCTGCCAACAGTGTGGACTGAAATACTCTTTTCTTTTGTGGCACCGCGCAGTCCGTGGTGGACGTCGGAGTTATTCCCTGGAATTAATTGTGCTTGTGGTCTGTCCGCGCTATCAAAGAACTCGAATCAAATTTCCGCGCACACCCAGCCACAGCGTCCAGCCCATGGTCAGTTCACACAGAACTTTAACAACACAGAAGTAACAATGCATATGTCAGAAGCGTCTACCAGTATTACGGCACCAAACTACCTGACAAGACTGATTATTATATATGACGGAATTATAAAGGACATTTATAAATTCTTCATTCTCATACGTTTCCATCATTTGTTGTGAATTTTACATATAAAGGCTTAAGATTACATTAGCGTATAGTATGTGTTTATTCACTTTTTTTCATACTGTGCCTGAACTTGTGTTAAATTTTATGGCAATTTGCGAACACACTTTAAGCTTTTCGCAACTGCACTAATTTTTTCTTACCAAAGATTCATATACGTTAAGAACGTATCAATACACATTGATGATCGACTTTCCCTGTAGAGGGGCTCGTGTGATCATTATGTACTGATGAAAGGGTTTTTATTGGTTGCCCATTCCGCCCCAGTCTTAGCCGTCTTAATCTAACCCGGCAATCATACTGGTATAGAGAACCTATAGTTTAACGTGGAATCCGAACCACGTAAATGTTCTGTTGTAGTTCACATCACACAGCAAGCTGTGCCAGAGGTGAAGATCGGGTTAAGGGCCTTTAAAAATCACCACCGAGACAAGGATTTGAACTGGAGACCTTTCGATTTGCAGTCAGACCCTCAGCCACTGATCCACCGGAAGCCAGAAACTAATTAAATCTTCAAAACGGTATCAAATTAAAGTAATTAAATGATTACAGTAAATTCTACCGGAATGAGCATTGTTTCGATTAAAATACAACAAGTAATCTAAAAAGAGAAATTACTATAATCGTTGTCTTTGCTGGGATTTTCATTCGAATGGGTCGTGGAAAATATAGTCAAAGTAATTAATTACGTAAATATTCTACGCGCAATCGAATTTTCTAAAAGTTATACGTGAAGTCAAGTGGCAAAAGGATACTATGCAACATCATGTTTTTTAAGGCTTCCAGATTTGCCGTGAACCTCCTCTGATAACCGCTATCAGACTCCTCCCTCTTAGTATATAGCGTTAGTTCTGTTTCTAATCTACTTTCCGTTATCAAACTATTCACTCGGCCTAACGCGTCTTCCCCCTTATCTTGTCAGCACTGGTCGTGTTCTGTTTATCGACACACTTTTAGGGTTTAGTAACATCCCCCCGTCAAGATAATCCATTTTCTTTTCAGAAGCTTATTTGTGTCACGAAATTTCTTATCATTAACCCATTCCGTAATTCCTGAACGCGAAACCAGAGATGCAGCCACAATAAAATATAGACTACCCAAAGCACTTCATGCAACGTGTCAACTCGATCCCTTTGAGGATAAGAATTTAAGTAAATACAACCAGTATTATGGACTCATATTAAGGAAGATTAATACAGTTTACATGTTGCGATCATCGAATTAGTGGTTCTGTTACTGATCCCAATGTATCCTTCCAATCACCGTGGAATTTTTGGATCCTAAGCGGTAGTATTAGGGAAAGTTTTGGCTCTTGGGAATCCTACAATAGAATTACAAGTAACAGTTGTTTAACCGAATTGAATTATCATTAAATAACACTCATAACCTTGACATTGTAATGTTGAACATATTTTGGCTAAACTTCGTTTCATTGCATAAACCGAGTGTGGTGGTGTAACAGCTAGCGTTCTGGCCTCGCATTCGGCAGGACGGCGGTTCGAATCCCCGTCCGGGCATCCAGATCTGGATTTTCCATGGTTTCCCAAATCACTCCAGGCAAATGCCGGGATGCTTCCTTCAAAAGGCCATGGGCGAATTCCATCCCATTTCTTGCTCCCCATCCTTTCCCGTCTCTAAAGTCCTCGCTGTTAGAGAGACATTAAGCAGATAAAAATAAATAAAAAAATTGCATAATCCCTTTCATAATTATTTAAACAAAATACATGCGTTTCTTATGGTTGGTTCGCAATTTTAATTTAAACCGTTAAAAAAACACAAATAGTTAATATTCATTCTGAGATTATTATAGCAACGACATTTATAGACACTGAACACAAAAAACTTAAGAAATAAATAAACAAAGTAGTTAAAGAACAGTGCTAACATAATCCAAAAGGCAAAGAGTTGAGGCGTGATATTTGGTGGGTATCTCGGTTAGGAGTGTTCATATGATCATATGATCTATGGCGCCAATCTGTTTTCAGTACAGACTTAACCTTCATTCTGTGATTGCTATATCAACCACATCTAAGGACAATGAATAGGCTACAAAAAACCTGAAGAAATAAACGACCAAAGTAGTTATAGGGCAGTGCTACAATAATCCAAAAGTCAAAGAATTGAGGCGTGATCTTTGGTGTATATCTCGTGAAGTAGTGTTCATCTGGGATGTAGCGTGATCTGTGGCACCTGTCTGTTCTCGGTACGAACGAATTACCACTCCTTGATCAGTTATCCGATCACGTAGCGTCATAAGATATACCACAGATTGTAAGCTATAACTTAAGCTTTCAAACAGTGAAAACTCCATCTAAATTTGTTGAGTAGCTTCTGCGTAAAGCCTGGACAAAGAAACAAACAAACTCAGCCCGGTTTATAACAGTTATTCCAGTACGTTGCACGTATTCGTTTAATAATACCATTCGGAGCGATGAGAGAATTTATTCTGAATCCATGTTCGGTAGGTCCTCGGTCAGATACCGTAACAAAGATATACGTGTATCATAATAATCTGTTGTGTTCTGGGCACACAGTGGTTAGGTATTGTTAGTAGGGAACTAAAAACAGTTGTTAGTGCATTAAAATTTTAGCTGCCTAAATGACCATCTTCGTTGCTACAACAAGAAAGTTACATGGGGATCGCATTGATAACAGCCTCGTCCACAACTGAGCGGTAGTTTACAATTCATGTGTTGTCAGTGTTCATGTGCTGTGCTGTTCACTTGTCACTAGCAGGCCGTGCTGTTCTTTGCAACAACAGCGTCAGTGCATTGTGATGCGTCGGCTGGAGAGAGTGCGTGCACGCAACGTGTGCCGGACATCGATTGGTTCGCCGCTGAATCATCACCACCTTGTCCGTCACGCGACACCACCTGTTCACTACTAACAACCTAAACGGCGGTAGATCCGTGAATGCATTGACACACAACACCTTAGTATGTCTTGGGTGGTTGAATCCTCACACTGTAGGTAGTAATACCGGTTGCAGCTTTGGTTTGAGTTTTTTTTTTATCTATACTAATATTATAAATGCGAATGTAACTCTGTCTCTCTGTCTGCCTGTTTGTTACGTTTCTTGAGCTAAACAGCTAATGTGATCGTGATGAAATTTGACAAATAGATGCGATTTTGCGTTAGGGTGGACATAGGATACTTTTTCGGTATAAATAGTACATATTGTCATGTAATTTCGAAAAAAAAAACGAACATAGACCGACGCTTAGGATGTTTGAGACTCTGTAGTACCTTGCAGTATCGCTAGCTGGTGGCTGAGTGGTTAGACAATAGTTCCCGGTTCAAATCCCAATGGAGGCAAATCTTTTTAAGAATTGTTTTTTATCGTATGAGCCATGCCTGGACGGTCAGTTTTTCAGATTCCATATTAAACTATAGATATCACAAATTTAGGGGTGAAATGCTTGGCAAATCGTACGCGGTCTAACAATGTTGTAGGTGTACACCTTTTTACGCTGTATTGATCACTCAGCCGTTGTTTCTCTTGCAGTCAGTCTGTGTGTGTGTATGTGTGTGTGTGTGATCTGCACTAGTAATATTACAAATGCGAAAGTAAGTCTTTGTCTTTTTGTAAGGTTTGTCGTCTAAATGGCTATACCGATATTGATGGAATTTGACATGGAAATACTTCATATCTGTAGGAAGGACACACGACATGAATAACAGTTTTAGTCACGATATTTTGAGAACTTATCAAATAGTGGCAGACGGACGGATGCGTGTGTTAATCTGTAATGTTACGTCGGATGCTCAAGCCATGTTTCTCGCGAAGTCTGTTATTATATGATTTGTTAGTAAATTTCGTTTAGAGACAAAACGTATTTTAATATAGATGTCGATTTGCTCTGCACTGTACCATTACTTTGTGTCTGACTAAATGTTTCTGGCACCACTTTATTTTGTCTTCTTTTTTGACATGCCTTGCGGGCGTAAACCTGGCCTAAGATGTTGCTCTAGCAGAGCACGAGCAGCTAAAGTTATTAGAAAATCCAAGAATCGGATGCTCATGTTGAAGATGAAAAGACCAATCAGAAATAAAGCTGTCCTTAGTTAAACCACCCCTCCCCCTTTTCCACATTGCGCGCCTTCGTTTGATTTTCTGTTTGTAAATATGTTCGAAACTGATTCCCTTTATGAGACAGGTTCGACGATAGAATGATTTAGTGATGTCTTTCCTGTCATATTATGCCAACTTGGTGTTGTTTGGGACTAATTATAAGTTACTAACAGCCTTCTATATTCAATTCTGGAAATGAAATTCTAAATCCACGCGTATGAAGTCGTGGGTATCGGCTAGTAGTCTACGTCTATATGACTGTGAAAAGTGTTTTCATTGTAGTATATTACTTGTTTCATGTATCTTAATATGATAGAACCAAAATGGTGAAATGATGTGTCGTACCATTTAGGCCTATAAAATTGCTCCAAGGTGACTGTCAAAATTTACCTCCACATCAAACGGACGAATTGCTATTAACAGTGTGATATGTCCTCAACTCATACGCACTGCAGATGGGGTCGGGATTTAACCCAGAAGTTTACTAGATAATGTGGTGGTTAAGAATTGTGCACCATTGTTTCTTCTACCTTGTTGTCCACAACCAGTACGGTGCTCAATACGCTAACACTATTTAGAACACTTGCTTCCGTCATGGTGTCTAATGATCTTGACCTGTCTATGAAGGCCTACTATTCCGAAAGATACCACAGGGGTACAAAGTTTAACGACTCCATAAAATGGAGTTTCACTATCTAAAATATTGCATGTTCTCACCTCATACCCACAGCGGAAAGGTTTGGATTACATACCAACACTTTCGTAATAGTTTGGCGGTTATGATTCTTGAACAACCACATCACCTGTGCTCTAAAACAAGCATCGAAATGTAAAACTTTTTTCAAAACTGCTGCTCTAAGTAGCTGACAGCGTGACAGGCGACGAACGCTGCCGAAACAACCTGAGTTGATAAATAGACCAACAAAAAATAGAACGAGCAGGACGGGTAGATCAAACGAGCCAAAGGACTGATGACAAACAAACGAAAAAAAATAGTAAATAGTAAAACCATTTGTTCCGACCTTAATCTTCATTAGTTCCACACAGTTGTTGGCACAAGGAATTCTCAATTTGCTTCGAGCCTACCAGGGCGTCACTCATCCCGGTGAAGACGTGTCGACCAAAAATTCAAAGTTTCAGCAAAGCCGGAAAGTGACACTGTGGGCGAGATACTACATCGTGCCTAATGTCTGAGCATCAAACGCTAAATGGTAATAACGTAAACAGCATTAATGAGATGAAATTCTCTATATAGCAGCGCTAACAAGCATTTTCTTCTTCTTCTTTCCGATGACGCCTGCCAGGATCACGTACCAATTTCAATTTTTGATCCTTAATTTTTTTAATTTAATCCATTATTCCTTCATCATTTTTCTGTATTTCTTCCTTCTCTCCTAAGACTACCTGGGACCGGATTTCATTCCTCCTTCCATATTTAAAAACCTTCCTTCCCTTTTTATTGCTTTACAGCTAGCCAATGCTAAGGTTATTAGACCCAGTGGTTGGGAAGCAAGTAACAGAAAGAAATTCAGTAATGGCCTGTTGCTATAACCATTCCGACATTTTCCCAGAGTGATTTTTGGAAACCATAGAAAACCGAAATGAGGATGATCAAACAGGAATTTGAACCCACGTCCTCCCGAATTCGAGTCCCTTGCGTTTGTGTTCACCGACCAGGGTCAGTGTCAAGGATTTTCATTCTGAACTGCATGTGAGTGAAAGTGGTCACAAACAGCTGATACAGTTCAAAATAATATTTCAATCAATTTTTCGTAGCTATGTGGTTATTCAGTTGATACATTCCATTGCTACAAAAGAGAAGCAGTATTTCACTCACTGACAATATTTTGGAGGATGCAGCACTAACTACAAGTGGTGTTTTTGGTTACAGTCATATTTTTCACGCATATAGATACTGTCATTGCATTATAATGGAGAGAACCGTCCTGTTTATATCATTTCTGAACGTCCGCTAGTTGAATAGACTGTTTTTAAACTGTCATTTATATGACATCATATTTGCGCCAGGGACAGTAATTTCTTAGGGTAAAATGTGTATTGCATTCAGAATTACTGGTTACATTATGAGTTCGTAAACCATTGCAGCTGACTACCGGTGTAATAACAAGCAATACTTTATTCCGTAATTAAAACGGAGGGTTGTTTTTTCTCCCCTTCATCGCTGTGATATTAATTAAGCTCTCTCCGGTCTTTATGGAGGTGAAAGCGAATCTGAATAAAAATTAATTGATTTAGGTATAAAGTCTCGATAGAAAGCTGGTTAAGCTTAAGCCTGTAAACATGTTTGTTTCTTTCCACTTTCTCAGTATATTAATGGTAATAACCGGTGGAAACAAGATAATGCTTATTACTATCTCTTCGTCAGAGGTCAAAAAACTGACATCAAGGAAGGTATACTTTCCTTGTCATGTTAAATACTTAAGAAATGAAATATTTATTCTTAGATAATCGCTTAATACATTTTTTCTCCTCTTAAAAAAGTTACCATTGATTTTTGGAAACTGATTAATGATAGCAGTTCTAACACTAATATTTAATTAAAAAATACACACGACACATTAGCATTTTTACTACTACATATAATATTAAGAAACTTTTAAGACTTTTACTTTCTCCAAAGTTTCTGCGCAGGTGAAAGCAAGAATGTATGAGAAATGAAGTCTTTTGATACCTGGTCAGATAGACGTATTGTCTGTGAACACTTTTATGAGACGCTGGCACATGCAACCGTCACCGATTTACGTAACTCAAAGCTGCTACTGCGCAGCTAAAGTTTCGGTATGTATCGTTCACGAGATCGTAATAACTATCGTTTCGGGCATTAGTTATACATCTTTCGCAGCAAAAGGTGGAAATTAAAGTCTATAAACAATTTATTAGTGATAAAAAAATTTAGTTTCTATCTCAATAAGTGTTAAATCAATGAGAAAAATAAAAACTTTAGTTTTTCTGGGGACTTCCTATCTCGTAGTAGCAAATTTAGGATATGTTAAGTACACACCTAAATTTACACATACTTTCCGAAATCGATAGAATTTTGGGTGGAAAGTGTTCATTGTGCTGATGTTACATATCTACCATGCATTAGAATTCTTAATGGTATAGCTGTGCGGATTATGTCTAGTATAATAGAGCCAGGATTACTTAATATCCTTGATTTACTTAACTATTCCACATTTGTGACATTCACTTGAAATACAGCTTGAGAGAATGACAATATATTCTTCTGTTACCTTACAATGTCACTTCTAGTGATAATGGGAGTATATTTTGTGTGAGGTGATGTATAGACCGACCCCTAGTATAAATTGCTTGTATAAGTACTGCTACTTATGCTACATATTGGTAGCATGATATTTCTCTCGTTTATATAACACTTTGGGATGACTAAATCCAGTAAAGATTATTCATTTTCAGGAATTCTAATCGCTGTTCAATATCAAGTCTAGGTAAATAAGACAAAGCAAGTTAAAAGCTCTGCTGTGAACAATGGTTAAAATTGTTTTTTCCGTCAGAGATAGTCACGTTAGTGGTTAAAGATTTATGAGACAAATTTGATAATAAAATGTTTTGCTACACGTTAAAATATAAAAAGGATAGAAGTTAAATAAATTTTAATAGCCAAAAAAACTTTCCGAACCCTTATTCCATTTTGACCATAATTCATGTTAAGTTTTGAAAGTTCACCGTCATACAGCACTTTCGTACTCTGCTGATGACTGTCACAACTATTTAGTAGGGAATAACGTTCATGTCGTTATAAAGTCGTGAAAAGAAATACTTTTAAGCTATTGGAGGTCTCATGTAATGACATTCTTCTCTTTGCATTTAACAATTTCACAGTCAGTTTGACATGTTTATCAGTTTTTTATCTCAAATACATCTTTGTGAATGCTTCTTTTAAAGTACTCCATTAATTACTCCCATTTTTCAACGAGATTTTGAATTAAAGAGAACGGAAAAGATTAAATATTATATGCGAATTGGTATAACTATTATTATTTTCTAATAGCCACTGATTGAGATATTTTAGGAACAAAAATAGTCACATAATAATCACTCAAGTTTTCTGGAGTAGTACACTTATGAGCGAAGTGACAATTTGAACATCTGATACCGATTAACATTTGGTGAAACACATTGCCTGTACCGCGAAACTTGTACTAGCAGCCGACATGTGTTTCGAGGTATTGGATCAACAATGTGAAAATGGACATACTTTAGGTCAGCTGAATTAGAAATTACTATCACAGAAATCGAAACATTCATGGAAAGAAGAATTTGTGCGCACACGTTTATCATAAATTGTTCAACCATTTTTCACAGGTAACAGATGTTTATTTGAAATTTAATACTGAGCCAGAGCGATTATATTCGGGCATCGTGAAAGGGAGAACGTGGTTCTAATTCCCATCCGGTCATCAAAATACCGATATCACTCCAGGTCAATTTAATTATCGTTTCTTCTAAAGGCGATGACCGAGTTCCTTGTTCCCATTTCTCTTTCGGCTCTAATCACCTCATCATAGACGAGGCACAATGCCTTAACGAAAATAATATTTAACATTTAGATGTTTAAGTTTGAAAGAATGTATTTCGGTGTTAGCGTGTATTTTCAATAAGGTTTCTGTTAAATATTTCTTCCGTCACTTTTGAGAATGTTAGTTTCTGCACCTACGGATGTGCAACAGAATCGTTTCTCTCCGACCAAGGACACTGAATATCGCATTACTGCAAACCTGCTTTAATATTGGAATATCTTTCAAGGAATTTGGAGCTTCTAGTTCTGAGCGAAAAGTATGTGTAACTGCACGAGATTTTCTGCTTGCTATGCACTCTGTTGAACGCAGACATTTACGACACGGATCTGTCGTAATAATGAACGAAACGTCCTTGGACGCGTATGCACTTGGCATAGGATCGTGTGCCAGCCTTCGGAAGGCGACAGAAAGCACTAACTAACGTTAATTTGATCAGTCACCATAGAACGGGAGAGTAGACTAATCGAAGTTATTGAGGTAGTGTGATATGATTTGTTTCAGAAAAATAAACAAGAATAATACCGTATGTACAAATATATAATTGTAATAGCTGATGGCTTTGAACTTTTATCTCGCAATCAAATTTATATGAGGTCTAAAGGTAATATAGAACAGAGAGGCAGCAGCATAAAATGCTGTTCACTTCAAAAGGTAAGCTATTTTAATAAAGATCAATGTATTAGAAAATTGGTAGCTTTTAGTTTACCGTTGACATAGTGGTGACTTGTGTACTAGTATTGGATGTACAATCTCAAATGTGTCGAAAGCCAGACATCCTCGCCACAAAAACACGGCCGACATTTAGGTGTAAATCACATCCTCCTTCGTTCGCAGTCTGAAGCAAACAAGATGAGATTGAGTTGCTCGTTCGCTTGTGAGGAAAAAAAAATAAAAACATACAAATTTTTTACCTGTGACATCTCCTTGGTGAAAGCTGACTGTTGAGGTTATCTACCATCGCTTGTTGTCCTTAAAAGCCCGGCGCGTTCTACCGATGCACCACAAGTTGCTTATCGTAGTTATGAGACACTTTTTATCAGTCGGGGATTTTTCGTTGTGAACCATGACTGCCCTCTCATTCGGGAGGACACCGGTTTAAATTTCCGTCCGAGTATCCAGATTTGTGTTTTCCATGGTTTCCCCAAATCACTCCAGGCCAACGCCGGGATGCTTCCTTCAGAATGCCATAGCCTAATTCCTTCCCGTTCCTAGGCCCAAGTCCTATCCCACCTCTAATGACCTCGACGTCGACGAGGCGTAAAGCCTTAAGTAAAAAAAAAAAAAAAAAAAAAAAAAAAAAAAAAAAAAAAAAAAAAAAAACTATGACAATGTGACATTAGTTTTTTGACGTTTTTTTCAGCATTTTTTGACTCACCGACGTCATGTAATTAGAGCAGGCAGAGGATGGGAGATGCAACTTGAAGGAAACGGGTCGTAGTCTTTTGAAAGATCCATCCCGGCATTTACCTGGAGTGATTTCTGGAATCAATAGAAACTTAAATCTGAATGGCCGGACGGGGATTTGAACCCGTTTCTTCCCGAATTCGACGCCAGATCGTTAGCTCTCAACCTTCAGGCTCGGTTCAGTAATAATCTCGTAGCCTATATGAAAGTATTCTTTTCTGACATATGCACACAATGATTGTCCACGTCAGTAAACTTGTAGGAGAGACGTAAATATTTTGAAAACACTTTCTGACGGAGATACCGAAAAGAGAACAGTTCAGAATTTCGTGTTAAACATAATTGGCATCACCAGCTATGGTCAGTGCCGAAAACAGGGTAGTATTCTGTTGATCTGTTACGTCCGTGCAATCCCTTGATTGCAGGTGTAGAATACAGAAACGTATTTTGAGAGATAGATTTAGCTAATAACAACAAATAACATGCAATTAATAACCCAGTTTTATGCTTGCTCTTGATATTCTTATGGCATATTAATACATCTTTCACACATTGAAATTTGCAGGCGGAACACTGCTGGTAATATTACTGCTTTAATAACAACGTTATTTGGCCTGTTCCTATTTTAGGCATTATTTTGGAAATTTACACATATCTTTCTTTCTATTCTTCTAATAGGTTTCTTGATTATCTTTACGCACTTGATACAGGATTTTAATGTTTGGAAACTGGTTCTTAAAATTGGTTCTTAAAATGGGCCCCTATCATAATCAAACGTTTGGTTTGTTACTTGCCTCAGTTCTTCAACCCTACACGGTCTTTCTTCGTACACCCGGTTATGGTCTTATTTTCAAACTCATGAAACAAAATTATTGTGTTGTATCTTGACCAGTCGTAGGTAAACATAATCTAGAATCACTGGTAAAGGTAATTTAATGGAGTGAAAATTCAAATACAAACTTTAATGTTTAATCATTTGAAATAGATCTTTCTTCTGAATATATTTATTTTGTTGCGTTCTCCTGAACGATCGAAATCCATTTTTCAAATCTATTCCACTTTGTTGGTTGTAAGATGGCGCTGACCGTGTTTAATTTAATTTAAATATCCTGCTTCCAAGGAACTGATCCAACAATGCAATCGTTCTATTACTAGTAACTATGAATTTTGTATCAGATTTGCCTACACCTGACTCTATTTTTTCTAATTTTCATTCCCTGCACAAAAAAATTAATAATAATCTTTATATATAAAGATGAATGTATGTTTGTTTGTTTGTTTGTTTGTTTATTTGTTGGTTTGTTTGTTGGTTTGTTTGTTCTTCATACAAATCCACAGTTTTCATCCGATCTCGATGAAACTTTGCACACTTATCCTTTGAAACAAGGAGAAAAATACTGTCTACATTTGCTTGAAAAGTTATCTGTATAGATAACACATGTTGTGTCATACCTTCGAAATACGGCGATAGAAAGACACGTTGGATGTGGACGTCTCCAGACCGTGTTTCCGTGTAGTGAACTGGCAGCTCAGTGGATAAAGAGCTTCGTTACGAAAGTCGTGGTCTCCGGTTCAAATCTCCGTGGAGGCTAAGATTTTTAAAAATTGTTTTTCATCGTAAGAGTCAGGCCTGGGCCGTAGGTTATTTGGATTGAATGTTAAACTGTAGATATTATAAAGTTAGGGGTGCAATGCGAGGCAAATCGTAGGTAGTCTTGCAATTTTGTAGGTGTACACTTTTTTACGTTATAATGATTCCTCAGGTGTTGTTCGCAGTGAGTGTGAACCACAGTAATCTTTATATATAAAGATGAATGTATGTTTGTTTGTTTGTTTGTTTGTTGGTTTGTTTGTTCTTCATACAAATCTACAGTTTTTATCCGTTCTCGATGAAACTTTGCACACTTATCCTTTGAAACAAGGAGAAAAATACTGTCTACATTTGGTTGAAAAATTATCTGTATAAATAACACATTTGTCTCATAACTTCGAAATATGGCGGTAGACAGACACTTTGGATGTGGACGACTCCGTACCGAGTTTCCGCGTTGTAGCCTAGCAGCTGAGTGGCTAAAGCGCTGGCTTACGAACGTCATGGTCTCCGGTTCGAATCTCCGTCGGGGATAAGATTTTTAAAAATTGTTTTTCATCGTAAGAGTCAGGCCTGGGCCGTAGGTTATTCGGATTGAATGTTAAACCATAGATATTAGAAAGTTAGGGGTGCAATGCGAGGCAAATCGTAGGTATTCTTGCAATGTTGTAGGTGTATACTCTTTTACGTTATAATGATCCCTCAGGTTTTGTTCGCAGTCAGTGTGTAAGTGTGAACCACAGTAATATTATTATAATTAGGGATGTAAGTCTCTGTCTTTTTGATACGTTATGACTCCCAATTGGCTATATCGTTGTGATGGAATTTTATAAGGAAATCTGTATGAAGGGCACAGGATATCGTTTGCAGTGTGTCACGAAATTTTGAGACCTTATCGAATGGTGACAGAAATATGTTGGCAATTGATTCTCATAATTTGGAAATACGGCGATATACAGACACGTTGGATATGCACGTCTTCAGACCGTGTTTCCGTGTAGTGAGCTGGAAGCTCAGTGGCTAAAGAGCTTGCTTACGAACGTCGTGGTCTCTGGTTGAAATCTCCGTCGGGGATCAGATTTTTAAAAATTGTTTTTAATCGTAAGAGTCAGGCCTGGGTCGTAGGTTATTCGGATTGAATGTTAAACTGTAGATATTAGAAAGTTAGGGGCGCAATGCGAGGCAAATCGTAGGTAGTCTTGCAATGTTGTAGGTGTATACTTTTTTACGTTATAATGATCCCTCAGGTGTTGTTCACAGTCAGTGTGTGAGTGTGAACCACAGTAATATTATTATAAATACGGAAGTAAGTCTCTGTCTTTTTGTTACGTTTTGACGACTAAATGGCTATATCGCTGTGATGTAATTTTATAAGGAAATGTGTATAAAGGGCACAGGATATTTTTTCCAGTATGATTAACAGTTGTAGGCACGAAATTTTGAGATCTTATCGAATAGTGACAGAAATATGTTGGAAATTAATTCTCTTCAAGAGGCAGGTTCGACGGTAGAAAGATATAGCGATAGCTTTCCTGTCATATTATGCCGACTCGATATTGTTTGGGACTAATCCTTCGTTACCAACATCTTACTATATTTAATTCTGGCAAAAAAATTCTTAATCCACGCGTACGAAGTCGCGGGTACGAGGCTAGTAATAATAATAATGATAATAGTCATGCAGAGAAAAACGAAGACGATCTTACTGTCTCACTTTTGAGTAATTTATGTGATTGATAAATTATGAACTTATTACTAATTTCATGTTTATGAGCAGAGGAAATTACTCAGGAAGAGTGCTATAGCTTTATTGTCAGTGGAACATGACGGTCATTGTAATAACAGAGTTATAACTATTACAAAACACTATTTAGATAACAGAAACAAATAAAACTACCTGTCAGCTCTTCACAATATGTTCGTATGCGTATCCATTTGTTTACCAACGGCTATCGAAAACGTGCCTAACGTGTGCCTGTATAGAGATGTGATTTCGATCATGAAATATGGGACCATTTTTATACATGAAATATGGATCCCACAGGTCCAGCAGAACTCTCCAAACTATATTTATATCAATTACCTCGTATCAGGATACCTTCTATTTAAAAATAAATGTATAATAATATTTAAAATAGAAGTGTACTAAAAAAAATTACTTTCAAGAAATGTTTGTCCCAAATGATTAAACGTTAAAGTTTGTATCTGAGTTTTCACTCTTTCTTATTTTCACCTTCGATTAAAATTACAGTTACCTGCAACTGATTTTTATTTTGTGGGATCACACGACAGATCATTTTTGCTTAATGCAAAAATGTATCACATAATTGACTAACAGCAGAGGAAATAAATAAAATCTTACCACATAAAAGCTATCTGAAAGTGTAAAATTGAACATATGTATTTCATGTTACGTATACGTACCAAGGAAGCCATAACAGCCCCAAGATGCAGCCCTTTAATCAAATGTTATTTTACGAATTATGCATCACTAAGATGGGTGTTGGTTGATTAATTATGGTTTTGTATATTTTTTGTGATGGAGAGAAACTAGGTAAGTAGTTTGTAATATATTCAAGGAAAGTAATATGCATGAAACATTCATTAAATGTTGGTAGTTGTAAATGTTGATGAGAGTCACGATATTTGATTGACAAGTCTCATTGTTTTGTACTGATTTATGAACATAATTTTGCGTGTAAATGTTTGTAAATATCTTTAATATCTGAAATATCCTTTGGGGAAATGTAAAATCCCCGGGGGGATCAAGACAGTAATCTGTCGAAGAAGAAGTAGATAAAGAAAGGAAAATATTGTTAATTGACGACATCACTGAATAGCAAGAAATAGCACTAACGATTTACCTATCGAAATTCAGAAAAATCCAAGAAAAACACGGGATGATGCTCTACACTGAAAGGAAATGATAGAAACAGTAAATTTTGCTTGTAAAATCGCATTCTACAAGGAAAATACGGAGAAAACAGTTCCACCTCTTTAACCGAATTGGCTGAGACTCCGTGAAAATATTTGGTGCTCAGCGTAGGGATGTCTGGTTCGGATCACAGTGTTTAGAGGAAACCTTCGTTCATAGTTTTACCAGGAATATTGACGTACGATTCCTAAAGACCAGATCGTAAACTTGAACCCTAGCTTAAATCAAAAACTTCTCCAAAATGCATACGGAATCATTATTGATATTACTGCGCCTTTCGGATGGGGTAGTTAAGATTTCCGCATCCTTTATGTCTTTTGAATGATAGGCCTGAATGGTCCAACATCAGTTTTAACCCTCCCACTTCTTTCATCTTTACCCACAACATAAAGAACACGCTACACCTGAGCAAACAAATGGTCATCCATTATGCAGTAACAAATATGCAGATTTTCACACAGTGGAATGTAAACCGGAAAGCAATCTAGTTACATTTGTCCCAGTAACTTCTTCCATAGTAACCACCTATGCCCGGTTACCTGGAATTGCACAAACGTAACTGTGTACTGAATCAAATCTGAAATGCTCACATATACAGGATAAATCCGACACGCTACAGTAACAGACGCAGTGTTTGTTAAGATACATCTTGTGGTAGTACAGGTATTTCACAACATCACAGGTTGAAGGTTTGCCTGGTAAGGTAAACAAGGCTACTTTACATCTCTTGCTATAGTTTTTATTGCAGCCGTCGAAAAAATGAATATCGCAAAGTTCTTCCATTCCACACTCAGTTGTCATATTTTATCATTTTGAATATTCAAACTGTAGTTTTATTCCATTAACTTAGTTTTACGTTTCTCACTTATTTTATTTTTCTGTTAGAATTTTCTCTCTGCTTCAGCTGTGTGGATCTTGTCATCGAGGAAGGCGTATATGGAGACGACGCAAGGGACCTTTACCACGCACTGGAGTGAAGCCTGGTAGAGAAATGTGGGGTGGGGAGATCGCCATATTGGTCGGCCATAGAAACACTGGTAATAGGCACAAAAACCTCAACGGAATCATACTAGAACCGTGGCACCGCAATTTGATGATGGATTATTATGTAACTCGACGAGACAGATCAAAAATGAAAAATATTTTTTTATATATATACAGCTTAGTTCTCGAGATATACTTTCTCAAAAGTGAGGTGTTTTGAGTTGAAATTCGGAAGAAACATTTCCCCAAGGTCCAATTTGGGGTTAGATTCTAATGTAACACTTCGAGAAAAATCTAAAATAAATAATAAAAATTTCTGAAATCTCGCTTAGCTCTCGAGATATGCTGTCTCAAAATGAGGTGTTTTAGGTTGAAATTCAGAAGAAAAATATCCCCAAAGTAAAATTTTATAATAAATTCTTATATAACACGACGATAGTAAACAATAAAAAATTTCGATATCTCGTTTACTTCTCGAGATATGCTGTCTCCAAAAGTCAGAAGCTTAAATGGGAGTAGTATACATTGCGATACGTGATACACTTTGTGTCACTAACATGGTGCTTATGAAATTACTAACAACTAATAATAAATTGTTTGTCCCTTCTTCTGGGACAGCCTGGTTTCAACTTACCCACATTTCCATTAATATTGTCGCTACAAAATCAAACTATGTAGACACACCTAAACACACGATCTACATCGCGAACTAAATTTCGGGTAACAACAATGTTTGCTTCATCACGTTTCATAATTTGCACAGCACAAATTATCACAATTAATTTCATCGTACATTTTCAGTGTAAACTGAACTGGATTAAAACATGCAGAATACCACATTCATTGTATCGCGATGTAAACTTGACCCGCTTAAATTAAACTTCCAACACCTGTTTACAATAAGGCTAGCCTTTTATGTGCAAAGTAGTAACATATGCTGATTGTCTACACCACACCAACAAATATTTGAGAACGACATTATCCTGCTGAGAGCAATGAACAAATTTATAACGATAGGCCCTAATTTTTCAGTTAGCTATCAGACACTTCAAGAACAATAATTACTATGTGGCTTAGTTATGAAACGTTGTTTCAGGTTGTTTCCTATCTTCTCTGTTTGTGCAACCGTATGCAACACAACTTGGCATTATAGAAAACTTGAGAATATTAAAAAATTAAATATTCTCAGCAGTAGACACAGTTCAAACAGTCCAAAGTTTTGGGGTTATTCAAATGGCCACCACGCATGCGCAATAGGAGACGCGCTTTTATATGAGGTTTCACAGATTTAGCGTTATTTCGTCTCCATATATTCCTTCCTCCATGCTTGTTGTGCGTACTGCGTGCTAATATATTTTCCTTTCGTTTTTCTTCTAATAGCAAAGAATAAACGATTCTAATGTAATATCTTTGTAACCTCTACCGTAAATTAAATTCCAATATTTCTCTACGCTTGTTGGAGTAATAATCTTTCATGTAGTGGCTTTATTGACGTTTTCCGTGTATTGTAACGTATTATATTTAAGAAAACTGAGAAAATAAATACATAGTTACTTAGTCGAAAAACAGAATCCAAAGTATGTAGTGCTAGCTGTGTTGCAGCGTTATCTTTGGTAGGTATCTCATAAAGGTGTGTTCGTCTGTAAGGCAGTGTGATCTGTGGCCCTTGTCAGTTCTCGATATTAATGAAATATCATTTCTTGCTCCGTTCCTCGGTCATAACATGAACCACAGCTTTCAAACTGTAAAAACCCCTTTCAGTTTGGCTCGGTAGTTTCTGTAAGATGCTTGGACAAAACGACAGACAGACGCATCTGCTTACAGATTTATGATAGTACAGATTTTAGCTCAATGTTATAGATTTATCGACTGCGGTACAGAAGGGCTCTTAAAGACCGAGCAAATAGTCAGAACAAATTTCATTTGCTGGAGGAAACGATTTCTTGAAAGGAAATATATTCGTATAGAATACTGTTTCCGACTAAGATTATCAAATCAGGTATCCTTCTTGTCTCCTGCTGACTAGATGCTTTCTCTCTGGCTATTAAGTTTCCAAGTGAAATAGAATGCGTTACTTCAGTGCGAATGCTGACTTGTTAATATTTTCGATGTACGTTGAAAATTTTCCTTCTACCTCTGAACAAGTAGACATTGTTAACATTGCAGTGAAATAACACTAAAGTCAGAAAGAAACTGGCACACAATTGCTGCTACCCAAAATTTTCGTGTTTCTCATCGTATTTCTCGTTAAAGCACCAGTCGATTCCGACTGGAATTCGTAGGATCTTTGGGCTGTTTATGGAGGACATGTTTCTACACACTTTCTAGTACCCTCATCCTTTTTTCCTGGCTTGGGCGTGTCAACAACAACAACTGAGCTACTCATACTGCTGAATAATGTTGCAAACACACTTTCCAACCAACGGAATGTCGGTAGCGTAAAGTAGGAAGGCAGGAAGCTCCGACTGTGGTGTCACCTGAGTCACCAGGTAGCAGCCACTCCTGTCCGCCTCACCTGTATTTACCCACCTGGCCGCCTGCGCGGGGAAAGCTTGCACAGCCTATGCATCTCGCCAAACTGCAAACATCGTTTATTTTAATAAATTAAAATGAAATTAATACACCTAGTATCGATACAGACAACAAATTGACTTAACTTAGTTGACTGAGTCAGAAGATAGGTACGATCCTCTCACCGATAAAGCTTGGGCCTTACATTCGGGTGGACGTGGGTTCGAATCCCCGTCATGTCATCTAGATTTGGGTTTCTCGAAGTCACTCCTAGCGAATGCCGAATAGTTCCTTCAAACAGAGCATGGCCGTATTCCTTCACAAAAAAATAAACCAATATGTCAGCTGTAGGACAGATAGCGAGAGCATACTTTACGTTCGTAAGGAAGTTTTGCTAGAGGTAAAGATTATATCAGGAACCTAAACCCTTTAGTTTTTAGCATAGGCATTTAAGTAATGAGCTCCCAGTTAGCGTTACAGTGCGGATTTTTTAGCAGGAGCAGATATTTTCGCATTAAACTGCTTATTGAAAGACTCGAGTGTTGAGATCGTTAAGAACGACCTAAAACATCAAGGAGGACCATGAGTTAGCCTATTCTCTTCGAAACTTTGCGTACAGTGTAGGTTTTGAGAATGAAAGTGAGGACAATCCCAACATGCACTGAGGCGATTGTGGAAATTTACATGATAACCGTTCGCCGTAGCCTGGATTTCAACCCAGCAGCTATCATACCTATTCTTGAGAAAACTATGGTGTCTTTGAATATCCTATTTTTTGGCTAAACGCCTCCTCTATGTCGAGGTCATTAGAGGCAGTGTCAGGTACACAACCTCACATTTTATGATTTTGACATTTTTAAAGCTATTTTTTTATTTAATAATTGTAATTGTATATACTAACTCTGAATTTTAAGTTCAAGGTCAAAGATGAATACATATAATGAGATCTCTGGAAAATAAATAACAGTCGAGAGAGTTGAAGAAAATATTTGAAAGGAAGAGGACGCGTTGGTTTTGGAAAGAATATGATTTAAGACAAGTAATGAAACAGAATGGCTCAATGGAGAAGCCACAAGAATCCTGGCGGGATTAAGAAGAGGAATAATATTAGCCTGAGGGCAGGGTTTAGGGTTTTGACTTTGGAAATGATAATTGTTTTGTTTAATGAAAAATATAGGAACTATGAGATAAGTAGAAAGTGTTTTATTTGATATTGAAATATAGATATAGACAAAGGAGTTGATTTAAAGTTTGTAATGATAAGAATTTGATTAATAATAATTTCATTTACAGCGTGAGGATCGAAATAAAACCAGCAACGGACAAAGAGGAATTAAGGAAATCCTTATGTACTGGTCTGGTGCAGGAAATATAAGCAAAAAGTCTATTAATTTGGTTATGGTGTAGGTTTAACAATCAAGCAACGGAAACATTTAGTAATCAACGTGGAGAAACAGGGAAGATATATAATATGTAATATATATCATTAAGTAAGAGAAGCACTAACTGTTTAAGGAATTTGCAGAGAAAATATTATTCAGTAAACGGTACAGCAGACAGTTTAAAAATGATATTAATTTTTTTATGTGTATGAGGATACTGAACAAAACTTGGAGCTATGTTATATCGCTCTAAAAAATCGAAGCGCCAAAAACCTATAATATGGTTGCTTGAACACAATATGATGAGAGAAGTATTTGGATCGTGAACTAGTAGTATTAGCTTTTTTTTTTCTTTTTTTTTTAAATATGGCCTTCGGTCGCTGCGACCATTTTAGCCAGCTACAATTTGTTTATGTTCCAACTGCTGTATCGGGTTTCATTATGATATTGTTGACACTACAATGAGGACAGCACAAGACGAACACAACGCTTAATTAAAACCACCCATGCCCGAGGCCGGACTCGAACCGGCGGCCCTTGTAATGCGAGGCCAGCGCGCTAGCCCCTACACTGCCAGGACCGGCGAAGTAGTATTAGTTCCCAGACATAGCAATAGTCAAGAAAACATGCCCTTGTATGCAGTACATTTTGCTCCTCTGTTTGCAGAAAACCGTTTTGAACTCATGTTAAACAGCAAAAGAAAATGGTCCTGTATTTATATTCAGTAGGTTGACTCACCATTATTGACATTGAGCTGCAGTACTCCGACGCCAACGCATTACCATGACTCATCTTAAGCCGGTGATGCCGTCGAGTATGTAGCACACATCACTTAGCGAACAAATCCAAAACAAGGGTCTACGTCTGGCATCTTAGACGTTTCGCCGCAGATGAAGTGAGAACTTACTGCCCACCCAATAACACTAGAGACAAGTTTCAATCCTAAACTGGTGGCTCTAAAGTGTATTCATCTGGTAGTATGATGCCACTGCTTACGCAAAGCTTACTAAAAACGTAAGGAGGTGTGCCTTGCACCTGCGTAATTCTATTTAACAGGTACACAACAAAAACTCATAGAAGGTAAACATAAAAGCGGCTAGAAATGGTCATCAATATGCATCTGGCAAGAATTAACGATCTGTAGATTCAAGTCTCATATTATGATAGTTGTGATTATATACTCAGAAAAAAGAAAAGTAAAAATAAGCCTTGAAGTTGACAATTTATGTAGCAAACACATAAAAGAAATCTTTACATACAGAAACTGTAGTGGGCTGTGTCTGTCTCTTTCTGTGTTTCGGCACTGCTGAAATCTGGAGGAGGTTTTCAAAATATTAAAGCTTGAAATCTAACTTAAATTCTGCAGTATGTCTTAAAACTCTACGTGATCGGACATCAGAACAACAGATGATAGATTTTTTTTTTTTTTTTAATGGCTTTTGGCAGCTGAGGCCATACAGCCAGCTCAATGTGTTATATTAAAGCTTCCAGTGAATCTGTTAAATCCAGTGTTTAGTCTTCAAAGTGCGGACGCCACAGGACGGACAGAACACACACACAGACACACAACACTTAACATCCATGCCCGCGGACGGATTCGAACCGGCGACCTTCGGCACGTGGAGCTAGCACTCTAGCCCCTACGCTACCGAGGCCGGCGATGATAGAATTGTAACGTGTATAATCTGGTGGAGAGTTTGAAAGAGATTCTTTGCCGGTATAACATTGATCTGTGGAGTTGGTTTTTTATTTTGTAGGCATCAAAGAAGTTTGAATATTTGTTGGCATTGTATGTACTGTATTGTAAAATGGAGGTAATAAAGATTTTAAAATGTGAAATAAAAAAAAATAAAGGAAATGAAGTTTTTAAATGGTGATAAAAACAAGTAACAGTGCGTTACTAACTTTACAAGATAGAGTCTAATAATTCATTAGATCAAATTATACCAAAGATTCTTAATTCAAGTTCAGCGGCTGTACACTATATCACAAATTATCATTAAAAGTAAACATTAGTATGTCCGGTGCTACCATTCGTTATTTGTACCATAGCAAATTATTGGGTTTTTTTTTTCGTAAAAATCTATCAGATTAAATTACCGAATTTCGATTTTGATCTTTGGATTACATAAACAGTTTACTAGGAAAACATAAACTCCAGCTAAATTAGTTAAAAATGCTAGTCTCAATATTACACATTACAAATAATAGAAAACTCATTAGCGGACCGAGCTGTGGTGGCTGAGTGGTTAGCGTTCTGGCCTCGCATTCGGGAGGATGCCGGTTGGAATCCCCGTCCGGGCCTTCAGACTTGGGATTTTCCATGGTTTCCCCAAATCACTCCAAGCGAATGCCGGGATGCTTCCTTCAAAAAGGCCATGGCAGAATTCCTTCGCGTCCCATCCCGCCTTTAATGACGTCGACACGGCGTAAAGCCATATGTAAAAAAAAAAAAAAAAAAAAAACCATTAGCAGAAAATTTATGGCGGGCATCAATTCACGAAATTGTGGTATTACAAATGAACATTTCGAATGGTGTTGTCGCTAGGCGTCAAGGACCAACAACCGATATTAAAATGTTGTCAAAACTCAGATTTTTTTAATACCGCTATTCGGAGGTAAATTTAATCAAATTATAAGTCAATTAATCTCTCCATTAAGGTAAGCATTGGACAACTTGCCACACATAATGTAAACTCGTTTCAAGGCACAATTCCGTAAGCAAGAAAGCACCAGTGTAACTCGTTGCAATTCTGTTCTGCCAACAGGATAGATTGTTCCAAGACTAGGGACATCCTTATTATTGCACTTCATGAGACATATTTTTATCATTGAAAGCTATTTTTCAAACCATAAATATGTCATTAAATAATACAATTGTGGAAAAATTATGAATCATGACGGAGACGTTCCCGATTTAGAATCACTACCTCGCCCGAATTTTTTTACGAATCACAAAACTTGCCTTCGTATATGCTAGAATATTTAATACGTATGAAATTTTTGATAAGACAGAGTGGAACCAACTTAAATCTGTGCGAGATTTTTAATGGCACGTTTCCCTAGGTGTAATAGCTACTATTTGTTAATCAACTTTTATCCGGCAATTCGGTTGAGGATTTTAGCTCGCATTTGGGAAGGCGTAGGTTCGAATTCACTTCCGGTGATCCAGATTTCGGTTTTGCATCAGGTTTCCGGAAATCATTAGAGGTGAATGATGGGATGGTTTTTATAATAAATATATGACCGAATTCTTTTCCTTGCTGTAACGTACCCTTTGTATTGCTCCTCTTATTTTGTAGAGAACACATGTGAGTGTTACTTTATCATACTTTTAAAATAATAGACCCTACATGTAAATCTACCGTCAATAAAAATTAACTTTAATCACTCATATAATAAATAAATACCACAACCATACCTAGTATTTTCAGAATGAGACTGTGAATATGTGAGGATAAATTAGTTTTTTTAAACATGTAACGTTAATTTGTGTGAAGTTATAATTTGTCATACATCTTTGTCTGATTTCACTTTAGGACTATGCACCATCATTTCTCATTTATTGAAAAAAAATAAAAGCGGTAGTTACGTTGCGACATATCGGTAGAAAGGCAGACATGTACGAAAATTCGCTTTTATCCTTTGTTCCGACGTGGATATGTTCATTTAAAAAATATGGCATTTTGACCTACAGTTTGAGCAATGTTAAAAATTTCAAAAATCCCCAGCTAATGATGACTGTAAACAGTTTTCTCCTATTACAAAGACTTTGATGACGTTTCCTTTGGATACCAGATCGTCGAAATGAAAGTAGATGTCAATTTCAGACTAACTGAGATCGTGCAGATAGCAGGAAGAGTTGTATTCAGACCGTGAAAGCGTCTCCGGCCCTTTGGTCGTTAGCAGGTAGCGGTGACTGGAATCGCCTGTCCCAGTTCACATCTCGCTTTGCTACAGTACCCTGCTAAGTCATTTTGTGCTCCTTTTTCCGAAACTGGGTTTCCGCCACCCTCTTTCACTTTACTACAAACAGGTACTCAGGCGTAACACGACGGTAATTAGTTCTGAAATGAAAACATTTCGTACCCGTGCATGACTTAAATCATGGATGCTCAGAAAGATTATTTAACCGCAGATTGTGGAGCTATCTAGTATTTCAAGAACAATAGTAAATCACTTTCTCACAGACTACTACTTCTCGTTGCAAGGCGAAAGTTTTGACAGCAGATCAAAAGACGGTAAAATAGCTGGGTATGGGAAAATGTTGCCTCCTTTGAAACCAAATTCTTCAAACATGGTGGGTGACGGATAACGCTACGGCCTTATATTCGACCGGACGAAGGTTCGAATCCCCGGCCATCCAGATTTTGGTTTTCAATGGTTTCCTGAAATCACTCCAGGCGAATGCCTGAATTATTCCTTCAGAAGGACATCGTCATATTTTTTCCCATTTCTTGGATCCAGTCTTTTCCGTTTCTAATGACAACGACGTCTATCAGGCGTAAAGAAACAAATGAAGTCCAACACAGAAAATTTTGTTGAATGATATGTGATTATGAATGAGACTTGGACCTATCTAATCACCTAAAACTGTTGTAACATCGCTGAAGAAAGTATGGAGAGTTTAGAGGGAATTATGTTGAAAAATTCGCCAAAATTTTTAAGTCAGTGATATACCACGAATTTTTGGGATGAGCGTCGCATTGTTCCATTTTAATCTAGGAAATTATATAAACATTGACATCACCGTTTTGCGGTAATGTGTACTTATCGGAACATCAACAACGAGGCAGAAGTTGATGTTGTCAACACAGCTTGCACAGAAAAATCAGTCAGAGAATCTATTTTAAACTTTATTAATTGGATTTTCGCAGCATGCCCTGAAGGCAAACAAAGATGTGATTGCTTACTACTGGCGAAAATACAATTTGTACACGTCAAATAATTAAAACTAACCTTGCCAGAGGCCTATACCGGAGTATCAACAACATGCGTGAGAATTAATTTTGTCAAATAGAACGTCATTGCATATGGGTTTAAAACCAGAGCATGTGAATTTCTGGAGAAGTCTGGAGGTTCAAAAGCATTCATACTCTTATAAAATTCGCAATCCTTTATTCTCAGGTTCTGTCTTTCAAATAGTGTGATTAAATTTGCTATAATTAAAGGATTTTGCAAGGCACCATAACCGAAATGTATGCTTCCATAATTAATCTCCCATCAAAACTGCATCTCGATAAAACAATAAATGAACGTACAAATCTTGCAGATTGTATACCAAAGTACTGGCCCAGATGACAGACCTCCCGACAGGTAGGTTTACATTCTGACAAGTTCCTGGCACATGTCGCGCAACTTGTGCCCGCCACATGTTGCACGTAATTGTTCAACTGTTTCCAAATGCTTGGGACCTTTGAAGATAGGTCTCGAGTGCAAGACTACAGTTGAGGTTTGTACAGGGAATCAAATAGAGTGTTTTACAGTTTTGTTGGTTCAAATATTAGAGCTATATGGACAACTCAGCTACTGCAGCTTTTGTTGTAATGGCAGGCGCATACCATGAACTTAAAAAAAAAAAAAAAAAAAAAAAAAAAAAAAAAAAAAAAAAAAAAAAAAAAAAAAAAGGGGCGAAACGATGGAGATGGTGGATTAGAATCTTTCTAGCAAAAAGACATTCGGAAGAAGCTTCGTTGTTGGCAGACCTACATCTCCCTTAAATATTGGGACCTAAGAGTGTGAATTTTTTTCTTCTTAAATACTACGTTCCAGAATATCAGCAATTCGTTGCATGGCGTCATTTCTATTGTTCAACATCTGGCGGTCAGCGGCGTTGCTAGGTTAACAAGGGGCTTACTGAGTTGGGGCCCCCTGAGCTAAGCTTGTGGGCCCCCTGAACTTTGGGGGCCCGGTGTACGGCACCGGCTAGTCCTCCGATAGCTACGCCACTGCTTGTGGTTCGCATCAATTATGTTCCACAGCACTGTCCCTTGTTTACAGAGTTCTATAAGCTTTATTATCTTTAACCACTCCATCATGAAACAAACGCTACACTAGCTTTGAATAAACATGATGCTCACAGAGTTTGGACAGTGAGTGTACTGCGCATGCGCGCGAGCGCACATGTCCCTGGGAGATGTTGCAGTCTGTTTCCATGGGCTGTGACACAAGTTGCGCCACATGTTGTGTCCCGCAGTCGCTTGTTACATTTCTGTCCCCGGCACTTGTGCCGCAACATGTTGCAGACCGTTTCCAGTTCAACAAATTTCGGGCACATGTGCAGGCACTTGTCCCGCAACATATTGCGGGACAAATTTGTAGTAATGGAAACGTACATTAAAGAGTATATGGAGTAATAACAATGACGTTGTTGCTACTAATTCGTACATTGCATGGGGTCGTTAAATTGTTGTTTTTTTTTCGGAAAAGTATGCTTAAATAGCTCTCTCTTATCAAGTTTCACCCTCTCTCTTCTTTAATATCACATCCACAACATTGAATACGACAATGAGAAGGTACTGTGTCACAGCAGTGCAGACTTACAATAATAACGCTAACAAGCACTTTCCACATCGCGCAAGACATTGTGAAACGAGCCATATTAAAATCTGTACAGATGTTAGTATAAAGGGATAATGCCGTGCAAACTAACCACCGAACCTTATGATTCCAAGAGTGTTACAGTTTGGCTCTTGTCAAAGCGCATGAAAATGTATCACGATATATGCTTCTGAATAAAATCCAGTTTGTTTTTAAAACAAGTTAAATACGGTGACTGTTATGATTAAAAATTGTTTCTATATGAGTTTGAATTCAAAAGCAGACGTTTAATCCTTTCGTATTTATATTACGACGTATTTGATGTCATTTATATAAGTGCGAGAGAAGAGAGAAGATAAAAGCTGGAAAAGAAACATAAATATTATTTTACGCCTAACAGAAACTACGGGTAAAGCCCTCAACGAGAAGCAACGCCAAAATTCAGCATAATTACATTAACGCCTTTGATATAAATGTCCGTAGCCGACTTGAAAATCGCTTCAAATTACCTTTCGTTGGAGAAATAAATTACTGAAACAGTTTAAGCCGCTTAGTCAGAAAAGAAAAGTGAGATTTACCCTTGTTTTACCGCCCTTAATGGTTTCTGACCAACTTCAAAAAGGAGGAGGTTTTCAATTCGTCAAGTATTTTTTTTAATGTACCTACACTAATTACTTCGAAACGAAGCTATCGAATTCTTTAGTAATTCTTCATTTTTAGTAACAAAAACAAAAAAAAAGAAATTTATATTCATAAGCACTGATAACAAGGAAACTTTTTTATTTCGAAAGGGATACGGTCAGAATCCTTCAATTGAAATTAAAGCTCATTTGGTATACTACTTGATAATAAATACGATAAAAACGACAGAGATCATACTTTTGTATTTATTTATACATTCAACGAACAAGAAGTCATAACTTAGCAGATCAGTGATCAGAAGATGGCAAAATGAATATTGTCGACTTCTTTGCAGAATGGAGGCGAGCAACGTTTCCAGAAAGGGAATTACCTTGCAGCTTATTTCCATGGATCTTACCAGAATTAAACCATTGAACGATTATTATCAATTTCAGGTAAGCCTGAAATAGTTTATTAGCTTCCTGCAGTCTGGTCTAAGAATTTAAACTATGGGACCAACTCACATTACCCTTAAAGGTTTCCTCTGAGAGTGCAAACTAAAGAGCCACTGAACCAACACTAAGGTTAGCTTTTAGTATTTTCAGTATTTTCTACCACCGATCTCAGAACTGAGTACTTCGGACTGTACACAACAGGTACGTACTGGGGAGGTGCTAACATAGCCCGGTGGTTTGTACTGAAACGCGCCATTGAACCTACGTGAAGAGCCTGAAGCACTTAGCCTACGCTACCGATTGGACGCGCTTAACCACTCGACGCGAGAACTCGATCCCAAAAAACACTCTGCTGTAGATCGGTACAGCCGCTTACAAGATTACTGAATGCTTCCGATTTGTTGGTTTATGGCAGATGAACGGTCACCAGGCAATTCATTATTTCACCCAAAGTACCTAACAATTTAAAGCGTTCTCACATAAATGAGAATTCGCAAATTGAAAAATAACTTCTTCACTGTGCTATTAACTATGAAACTTGTATATATATCAAAATTCTTTTCCAAATTTAAAGGACCCGGTGGGTGAGTGTGTGACCCTCACACCTAAAATCTATTGTCTTAGCATTTCTTCATGGTTTTTTTTTTTTGCTCTATATTTAGCACTGTTTTTGTAAGTTTTATGAGAAGCATTGATGGATGGAATATACGCAAAAGTGAAGGGAAATTTTTTCTTTGTTTATTGGATTGTATTTTAATCATACAGACCAATTAAGAAGCAGCAAGATAATATTCCATGAGTTCTGAGGTGAGTTACATCTACCCGAGGCAAATGCAGGAATCATAAAAGGTCAGTTTCTTACAAGCGGTAACGCTTATTTTGGCATTCGGAAGAACGTGGGCTCAAATCCACGTCCGGCCATACGGATTTCGGTTTTATATGGCTTCCTAAATCCCTCCAGCTGAACTCCGAGATTATTTTCAAAAAGGCCATGCCAAAATTTCTTCCTGTTTCTGCCCCAGTCCTCTTCCACCTCTGATGACCTTGACTTCGACCAGGCATAAATAGTACAAGATCCCGACTTACATCGACCTTCCCTTATAGAGTTTCCTGATAAAATGTAAATGATTTTCTGTTCTTAAATTTAATTAAAATAGTGAAAGAGTTACTAAAATCAGTTAAAACAGTCATTAGAAGGGATTATTTGAAACCTTTAAATGTGCTTTTGGACACATTAAATTATCTGTAGTATATATATATATATATATATATATATATATATATATACATATATATTGAAATATACGAGGGTGGTCTGAAAAGTTTTCGACCAAGATACAAGACATTTTTCTGAATTTTTTTTTATTTTTCAACATAGTTTTCTTGTAACTCTACACACTTCTCCCAGCGATGCTCCCATCTCTGTAACCCGTCCAAATAGTACTCGGCGTTTTTCTCTGCAAAATAATTGTTCACGAAGGTGATTGCCTCTTCATTTGACGAAAATCTCTGTCCTCCGAGTGCAATATTTAGATGAGGTAACAAAAAGAAGTCGATTGCGGCTAGATCTGGTGAGTAAGGTGGATGGTCAAGCAGTTCAATCCGTAATTCGTGAATTTTCGCCATGGCAACCACTGAGGTCTTGGTGAAACAGGAATTTATTTTTCTGCAAATGTGGCCGTTTTCCCGAAAGTTCTGCCTCCAGCTTGTCAAGTAATGGTGCATAGTATGCTCCTGTAATGGTTTTTCCTTTTTGAAAGTAATTGATTAAAATAACTCCATGACTATCCAAAAAACAGTCGCCAGCACTTTCCCAATCGAAAAAAACAGTTTTTGCTTTTTCTGGAGCCGGTTCCCCCTTTGGAGTCCACTGTTTGGACTGTTTTTTTGTTTCGGGCTTGTAATGGTGTATCCAAGTTTCATCTACAGTAATTAATCGGCGCCAAAATCCGGATTTATTGCGCCTAAACTGCGCCAACAGAGCGTTGGAAATGTTCATTCGAACACGTTTTCGGTCTAATGTGAGCAAACGCGGCACCCAACGCGCGGACAGCTTTTCTCATACCTTAATGTTGATTTAATATGTAAAAAAACACGTTATTTTGAAATGTTCATAACCTCTGCTATCTCTCTCATTTTAATTCGCCGGTCGTCCAGCACCAATTAGTGAACTTTGGCGATGTTTTCGTCGGTAGTTGCAGTTTTTTGACGTCCCGAACGTTCATCGACTCCCAAGCTCTTACGGCCACGTTTAAATTCAGCTGCCCAAAATTTCACTGTGGTAAGTGATGGTGCAGAGTCCCCATACACAGAATCAAACATTTCTTTGATTTGCGTAGGCGTATTGCCTTTCAAAAACAAATATTTAATGACAGCTCAATACTCGATATTGTCCATTTTCACAAAAACACTCAAACGACTGTTACATAACAACTGCGCTTCCAAAATGGCTGAAACTTTGGTGAGTAACTGTCAACAGATAAACAACGAAATTCACTAGCTTTTATTTACGAGTGCTGCCATCTTCACGTTAAGGTCGGAAACTTTTCAGACCACCCTCGTACTGTGGCCGCGCCTGATCTCCCATCAAATGTCGTAATTAAATATACGTAATAAGTATTAATTAACTGTTGAAAACACTAATTATTATGTTAATAAACATTGTGTACTACAATTAACTCAAATCGATGTATAACATTATTGAACGCGAGATTCCAAAGGATTATTCGGTCGCCAAGTGAAAGTTTTCGATTCACCGAGCAATCCGGCTCTTGTCGTGGCTAACTAACCTAATTTTACCAGGTAGAAGAGACCTACAGCTTAACGTGGGATCCGAACCACGGAAGCGTTCTGGCGTATTCCACATTATACAGCAAGCTGCGCCACTTGTGAAAGTCAGTTTAATGGATTTTGAAAATATCCTCCGAGGATTCGAGCCGACAAGCTTTTGATCTCTAGTCAGGCGCTTTAACTACTGATCCACCAGACCAGTCTGTTTACTGCATATTACATGTGGCAGTCCATATTTCTATGAAAACATTTTTATAAACCCCACCAAATAATCTTATGTCAAGGTACACCGAGCGTAATTATATGTAGGTTGAATAAAAAAACAGGAAATGAATCGTTACTTTACTCACACAGTATTTGGGCATCATAATATACTAAAAATGGTTTTCTTCCTCTGCAGGCAACCTAAGCATTACGTAGTAAAAAACAGAAAAACATAGTTTCTGCAAAATTGAACTGCTGTCGGAAAAAAAGGATGGTGGTCTTTAACTATTTAATCAATAACATTTCTGTTTTAGCATATAGTTAGTGCCTGAAGGCACGCATTTTAAAAATACCTAAAAGCGCTAATTTCATTTTCAACTTACTTGGAATAGCCATTTTCTTCCCCTGCTAAGAACAAAAGAGAGTAAAAGTTGTTGAGAGTTCTGGAAAGGGGGATTCCGCAAAGTCACGAAATACATTCCAAAAATTAATACTGAAGCATTAGAAATCAATGTACGAGTATACTGGTTTGACGCAAGTCTCCATCTCTTCCTATCCTGTGCTAACCTCTTCATCTCTACACATCCCCTATAAAACACGTCCTCAATTACCTGCTTCATATATTCTAATCTCTGTCTTCCTCTACAGTTCTTACCTTCGACTGTTCCCTCCACCAGCAAATTAACTAATCCACCATGTCTCAAAATATAACATACCAGCTTGTCTCTTTTTCTGTAAGCTTCTTCCACAAACTTCTTTCCTCACCCATCATTTCCAAAACTCGTTCATTTCTTACTTTGTCTGACCTCTTAATTTTCAGCATTCTTCTGTAGCACCACATTTCAAATGCTTCAATTTTCCTTCTTTCCGGTATGTTTCACTACGGTAAATGGCTGTGCTCCATACATAGAGTTTTTTTAATCTTATTCCTAAGTCAATATTTGAAACTAAAAGATTTCTCATTTTCATGAAGCCTCTTTTTGCTAGTGCTATTCTGCTTTTAACATCATTCCTGCTTCGGCCATGGGTTGTAATTTTACTTCCTAAGTAACAGAATTCACTTACTTCTCCAACTGCTTTCTATCCTATTTTTATATTTAATCTTCTAGTATTGGCGTCATTTCTGCTACATTTCATCACTTTAGTCTTGCTTTGATTTATATGTAGTGCAAAATCTTCCTTCAGTATTTTGTTCATGCCATTCAGTAATTTCTCAATGTCCTCAGCCTTTTCTGCTAACAAGAAAATGTCATCAGAAATCGTAGCATACTAATTTTTTTTCCTTGAACACTTATGCCACATGGAAATTTTTGTTTTACTTTCTTCATTGCTTCCTTTACATACAAGTTTAATATTAACGGGGATAGACTACAAAATTGTCTCACGCCATTTTTAACTGATGCTTGTCTCTCATGATTCTCTACTTTTATTACAGCCACTTGATTCTTATATAGTTTATAAAGTAATCAAATGCCATAAAAGTATCTTTGTTTTTCTTGATCCGCCCTTCAAGTATTAATCTTAAAGCCAGAATTGTTTCCCTATTACCACGATTTTCCCAAACCCAAACTGATCTTCACCTACTAACTCTTCTACTACCCTTTCCAGTCTTCTGTATATTATTCTGGTCAGTAATTTTGAAGCATGTGATGTTAGACTAATGGTTCGATAATTATCACATTTGTCAGCTTGTGCTTTCTTCGGAAGTGTGAAGATGATATTTTTATTAAAATCAGTCGGGATTTCTCCTGTTTCATAACTCTTTGATATCGGCTTGCATAATCTTTCGATTCCTTCTTCTCCTAGGGATTTAGGAAGTTCTGCAGGGATCTCATCAATTCCAACTGCCTTATTTGCTTTCAAGTCATTCAGAGCTCTATTAAATTCTGTCCTCAAAACAGGATCTTCTAAGTCATCAATGTCGACATCGCCTTCCTTTTCCATTACGCTATTGTTCAAGTCGTCCCCATCATACAATTTCTCAATGTATTCCTTCCATCGGTTAGCTTTATCTTCTGAGTTTAAAACAGGTTTCACATCGGCAGCTTTAATGTTCATACCCCTTTTCTTCATTTCTCCGAAATTCTGTTTGATCTTTTTACTTTTCCAACGACCATTTCCTTTTCTAATTCTTCACACTTTTCTTGTAGCCATTTTTCATTTGCTATTTTGCATTTCCTGTTTATTTGACTTCTAAACTACCACTAACTATGCAATTAAAATTATTATTATTATTATTATTATTGCTTATCACTTCACGCCTCGCGCGACGTTAATTTCTTTAGAGGCAGGAAAGGACGGAGGACTTGGAAGGTAAAAGGAATTCAGCAATGATCTTTTGAATGAATCAGCGAGCTTTCACCTGGACATATATATATATTTCAATAGACTTATTGTCCTTGCCGCATTTATGTGATTTTCCGTCATAGAATTGCGTATGGTATGACAGATCGCGTAGTTATGTCAATAATATAGTACATCACTGCCACGAGACTAAAGTAATACCTTCTGAAATCGATGCATACATATTATCAAAAGATACGATCGTAAATTGTAACACAACCACGTGCATGCATAAGTCGGTTGCTCATGAAGGGAAACGTCCAATTCGTTCGATTTTCACTAATAAAAACACTGGTGACAATAGGAGGCTTGAATTTCAGTCACACTACCCAGATGTTTCGTTTACAGCTACACTATGATGTTAGTCAACTATTAAATTACTATGAATTGTGGGATCTCAGCGTACGGAAATGTTTAAAGATGATCACAATAGGAATTTAATAGCTGCTATTTTAATAATATTTATGTAGGAGTTGGAACCATTGATGACAAGACTTCGGCTATGGACTAACTTAAACTCTCCTCCGAGTCTGGTAGGTAAGCAGTATTCGGGAGCACGCGGGTTCAAACCCAGTCCGGCCATCCAGATTTCGGTTTTCTATAGTTTACTTAAATCATTCCTGCCTGGCATGCTTCTCACTGAAGAGCATGGCTGAATTACTTCCCGTTCCTTTCCTCCAGTACTTTTCCGCCTTTAACGACTTCGGTATTAACGAGGCATAAAACAAAAACAAAAAAAAATATTCTCGGAGAGAAAGAGGTTGACCTGCGTTCTAATATGCGTAAGCGTTGGAAACTTCAGTAAAAATCATGGAAATTCAGGAACACTAAGTGATTCACAACACAAAAATCAACGAGGAAAATCTTCATTATAAATTCTAGAATATATACATACGAGACTGGGATAACAATAATACGCTTCCTGGTACCGATGCAATTCTCTGATTGTATTACGTGGAAAGCGCTGAATTAATTACGTTAAGAGAGTGTGTCTATAGAATCTAGTTGAACTATAAACGCTTGCCTGTCTAGAAGGTAACTGCTTGAAAAGTCTTCTACCCCATTTTGGCTACAACGAAAACTCCTACTGAGACGCACCTTGCTGCTTCGAAGCTTTACTTCTAACAAGAAAATCATGTTCGGGCTTTGCTCGATGGTTATTTGTCGAATTTGCCTCCGCTCTGACCCTCTGCACGCTTTATTCGTTCAAAACCCTTTCCGTCACATCCAACCACTAAAGCAAGACAGGTTGATGCCGCCAATTTCTATGTAGTGACGGTAACATTGCCTCATTTCCCGTCAAAGTTCATCCTGGCCTTTAGTGACTTTCCAAAGTGCCGTTAATGACGCGAATTAATTATTAATGTCTACTCGCTAACACCTCCTCAATACTGTGACTCTTTTACTTTTTTTTTTCGAATGTGATGGTGTAACCGCTTGTGTTCTGGTCTCGCATTAGGGAGGACGGTGGTTCGAATCCCCGTCCGGGCATCCAGATTTGGGTTTTCCATGGTTTCCCAAATCACTCCAGGCAAATGCCGGGATGTTTCCTTCAAAAGGCCATGGCCGAATTCCTTCCCATTCCTTGCCCCTCCCCCCCAATCCTTTCCCGTCTCTACAGACCTCGCTGTTAGAGAGACGCTAAGCAGATAAAAAAACTTTTTTTTATTTATTGCTTTACTCCTCGACGACAGCTAAGGTCATTAGAGGCGAGATGGGACTCGGGACAAGGAACGGGAAAGAACTCGGCCATGGCCTTTTTGAAGGAAGCATCCCGGCATTCGCCTGGAGTGATTTGGGGAAACTATGGAAAACCCAAATCTGGATGCCCGGACGGGGTTCGAACCCGCGTCTTCCCGAATGCGAGGCGAGAACGTTAACCGTTCACCCACCACGCTCGGCTGACTCTTATCGAGTGTCTGGCATTCGTAGTTATTTTCCGGTGGATACTGAGTTCTACACTCACTCTGATCTCTACATATATAAATCTGAAAGCGTGCTGTGTGTGCCTGTTCAGGCATCACGCAAACACAACCGAACCGATGTGAACAGAGTTAAAAACTGCGCTGTATCTTATCACTCTACGTGACCGGAGGACTGAGCAAGAAACGATGGGGACTAAACCACGCGAAATTGGTACTAACCTGTTCAAATTTGGATTAATTGCTTCGTCAATATGTCCTATTCACGTTTTGCGCTCTTATTTTGCGGAAAAGTCGCCAGATATTAAATTAAACTCGCATTCGGGAGGACGGCGGTTCGAATCCCCGTCCGGGCATCCAGATTTGGGTTTTCCATGGTTTCCCCAAATCACTCCAGGCAAATGCCGGGATGCTTCCTTCAAAAGGCCATGGCCGAATTCCTTCCCATTCCTTCCCCCCATCCTTGCCCCCCATCCTTTCCCGTCTCTAAAGACCTCGATGTTAAAAAGAGACGTAAAGCAGTTACAAAAAAAAAAAAAAAAAAAAAAAAAAAAAAAAAATTAAATTAAAAATGCCGAAATATGAGAGGCAGCGCAACTGCGAAATGCTATCAGCACTGCAAAAATATCATAAAAATTATCGGTACAGGGCTCATATTAACCTAAACACAGAGTTCGTGGTTAAGTTGAAATACGGCCTGTTCGAAGAGAACAAATTTTATGAAATTTTCGTTCTGCAGCATTCATTACAGAAATGGCGTATTTGTTTACAACGGAAGCAATCGATTATCTCTAATTGCTCATATCGATATAAGATGGAGAAATGCTGAAACGGCAAGAAAACATTACAACAAATTATTAAACCAACATTTTAAGAGACAGTCGCTGATTTTTCAACGCCAGCGGCATCTAACGGCTGTGCATCGCTGTCATATTTCGTCATTTTTAATTAAATTCCTGACACGTTTTCCGTAAAACATGGGAGCAAAACGTGGAGAGGACATATTGACGACGCAATTAAACAAAATTGTAACAAGTTGGTACCAATTGCGCGTGGGTTCGGAAAGTGACGCATTCCCAGAAACGATAATCTGATTGTAACTAAAACTGGTAGGAATCAACGATCACTGAGCATCTAAAATAATGCTCCTTTTCTAACCTCAAAAAATACCCACCAGACATTGCACTATATAACAGATAAAAACACAATCTTTGTGTTTTTTAATCCCTTCTTTCTTTCTTTCCATCTTTTCTTTTCTTTAGTTTTTTTTTTTTAATAATGTTCGCTAGGACACATGTAAAGCTAGGACACATGTAAAGATTAAGTCAAATCACTACTTCAAAGATGAACACTGCAATATTCCGATATTTACTACGTGGTAACGGTTATAAAGATACTAAATTACAAGCCTCAGACAGAAACCTAACCAGAATTTATGCTCGACATCGATACTAAAACTTGACTTCATTTATGTAGACTATTTCCGAGTAATTTTCACGTTTCCTTGGTAACATTTGATTAGCAAATTTATTAACTTTTCCGTATGAAGTTACTTTACGTTCGTAGGATAGGATAATATTTATGTAGAATATTTCCTGCATTGCCTAAATATCACGTACCTTTATTAACATTTGTTTAGTTAGTATCTTAATTAGTTTCAAAATTACATTACGTTAAAACTTGGAGGCTAATGCGAAAATTTCGCGAGTCATATACCATGAATAGCGAGGTGGGTGGTTGGAGGAAAGAGGAACTGGCTCATTTATATCATATTCGTCAACTAAAACAGGTTGTAACAACCCTCAAACCTAAAATTAAATGGAATGGTATTTTATGTAGCATTTGTAGTAAGCTAGAGTTTGGTTGTATGTTTTATTTTCAATTAACTGTAGATCAGTGTATATAGACTTTGTTTTATGAAAAGAAATTATTTAGAGGCCATTTAATATGTTTAAGAACAGTACTGTGCAAGAGAATCGCTTAAATGTTAGTAATTCCTAGTATTAAGGCAAGTTACGATGTCTAATGGACAATTTGCTACAGTTTAAAATGATTTCTGTAAATAATTTTGTGTTTAAGTGTCTTTAATTTCCATTTCCGAACATTTTGTATTGATTGTAAAAGATTATGTATTAATTCTGATTGTTTTAATATGTTTCAATTGTTTAAGTTTGAAAAATATCTGGCGGAAGCTTTTGAAGTGTTCTAGAAATTTCGATGGCGTTTGTATAAGGCTAACATCCGAGACAGAGAAGTAATTTTCACCGACTCAATTTACGACGGCCAAAAACTGTATTGTCTGTGGAAGAAGTATGCAATCTCTGGATTGTATGTATGCATTTTTTATTTTTTTATTTTTTTTTGTAACAGTTTAACGTCCATTTTTAACAACGTGGTCTTTAGAGACGGGAAAGGATGGGGGCAAGGAATGGGAAGGAATTCGGCCATGGCCTTTTGAAGGAAACATCCCGCCATTCACCTGGAGTGATTTGGGGAAACCATGGAAAACCCAAATCTGGATGCCCGGACGGGGATTCGAACCGCCGTCCTCCCGAATGCGAGGCCAGAACGCTATCCGTTACACCACCACGCTCGGTTTGTATGTATGCATGTAAACAGCATCGTTGACGTCGTGTTTATGAAAATAAAAGCAAGTTTAAACTGAACTGTATCGTAGACTAGTTATTTACCAAATTAATTGAACCACGAAGAATCTAATAAGGTATATAACAAATACTTACAACGTCTTGGCAAATATTTAGAAATGATGAAATTTTTTCTTAACAAGAAACAAAAATAACAGAGAATATCCTTACTCTAGAAAACACGCACAATTTATCAATATCTCTGTGATATGTGGTGCGGCTGTATAGCACTAAATGCGATCAATCCTTATAGAAGCCTAACAGCTTTGAACTATCGCATGTCCGTCATCTTAACTGTTCATAACTTTGCCATTAACGCGTTCAATTTAGAGAAATTCCTTTTTTAATCAATGATGTTACCAAAGCGGAATGATACCTCATTTGTCGATTTTGGTTTAATATGAAGGGTGAAAGATGGAACGTCTAAAAAAAACACCTTTTAGAAATAATATATATAATATATACAGAAAACTAAAATCAAAACTCTCTGATAGCTGGGCGAACAGCTGAAATATGCAAATTGCTGCGAAACTTCTTACATAACATTTAGGTTTCTTTCATTTTCAGGATGACAATTGCTACTAAAAAAAAAATCAGAACTGCAATTTAATAGATACCTGTCTGCACTTAACAGATTAAGATCACACCACACATCTTTGACTGATAGGGTGTCAAAGAGATTAAGCCCTTCAAAGAATGGAAACACTAATGGAAAGCAGCAACAGCCGTACAACTGTATTTCCTTTGATGGATGCTATTTGCTACTTTTGGCCTCTAATCTAAGATGATCGACAGAATTAAGATCAGGGCAGTAAAAAAAACTCCTGAGCGCAATAAAATTACAGTAACAATCACTGACTCTCGTATTTAGAAAATAATTTAATTTTAAAACCAACTTAAAAAAACTCAGGTCTTAAGTGTATTAACTACCATTGCCATATCGAAATGCTGGACAAACGATTAAATTGTTTCACTGAAGACGCGATGCTACTCATATTATTTGCGGGGTTCGTCCTAAAGAACAATAACATCTAATCGTTGACTCTGCATTATTTAAACAATGATAGTACGAGTTTACGGAGCATTCTTTCCAAAAGAACTTGTTATCTTAAATGTTGTAAAATCTGACCCAGAACGGCACCAGATAAAATGTAAGGTGATTTTCTTATCTTTCTGCACAGTCTCCCATAATACCTATTGTCACTTTATTGCTCTCTAGGCTTCTGAGATCACCTGCTGGTCAAGTCGTTAAAGCTATGAAAAGCCATCAAAGTTGCCGCCGAGAAAATATCTGACGCACTCACATGGAGAATGTCAACGCATTTCGTCTTTCTTACGCTATAGTGTAATTTAACTTAGTCGTCAACCCGAAGGTTGGTTGGATCCACTCGAAGGAGGCGTACTAAACCAGGAGATGACACGTAATTAAATTGCTTAAACGAGAGTTCTTAAAATGAGGTACAAACAGCAGAATTTACTTGGATCGTTACTTAAAATAATAATGAGGATGGACGAGATTATAGAAATATAGTAGGTAGCAGCACTGGAACCTTGCACTGTATAAGCAGGAACGCCACTGAGCTCTGTATTAATTGCGTGTGTTTCTTTCCCTTCTACCCTTGCTGGCGGTTATACGCCATGCCCATTTATTATCTTCTATCTATATCTTTAAAACGAAAACCGGATAAATTTGACCCATAAAAACTCAGAAACTACTGAGCAGATTTCGATGGAGTTTTCATCGTTGTAAAGTTTAGAATCTCAGTTGAGTTGTTTGGTATTTCTTATGTTTCAACGTTGCATGACGCAGGAGCGTTAAATGAAATTCTAAATGTATGGTGACAAATTTCAAAGATGGAACGACTATATTTTGCATAATTCGCAGTAAACACACAACTACAATGTCTCTGACCAAAGCCTTTAATGAAAGCAATAAAATCGGTCTCCAACAATAACTATTTTTCACATAAACAGAAATTGAAATATTCTTTCCTTTAATTCGGGATATTCAGTCTTTAAACGCCATAGATGGCCATATTGAATGCAAGAAACTAATAACGAAAAAACAACAGAAATTTTCTTTGATCACAATCCCTGTCAGCACAACTACAATGTCTCTGGCAATCGTCTTTAGCGTTCTGTGCACAATAAAATGGCGTCACAGTTTGATACTCCCTGAGATAATTCTCTCCCTGAGAGATTTTTTTTTTTCAAATCTGGTTTAGTTCTGAATATTTTATATGCAATTCTGATTTCCTGATATTCAGATGTATGGGTACGGAATATATTTTAATTTTGCACTACAGAGGCAGATGAAGCAGCATAATGAATTACATCTAATGTTTGATACAGTGAAAATTCGGTCAAAATCGATTCAGCAGTTTTCAGGTAATACTAGATTGTTCGTGAAATAAATGTGTCGTAACGTCTAACAAATATGTTTTAATTCTGAAAATCCATTCAAAATCTTTATTTTCTGCGCGATGCCGGAATAAACAGACACATTCGAGATACATTTTTATGTATGTGGTGTGTATTAATGCGCGTACGTTCCATGTTTTAATTTTCGAGCAGCAACATTAACAGATGTAATTAGGTTGAAATGCAAGCTGGACTAAAATGAAAATTGACATTCCATATCAAAGCATCAAAACCAGACCATTCTTAGAACCGTTTAGTTTAGTACCAGAAATGGCCTGTACGAAGTCAATGAACCTTTTGATGGGCATGAATATTTTTGGACGAATAAAAATAGTGTACGGCTAAAATCAACTTCAACCCACTCTTTTCTTGGTAAGGTGCGGATGAATCTAGGTTTGCTTTAATTCCGGAAATTGATAGAATGGTATACATTTCTCATTGCGTGAATGAAAATAGTGTATGGGTAAATCAACGCCAACTAGACCAGGCAATGCCGGGAACTCTGCTAGTTAATAATAAATATAAAATAAGACATTTACTTATGTTTATTTCGAGTTACAAAGAAAAATACTAATCCCATTTCATGAGCATCTCTGAAGATAGACAAGTTGGACTGCGAATTGAAAAATCAACTGAATTGTATGAAGTTCTTTACGGTGGTGGACCATTAAGTCACGGAAAAGTGATAGCTGTAATTAGTTTGTAATTGAGGACGAAAAGTTATGTTTGGTTTAACTATATGTTATTCATGAAAACATAATATAACAGGAAGAAAAGATGTGTGAGTGGAGACTTTCCCGGCGTAGTGATGAAATATAATCTTCACGGGTGTTCAGCCGGATGGTGTCAAAGTAACACGACGTTTCGACAGCAAGCTCGGCTGTCTTCATCAGGTATCGGTGTCTGCTGGCTGTCGTAAGCTGGCTGTCACCGCGTCGACTGACTTAGCTCCTCGACGCACCTCCTTATCTAGCTAAGGAGCTAAGTCAGTCGACGCGGTGACAGCCAGCTTACGACAGCCAGCAGACACCGATACCTGATGAAGACAGCCGAGCTTGCTGTCGAAACGTTGTGTTACTTCGACACCATCCGGCTGAACACCCGTGAAGATTATATTTCAGGAAGAAAAGAGTTTGAAAATTGTATCCTGAGAGATAATATCATAAGTAAACTAAGTTTAAAATGAGACTAACATGTTCTCGTCCTGGATAGAAGCGACCACAAAAACGGACTAGGCTAAAAGTATATTACTAACAATTATTTTAAGACCCGGTCAACGAAGTAAAAGTTCGATATTTGCGTAGAAAAGTAAAAACTGCTTAATCGTTTCTTTCTTGGAAGCTTTGCTGATTTTTTATCCTGTGTTGAGGTCAGGATAGTATTTAACACCATGAACGTGTTCTCCAGTTGATTGAGATAACTGACATTACGATTTGCACTTATTTCTTTGTTGGTCCTGGGTGGTGAGCGGTTATTTACCGATCTGATTTCTGGAATGTTCTGGTTCTGTTCCCTTTCTGGCGACTCATGATTGGGTTTTTTATGAGTTTAGGTAATCGCCTCAGGGACAAAGTTGGATCGATTATCTATGAAAGCCACGATCTACGTCGTCTCTTAACTTGTCAATAAGTCCATCCCATCTGTGAATACAGCGATGTAGACTGGCCTTAAAGCCGTATTAAAAGAATTACCCTCATCAGATCTTCAGCGGCAAGATGTGAATTTCTTTCTCTGGAATTGCGATTTCAGTTGAATGTCACTACGAACACTATCACACGTGACAAACTGCGTGTATATTAACAGCAGAACGCGAATCATCTTAAAGTGCAAACATAAGACAACTGATACAAAACGCTGACTTTTGAGATTAAAGCGAACAGGTTCAGGCTACGTGTCAGTCAAATGATGCAACTAGCATCCAATGCGTTCAACGTGTAAATAGAAATTTTTAATTAACATCAGTTCTACATCAGATGATAATGAATCTGCTATTTTATAGCTTTATCGTCAACATGTGCATATAAACAAGTGTGCGAAATTTCAGTCAAAATGTGTTGAAATTTCAGTAATCCCTTTTCTTTTTTAAAATAATCATTAAAATTTTACTACTATATTATCGCTTCCGGATGTCAGCAACCATCTTGGATGGCTATCTTATCTCTGTTCATTTGCGGTAGGATCAGTTGTCTTGGGGATCCAGGTTCTCAGATTTTTTTAACCAAGTAGTTCTTGTCCTACTAGCACTACTCCTTCCTGGCATTTTCCCTGTAGGCTGCAACAATTGGAAACGTCTGTTATTTCTCATGATGTTTCCAAGGTATTGTGGCTTCTGTGTTTTCACGATGATCAATATTTCCATATAATTTCTCTTTCTTCGAAGCACTTTAGCATTTGTGACGTGGCATGTCCATTGTATCGTCAATATTCTTCTATAGATGACATTTCAAAAGCCTCTAGCTTTATCTGACTGCTTTTTTAAGGCTTTAGTTTGCACTGTTGTTTCTAAAGTTTATTCAGTGTTTTGAAATATTTTTATCATGCTTCAATATCGTCCATTATAGTTTTAAAAAGTTCAGTTACACTGTCTCGAATTTTAAGTATTTATTTTAGACCATCGCTGTAAAACATCAGTCATCAGTTTATACTGTTTGTTAAAAATTCAGGATCTGATTTGATAAGCTTTTTGCTCAGATGGTAGAATGAACGTAGATTTTAATACCAATAAAAATATTAAAAAAAAAAAAGTTTGGACGCGATGGATACTACAGTTCTGAGAACAATAGCCCAGTGCTACTGTGTGGTACTGATAGGGCGTGACAAAACCGCTACGCTTGACCTAACTGGACACTGCCCAGTATTCGCGACAAATAAAAGTAGGCCGCACATTCGGCAGGACGCGGATTCACATCCCCATCCAGCCACCCTGATTTCTGTTTCCTATGATTTACCGAAATCACTCCACGTGAGTGCCGGGATGGTTGCTTCTACTGGCCTCGGCCAAATTCCTTCCCGTTCCTTGTCCCAAATCCTCTATCCCGTCTAATGTATTCGACAAGGCGTAAAGCCCTAAGCAAAAAAAAAATAGTAGGTGCAAAACGTAGTCCACTGAGTTCTGTCTATCTTAGAGACCTACGTATACCAATAAACAGCCATGCTTCCTACTTTCCTCCACTATGGATGATTAAACATAAATTACAAGAGTGATGGTAGGCAAGATTAACACTTAGGCCCTGGATTATCCTATCAGTGAATAGTGCGCATTGATTTATACTCACATACTCATACTACGTAGGTGCATGTAAAGACCTTGCTGCCACGAATGAACCTCCAAGTACGTTCAACGGTAAGTTTCGCATTCTATAGATATGTACAAAGATATAGTGACTGACAATATACCAAACTAATATCATTAGTATCTCAAAAGTCCAGGAAGGAACGGAACGTTTTTTCGTTTCTCAATATCCTCCTCTTGATAACTCAACTTCAGACGACAGAGCAGAACATTTTAGTGGCCAAAGTCTACCTACAGCTCTGTTCCACCACGTCGTTTATCGAAATTTGAGAAACTACTCTCCGCGTATCGTCAACCTCTTTTTATCTATTCAAGTTGTCAACCATGCGATATAACAACCATAGTAATAAGTATAGAAAGTAATAACAATAATAAGTAATAAAGTAGTAATAAGTATAAAATGACTGATGTAAATAATGTATGAATAGACACGGTGAAATGGCTTCAGCATGAGTATTAAATAAGCACATAAGAAAATTAAGTTGCTTAGTCTGTAAGGGGCATCGTAATGATCATTGCTGAGATTGGTTAAAAGGTTTGTGTATTCGTTGTTATGGAAAAAGTGTGTTAAGTTGAGTACGACGACTAAAGATTTTTTACAAAACGAGTAAAAGAATCTAATTACAAATGGTTAAATACAGTGGTGAAAATAAATGTTTTTAAGTTGAAAAAAAAAGCAGATAATTTTATGAGCAACGAGGCAGCTATCGTAGCCTACGTCATTTTGGTGATGAGTCCAAAATGCATTACATGCTACACCTAATAAAAAAATTAAATAAAACAATAACTTTGCAACCTGCAGAGGTGGTTGACAGTAGTTATCTACTTTTCTTTCTTCTCGGCTTAGTTAGAAGTTGGAATTGTAATTTCATGCTTCTCAGTACTTGATTATACTTTCCAATCCTGGCCTTTCTCTTTGGTTTTTCTCATCTGTTTTCCATGTAACAACCCTTTTATGTATTAACCCAGCATGCTGATGTCGTATTGAATTGACTATCTTCTCCTAGCGAATCACTCTTCTGTGACACTAAGTCTAAAAAGAAAGTGTTTTTTTTTTCGGTTCATTTTCACCTATAGTTCATGATCTTCTTTTAGTGCAATATTTTATATAGATAACTTGGAAAGATGTTTTCTAAGTTTCCAGCTAGTATTATTCAATGTAAACATCTATTAAACGCACTCTTAGTATAGATAATTTTGTTAATAATACATTTAGAGATTTTGTGGTTAGTTGTAATTGACAAAAAATGTTAGCAATATGGTTTATTTTTTCGTTTTTACTTTCCACAGATTCTTCCTCCACATTAAAAATACAAATTTCCACTGCATTTTTTTCTCCTGTTCATTATAAATGTTTTCCCATTTTCCTTTAGCCCATTTTCTGTTATTAATATCGAAAAAATTCAAAAAATCTGTCACCAAAACCACACGTCTGTCTAACAAAATATTCCTTGAAATTAATCCAGTTATTTTCTGATTTATTTCAAGATGTGATGCAGTTAATTAAAATGCTATTGCATGTTAAGAGTACACCATAAATAGGAAAATTACAGAAGACGTGCTACTGCGATCTAAAAACACGGCAGTTTGAAATAAAAGTTTAATACCTTATTAAGATTGACGTGTTTTAAGATCATATTACAGCCATATTCTGATTATAGTTTTGCATTTTCATGTAACCGTTTCAGCCTCAAAAATACGCAATTTACGAATATAGAGACAAAAAATATATATTTACATTTAACACTCGCACGAACATGCGTGTCTAATAACAGATTTTTAAGTTTAAGTTGAAATTTTGAAGGTGATATACACAAGCAAAATAATTCAGCACCTAAAGTTTAAAAAACAAAAATTAAACTTTGGAAACAAAATTACTCATCAGTCACAAAAATATCTGTAAAATATGAAACGACGTGAAAGAGAAAACCCCAGCAGATGTAAACAATCTCGCCAAGCGTCGCCCTGGCAACGCCGCGTCTTACTCAGCGAATAGGAATGCTTCCCGGTAAAACAAGCTCTTAACTGACTAGTTACAAGATTTGTAACGAGCAATATCGAACCTCAGAGAACTGATATTATAAAGATGCAACACATCCATTGTGTCTGATCCTTCACGTAATTAATTATTTTTACATAATATCGTAGCACTCTGGACTTAGCTTCACGTTAATTATAAAGGCATAACTCAAGTTTCTCACGCACAGCCTGTCATGAATTTTATAAAATTTAGTAAAGTATTAAAAAATAATCAACTGATGTTGTTCTATCGGCTTGGACAATGAAACAACATAAGTCAGCTATAAGCAAGAGGAAGTTATCTTAAAACAGTCATGTGTGTGTGTGTTAGTCAATTGGTACAACTATATTACATCCCTATATTCCAGTCTTCAGTTACATTTTTCAGAATTTTTTTCAACACAACGCGTTTTAGTGGAGTTAAAATTACAGGAACTTAATTGAACTAAAAAAGTGTGATTGGGAAAAGTAAATAAAAATTTCTTATATGAGGATAATATTTTTAGAGCGTGATGGGTACTGCATTCAAACATCTCTTCCCCGACTTAAAAATGTTTGCCAACTTCTACAAGTTTGAATGACTCGGATCGTTGTAATGAGCAACCTTTACACTTTCATCAGTCGCCAATACAAAAATAGTTACAAATTTTAAAATATTGGATAATGGGAAGGAGGTTTGCGCCGTCTTGTTCGGGATGCAGTGAATGTCCGGTTATCCGGGTGTAGCAGTGAATGATTGGTCATATAAGCAGATATATTCTACCCAATGAACCAGTTATTTCAAGTCAAATAAGGAAGGCATAAAAATACTTTGCAAGAGAACGGAAATTGGTGCAATATCCATTCTAAAACGGAGGCTGCAAAGTGAAAGATACAGATAACGTTGTAAATCCACATGCTTGCCAATCTCTCACTACTAGTTACACTTACACACAGCCGAATTAATATACGAATTTCATTGTCCCATGGTTCATATTAAATTAACCTGTTTTTAACGCTCATGATTGTCTTTTTAAAGGTTATGATTGTGTTAAAATCCTGCGTTGGCTAGAAGAAGCTGAAATATTGGTCCAGATATCAGTCGTTATAATATCGATTACCCTAAGCAACAAACCATCGATAGTAGGATACCAAAATCACCTGCCAATGGCGATAGCGCAAGTAGCTGTAGCACCGACTTCAATAGTGTAACATTTGAGATTTCCTAATCATCTTTTGCGGCTTTTACAAGAACGTAAAAGCACATCTGAAGAACTTACAGCGAACCGATTCATCCAAATCTGAAGAGATTAGCAAAACTTTTTTATTGGTGGCAGGTTGTGGTTGAATAACCGAGGTGTCTTCTTTGTAAATATATGCTACAGATACAACATCAACTACGATAGTATTTAGTGTGGCCGAGAGGCTGAGGAACACATGTAGAAACCGTGCTATTACTAGATTATGTTCATTTCTCAACAATATGCTACATGAAAAAACGAATCAGTGAAGGAGAAGCAGGCGTATATTGTGGAGGCTTCACTTTCGAGTACGTCCACCATCTGTTCTGTGTGCTGCACGAAGCATCCAAACGCTTTCGCCAAGCTGTGATGGCGGCAGCTGTGCGAAGCTTCTCGATCCGCTATCCAGTTGCGTCCGGTTCCCAGGTAAGGTCATCCGGCTGAGCGCGGGATAGCTTGACTGCAGAGAAAGTCGACGCAGCTCTGTCAAGGACACACTCATTGATAAGTGAAAGAGAAATGGGCTCTACCACCTCCAACACTTCAGTGGAGGTGATTTCAAGAAAAACTTTTGTTGTTAGATACAGTTTTCAAAAATGTCAGAAAAGCTCATGCTTTGTGGGGTTTGGAATATTTAGATCTGGTAGCTCTATCTCCATATATCATACGTTTACCAGGGGTTATGTAACAGTGCAAATTATTCTACATCCTTCATCAGTGATCAGCGCATGGGTTTATTTGCTATAGTCACTTCCGAAATTTTATTTTCGCAGCTAATCTCTTCATTTGATGGCACTGAATATTCCCACCTTCCAGTATTTCTTTGATTCATCACCGAGCCAAGCGGGTGAATGATTAACGCCCGAAGACTGCTTTCAGAAATGCATGGTTTTATCTCCGTCAAACCAAATTTTTATTTTCCAAGGTTCCCGAAATCACTCCATTCGATGCAGGGATAGCTCCTTCTAAGGACCTTGAACGAATTTCTTACCCATAATCCTCTACCGACTCTGTTGATCCCGACTTCGACGAGCCTTAAAAATCTTATTAAAAAAAATGTTCTTGCACTATTATTTTAACCAGGCCTTGATTCCTTTCTAAGTGTCCAAGCAACATCCCTCGCCTTCGTCTTAAGATACTACAGATTCGTTTTTATTCCCAATCAAAGCATTTGTTCTTGTGTAATCTACCCATCTATTCCTTAGCTTCTTCAGAGAACCATATCTGAGAGTATCAATTTTTTTCTTCCTAGTCTTCAGTCTACGTGAAATTACAGTACAATAGCACACTCCATGCAAAGGCCTTCATTATCTTCGTTCTTATATCTACTCCACTTTCGTGTGAAAGAAACAGTTCCCTCTCTTTACTGAAGTACGTTTCTCGATGATTTATTCTACTTTTTCTTTTTGCTTTCTGCCAGCAACTGTTATTTTGCTTCCCAAATAAGTGAGTTCTTCCACAGTCACTAGTGTTATCTTACGAGAATAATCTGTATGTGACCACCTATTTATTTACAAGAATCTTGTTTTTATTTCGCCCATGTGGTCGTTAGTGTGCGTTGTAAAGCGTTTGCCGTATGTTGTTTCAACAAGAAAGCGTAAACATTTGTAGCGTACTATCTTTGTAATCATTAATCTAAATTAAATTCCACAATCTCGTTTTGCTTATTGGACTGTTAACCTTTGATTTAATGGTTTATTAATGTTTACCCTATATTCTAACGCACTGTGTACCAGAAAACTGAAGAAATAAATTACCAAAATTACGTGGTCTAAAAGATAGTCGAAAGGGTGGAAGTTTAATTGTGTTGTAGCGTGGTCTATGGTGGGTATCTCGTTGAGAAGAAGTGTTCATCTGAAACTCGGTGTGATCTGTGACACCTATGATCTCGGTACGGAGGAATTTTTATTTCTTGCTACGTTTCCCAGTCATGTAGATTCATAAGACATAAAGCTAGGATATAAGCTTCCAAGCTGTAAAAACTCCTACCAAATTGGTTTGGTAGCATTTGAGTGATTCCTAAACAAATGTACAGACAGAATCAGCTGCCTTAACGATTAATAATAATAATATGCATATAAAATAATTTTATATTTTTCTCTGCATCTCAACCAACAATAAACCCCGTGGCATGTGCTGGACACGATCTTGATGAAGCAACAAACTAAGCCAATGAGGAGGGGGTGCATTTTGGTCACCAAGAGTGTTCAAAACAGCGTTCATTAGCAATAATACGGGCTTGAAAGCTTCGCCGCACATTTTGTAAAATCTTAGGGTGTCTTCCCACGTTTAGGTATCGGTCGTTTTTCGTGACAGCATCGATTAATAGTAATGACACCTCCTGAAAACACCAATATTCGAGACTTTTAACTAGATAAAACTTCTGACCACTCAATGAACTCTTCTGAAAGACAGAAGAAAGTACATGTATTTCTAGCTGAATAGTTGTTTTCCCCCCCCTACCCACCCTCCCTCTCATGCTTGATTTGTCTGGATCGTTGACATTCCAATTTACTGTATCCATCTACCTTTCTTTCTCTTCCACTACTGCGTAATTTTCTCTATCTTTTACACGGTTTCGTACTCACTCTATTTATCTGCTTCATAGTCATCTTCGAGATCTCTTTCCTTCTAAGTTAGACTTTTTTTTACAATAATTTCCACTCTTTCTCTTCATGTGGCCGCACCTCTGGAGAATAACTTGTCTAATTCAGGTTCCACATCTTCTGCTATTGTTACATGCTCATTTTGCAAATTATCCAGCCCAGTCCTTCCAGTTCCTCAAATTTTTAATCTCCTGTAACCACTTATGTTATTTTCTTCCACGATCCACACTTTGGTAAAAACATGGATTACCTACAACCTACAGCTTCTCATCTTCGTTTAAAACATCTGATTTTTTTTTTTTTTTTTTAATCTACATGAATTTAAGGAAAATCGACTCGCAAAATCAAAGAATTACAATAGAGTTATTGTAAGGTACACTGCATAAATTCCATTTAAGAATTTAATATTTCTTCTATGTAAAATACCGTTTACTTTTGAAATCAGAAGCAAATTTACAGCTGGCGTAGGCCATGACTGCTCGTTGCGTTTAATTAACAAACACTCATTTCGAAAAACGTTATCTGGGACTGAAGATGTTTATTTTTGTTATTAAATTTTTCCTTGCAGTTCAAATTCTACCATTCCGATTTAATAATTAAATCTTTGATTCATGCAAGATAAGTAAATTTACTCGATAAATCGTGACAATAATTTTACTGTTTTAAATCTGCTAAGATCATTGCATTATAATTTGTGAAAGAATGCAGCTAATATAATTTACACAAACTTAAACATGTCTTCAACTGTTCATTTTTGTTAGGTTCTATCACCACATATTGTATGAAGTCAGATTATACTCTTCATCCTATTTCGCGTTTCTTTGTTAAATTACTACAGCCTTACTAGCTAAAAAGGCCACAGACAATCGGTGACTCTGGTGTACACATTCATTAAAGCTAAGTTTAAATTACTAAATTGTGTCTATAAGTAACTGGAACTAAGCTGTTGTATAATGAGTCTGCTCTGTAGGTTTTCCGAGCTTCTTTAATGAGCTAAGACGACGATTCCACCGTTCTTAGAAAGGAGAAGCTGCACAAAAGATCACGCAATGTTTCCATTCCGTCGTCCATAAGCGTAGCAACTCTACGGCTGAACGTGCTCAAGGCCCTTACGGCTTTGTCTGTGGAGATTGCTGCTTTCCTCTGTTTCTGGTCAAGATTTCTTGCAGTTCTTAATGCCAGAGCTGACATCCCTTTGCGCATCCTTCCAATGTTTTACCGCACTTCCTTCCTCAACTGTTGTTAATTTGTGACATTTGTCAATGCATTTGAAATTTCTGTTTCATAGGAAAGGGATTTGTGACATAAAATGTCACACAACATAAGGAGCGTGTTACGCCTGGGCCTGGCATTCAAGAGAACGGTGGTTCCATCTCGGGCTCTATCACCCAGATTGAAAATTTCATTATTTCACTCCAGGTGAAGGCAGGAATAGCACCTTCCAAAGGCCTTGGCAGAATCCCTTTCTGTTCGTTGTCTCAATGTTCTCCTGACTCTATTTATACTGCTGTCGACGAAATGTGATATAACAAAGGTGAATGTAAGTAACTGGCTAATCGGTGAAAGGCAACGTGTAACTTTTTTTTTTTTTAACTGCTTTACGTTTCTCAACAGCGAGGTCTTTAGAGACGGGAAAGAATGGGGGCAAGGAATGGGAAGGAATTCGGCCATGGCCTTTTGAAGGAAGCATCCCGGCTTTTGCCTGGAGTGATTTGGGAAACCATGGAAAACCCAAATCTGGATGCCCGGACGGGGATTCGAACCGCCGTCCTCCCGAATGCGAGGCGAGAACGCTAACCGTTACACCGCCACGCTCGGTAACGTGTAACTGACAATGAAAAGATTCATCCTCTACTTGTCTACCACATTCGGATTGTAATGGTTACGTCTTGTTCGTCTGTCTACTCTGCCATTCTGTAAGAATGCAAAGTAGGCGTTGTTAGTGCATATTGGAGCCTCTATATTAATTGTAACAAAACATACATTCTATTGAATGAAGTACTATAGCAAGTACAATGGTGAGTTATTTATTAGAAGCAGATACAGGCTAATTTGAAACCCAACATGAATTCGTAGTTATGCTTATAGTTGAATAACAAAGCTAGGTGACAAAATGTTCAAAACAGATTCAAAATATCGAGATTGCAGGATGGTAATCTATGATATGAATAGGAATCAGGTGGTTATAATACAAGTAAAGAAGCATGATAGAACAACATCAGTTTTAAAGGATGTGAGAAAAAATTGTTTTCCTCCTGCCCTGGTACCGAATCGGTATGTGGAACGAGCGACAATGAAACGGAAAAACACTAAATAGGAACAAACGGTATAATACGATTTGCTGATAACTATGTGGCATTAGCAGAAAAGAGTGAGGATATTGAGGAATAATTAAATGGCGTGAATAAAATATTGGCAGTAAATTTGGGCTAAATATAAACCAAAAGAAGACAAAAGCAGCAGAACTAATAATAATAATAATAAGTCTAGAATAAGATGTAATAACAGAAACTAGATGACCCGTGCAAAAATTTCACAAATACGATGAACAGTAAGGTTGGTAATTTGTAGTAGGATGAAAGTAGAATCGCCTCAATTGTAGCGATTTTTATTTGTTTAGTATAACAGTGCGTAACAAAAGACAACGCCAGTGAAGCAGTTTATTAATATCTCTGTGATATGTGCTGCTGCTATCTAGTGGCTTGGATCTGAACTGTCTCAAACGCGCGACTTTCACAGTTATTACGTTTGTCCTTCAAGGGTCAAATTTCGAAAAATTCCTTTCTTAAAATGATACCTCATTAATCGATGCCGGTAAGATATCAAGGGAGATAAATGGCTCGTCACACCAAAATGCGTTGTAGTAACATTGATACTTTTGTCCTTTATGGGTCGAATTTTGAAAAATTTCATTCTTAATATATGATGTTACCAGAACGAAAATCGTAATCTTCAAAATTGTACTTCATTCATCAATTTTGGTTAGGAATACAAATAAATAAATGGTTCGTAGTAAAAAAAAAAAAAAAAAAAAAAAAAAAAAAAAAAAAAAAAAAAAAAAAAAAAAAAAAAAAAAACAACTTTTTGCCCTTTAAGAGTCAAATTTGGAAAAATTATTTTCTTAAAATATGATATAACTAAAAAACAACAATTGCAACAGCGGAGTAACACTTCCAAAAAGAGACTTTGTTAAAATAGAAATCATATGGTTCCGGAAATCACCGCGTGTATAGAAGTGAATCGTCTACTTTAAGAAAACCGCAAAGAAGTATATGTGAAGCATCAGCAATGTGCCCTGGAAAGATGTTTCTTTTTTTTCCCCCTTTTTTTTTTCTTATGGCATTTGGCAACGAAGGCCATACAGCCAGATCAATGTAATTTTGTAGTTTTTTTCAGTGTATATCGTATTTTCCAATGTATGGACGCCACAGGACATTCACACAGACACACAACACTTAAACATCCATGCCCGTGGCCGGATTCGAACCGGCGGCCTTCGGCACGCGGAGCTAGCACTCTAGCCCCTACGCTACCGAGGCCGGCGAGGAAAGATGTTGAAAATCAAGCTTACAGATAAAGTTCGACATGAACGTCTTTTGTAAATGATGGCTCAGGAAAAAAGTTTAACAGAAAGAATAATCAGGATGATTGACGATTAATTTCGTGGTGAAGGGATCAGTAGGAAGGTAAGGCCAGTACAGATAGGGAATGATATGGATACGTTAAGATGAATATAGCGAATAATAGACGACTATATCTAACACAGGAGACCGATTACAGAAAAAAATGCAATATTCTTACATTGTTTCCAACAGTATTTTCCATCATTTATGAAGTGATGTAGTACTTTCTTCATTCCTGAAGTCCCAAAACCCTGTTTACATTGATTTGGTTGTTATGGCGTGGGGAGTACGGCCGAGTGCAGCGACCTTTCAGCGTCTGAGTTGTGCAAGAGTAGCCGGTATGCAGGTCGGTGACCTTTGGCCGCTAGCCAGTCTCTCCGCTGCAGGTTAGTTTCCGCCAGCGCAGAACAAAGGTAGCAAGGCGGTGTTTATTTCCGGAACGGCGTTCCGTTACTCCAGCCAGAGACCGTAAGCTTCTTACCGCCAGAGTGTTCCCAATCCAGAGCATTGTTATGTGGGTCCTCGCCTGGGAATGGAATACCACTTGCTCGCCCTCCTTCTTTATGCTTCACAAGTTCTATTTACCGCCGCTGGTCTGCCTGACTTACTTCATCACAATGTGGGTGGCTCTAGGAATTTATTACAGTCAAGTAGACGGTGTGGTATCTTGTTTGTCAAACCTGTTTGCTGCTTGTCTTCAATATTTGGAACCACAAATATTAACAGCGTGACTGGTCGCCTGGTCATGTGTCGTCACCAGATAATGACACAAGAAAATTGTCCCTAAAGAATTATGACTGTATTCTGACAATATATTTAACGAACAATCACTATTACAGCAAAAAAATAAATTTACGGAGCGTAATAGGGAGTGGATTCTGGAGGACGCGGGTTTGAATTTCCCGTCAGGCAATCCCAATTTACATTTTCCATGGTTTCTACGAAATAATTTCAGGTGAATGTCGGGATGGTTCCTTCAAAATGACTTGGCAGAATTCCTTCTCGTCTCTGCCACCCCGTTCTTTCTTGCGAGAATGACCTCGACGTTGCCAAGGCATAAGGAAAAACATTAACTGATTGATTCTTCATCGACGCATTACCTGGGACACACAGAAGGGGTGTTCGATCACCTTTCGACTTACTACGCTTTCCCCCTTTACTGGACCTGCAATTTAGTGTATAATACAAAGCTGGATAGGTCATTAAGATCAAACTTCATTACCAATAAGATGTTGGCGCCAACAGGGCATAGAGTGCACAGAATAAATGCAGTTTGGTGTCTTAAATTACGAATTTAGTTTCTGTAAAAGACTAGTGCTCGTATCAGGTAGAGAACTTTTCTTAAGAGAAAAGTCAATAATAAAATTTACATAATTCCAATTCAAGATTGCTAATTATTCTGTAGAGAAATACCGTGCCGTGGATTTCTTTCTATTGGTGGAATCGACCAATAAACATCTCTTGTTGATTGATGTATTTGATGCATCTGAAACTGCCGTCCTATAGACTAAAACGTCATACAGTTATGCTACCTTCATGTTTGATAGTGATAAATCCCTTTTTTATCGCTCTGTCTGTTCGGTGTTATATTGCCACTCTTTCGTTATTCAGCTATCAGACAACTTTTTCATTCTCCACATAAACTTATTCTCTACATCATGCAGATGTGTTTACTGATTAGTAAGTGCCAAACACTCCAATGTTTTAAGTGATCACAGCGAGATGGTGTGTCTATTACGGTACGTCTATCTAGAAGAGTAATCCAAAACCTGTTCTCGGATGCAGCTGGACTCTCTTTATTTCTTACAACAACACTGTTTAATACACTTCCACGTAGCTATACTCTCAAGCTTGTTGCAAAGACGAGTAGACACTCCTTTTCTTCTTCTTCTTCTTCCTCACCACTTTTTCCCAACATTTTATGGTCGGCTGATTTCGATGAGTTTTACTAATAGTTGGCATGGTCACATGTGGAGCTTTGTCTGTACTGCTGTATGCCCTTGCTGATGCCAAGTATTTTAAAGAAGTGCAGATACTGTGTACATTAAAATGTTAAGTTTATTGTGGAATGTCCTAGAAAATTTCTTAATCCACACCTATATGAAAAGTTTAGAGATGATTGCAGACAAAGCTAATTCAATGTCGATCCCCAGCACTGCAAAGGATCTTAGCGACAGTTAACAGTTAACGATTCCTGATCGATTTGAATTTAAGACAAAAATTATATTTATTTTTGGTATCTTAACATTAGGGAAATGTTGGCTGTGGAGTTTGTTGTGGAATTCTAGGCATTCACACGCTACACTGGCGCCTGGTTATTTTAACATGTTGAAGCTTACATATTTATCAATAATATCGAACAGGAAAGATGATGTCATTTCTTTCATAAGATACCAATTTTTAGAGACTATAACTGAAAAGTGCAGTTTGAGATTTATAAGAATGTCTAAATTGCGTAAAAGCCAAGGTTCAAACAGAGGAAGGATTGAAACGTCGAAAGTAACGCTACATCGATCATTGAAGCAACGTAAACAAATAAAAAAAAGTAGGAAAATAGAGTGATATTGACTATAATTTTTTTTAGATGTGTTACTCATTTAAATACGTTTGCACTCTGTGTTAGTGCATCTTTAGGTTCCAAACGCTATAATTTAAATTACTTTACTATTTATCCGTATTTCTCGTATGGATGTTGTTACTTATCACCTCTTAGATTAATCTCTCAATTCTTACTTTAACTGGATGTGCTGCAAATTCACTGCACTTAAAATTCGTTTTCTATTACAATTTTAAACGTTTTCACTGCTTACATTCTTAGCTACCGTTCAGCGTTTTGTATTTTTACTCTGTCGTTATTGGGTACATCTCATCAACAAGAATTTTAAAATGTGTTTAACAATCAATCTGCCATAGAACGGGTAGCTTAATTTGTAACTTATAAATTAATTATGATTGTTGTTTAGCGTTAAATAGTAAAAATTAATAACTTCTTTCCTCTTCATTGGCCTTTTTGTGATGGGGAATATATAGCGAAGAGAAATGATTGCAGATTTTAAACTTTTTCAAATGAGTCATTATTTTTCGATATTACATTCTAGTAACGCCAAAATTATGGAATTTACCCAGTACGTGAAATCTGAGCTTGATTAACTTTAAAGTTTTTGATTCCTAAGCATTTACTGTTTCTCTCCAAAGTTAGTTTGTAGAATGATGTTTGAGCAAATCTTTTAAACCAGTAAATATGCGGTAGCAAATGGTATATACCTAACGTGACCATTTCATGTCACCGAGTGGGGCGGTGTAACGGTTAGCGTTCTCGCCTCGCATTCGGGAGGACGGCGGTTCGAATCCCCGTCCGGGCATCCAGATTTGGGTTTTCCATGGTTTCCCCAAATCACTCCAGGCAAATGCCGGGATGCTTCCTTCAAAAGGCCATGGCCGAATTCCTTCCCATTCCTTGCCCCCATCCTTGCCAACCATCCTTTCCCGTCTCTAAAGGCCTCGATGTTAAAAAGAGACTTAAAGCAGTTACAAAAAAATAAAATACATTTCATGACTGAGGAATTTTTTTTCTTCAGAGCGTGACGCCTGAGGAATTTTGTAAAAAAAGGTATTTTTTTATTAAAAAACGAAGAACACTTATAATATATATAATGTATTACATGTTATGTCAGTTATTTAGCCTTAGTGTCTAACATCTAAGGAGTAACTAGGCAGTTGTTTTGTATTTATCGGAGAAACAAATCAGTTTTAAAATGTCGCGTCTTGTTATCAACTAGGAATGGAGCTGATTACTTCATTTGTTGATATTAGTCTTGGTTTTGAATACTGCGACACTTAAATGTGTGTTTTCACTTGTCCATATTTTAATTATTGGAGTAAAAACTCTTTCGACAGGAGTGTTACTTCCAGACAGACATATTATGTACCGGTAGGCAATATTCGTAGATACACGAAAGTTCGTGCAGTTGGGTGTGTTAGCAGGGAAGTGTTGAAATAATTCCACCCAACTGTCTCAAGCAGCAACATTCTCAGCGTTCCAACTAATAATTTTTCTTTTTTATCTGTGACGTAGATAGAAATAAGGGAAAACACGTCGAACATTTCCATGTCTTGGTTGCTGTTAATAAATCCTTGAGTGATTAGCTATGGTCCATACTTCCACTCGATCGTCGCGCGGCAAAAACCGCATCGTCTGTTTTAGACCTTAATAGATATTTACAGTAACTTGTCGCTTTGTTTGCAAAAGCGGAACATTTTTACTCACACTGGTGACAACGGGACAGACAGCCTTGAAGCTGGACGTATGGTCACATTATATATAGGCTACCATTCATCCGTGTTTCTAACATGATTGTAAAAATAAATTTAAGATTATACATAAATCGTAGGCTGCATGATAACTTAAAAATGTATGCAGCATAAGACAGATTCGAACCATTTTCTTCTAGAAGTGTAATTCAATCTGATACGAGTTTTTTTATTTAAAATTGAACGATTTATTTATTATTACTCCCATTATTCGCTCGAACTGATTTCGAGAGCCAGACGAAAGGATTACTACTAAGGACTGCAATCCCGCGGGATCATCACGGGATTTGCGCCAATCCCGCGGGATCCGTGCGGGATTGGAACAAACAGTTTTTTAACGCATATATTTAAAACATAGTTACTTAAAACGTTAATAAATCAAATAATAATTAAATTAATAAATAATTTTTAATGTTAAATGATAAAAAATAACACTTAACAATATTTTGATTGGCAAAATGTCATTTAAAACTTTTTAGCATGTCTTAAGTGTATTTCGAGGTTTTACATTTTTGTTTTTTAATCTAAATAAATTTTTAAATAAATAATAAAAATGTAAAATATTGAGTCTTAGGTCATATTATGTGCCTTACAATGCATCACATAAGTTTCAAAATATGGTTTGCTTAATGGCCAAGTTTTTTTTTATTTTTATTTTTTTATTTTTTTTTATTCTAAATAAACGTTCCACAACACCGAGAAAAACATTCCACTTCACAAAGTGAAGTTGAATATACTCTGTAAAGTGTAGACTTGGTTCAGAACAAGATCTCATAACTTTTTGTCACTGCACAAGCACGAAACTTGGCCTTTTTTTGCGTGATTCATTATTATATCTCCTGATTCCTTGATTGATATTACAGTTGATTCAATGTTATTAAAAGAAACTACTCACCAACACGTAAACTGTCAAATATTTCAGATTTACTGGCGTAACGACGTTTTTAGAGTGGAAATTATTATTTTTTAGTAAGAAAGGAGGCTTTCTCGGAGAATGATTGCAGTGAAGCCCTCATAGGTTGTATCTCCGGATTTCATTGCAAACACACGAAATTACACACGTGAGGTAGACGGTGGAGGCAGCCATCGAAGTATAGTGCTCCTACAACACAATTCGTCGATACAGCCGTCAAAATTTCATTATAACTTTTTTTACCTTTAGTCGAAATAATAACAATGAGAAGAGAGATTAATCGAAAGCCTGAGCGGCACATGTAAGCAGGTGGCTTTCGTCAAAGAAACGCATTGAGGCAGCGGCGAAAACAACAATAAGTCAAAGGATATACAATTTTCTTTTGATAGCTATTAAATAAATAGGTACGCGATCGTTAAAATCATTATAACATTAGTTTCATATCAAGGAATAATCAAATTTTCAGCCGCAAATTAGGAAATTGTCACAATTACTTTATCTGCAAATACAGAAAATGGGAATAATGAAACTGTGAACAAAAAGATGTAACCGTGTAGTTCAGATAACGTGTGCGACACTTAAAAAATAATTATATAGTTAGAAAATCGTACTAAATAAGCAACATAACTCAAATTACACAAATGTTTATTCGAAACAAACGTAAGTTTTGATGAATACGTAAAAGTGTATTTATTTACTTACGAATGACGAAGGTTGACAAAAACAAACGCTTGTCCACAAGAGTCAAATGCCAACTGGAAGGGTACATGCAAACAGTGCAAAATATCCGACAGAGACCGAGTGGGGCAGCGAGTCACGCAGACTGAAACGCGTTTCCGCCGGATTTTGCGGATTGCGGATCCGCTTAATTTTGTGCGGGATCCGCCAGACTGTCTAATTATGCGGGATCCCGCGGGATTGCGGGATCCCGCTTTGCTGGATTGCAATCCCTAATTACTACTGTTGGCTGTATTTATTGTCAATATGGAGAGATAATGCATTTTGATGCTTCAGAAAACCCAGATAACTAGATGATTTAGGAGTTTGGTAAGTTTTAATATCCACGTATTCTGTCCGTTATTGTCACTTCAAACTAATTTTCAGTTTAACTCTATGCAGAAAACAGAGCAAATTGGCACTGCGCCCATCTTTCGCTATGTTGTTGGCAACACTGCTTAGCCTGTGGTCCCATCCACTTTGTTTCCTATTTGCTCCGACGTCTTGTATCTGAAGCTGATGTCGGCAGCGGATTCATTTCGCCTTTGTCTTATTTAGAACTGTACGGCATGTTATAACGTCGTTAAGCTGTCCTCGTAAATATTGTTTCACTTCGAGTCTGCTGTTTTTGAAAATTTGGAATAACTCAGCGCTTTTAAAATTACACTCCAGTTAAAGCATAAATAATATCTAAGATATTGCCTTCTTGCGTACAACCCTTCGCTCCGTACGTATAAAAATATTTGCAACAGAAGATCTTTTGCTGTCCTTAACCATAAAAGACATTTAACTGCGTAAATTTTAATTTGAGATTTTATACAATCTTTCCGTTTAACGTTAAGAGTTTTGTTTTTTGTTCAAAACTACTACCATCAGAAAAAAATCTTCATTGTGATTGAAAATAAGGTTAACTGCTTCCATGGCTCAAGGAAAAGAGAACCTCAAAGGGTGAAATAGGCAAAAAATGTGTAATGCGCGCTGATAGATACGATTACGCAAATTACTCACTTTGACGTCTCGAGACGATTTTGAGTCAGAATTTGGCATGGCTGCCGCCTTCTTCACTAAAATTCATCATGTCATTCTGGTCCAGGTTGCATTTCAACCTAATTACATCATGCTTATGCACATTACTGACTTAGCGGTAATAGACGTCTCTACCTTACTTCCATCAAAATCCATTATGCACGATGGAATGTTAGCAGTCATTCTGGTCCTGGCTGCATTTCAACCTAACATCGACCCTTAATAGTACAGCTCCTTAAAATTCAGCATGTGTACCACCTGCATAAGAGCACATTCACGATAATGATGGGTCAATTACTACACTGTGTAGGTTATGGTTTATTTACAAAAAACATACCAATAAATTAAATGATTTTGGGGAGGAGTGTAACCTTCAATGTTTCAACGAATCACAAAACTACATAAAAAAAAGAAAATAGTAACATAATTACGGTTTGGTTAAAAACAACAACAAATTTTTACTTTAAGATTTAAACTTCTGTGTTATCTGGGTGCGGGCAGTGCACCCGCCAAGTCGACACTGCTTAGGTCTTATTGTGGCTACATGCTTTAAATTTATATTATTCACAGATATCAACAAAATTAGCAAATATACAAAATTTTGTTTCGTTCCTTTGCTTGGTTTGGATGGTATTCATATGCGCGTTCCACCGTTTTTGTCACTGACTGAATGATGATCATTAAAACTTTAAGGTAGCATAGAAAGCTGAAATTCGCTACACAGATAAAGTTTTACATCCAGACTATAAGTCTAAAATTGTAAATAACTGGTGAAATATTAATTTTGATTTGACGTAAAGCTTAAAAATAAATCAAAATTAATATTTCACCAGTTATTTACATTTTCATGTAATTACATATTTATCTTTTACATCTTAAGTTTATGTCGTCAATAAATATTCTATAATTTCTGTTACTCTTATTCGAGGCTGCTCTTATTAATCAAGAACACCGATTAAATGTTAATTTTATGAACTAGAAATAAATTACAGTTTTACTATTTCTGGAAATGTAGTCTATTGTAACAGAAAACCAGAAATTAAAAGCAGAAAACCATGAACACTAATCAAAAGGTAATTACTTAATATAATATAAAAAAGCCGTAAACATGTGTGCGCCTTGAGTCATCATGTAATAGGTTTATATCACATCAGTATATCTCGACTAAAGTTTGGGCATGCACGCTTCAAGAAGCATCTATATAGGATCGGTGTGGTAGACGATCCATACTGTGAATGTGGTCAGGAGCAAGACGTCAACCATTTATTCTTTGTATAACCACTAAAAAAAGATATATCCGACAACCTTACTAAGAAACTGGTGCAGCTAGGACAGCAACTACCGACAAATGTTTCTACTCTGTTAGCCACTAACAAATACAAAATCTGTTACCTCATGTACGATCTCTCACGAAAAATTAAACTGGAATTATAAAAACAGCTGTATTAATAATTGTAACAGACTAACCATATCATTTCAAGGTTCACTATGTATTATTAAAATTTTATTGTATGTTTTGTACCCTGTAATTCTGATATTTTAATATACAGAATGTAGTAAACAATTTGTCGCTTTAACGTGTACAGTGGATTAGGTAACTGGTCACGTGAATGTATCTAATCATGTAAATAGAAAATGGCTATATGACCTACAGGGCTGAAGGGAAAATAAAACAAACAAAAAAATAGATTTATATCAACTGAGGACCTTAAAAAAATAACTTAGGAATTTTAGGGGAGTGCATGATGTATGGTTAAGATAATCTAACAAGATAATATGTAATTGGTTCACATTCTATTCTTCTAAAAATTAATGTGTAAAAAAAAAAAAAAAAAAAAAAAAAAAAAAAGTTATTCCCCAGTCATGGAAAAAAAGGTTCATCCAGCTTATTAAATAATTATCTACGTTCTCTTGCGCAGATTGCGTAATTTCAACTTTACATTTATTTCCTCTACGATTCGTATTATATGAAAGTTTTACTTCAGCTTTCGGTGTACATCTTACAATTTATACGAGACAGGATTTAGCCCATTGATACAATACGACACGCCTCGTTGGCAGAGATCAGTGAGACTTGGCTTGCGGTCAGCTAGCGCGAGTTCCGGTGATGGTAGGGATTTTATTCCTTCGGAACGTAGCCAACAGTTTACAAGAGATGGCAGTGCACAATTCCTAACCACCAAGTTGTGTGCCAAATGGCTGTTAAATTCCAACCCTGACCGCATCGAGAATAGATTAAGGACATACGACACATTTTGATAGTGGTTCTTCTGTCAGGTGGGATATTATAATCTTGACGCTCCCTTTAAGATTTTTGGAAGGTTAAGGCGGGAATCAGCACGTACCGGATTTCACACTTTTTTATTCGTGAGAGAATTACATTCCCTTGGGATACCCTTTGAGTCTTCACTGCAATTGTGTCCCGTTGCATTTTTCATCCACGTGCCATTGAACATTCTTATTCATGTGCCTTCTCAAGACATATCTTATTTCATATTGAATAATTTTTCTGTAATAAATTTCATTTTGATTATAAAGCTGCAACACAATGTCTGTGAAACCAGAGACGTAAGGTTGACAGTGCCGCCTCAATGGAAGGAGACTCTTTGGATATTGGATAAAGTTTTCGAGTGCATTGAATGGAAGACTGAAGCAAATCGCAAGAGAATTGTGAAATGACTAGAAAGATTATTGTATTATTTTTGGTTTGTAAAATATATTTCACGTAAAGAAACTGTAAGATTCAATAATGTAAATGCGTTCATCTTCACATACACAACTCAAAACAACAAATTACTCTTAAAAGCATTCACCATTGTCATCTAAACAGATACAACAACTTCTATGTAACGAGATCTACTGCAGCAGAATCAAAACAACTTGTGATCATACATACATGCATTCAGCAATACATGGTAAGGAAATTAATCCATTCTTTAAACTTATTTTGTGATCAACAATTCAAATTTCATATTAAAATCGAGAATTAAAAGTGTAGATAAGATTATTTTGCTTGAGACTCTTCTTCATCGTCAATCGCACAGTCTGAAACGATTTACATAAAAAACAAATAATTAACAGTAAAAACTAGGATAGAACTTTATTCGCCATATATATTGGTGTCTGAAGTGAGCTTCCAAAGAAATCAAACAGCAAGGGCCATGAAGAGAGTAGCAGTCAGGACGAAGTCGTGAACAATAGGCACGAACCAGCCTGGCAGCTGCTTCAAATCATTTTCTCTTTGCCCAGATACAGTATAGCTCTGTAAAGAAAGTGCCATCAGTCGAGAGCTCAGTCCATTTCAGTATATCTGCGTATGCAGAAGCCAGTTTTGAATTTTATGATACATCGTTTACCCGTGTTTACGAAATGATAGTGGAATTAACATAATATATGACGATTGCTACTATTATGGGCTATGGTGAACGTTCTAATATTTTAAGACATCTGAATGCCGGCTTTCCCTCTAGCGGGGTCCGAGTGAACGATTACTAACGGAATGTCCATAAACTACGTGGCTTGGTCTAGGGGAGGGGGAGGGGTAAAGTTACTTTGGGCTACGTGGGAGGAGGGGAGGGTTCGAAGCCAGGCCACGTAGCTTTCCATTCATATTATTTTTCACAGTTAAAATGAGGTTCAGAACACACAACAGCATGTGAACATTTATTTCCTTCGATTAATTATCTTTGTATGTAAATTAGAATAGTCTGAAAAGAGAAAACACTGCAACATGCCTTCTGGAATCAATACTAGAAAAAGCTACGTGCTACGTGGCGGGAGGAGGGTAGACGCAAAAGTCACGAAGGGCTACGTGCGGGGAGGGCAGTTCACAAAATGCCAAAATGGAGCTACGTGGCATATCAACTCTCCCTAAGGTACATATCCGCCGAGTGGGGTAGGTGGAGGCAAGAAAGAAATTTAGTTCCAACTAGATGCATTTCAGCTCGGTATTGTATTTTAAGCTGTTATCACACAACCAGAACAAATACAAGAGGGAAGAAATCAAACAGCAAGGGCCATGAAGAGAGTAGCAGTCAGCACGAAGTCGTGAACAATAGGCACGAACCAGCCTGGCAGCTGCTTCAAATCATTTTCTCTTTGCCCAGATACAGTATAGCTCTGTAAAGAAAGTGCCATCAGTCGAGAGCTCAGTCCATTTCAGTATATCTGCGTATGCAGAAGCCAGTTTTGAATTTTATGATACATCGTTTACCCGTGTTTACGAAATGATAGTGGAATTAACATAATATATGACGATTGCTACTATTATGGGCTATGGTGAACGTTCTAATATTTTAAGACATCTGAATGCCGGCTTTCCCTCTAGCGGGGTCCGAGTGAACGATTACTAACGGAATGTCCATAAACTACGTGGCTTGGTCTAGGGGAGGGGGAGGGGTAACTTTGGGCTACGTGGGAGGAGGGGAGGGTTCGAAGCCAGGCCACGTAGCTTTCCATTCATATTATTTTTCACAGTTAAAATGAGGTTCAGAACACACAACAGCATGTGAACATTTATTTCCTTCGATTAATTATCTTTGTATGTAAATTAGAATAGTCTGAAAAGAGAAAACACTGCAACATGCCTTCTGGAATCAATACTAGAAAAAAGCTACGTGCTACGTGGCGGGAGGAGGGTAGACGCAAAAGTCACGAAGGGCTACGTGCGGGGAGGGCAGTTCACAAAATGCCAAAATGGAGCTACGTGGCATATCAACTCTCCCTAAGGTACATATCCGCCGAGTGGGGTAGGTGGAGGCAAGAAAGAAATTTAGTTCCAACTAGATGCATTTCAGCTCGGTATTGTATTTTAAGCTGTTATCACACAACCAGAACAAATACAAGAGGGATGATCAGTAACTAGCCTGTAGCTAAACGTGTATATTTTATTTCATACAACCAATATATCCAACTGACAGCACATATACTAGGGTTTTTTTTCGATATTGTCTCCATTTCGGTTTAGGCATTTGTCGCATCGTATGATGATTTTGAATATTCCCTCCTGGTTAAAATCCTGTCCTTGACTGTTCTGCCACGTTATTGCGAAGTGTTTCACCTCCTCGTCTGAAGTGAATCGTTGGGATTATAGATTCTCCTTCAAGTGAGAAAAAGGCTTGGAGCGACCTCCGGGCTGTAGGGAGGATGACGAGTGCCATGCTGGGTTGGCCACTGCGATCCTTGACGGTGACGTTTTCTCTTCCGGCCGCAAACGTTCGACACCATTCTGTGACATGCTGCCGAGACGTTACAATCTCTCCGTAAACCTCTACCAGATGACGGTGAATTTCAGGCGCGGTTACGTCTTTCGCCGTCGGAAATCCAATAACTGAGCGGATTTCTTCGTAAGACCAGTTTTCCAAACGATTAGTCATTTGTGTTTATGTGCAACTAGCGCTGAAGGTGCCGGATCGTTGAAACTTTGCACAGTTACTAACCGCATGCCTTAGAATTAACACACGCTACTAATTTGTCTCCAACGGACTACACTCCAGGCATATCGGCCGAGTAACCTTATTTTCTGATCCCCCCTCGAAACTGAGCGCTCGATAGTGAACGCACAACTTCGGTAAACAGTAACACTATCACGATTTAATCTGGGTATACTACTCACAGAACGCCGTTAAAAACACTTGATTTTTCTGATTACATCTGTTTCATATAATGTGACCAGTTAAGTCCAGTGAAAATGCCAAAAATGCTTAGAAATTATTTTACGCAACAAATTAATTACTGAGACAAAACACGCCATCAAACCAACGTCTTGACACTAGGAAATCAGGTATTATTCCCTGAATTAGCTTGATATTAAAGCTTACCTTACTTATAAGGCAGTCACATCTTCAGCTAATCCACTATTCATCCTATTATACAGTATTTCTTTGCAGTCTATAATGTTAAGCTGTGTTGTTGCGTACCATTACGGCTTTACTGAATAAAATTGAGGCACTTACACCATCTACCTAACCCACTTCCTCGTTTTTTTTGTTTGTTTTAGAGAGATGATTGCAGTGACACCCACTAGTGAGAAAAACAACTGATCACAATTGACTAGCACGAAATGAGCACCATGTCAGAATGAGCGTAATAGACGCTAAAGCGAGCGTATAGAATGAATACCAGAAGTCAGTAAATGTCTGGAGTAAATAAGATATTTACATGCTCCCAGTAATGGTTCGCTTTGGAAATTCAATGGGAGATGCCGTTTAAACTACATCTCTTGGGATTGTCAAGATTCTTTCCGCAAGATTATCTGTTTTCTAATGGCTAATTCCGCATATAACCTCTCTCTAGGGACAAAAAACAGGGAAAGTAATTGTTTTAGGTTTACAACTCTACCATTCCTCTACCGAATGTAGAAAACTTTTGTAATGATGATCAAAAAATCGCTGTATCAGAACCTATTTACTACCGACAACCCTATATATTACAGGTATTTCTCCTGTCAACATATAATTTCTCAACTAGTGAAAGGATTACGGCGATCAAATGGCTAGGATTTTTTCTCCGACTTTTGGTATAGCATACTCAGTTTACATTAAAACCTTATTTCGTTTGAAATTTAAGTTTAAATTGGCTCTTCGGACGGCCGGGGCTAGGTTTACCTCACCACCGCCTGCGTAGACGTGATGCAACCATCCGTGCACAACATTCATTGTGGTAGCGGCTACTTCAGGGGTTAGTTGTAGCCGAGATTATGTAATTACCATATAAACAATAGTTTTGTTTCCATTAGCAAAAATGACAAATAAAAAGTTATGACATCAAATTTTGTTTATAAACAGTTATTTTAAATTATAAATCCGTTCATATTGATAAACTCTCTTTGCTTTTCTGTTTATGTATTACGCTGAATATTTAATTGCGTCAATAGAAGACAGTGTCTTATTATTAATGTTTTGGGTATGATGATGGTTGAATATACTAAATTTCCACATTAGTTCACTGGTATATTTTTACTATTGCAAACCTGTAACGGTTTGGCTTCTGTTTGTTTCGCCATTACGAATAAACTACCGAATAGTTCTTGATTTTGTTTTCACACTTTCAAGGATTCTGGTGTGTCTTGATATTTAAGATATATTTTATGACGCCGCAGTAGGAAATTAAAATTTCTTCTGTACTTCGAACCTTTTTATCATAACTTAAAAACTGTAGAGTCGATTCTAACTTAAAATCAGAGGTATGTTCCATTAAGCTACATAAACTGACGATGAAGCACCAAATTAAAATTTGTCCCTAATATCATATTCTCTTGCAAACAATTCGCATAACGTGCAAACTAGTTGAGCAGACATTGATGGGGTTTCTAAAGTTTATGGTGTTTTTCTTCACGTTACCTTACCAAGGATTCTGGCAGAAAATTAATATCTGATTAAAACGGTAACAAATAAATATGACGTTATACCAATCCCATCTACCGGTTCTTTCTACAAGTACCAGGTATTCATTTTCTAACCTCGGCAATAGTGTAGTGAAGCCGTATAGTTAAATCGATAACAAATTTATCGATTCTCAAACAAGGTTAAAGAAGAGGAGAGTTGTTGATAACTAAAAAATTTGTTGTTAAATATGACATTTTTATGTTAGGAGAATGAATACTGTAATTGGGAAAATACTCATAAACAGTAATATTTAAAAATGTTTAGATAAATTTCTCACTGATAACCGTGTTTTCAACACTAAAGACCCAAAAATGTGTATTACGTTTTCACAACGTAACTTAGTGGTTGATTCCACTATCCGTTAGTGACAAAGACTGTATATAATTTTTCTGACTCGCCTGTAGGTGCTGCTATGAGTAATTTAATCAGGTAACGAATTTGTTTAACCTGAATTTTCTGAAAATAAAAGTCTGAAGTATACACCTCACATCTGAATAAACCTACGATACAGATACATTGCTGGCAAAAGAAGAAACAATTACATTTATTATTCTATTTATAATTAATGTAATATCTAGTCCATTAGGATGAAATCTTCGGAAATCCAGTTACTTCGTTTAATTTCTCAGGCTCTGACCTGGCATCTGAGAAGTCGCGTGTTCAAATCCTCGTCCGGCCATCCAGATTTCGGCTTTCAGTGGTTTGCTGAAATCACTCAAGGTGAAAATTGAGATGATTCCTTCAGAAGGCAATGGCTGAATTCCTTTCGACTCCTCATCTCCAAAACCTCTCCAGCTTCTAATGACCTCGAAGTCGGAAATATCAAAGCACCAAAAAATAATAGATTACTACTCTGTTTCCCTTATATTAGATGAATATATGAATTAGTAATATTAATAATAATTAGGTAACACCGTCCACTGGTGTAATTTACCAGCATTTCAACTGGGCGTTGCCTTGACCTGTTTCTGCGGAGGTATATCAAGAACCATCTTTGCACAATACCACTTACAAGATGTTGTCTGCGGCAGCGGCCGTATATGGCAGAAGCGCCAGCACTGTTTCACAAACTACGAAGTAATATGGTAGACTGGCTGCAACAAAAAGGCAATAAATATCTCATGTATTAATATAAACAGCGAAAACTCACTGGCTAAATTACTTCAGTTACCCTTTGTCACCCTTGGAGTGGAAAAGAGGTCATTCAAGTCAGGAAAGTCTTGTTAGATGCGAAGAGTTTAATACAATTTTTATATTTATTGAAAATATAAGATGAAACATGTAATTTTACGTGAAAACATCCAGGAGCATGTTTCTGTTAAGAAGAAATTTTCCTCAGATGAAAAACTTGAAGTACATCACTGTATTCTATAAAGTTAAGAACATGGAACAAATGGTGTGAAAAAAGAGGAAACACCAATAATGAATGCGTAAATCCTGTACAAAAGCCTGACTAAGGAAGTAGCCTAATAATGCGTTTCGTTTCAGTCGAAACTTATTTTTCTTTTAAACACAATCCCTCATTACAGTGTTTAGATTTTCCAAATTGTATCTACAGTTTATCATGGAACCCGAAACATGGAGCGTCGTAGCATACTCATATAGATAAAGCAAAGCCCATAGAAATTACTGCCCACGATATGAACCCTGAACCCTGGACCCCCAATATTTAAGGGGAACCACAAAGGTTGCAGCTTGATCTTAGAAGAACAAGAAGACGATTAATATGTGCGGTCTTAATTTCTTACACAGTATCTTTCCTTGCCAATTATTGTTATTGTATTCCAATTTACAGAAGATAAAGTAAATGCAGCAATATTACTCAAATAAGGATATCGAAGGATTCAAGCCATCTTCTGGCGACCGGTCCAATTTGGTGAAGGGTTATCAGGCTTCTGGGTATACTTCTGTTTGGACAGTTCACTGTAGTGTGGTCGGTTGTATTAGTGTTTCCACATTCACATAGCGCATCTTATGTGCTACTGCGTCGCACTCGACGTTTCTTGTGTGAAACTTGTTAATCTGGGACCAAAGTCGACTAGACTAGTCGAACCCTCAGACTCAGGTCGCAGACCTGTTATAAGTTGACAGTTATGTGGGCTGTTTGCTTCCAACTCCCTCCTCCACTCCACTGAAAGGTCAAAGTCATTATTCCTCAGCTTAGCTGCCTCTACATAGGCTAGTCTCTATGATTTTACTCCTTTTCGAGGAAGGTCTTGAAGGTCAGTATGGAGAGGCATCGTGGTATTTTCTTCCAGTCTTAAAGCAGCACTGATTTTATCCGTCAGTGTGGTGGAGAAATGTTTGAAATTACTGGCAGCCAGGATACTGGGATAGACCTAGTGAAGTCACTCACTGATCTCATAGCGCTGTTGAGCTTAGTGTCAACTTTGGCTGTATGAGCACTACCTAGCTAGACGGAGCAACAGTATTATGCCACGTTTCTGGTAAATAGATATTCATCAAGTGAAATGTAATTACTGTGGTTCATATTTTTTAAATCGATAATTCGGTTTCCTGTCGACACGCTGTAAACAAATTGATTGACTCATGGCTGAAAAAGCTCTCATCAGCTTTTTAAATTGTTTCGCAGTTGAATTCACTTTTAATAAAAACTAGCAGAGTTCCCGGCGTTGCGCGGTACGATCTAGGTTGATTCAGACACAGTAAATATTGAAGTTCATAACAGAAGTCAGTTTTTTGCACTTGTGAAACAAATTTCATGTCAGTCACTCCATTTCCTATACGTGTTTAAACTGCTAACCCCCGGAGTAGTAGAAAGAAGATGGGGTTGGCAATATTTCTGCAATATTTTTAGCCATCCTATCAGGAACATGTGTACTAAGGTTCATCGTAATAACCACAGCGATTCGTGCAATCATAAAGCAATTATTTTTTCAGGAAATGTGGTAAAGACAGAATCCCTCAACAATAAATTATAAAAATACTGTTATGTCAACACTAAAGTTTTTAAACATTTCACGTTCAAACCCATCAGATATGCATTACTTACTATTAACAACGAATTTAATTTAATTTCCACACATCAGAGATTGTAGCTGTGCGGCCTGAGATCGTAGTTTCCAAAAGCAAACAATTTCTCGGAATGTTCTACACTAAAGGTTTTAAGCAGTTCACTTTCATATTCAAACCCATCAAATATGCATTACTTACTGTCAACATCGAATATAATTTCACTTCCTAACAGCAGAGATTGTAGCAATGCGGCCTCAGATAGTAACTTCAAGAAGCAAAGAAGATATCGAATGATTTTTCATTATATTATTAAAATTAATTTACATATTTTCAACTTTACGTTGTTTCCTCTTCGCATTCAATACGGCCATCTATGGGGTTTAAAGACTAAACACAAAAATTTAAGAAAGGAAACGTTAAGTGCTATAATATGGCTATTATTTTTTTACGTTGTATGGCGTAGGCATAGTATTTCTGCTATTTAAGGCAGTACGTTCATATTTACTGCTCCGGCTTTATGTTACGTAGAAGGATAACACATACCAAACAATTCAGTTGAGATTCTAATCTTTAAAACCGTGAAAACCCTATCGAAATCTGCGCAGTAGTTTTTGAGTTTTTCTGGTACAAATATACCCGGTTTTCGTTTTATAGATATAGAAGAGTTGTTCTGTGCTTACAAAAACTTTTATTTGACTAATTTGTGCCAAACTAAACTTTTGACTGCTTTCCGAAAGCTTTCAAGTGGTGCTTGTTCCTGTTTATCAAACAATGCTATCAACTTTTGAATTTGTTTTCTCTGTTGTGGGCTTAATTCAAAACATACTTTAAACGTAAATGACCCTCGTTTTAACACCAGTAAACAATTAGCATGTTGAAAATTAGGGACAAGTTTTTCAACAAATTGCCTCTCATTAATCTGTAATACAATTCTACGGTTCTGAAACTGAGTGAACGTTTTCCAAGTCATTAAAGTAGAACCTTGCAAAAATCACTGAATAACGTTCTGAAGGCACAAATTATATCATACATGTGGATCAACTTTTTATATATTTACGCTGATAACTCTTGTACTTGGAATACCTCTTATCCAATATGTTTACAAGTATTAAATCTGATTGACAAAATATTTTAAGGCATTGTAAAAAAAATTAGGAATTAAAAGTAAGAAGCAATGCTGCTATTTGCATTAAATGGCTAATGTAACATATTTGGCATGAAACGAAAACACATTCGACTAACGAAGAAAGGTTTTGCTGTTAAGAAATTCATACTTACTGGTTTGTCAGTTGCGATGGTATTGCATCAGATGACATAATATTTTGTGTTACATTATGTTTTTCGAAACAATTTATGCATTGGTTAAAATAAGTAAGGCGAGACTAAGGAAATCTGTGCCAACCCAGCAAGTAAAATAACTCGCTTAAGCGGAAAAATTTCATCTGGGGAAGCTACAACGGATAAATAAACATGGGTAAACAGTTAGCGGAGCGTTCAAAGTTTTAAGCTGATGCTGATTGGAATATAACTTTCACTGATTCGCTACATACTCAGGATGACATCGGCGACAACTGGTGCTTCCATAACATTATCTGGCAGCGAACCGATGAAGATTACATTTCAATAGTACGCCGATAAAGTCTTCGTTCACATATTAATTATAACTATCTCCCTTACCCTGTGATACAGGGTTGATAGCTGTCTTAGAGAGAGAGTTACTCCTCATTGTCAGCTTTACTGCAATATTTCAACTGAAGTTGTTTTCCCTTGCCTTCCTCAGTGATTTATTGATTTGTGTGAATGTGTCTTGTGGATATGTGTATGTTTAGTGCAGCGTGTTGTAAATGAAATGAAGATGAAGTAAGTAAGAGGATACCGGCCCATTGAGGCATACTTTTCCCAAAGACACTAAAATTTTCCACCAATCCTCATCCTACGGACAAATAACCATTAGCAGTGTCCGTATGTCTTTACTCCCTACGCACTGCGGAGAGGTTTAGGATTTATCCCAGGACTTTAGTGTACAATCTGGTGACTAAGAATTGTGCCCTACCACCTCTCCTTCTCTGCCGGCCAAGTCCTGATGAAACTCGAACCAGCTGGATCCATGTAAGGCGCCGGCCACCTGAACCAAAGACGGGGGCTTTCTGAGTTGTTGGGTGTTTACTAAAGTATTGGGTTCAAGTCTTCACTCACGTTTCATCGCTCTCAGATGACGCGCACTTTAATCCCTCTAACTACGCAGCAGTACATCGCAATTGTTACTGACATTGTTGAGTCTCGCGGTAGTCTTTCAGTTTAAACAAAAGAAAAGAAAAGAAGGCTCATAAACATGAGTAATAAACTTGCGACATTTATTGCAATATTAAAGGATATATTGCTAACTGTAGGATGGAACAACGGTGCAGAAAAATGCGGAAGGTGCTGTTCCGGACTGACATGTGCTAGCCGCTACAATTTTTAGTAAGTAGTGTTTATGTACATAAAGCTTGTAACCATACAGATTAATTTAGTATTAAGAAGTGTATTTATGTTTGAACACAGATACTATGAAAACAATATATAGAATAATTATAGCAGACTGAACCTACAGATGTTACAATATTACAGCATGAGTATATGTATATAATTAATGTACTAGATTCGCATACACAAATATGATCAGAATATTATGTTATTTATAGACACTGACGATGCCCCACTCCAGAAGGGCGAAACGCGTCTGGTAGATGAAAGTTAATAATAAAAACAGTTGTTAGAAGACGGATATTTAGTCAAAAATACTTATTGCACAAGTTGATCTCAATGTTCGTGTAAACACTTCTGAGAGTAAACCGTAGACAATTTTAAATTGTTGCGCAATATGTGTCAGACACAGGGTTTTCTTGCAGTTACCCTCAGAGAGCGCATTGTGGTGTCCAGCGTGCCGAAACTTTTTCCAGCACTTCCAGAGAAAATGTCAGTAGATAAAAAGTCTTATGATAAAAGAGAAGCATTTGCTTTAATTTTCGAGTTTGAAGTTTTACCAGAACTGTGGTATGTAGAAAGTAAATCATACCGCAACCGAATTAAAAATCAAAGTTCTCTACAGTAACTGGCTGCCATACTTAACACCACCACCAATGAAGTAAGCAGGAAATTGCACAATTTGAGCACATAGTTTCATTCGGAAAAAAAGGCGAAGGAGTAGATGATTCGTACCAGACTACCGAATTTCTACTCTACACACAATGGTATCATAACAGGTACATTATAGAGTGGCACGTGCAAGAATTGTGAAAACAAAATATCCGTGTAATTTTCCACAAAATTACACGTTTTGTAGTTTATTATCTATTCTTATCTCTACCTAAAATCATCAGTGCCACACAAAGCCTTTCACTAGTCGTAATAGACTGCCGCAGATTGGTGTGTTTTTTTGACCGTTGGTTCTACTAATTCCAGTAAGTTCTCAAAATCCTATGCCGTCATTTGGAGAAAGTTGCCAATCAGTCAAAAATCCCGTAACTTCAACTTAGATTATAATATCTGATGAATACCGAGCTCACCCCTTCGTAATATTCACTCTATTGTCCAAACCTTTTTTTTTTCGACAGAAGTAATAAAACTTCAAAATCAGCAGCAGCAGGTAACTGGCTTATTCTGGTCAACATGTTTTACTACCCAGTGTTTGTTCTCGATCGATGCGGCTCCTACACGAGTATCCCTTGTAAACACGTGTGACATTTTTTGTGAGAGTTGAAAAGACACTTCACTCATAAGAAACTTGCGCCAATTATTGCCTCGGTGTAAACAGATAAGCAATTTGATTCTGATATAAGTGTCACAAGTTTATTGCTCGTTGTGCAGTTTGTTCAATTCATTGTGCTTTGAGAAGAAGTTCTTTAAGATTCATTTAGATAGCATTTTGAATAGAAGAATGTTTTACCGTTCTCAATGACGCAGCACAGTACTAGACTGGTGCTGCACGATGGGCCCAATACTGAGAAGTAATCAGTCATCCTGATTACTGTTTTCAAACTTTTGTATAACCCTCTAGGCGACTGCTGGAGCTGTCTCCAGTTTCAGCCTATGAATTACATATTTAACAAGCAAAAAGCACTCTTTTAATAAAGCACAAGTATCAGAGACAGATGGCATCATTTAAGTTGCCTTTCTCTGCCTCGGTAGCGTAGGAGCTAGAGTACCAGCTCCGCGTGCCGAAGGTCGCCGGTTCGAGTCCCGCCGAGGACATGGGTAAATTGTATTATTCAGAAACAACTCTTGCGTGGAGCAAGAAACATTCGAAAGCAGTGATTCTGAATTTTACGCAGTAACTTTCAAATTTCTACATTTATCCATTCCAAACCTGGTAGCACATCAATTTATTACCAAATTAGTATTTTCCTGCTGCTTCGCACTTGCGAGTGTGTAGTAATGCGTCTGCCTTAACGTTTTCTTCTAGTAACAAAGCATAAACATTTGTAACTAATTACAAATTACGTAAATTAATTTCCACAATTTCTTTACGCTTATTGGAATGCTATCTTTGATTTAGTAGTTTCATTATCCTGTTTATTCTACTGAGTTAAATTTCAGGAAACTGAGAGAAAAATAACCAAATTTAGTCAGTCAAAAAACAAATCCGAAGATACGTTGTTTTATATGTGTTGTAGCGTGTTCTTTGACGGGAACCTCTTAAAGGAGTGTTCACCTGAATTGCAGTGTGATCTATGACGGCTATCCGTTCTCGGTACGAAAGAATCATCATTTTTTGCTCCTTTGCTCGATCACTTATAGTCGTAAGATATAACGCAGATTTCAAGCTAGAACATATGTTTTCAAAATGAGAAAACCCCATCCAACTTGGTTCGGTAGTTTTTACGTGCTGTTTGAACAAAGGTATAAACAGATGGATCCCGCCTACAGATTTGCAATAGTAATACCTGGGTGACCGATCTTCGCTCGGCATCTTTCAATTTCTGTTCAATACGCAAGATTTTGCGTGAAGTTTGATTAAAGTTAAACGTTTTTCCTTGGAGACTTCCCAGGTATTTTGAAGTGCACAGTTCCTTGCTGTGACCAAAAAGAAGCTTCACCAGTAGGCTTGCTGAGAAAGTTCTACGAGATGAGGTTAGAGCTGCTTCACAGATACCAAATACAAGAATTGCTAGGTTTTTTTTTATATACTAGTGTTCAAAATTTTAAAAGCAAAACGAATAAAGCACAAGGTCAGACGCTTCAAATGGCAGAGTTGTAATTATCATAACCCGTTTCTTTTTTTCGTATGGACACCCATACGTGGTTTTTCACGAGTTTGTAGATTAATTAATATTTATTTTTGTGTTAAAGACGAATATGGTCAAAAAGTCAATGATTATCACATTATAACTGCTAATATTGTTTTCAAAGAAGTTTTGTTAAGTAAAGAAGATTTAAAAAAAGGATATCTGGCAAAGGCAATATTTTTTAAACATCTATTTTTAATTTTTTTTACAACTAAACCTGTAGTATTTAATGATAACGTCTTTTTACAGTAAAAGTGATATTTATTACTTCTCTTCAAAGTAAAATATCTTTAATTAATAAATACTTGTATTTACTTATTTACACATTCTTATATTACGATTTAGTGACTGACCACGATACTATTCGCATGGATCAGCTAGTGCATAAAAATTATTCGTTTAAAGGTATAAGAATTCCCTGCTGGAACCAAAGTGAACTTACCTAACATCAGTCAGCTTACTGGTACCTGAAACGGATATTAGATGGCGTTAGAGCCAATTCTGAGATACCAAATACAACAATTGCTGATTTTTTGTAAAAACGCGTTATTGCCGGAAAGACGCAACAAAATGTTATATAAAAGATAGGCAATGCCCCTTACGTTTAGTACGTATGATATGGTATCAATGCTGGAGTCCACTTTTTTCTGATTCTCGCTCTAGCAATGCTGGTGCTCGTTTCTCTAATATTGTGTCCATTCTCTGTTCCACTACAGTGTTTACTGGTATCTGATATACCTGAATGGGAAATAACTGCAGGTACTTGTAGCTGCATTTCTCCCTCCCCTCACCACTTCAGCATGCAGTTTACTGAATAGCACCCCCCTGTGACGTTTGCAGCGCCCGTAACTGGAAGGGATGCCGCACATATGACGCCGACTGTTACGGAACTGGTGCATAGCTTGCCCTGGCGGGTCGTCGCGTGGGCGGCTATTGTTCTGCCCGCAGAGGATGTGGGCGTAGCAGAGAGCGCAGGTGGCTCTCCTCACACTCACAGAACACCACACCCTTACCTGTGCCACAATACATGCAACTTCACTCACCATTTCGAGTCAACATTGGAAATTGGTGGTTTTAATTACGTATTAAACTTGCCCTGTGCTTTCGCTACTGCCACTGAGTTGGAAAGTTTTCACAGTTAATCAAAAATATTCATATATACAGGGTTATTCACGAAGATACACAAATATTTTAATATGATATTCTACAAGTAAAACTAAAGAAAAACGTTCATATAAAGATAGGTCCGCAAGTGTTTAGTTACGGAGTTACGGCTAATAAAAGATTTTGCCTTAGATTTAGCAACCTCGCTAATATGAAGCCATCGCAAAACTGTAAGAGATTACAGTAAAACACGATTTCCATTTATTTTGTTATTACTGATCTGGTGAATGTAATAAAACAAGTCCCAGACGTGTGTCTGCAGTAATTTTCCAGAAATTCCAGAGAAGCAAAGAAATAATTTTGGAAAATTTGTAATTTTTTGATTACTTGGCCCAATTTTTTTAAAAAAAAAATTCCAGACAATTGTACAAAATTTTCAACAGAAGTTGTAGAGAATTTAATTTTTGAAAATGATGGTAATAATGTTAATCTCTGGAATTTCAGGAAAACTTCTGCAGATACACGTCTGGGACTTGTTTTATTACATTCACCAGATCAATAACAACAAAATAATTGGAAATCGTGCTTTACTGTAACCTCGTACGGTTTGCGATGGCTTCATATTAGCTTGGTTGCTAAATTTCAGACAAAATAATTTATTAGCCATAACTCAGTAACTAAACATTTGAGAACCTATGTTTATATGAACGTTTTTCTTTAGTTTTACTTGTAGAATAACGTATTAAAATATTTGCATATCTTCGTGAATTACCCTGCATAATTTCTAAAATGCATATCTTTGTCAGGAACCATTTATCTCCCTGCATATCTAACATAAATCGATAAATGGGGTATATTTTGAAGATTAAGGTCTCCGCTTTGCAACAGTGTATTCTAAAAAGGATTGTTTTTGGGATTCAACCTTTAAAGGGCAAAAGTATTAACTATCAAGGTCACCCGCCATGAGACAGTTCACAGCCAAGCCACTAGGCTCCGATGGCCTCGATAACGATTGATCGCATTACCGTTAGAAAGCAGCATTACATATCACAGAGATGGGCTATATGGAGCTCAGCCGTATTTCGATGAGGTTTGTGACAATTCAGCTTCCGGGAAGGGATAGCTCTAGCAGAGGGTTACAGGATAGCATACATCGCGTGACGTCGGAAAAACATTGTTACATATGAATCAGTTCTTCTATCAACCTACTGCAAACAACCAACCTCGTTTCTCATCGTATTTTATTCCCGAAATTTTTGCACGGGTCAGTGTTTTACAAAACAGTTGTTATATGAGCAGTTTAATTCCGAAATTTTCGTACGAGTCATCTAGTACAATAAATTGCAGTTGAGAAAATAACATACCCTTCGAATAAATGTAAATGAGACTTGTGAAACACGCCGGAGTACTTTAACGCTCATTAATATGGCAACAACGTGCAGTTGATATATGCTGCGTTGGCAATATAATTGTTGTACCTTTGTTCTTACAGTCGTTTTTATTATCACTGTAACTGTGCAGAGAGATCATTTGTCCATTGTGCACTGTATATATATTAAATTTGTACTATAGGAAAGTGTTAAAAGAGCAGATATTGAGTTCAATAACACAGTTTTGAGACTTCGTATGTGCAAAAGGCATACGTTATTGTAAGAAAGTAAATTATCCCAGATTGAGCGTCAAGTCGTAGACAACAAATTCAAATCTTATTCCTGAACATAGATGAACATCTGCGGATGAAATTAATGCAGCAGCTGTGTTAAGTTGTAAAAGAGAGGAGACAGTCATTAATAACGAGTTTATTTACGCATAATTATTTCAAGACGGGTAGCAATTAATGCTGAAATGCAAATTAGAAGGGGGAAAGTGCATAGATTTTTTAGATCTTTCGGATCTATCCCTACGATCTACGTTTGTTACCACGTCACTATAGTTTGTTTTGACGTCTCAAAAAAGATTTAGATGGAAAAAAAATCCATCAACGAATAGGTAGGAGAGATCGTGTGCAATTGGCTTCGTATACGTCCAACAATTTGTTACGAAGAAGGAATTGAAAAGTTGACAGTGCGATTAAAATAACGCGTGAATAGTACTAGAGGCTAACAGTTTTGTATTTTAATAGATTCGCAAGCAACTATCAGAGCAAACATATTTTAGTTTTTTACACAGAATTTAAACGATCAAAATCTGTATTGCTGTCGTCAAACAACGTGCGGACCAGCCCAAAATACCTTAACTTTATAGCCATGTTTAAGTGTTTATAGCCAACAACACGGGTTCTTGGATATAAAATTCAGGTATTTTTGGGTTGGTTAGTACTTGAAGATGGCAACAGATGACTGATCACCCAATTATTGTGTAGGAACCACAGCATGTTCATTATACTAATTGCTCGAGAACGTTATATTAATATAGAACAGTTTGAGAGAATTCGTTGCATTACTGTTTTGTATTTTTGTATGAATTATCCAATTAATAGTTTTTAATAAGGTGTGGTTCCTATCTTATTGGCATCTGTAATAGTAATAATAATCCCCGGTCAAAGCAAACAGTAATTATGGAGGATGCCACATCCAAGTTTTTTAAAGTGAAAAAATTAGTTAGACGATTCAGAAAAGAAGAATTGCGTAATATACGTATAACAAAACAATGTATTCAATGAAAGTTTCACGGGAGTCCAGTCATGACTCCATCCGGCTGGACTCCCGTGAAACTTTCATTGAATCAATACGCCGGGAAAGTCTCCATTTACATATAAAACAATGCATTTTCACCTATAAGAAAACGAGGATATCTGCTTCACTGAGGTCGAAAGTGATCTGCAGGAAGTGGGGATCACTCATGGACACGTCCAAAGGTCTGAATTCCTTACAACGGCGCTTGAACAACGCTGCAGCTTCCATGAATAGTCAAAGCTGAGAACAGGTAGAGCGTGGACTGTTATAATAGACTAATGAACAAATCGTGGGAGAAAACAATTGAAATTAAGTTGACGGTGAAAACGCGAAAGCAAAACAATTACCATTAGCGAATTAGACCTTTGGAACTATTTCGTTTCCATTTCTTCTTCGACCGTCAAACATTTCATTTTCTTTGTGGATTGTATTTTATTATTTAGGGAGACTTTCATTGACCATGCTGCCTAAATGTTTTATTCCATTCTTCTATATGAGCATAAATTTGGTTTTGTATGGAATAGATATTCAGAGGTTTGTGAACCTGTTTTTTTTTCGTATATGATTAGTATTAGTTTATTCTTTGGTATTTCCTAGAAACCTCATTTCGTACTTTGTTTATGTTACTTTATTTAATTTCCTGTGTCTCATATCCAAACAACAGCATGGGATCTGTCATTGTTTAACATAATTTGATTTGTGTATTTAAATAATTTGTCTGCAAGTATATCTTCTTATTGTTCCGCAGATTCTCTAGAAATATGGTACTATCATAATAATAACCAACAGCTAAAAGCAATGGACTGGACTCAAACAGATAACCCAGAGCACAAGAAGCTACCATTTAAGCCCATGCGTTACCGCTCCGGTAACCTGTATCTCGATTCATAGGAGTAACTTGCACCTTCCTTTACTTTGATTTACCAGTCCAAATACAAGTGGTCACTCCACTTAGTGGCTCTCGTCAGTAAGCTGGCTTCGCAATTTCCGCTTTCCCTGCCTCTCGAACGAAGCGTTTGATCGCGCTTAACTGGTGTCTTCCAAGTGTAATTCGAGAAGTAATTACCCAACCTAACAACAAATTTTGTGACCATTTTGATGCTGGGGTAATTTAATCATAGAACCAGTCAGTCTTAAAACTATTTCAAATAATTCTACCACTATGTAATATTATTTTAGCAGCTTTAACTTTTGGTAGGTGTTACAAAGAAACGTATTGGATATATTTCCTTCGGGATTTTATCCCCTGCGTCTTCTGAGCCGCGTCGACGTTCGGATCACTAGAGGCGGGAGATCATGGGAGCAAAGGAACAGGAAGGAATTCGACCAGAGTCTATTGCAAGAACTAGCTCGTAATTTAACGAGCCTATCACCGTTTATTTTTCTAACTTATTGCTTTACGCCTCGTCGACGTCGAGGTCATTAAAGGCGGGATGGGACTGGGTACAAGGAACGCGAAGGAATTCATCCATGGCCTTTTGAAGGAAGCATCCCTCATTCACCAAATCTGGATGCCCGTACGGGGATTCGAACCGGCGTTCTCCAGAATGCGAGGCCAGAGCGTTAACTGTTCACCCACCCACTCGTTCCTATCACCGTCAGCAGTATATCCTCACAGTGGAGAGGCTTGGGAAGTGACCGATGAGTTTGTTACATAATATGGCGATCAGGAATTGTCCTTCCCTGTTGGCCTAGTTCTGAACGGTGAAAAATTCTTCCTACGCTTAATGACAACGGAAATTATAATTATTACGCAAAGGAAGTAAGCCAACAGTTCTGGTACTCTAAGGCGATTGAAACCTGTGCGTTTGTCATTGTTCTGTCACTGGTCCTTAGTACCTCGTCGGCCAATATTCTTTTCCGAGTACTGTATATGTTTCTCACATGCAGACACTTATTTATGTGGACGTCGCTGACGTTTCATCAGGCTGATACTGGTGTATAAAAATCGCCCGCACACGTTACTAGGGATTGCAATTCAGCACCATTTGGCAGACTGACGGGTCCTACACAAAATTAAGCGGATCCACAATCCGTAAAATGGGACGAAAACATGTTTCAGTCTGCGTCACCTTTCCTCCCCTTCGTCACTTTCCGGCCGAACTTGGTCTCTACTGGTTTTATTGCCTCGTTTGCCTGTAACCTTCAAGTTCACATTTGATTCGCAGCACAAATGAGTGTTTTGGTCATCTTTCGTGATTTGTAAGTAAATAGATTCACGGCTAAGTTTTTATAAGAAATCCAGCTTTTTTTTGTATACATTGCTATAATTTGAGTCATGTCGTCCTATTGCAAAATTAGCTCCCAGATCATATACAAAAATAATAATATAATTGGAATTGTTTCTGAGAAGGAAGTAGAGATAATACAAAAAGAAGGTTAAAACTATTGACAGCTGTATCAAAAATGAAAAATCTATGGAATAAATAGTTTCCATAAAGTTTTTTTCCATAAATCGTTTCTGTACGTCATCAGATTCGAAATATCTGTTTTTAAAAATTTTCTAATTCTGCTAATATTATAAGATCTATAGTGACAAATTTTTCAGATACCGTAAAAGTTTACATAATTGTTCAGTTAGAATATCTGAAGAAACGACGGCAATGATTTTCGTTGAGTTTTAATGAGTGGACGTCCCAAAAAATCACCAATATTTGAACATTTACCGAAAAGAAACCCATTTTAATCTTGGCTTGCTTAAAATACTTGGTTCGTGCAGCTTATTCAATGAACGGCTCGGTATCTATTCTAAACCCATGTAATTGGCCTAAGATCTGAGGGAACAAGTGTAATGGCAAGAGTTGGTGAACTTCTGCCTTGGTACCTGCAATTGTGCGTTTTCCAACTGAAAGAAAATTCGACCGCACAGAAAGAACTACAAGTATTACTGACTCGAACGTAGATGAGGAAGAGCTGGACGGGACAATCTAAGCACAAAGAGTGACAGTAACACTGGATCATGCACCTACTGAAGTGATTCCCAGATTTAATTATCTCAAAAATCTTTTACTTACGATCTTTTCAATCAAACCGTAATATACGTAATTCTTTCAAAATAAAGTCCTAGTTTGACTGCTTAGTAGATAGATTATTCTTCAAACAGATGTGGTTTACTGTAAGACATGTAATGCGATCTGAATAATTACCATATTTGATTATTTACTTAATAACTCGAATTAGATTTAAAACAAAAGTTAAAAGCACGTAGTATATTTAGGATAAGCTGGAAATTTTTAAATTAATATTATTTTACTAATTAAAATATTATTAGCAGTTTGTTTCTATTATTTAACATTAAAATTGATTTATCAATTCAATAAACAGACATTTATTATTTAATTTGTTAGCAATTTTAAAAACTGTGCTGGATACTGCGGGATCCCACGGGATTGACCAATCCCGCAATCCACAAATGCGGGATTGAAAACGCCGTGAGATTGCAGTCCTTACACGTTACACCAAATTATGGCTGGTGAACGTGGTAATGCTTGTCGAGTTTTTTTGTCTGTTACGAGCTTCTAATTCCCGCCTTCGTTGCTGCTTTTCAAATAGTACTACAGCCGCGGAGGTGGTTTTGCGCCAGAGAGATCATCATAGTATTTTTAAACTGGTCTTTGTAGTTCTTCAGAAGGTCACCATGATGTCCTTTCCTCATCACATAAAAATTGACGAGGTAGTCTGTTGTTACTCACGGTGAACATGTCTAATCCATCTGAGTTGATGACTGATGATGGGGGCTTCAATACTGTACATTTGTGCCCTTTCTAAAAATGTAACGTTGGTCACATAATAATCTCCTTCCTTAGAGAGCAGAGAAAACACAGTTAAACAGTACTGGAGTGATTGTAATAAGAAATTATACCATGGTATGCTTTCGTTTCTGGATTCTTGTGAAGGAAGATTAGTCTGGGGCAGGTTTACTATCGCAGTATTAATTACCCGGGCCTGCTCGGCGAGTAAGCGTGACACAGATGAGTATAAGTGCGTGCAGAAAAATTGCCGTCGAGTGAGTGAGTGAGCACTTGCCAAGAGGTGTAGACAGCTGAGCGAGCAAGTGTCTGGCGCGCGTCCACAACTGCCTCTAGAATTATACGCCTCCATCTGGACGCCCAGGGACGAATACCTCACACAGCGAACAGGCGACCCTACCTACAACACGGAGCCGAAAAACGTCTCGACAGAGAAAATTGCAGATTCCGCATTCCAAAGATTCTATTAGATTTTTGTCTTAATTTGTTCCGTTGTAACCTATTTTAGGTATGTTGTCTATCTGAAGGATTGACAATAGTTTTGGGAACACCAGAGTACGAATTTTCAGAACTCCTTAGCTTAACGTGTACAGTGGGTGATGGTAACGCTCAAGCCCGACACTCGTGAGGACGTGGGTTCTAATCCCCATCCAGCAATCCGATTTCGAATTTCCATGGTTTCCTGAAATCACTACAGGAAAATTCCATACCCGGATTCCTTCTCGTCCCTTGCCTTCATCGTCTCCCATCTCTAATGGTCTCGACTTCGAAGAGGCCTAAAATCCGAAGGGGGAAAAAGGCATAGCTTCACTCCTCTGTTGTCTTTACCTGATTGAATATCATCATACACGTTACTAATTAACAGTTTTGCTTTATTTTCGCCCGTTCATTTATTTTTTTCTATTTTTTTATTCCACAATTCTGAAGTAAAGTTGTTATAAAACAGATGTAACATTTATTTTATTTCGGCTAGCAGAATTTGTATTCCTTTTAACCCAATTTATTACCACGTTTTGAAAATTTTCGTGTGATATTCAATCTTTAATCAAATCAAATTCTTACAAAAATGAGCTGATTCAATTCGAACGACACCATTTCGATTTTCTTAGTTAATGTTTTCATCTGTTCTGCTTCGAATCAGTCTGCGCAGATACGTTTCTGATCGCGACGTTATTACGGAAACCGAATTCAATGCCTTCATCTATCTGCAAAATGATACGTTCTAGAATAAACAGCTCTGTAAAGTATCCGTTATCGTTGTAAGTCATTTTAGGTGGAAGCTTTACTTAGAATATAGAACTGTAATGTGCTTAACGTAATCATGCAGAGTAGATCATCAGATGTCTATATTACGTTTCGTGTAAATATATCAATACATTTTTCTTTTACGGAAAGTGTTGCTGTATAAATGAGAGCAAGGATAAGGGCCATTGCATTTTGAACTAACCATCCCGTAAATTGCTAATATATATATATATTCAACCTGTGCGCTTATCCGAATCAATCTTTTATCCAACGTGAACTTTTTTCGCCTTGTATTTTATAAAAAGGGCACTTTCTCCACTGTCTGTTTCCAAAATCCTAATATTTTTCCTGTACTAATGGATCATTTCATGAAACAATGGAAAATCTACATGGGTTTACTTCCACTTGGGAAATTTAAAATGGGGTGGATTCCCCTTGCTTCCCCAGTAGTGGAGTGTACTATTCTTTTCGTGTGGTTCTCATTAGTTTGTATACGTTCGGTGTAGTGTGTTGTTCTTGTTGTGAATGAATGAAAGATGGAAGAATTGGGGAGGAGTGGGGACGCCGACCCAATCATTCCTACTTTTCTGAAGGCCATCTAGTGGCTGCCAGGCTTAACGTCCCCATTAGACGGATGAATCTCTGTTAACGGTGTCGTATGCCATCACTCCATACGGAATGTGGAGACATTTAAGATTTATCCCATGACTTTAAAGCACAATATGGTTATTCGGAATTGTTCACCAGCACTTCTCCTACCCTGCCGACCAAGTACGGATGATAAAGACTTCTTCCACCAACAAGACTCGAAGCACCTAACCTACTGCCAGCCCCGGAGAGCATGATGGTGCCACAACTAAACGAGCCAACGAGCGGGCTAATGTAAACATACTTACGAAAGTAATATCCTGGCATCTCGTTTGAATTTTAAATAAATTGGGTTCCAGATCGTTGAAAGCCCGCCTAATGATAGACATAAAAAAATGCGATCATGAGAGATGCTTTATTTGAAGATATGTTGCCACCACGTGTCCTCTCTGCCACGATTTAATAAATAAGTGTTTGGCCGGCGCACCGTTACGGACAATTTCACAAAGTGGTGGATGATTTTCGTGCCAGCTGCCAGACGAGGCATGAAAATAGCTGGCCGGCCAAAGGACGTGGAAGACATTGGCGATCATTTATCTGTTTGCAAAAAAAACAATACCAGCGTGTAAAATCACAAAGTAACTTATTAAACTGGCAAACAGCTACATAATTGCACAGGTCGATATTCTGCCTCAAAATTATGAGTTTTCCTTTTCTTTTCCTTAAGGTCATTGGACAGGAACCGACAAAGCCACAGTACCATATGCTCCACACTCAGTTCTACAGTAGATTGCACTGGGACTCTGAGATAGCAAAACATTAAAAAATTGCACTAACCACAAGAAATTTGGATTAAGGCTTGGATAAATGTCTAATTTAGGTCCCCAACAAACGTTTTACCGAAAAAACAATAATGATTATTGTTCCGGACTATAGTTCTGGAAACTTTTCTATGGAAATTATAATCTCAAAAATGAATAACCATTAATTATTTTAAAATTTTATTTTTTTGCGTCCTATTATTATCAACAACAAAATTGTCACATTATTAGAGATATTTTCGCAATATTTAACGAAACGTTTCGTGATAATCTACGTTTCGCGTAATTATTTTTTATAATTATTTAATATACTTTCTATTTCCCAATCTCTCTCAAAAACATTATCCAAATCGAGAACTAAGTGACTGCTATACCAGTTACAATATAAAGAAAAGGATTCAAAGTCCATGGACACAAGATGATTAAATATTGTATCATTCATTTTATTAGTTACGTTTTGTCAATTTTCTAAACTGTTTGATTTATTGTTAATTTTATGAAAAATATGTTTAAAAGAAGTATATAAATCATTTTGGAAGTGCTGTTTTAATGGAATTATTTCTAAATTTAAAATTGTAAAATATGTGATGTCACACCATGGGAAGAGGGTGATACAAATGTGACAAGGAGTGTTGGGAGGGCTCCAAAAATCATGAAATTTGTGTGATGAAATTTATGGATGGATGGCCTCTAACAGGGTATAGCGAAAAAATCCCAAGATGTCCGAGGATCTTAATAATTAACACGTATATTCAAACTTTTGTTTCTTCTTATGGTTTTATACCTCGTCGAGGTCATTAGAGACAGGAAAGGGCTGAGGGGGGAGGGAGCAAGGAACGGGAAGGAATTCGGCCACGACCTTTTGAAAGACCATCCAGGCATTCGATTGGCGTGGTTTTGGGAACCGACGGAAAACAGAAATCAGGATGTCCGGAAAGGAATTCAAACTGGCTTCTTTCCAGATGTGGCGCCACAGTGTTACCGCTCACCCAACTCGTTCGGTAGATTTAATGGAAGTACCAAACATTTTTGATGGTTCTTTTGTATTTTTAATTTTAAGCTGAAAGATATTAAATCATTAAACAAACAGATTCCCAATTTCTTTCAAAAAAAACTTTTAGGCTATTGTGTGACCTTGTTCATTTTACTGCTGCAAATAACAGAGCGAAAAAAACTAATAAGTACCATGTACAAAGTGTAATATATTACGCAAACATGAACAGCTAACCTTAATTCTTAACTTACTATTACCGCGCCATTTATGTGGGGCCAAGAAGGATGATAAATATGATTACCAAACTTGTCTTTTATTATTTTTGACTACTATTAGGAATGAATTAGAAATACAATGTGTTGGCCTTTTCGTTTCTTCTCCACGTTTAGTAAGACCAATGGCATTGTCGTGAGAGACGTCACAGAAAATGAACAAATGGTCGAGTGAACCAGAACCATGGTCTATGTATTTAAACGGATCGATCTGTCCACCAGGTTTAACGTCGCAACCACTGAACCAGCCACCAGTTTCACTACCATGAGGCCTCATTGCACACGCATTGCCTACAGATTTCAGTATTATTAAAAGGCCTTTGATAATTAGCACTAACACAAATGCCCACCATTATATTCCCTTTGACAAAGCATCAAGATCACCCGGCAGTTGTACGTACCTATCACGCTGCAGGTTTTGAATCAACACCACCAGGAAATTATCACTGTTATCTGAGGTGTGTAGAAATTTATTGAATGTGATTCACAATTATCTTGTAGCAATCAATGATTGTAGTACATTCATTTTTTCTGGACGCCGATATCAGTTATTTGTTGAGGGGCCTGGTGGCTCAGTGGTTAGGACGTTTGACTGGATATTGAAAGGCCCCCGATTCGAATCCCTGTCTAGATTGGGTTTTCAATAACCCCTTAATCCGATCTTCCCCTCTGGCATAGCTTGCACTGTAAGGTACGCCAGAACATATTAATTTAATTTAATGGCAATGGAGCGCACGCTCCGGTGGCAATTTCTCTACATACAAATTTTCTCCCTTTCCTGCACCCACCTACATTTGCCCTCAACAAATTCAACTTTAAATTCTTCCAACTGTCGTAGTAACTTATTCAAATCCCTGATCCACTTTCCTAAAAACGAGAATCTTCCTACGTCAATATGCCTGAAATCGAGTGCCAGCTTGTGGTCATCTTTTCCCTTCCATGCATTACTTTTAATTCTTACACCAATATCTTTCCATGCCTAATCACCAATATACGCCTTGTACACTCCCATGACCCTCTTCTCCCTCCTCCTGTCTTCTAATGCATTCCATTCCAGCTCTTTTATCACATTGAGTTCTACGGTAATTTCCAGAAACAAATTTAGCAGCCCTTCTTTGCACCCTCTCCAACTCCTTTATATGATACTACACCTCCAAATTCAAACAATGGTCATACCAAGGTTTTGTAACCTAGTTCCTTTACTTCCCTCATTACTCACATCAAACCGTAGGTCCCCTACACCCGTTATGATAACTGGGTTATGCCAGGTGGCTACGATAAGGGTCGTTTGGGCAGCTGATAAGAAACCCTGTCACCAGGTCATTACGACCACACGAATTTAATTTTAGTCAGTGATTCGAGAATTTAATAATCAGCAAGTAGATTCTTGAAAATTCATCATAACTGAACTAAATTTAAAATCCAATTAGTAGTTTGAGTGTTCTCGCACACACCATATAACTTTGTTCTATATAGAAGATATCCTCTTTGTTCCCGTCTTCCCGAAGCTTTCTCGTAACTCATATGTACTACCTTCCTCAAATTGGTGATGAGTGTTTTCAGAATATTTGACACCGTCATTAACAGATACCTTCTGTAGCCGGTTACGAAGAACAAAAAGCCGTAGTGTGAAGTGTTATTCATAACGTATAAAGCAGTATGGAGGAATACTCAATGTGCTATTGACAACTGAATTCAATGCTTCACTCCAACTATGAATCAACTAAATACCAGCTTTTTCTTTGCAGCATATGCCATTCTGGTTGCCTGTTTTCGACACTTCTAGAATTATAACTTTATTAATAGCTTCTCTTCGTACACGTGCCACAGCTATTTCGGTTCTTGTTTTAAATATCAGCTTATTTTAGTTTGTCGTCCGTTAACGATGTTAAGTGTTTAATTTTGTTTAATTCGTACCTTTATTCTGACATCGCAACAGTACCAGAGGTAATAATAGATTAAATATCGGAATACTTTAATTTCCCTGACACAAATACTATTTATTGTGATAAACTCATGATACGAACCTGCTGCTTTTTTCCCAATGGTTTTACTGTCAATACAGATACTATCATGTGGTTGTATTTTTTTTCTGATGAGTATTATTAAGAAGAAATATAAATTTAAATTCTGATACGGTTTGTGTATACGATTTGCAATTAATACGTTGTCATTAAGCTTCATTACAATGGAGCATTGTTTCGACAAATGAATATCTTAATATTAACTAATCTCCAGAACGTTAGATAGGCCAGTTCCAATTTGACTGAACGTGTCATACGGAATGACTTCTGGTGTTCAGATTATTTGGCGCACTCAATGTATTTGAATGTTTACCTTCTTTTCTACCGAATTTATGTTCTTTGCAGTTAGAAATGAATTAGTGACGGATTAGAAATTTTATGGTTAAAGCAAAATAGAAATATCGCAGTTACCTGTTTCAGAATTCCTCAAAATAATAAAAGTCAAATACCACAGAAATCTTTCAAATGGAATGATTATTAAACTATATCGATACCTGACTCTTATCAGAATATTCTTGGTTGGTTCAAATGACTTCAATGCTTAATTTCGCGTCTCACCATTCCAATAAGGAATCAAAGCGTAACTTAAAATTTCTTATTATGGTTTTAAACAATTAATATTATTAACTGCGATGCTGTTCACTCCCCGGTAACGATTTACTGTTTATGCATTATCTACATTTTTGCTTCAAATCTTTTATTATTTAAGATATAGGGGAGAGTGAGAACCTACTGGTAATAGGAGCCTATCCTGAATAATTTGAATATCGCGTGCTAGAAACCTGCGAGTTTCGTTGAAGGCTCCCTAGAGGGCATCATTCTTCCTTATTGAAACTGGTGGCTAGGTCGTCCTAAGATTGCAAACAGACGTCAATCAAGGTCTGTTTTCGCTCTTCTGATTGTAATTTTTGCTGCTATTATCTTAAGCAGGTGAGTTTTCTATACTGCTTATGTAATTATCTTCATATATTGTAATTGTGTGATTAATTTAATTTAACGGGCACAATGTAAAACGGGAGGGAAAAATTATATTATATATTTCTTTAATTTTTAACAAAAGCGTTAACATGTGGGATAATGAGAGCCATGAGCAAAGGGAAATTCGAGCTTAGCTCTGATTAGCTCATAATTTCTCCTGCGCCAAAATTAGGCCACCAACCCCCCCAAAAATAATCGTAAAAAACAGCATACAGATATTTTGACTGCTTCACCACTCATAAAATTCTATTAAAAAAAAGAAAAACGAAATAAAGACTGATGGCAATAAATGTGCGCCGAAGAAAAGATCCGCATTTTTTGCTGCAATAAAAGTAAATCAACAGTGAATGCAAGGAGGGATAGACCACCTAATTCGAGAACTAGGGCTACAAACCAATTGTCACAATCTTTATCGACTTTAATTAGCGACGAAAGTGACTATTCCTGTACAGAAATCATTTGTTTGCTTTGCTTAACGAAAGTAGAATCAAATGATACTTCCATGTCTTGTGAAGTGCGTAAAAATGTAGCACATCTGGACTGTGCTAATTTTAATGATGAACGGTCCTTGATTTATAAATTTAAGCTAGGAAAAAATAATGTATTTCTAATGTACACAAAATGAATGATTAATATTTTCACCCACGAGAGTTGAAGGAATTGTGTTGATTTTCAATTTTGTCAAGAAAAGTAAAGTTCTGTCAGTACTCTGGACTAATTTGGCTATGGCTCTCATTACCCTACGGGGGGCTCCCATTACCCACTTAACCGGGTATTGAGAGCCATTCGAAACAATTTGGTTTTTCTTTTTTTCTCTTCAGCGAAGATGTTTTGCATATTTCATCTAAATTTAAAAAAAAAAAAAAAAAAAGATCAAGAAAACCGTTTTTAAGGCACTCTTATTTCACTTTTTCTTTAGTATGCTCCCCTTCCCCAGTTTTCCCCTCCTGTCCGTACCCTCCTCCCTCGATAACTTTTTAAAATTAATTTAATTTTCCTTTTGGTTTTTTATCTTAAATTTTTCGAATGTAATTTACCTTTCTGTCTGATTTTATCCTTCACGAATTTCAGTTATAAATTCTTTAAGCGTTTTTGTATATTATTCGTCCCTGACTTCCTTACATACAAAGAAATTTTCCCCAACCCCTTGTGCATGATCCCTTACTCCGTTACCAACGAACCAAGATATATCCACTTCTTTATCGTTGATTTTATGCTCAGTCTCTCTTCTTCTCTTTCGCAGTCTGATCCAAATTTTCCCGCTACCATCCATCCGGGTTTCATCGCTAAAGATGCCATCGTTGTTTTCACCACTTTTCCGTCTTCCTACGCCTCCCGACATAGCTCCTTCTCATAATAAGATACTAAGTGTGTTTTACAATAAATTTTAAAGTGCTATCTAGCTGCTTTCCTTTCAACCCCTTGGTACTCTGTATTTTATGTGTCCATTATATGGGTTCCTTGCCGTAGCTCTATATTCGAAGCAAGAACCTCGCGGTGGTTACACAGCCCAGTTCCCTCAACTCCCTGATCCATCCCCTTATTTATCTCCCTAATAGATATGAAACATTAAGACCTTTCCTTTGCACATACCTAGTATGACGTGCCCAACACAGCTTATCGTCAAAGATGCTAATGTGACTACATTTTATGTTTTCACTAAGAAATTACGCTTCCACTGTGTAGTTGTACAAACCCTGACCATATCAGTCTGTGTTCCTAATAACTGTAGAATGCTTTTCGTTTCATAGCAAGCCAACAGTTACTGCACTATTTGAATTAGAAATATGTGACCAATGTGATCTAAAGCTTAAGGTGACAATTTACTGGAAAAAAATACCTACTAGTTGTGACTAACTTTTTTCTTCTTCTTATTTTTCAGGTGAGCACTACGCAATTCAGTTTAGAATATCTTTGATAGGGAAGACGTTAACGTAAGTACTTATGCAACTATTTATTTTACTTTTTCTTGAAACGTTTCTAGATCCATGGGAGAATAACGGAATACTGTAACGTAGTTTCTTGTTTGTACCTCTGTTTCATTCATTAAATTCTAAACACAGAAGTATATGTAACAAGATTAAATTAGGAAATTTAGAAAAATAGATTGTTTTATTGACTGTCCAGTCTCTGGTAGAGTTGTTAACCGTTATCCATTTTATAGAAACTTTTAATATCAGACTTGCTTCACCACGTGATTAATTTAAAAATAATTCCGGTATACTATTACTGAGAGATGATGCATTTCAATGTCAGCCGGACTATTTCATTAACAGGACTTTAATGTATGTGTTCGAAATATGTGCTTATCTAGCACTTTGAACGTTATTAGCTTTAAATAAAAAGATGATCAAAACTTGTGAAAACTGGATATATTACTAAAGAAATATCAGTCATCTGAAGGCTGAAGTTCACTTTCCTCGTACTCCTTATATCAATAATTTTGATCTGTTGTTCAAATGACAGAAAAATACTTCGTCTTGGAAACATTTTAGAGAATAACCAAACCTGACGTTTGGTGTTCATTTCTTATTAAGTATCTAAATTAAGATACAGTGATATATAGATACGGAATTTTCAACATAACAACCTTTGCTGTTGATATACAACATGCCTGCTTCGTGTAAGTTGAACAGTTACCGACCAATAACTGTACGCGTAATAAATTTCGCAGGACACATCGAGAAATGGAACGTATTATTACTGAAATAAGCTCTTTCAAGTTTTCCTGAAAGCTGTGATATATGCAAAAGACGTTTCGACTGCAGATTCTGTCATCCTAATGAGGGAAATACGTCCTCGCTGTTCAACGGTTAGCAGTTACTGGGGGTGATAGTCAAATCAGCCATTGAGCCATCTAACGGAGAAAGTTTGACAGTTAATACATATTTTTTTCCTTCGAAATCATATGAAATGGTACTGTACTCTGAGAACCGTTGCATTTATAGATTGCAGAAAACTTAAGTAAAATCGAAAAAATAATTGCAAGTAAACCAAGTATCTTTTACCCACTGACATTCTCTCACTGATACATTTTCTACTTGACATTGCAAGTTTAAACTTTTCCGCCTTGATCTTTTTTGTCCAATATGTGTATCGATTAGCGAAAAATCACTTTTACGTAAAGGAGTGAAATATCTGCTTACAAGGGGACTAAGAGACATAGGATTGCTGTATCTATTTATTTTTTTTTTATTGGTAGGCTCTCATTTCTTTTTATACTTTTTTAATCTCTTCTACGACTTCCTACCAATATAAGAGTATTTTTTGTTTCTAATTTTGAAAGGAATTTTGTTTTATTTATTATGCGTTTATTATTCGGAAAGAATAGTGTTGAATTATCTTAAAACAGGAACAAACTCGTTCATCTGAACCTATGTGTGCAAATATATAAACATTGCATTTTTCACGAAAAGATTGGACAAAAGTTGAGTGATGTACCTAATTATTACACTGTATTCTATAAGTTGCTACTAATACCAAACAATTTCGATTTCAAGGCGTCGCTCAGAATTTGATCTCATACAGATTACTCTAACAAATTCAGCGCACTATTTAAATACTGAGTTGTTTTAAGTTTTTCAATTTTTTACTAAAAACGAATAAAGCAGGTTTATTGTTAAAGCTATTAAGTTTTCTAATCTAACGCTTTGTAAAATTTTTATGTATTGATACAAGTCATACAGAAAACATTGTATGTTTGCACATTGAAGACAGTGCGTCTGTACAGAGCTACAAATTTAGAAAAAATGAAATCAATAGAAAAATTATAGATGTGACCAGTTCAATTAGTGTAGACTTCTATGGCATTCTCTTCCTTTTTCGCGATGTAAATATATTTCTTGTCATATACGCTAATGTCCCTAGTAAATTAATCGAGTCAGCTGAATAGCGTTGTAAAGGATGTTTTAATTTTGAATAAAAGAAAATCTAAGAAGAAATTTTAAATTCGTGCAGAAGTCAAACGATTTTGTTACTTCAATAAACTTGTTATAGTGCTTTCAACGAACTGGCCAAAAGGGCAAAGAATTTCTTTGAAGGATGCCAATGAACAATGTTCTCACAATCAATTACATTTTCTTTTGAACTGTGCGTACACATTGCATATGTTTCTCCAAAGAACAGTGTAAACGCTGCAATTTCTTCAAGGTACATGACTATTAATTTGCAGCGACAACTTTAGATTCCCTGAAACTAACATTCCTACATTCGAAGAAGAAGAGTGCGAAGCTACCATGTGTCTGCTTGTCTAAAGGCTTCCTTAAATTCCAAGAAAGTAATGCTTCAGTCATAAATTGAACGGAAAGGCTTACCGCGGGTTTACCTTAAGTTGTTATTTCATTTACGCAAATTTATTGAAAAATTGCAACATTTAGTTGTTCAGGGCAGTTATGCTTCCAATGTTTGATAGACTTCTATATATATATATATAGAAATTTCATGAAGATCTACATTCTATACAGGGTTAGTCAAAATGACTGCAATGATTTCAGAAAATTACTTTATTACTTGACATACACTTACAAGGTTACACAGATATATAAAAAAAACTGTTAATGTTTTTTTGAGTGTCTACAGATTCTTAATATGTGCACACATCAAGTCTATAATCAAGTTCTTCCCATACCCGATGCAACATGTCTCTGTCCATCAGAGCAAATGTATTGGTGATGAGAACCCGCAGGCCTGGCAGATCAACTGGTTCTGGTGGCACGAACACTGTGTCTTTTACGCAACCCCAAACAAGGAAGTCGCAGGGTGTTAGTTCAGGTGAACGAGGAGGCCATGACTTCAGCATCCCCAGTACAAACAATCCATTATAGACTTGTGTGTAAATACACTAAAGGTGCACATATTGAGCATCTGTATACACTCAAAAAAACATTCACAGTTTTTTGGTATATCTGTGTTATCTTGTAAGTATATGTCAAATAATAAATCTGTAGTATTTTCTGAAATCACTGCAATCATTTTGACTAGCCCTGTATTTAAATGTTGAGAACATTCGGCGAAATTTAATGAAATCGCTGATTTGCTTAGCTGTATTTTAACTATAAAACAGACTTCCGTGTGCCTGGATCTACTGTTCGTCACCAAAAGTACATGTCAAAAGAACGATGGTGAATTTCAAAATATGAAACCTCAGTATTTCTAACACAACCGGAGATTTTCTCAAAAACGTCACCGTCAAGTTCGCTTTGTCGTAAAAAAATGACGTTATTGTCCACCGGATCTGAGCGTTTTGATGCTAACCCATTTCGGCCATATCAAGATGAAAAATAATATTCTTCGTTAAAATGGTTTAACCAAATGCGGGATTAGTCGATTGGTTTGTTTTTCACTCCAATTCTGGGAATTCTTACGAAAAGCTTTCATGTTTTTTTTTAATTATTGCTGTGACTATCGTCTTAAAAATTTTCTTCCTCAAGTCTTGGCACAACACGCCTCAACGGACTAAAAGCTTAATAGTTGTTATACTATTAAAAATTGTTCTTAACATCCGAACAGAAAACTATTTACTACCGTTCTCATTAAAATGAATATTTAGCTAATTGGATAGAATGTTACCTACGCTCCGCAGCCATTATTGGCAACCATACTAGCATAATCCTTGGAAACATATTCTTTGTCTATGAGTTTCTGAAAATTTCGCATCAGATGGCGTCAATTGGTAGCTGCCATTCATTGCGCAGGAAGTAGTTACTGTACGAATTTCCATGTCATTCAAGATGTATTCCGAGTCAGGGATGTGTTACTTTCTCACACACAATGTTCGGGCAGCTTAAAATGTAACATTCAAGACACTAGGAAAAAGAGTTGGCCTCAGTGGATCACCTATTCGAACAATGTCATGTTTCTGATTTATATTGCGTATACAATAAAACTAGAATGATATAAATGTAGTGTTTCTGAAGTGAAAATTTCTATAGGCGGGCTTTAGGCTGGGGGTAAATCTATGAATTCGCGTCCCCGACATTCTACGAGATGTTGAGCGTATGATATACGCGTGGGACGCTTTTGGAACACACATTTTTTATCCGATTTTGATGGAACTTTGCATACGCATACTTTAAAAAAAAATAGAAAAATACTGTTTGGGTTTGATATACAAAAACCTCAACCCTCTTCTCCATTCCACCCTCCCCTCTCTCAATTTCTGTCAACGTTGTTCATACAAACCCACAGTTTTCATCTGATTTTGATGGTACTAGGGACAGGTATACTGCAAAACAAGGCGGTCTGGTAGCTCAACAGTTATGGCGCTTACTTCCGAAAGTTTCTCTTTCCGGTTGCGGTTTAAAACCCCGTGGTGGGAAGGAATTTTTAGGAGTGGTATTTGATTATATGAGCTACGCTGGGATGTTCCGTGGTTCTGATTCCACGGTAAACTTTAGGCCTCTGACGAAAGGCATTAGCCTTACTGTCTCTAACACAATAGCTTGGTACACGTCCTTCGGGAAGATTCGACCAACCACCGGGTTGTAGACTGAGTTAGACTTTTAGTTTTGGAAGTGAAAACTGGTGGGTCAGAGGTTAAGATGTCTGAGTGGGGAACGAAAGGTCCCCTGTTCGAATCCCTGTCTCGGTGGGGAATTTTTTTATAGGCCCTAACCCGACTCTCACCTCTGGCAAAGCTTGTTGTGTAATTTGAAATACGCCGGAATGTTTCCGTGGTTCCGATTCCACGTTAAACTTTATGTCCTCTGTACCTGGTAGCACCAACGGGTTAGGTTAAGGCGGCTAAGACAGGGGCGGAATGCGCAGCCAATACAAACCCTTTAATCAGATCATTACCACCACACGGAATTAATTACTTAATATATGTGTAGCTATAAGTATGACGTGTAGTTTTAAGTTATCACTTCTGTTGACTGTGACCAATCATTGCTAAAAAAAAATTTTTTTTCGAGCTTCACGGTTGGTCGACGTCAATAGATAGTGGGAAATATTGGGGCTGGCAACGGCAAGGAATTCTGCTGTAGCCTTATGAAGAAACCCCTCCGACATTCACCTACAGTGTTTTCGAGAAATCATGGAAAATCCAAATCTGGATGGCCGGGTGGGGATCTGAACGCGTGGTCTCCTGAATGCGATGCCTGAACATTACCGCTCATTCACTTGGCTCTGTAATACAGTGATGTACGAAATGAAATACATGATGGGTTAGATGCCGAAAACTTTTCAGTTAAGTTATAGTAATAGACTACAGACGTTCCTGCTTAACCTAATGAAATTTTCTCTGCTTACTTCATGTAATGAGTTGTCTTGTGTTTGGATAACGTGCAATCTTGAGTTACGATGTTGCCAATAATAGAGTGTTTCCGCCACTTGTCTGCTTGCAAACGATGATTGAAGTTGAAGACTGAGTTCTGTGCTCGCATAACCTCCGCCAAGCGCAGTAACGAGGAGATATCGCGTAGGCGTCACCGATCGAGCGTAGAATTTTAACAAGGTTCGTATTCCTCGCAGCTCCGTATCTTTACTCTCACTTGAAAGCACAGACGGCTGTTCGTATTTAATTTCAATATTTTTAGCCATGTTTCAGGGTGAAAACAAATATCAATCCTCATTATATGCAGAACGTTAACTCTGTGCAATACGAGGTGTCCGGGACTAGACGAATAGACGTAATTAGTGCGTTTTCCCTTTGACGTCAATAAGTGTTTTTGTATGTGTAAGTGACAGTGTTCGTCGTGTTGTGTTTCCTGTGTGATGAATAAGAGCTTAAAAAAGAGACGTTGAAATCCGGAGCCCTTCAGCCGAATAACATTAAGAGAGCCGTCATATTTGGAGACCTTATCCCACGCATGAATTGACATCAATCCGTACTAACTTCGGACCAGTCTCGGTATTTTTTACACGATATGATCAAATCAAATTATCGTATGGCATGTTTGGCCTGAAGAACCCGTAGAAAAGTTCGGTCGCCAGGTGACAGAGTTTTCGATTCGCTGCGCAATGCGCCCCTAAAGTGGCTAACAAACCTAAAACGGTAATCCTACCGGGTACAGGGACTTACAAATTAAGACACAATTCGAAACTAAGAAGCGTACCAGAGATGCAGTGCACTACCATCTCTTCGATCCTGTCGGCCAAGTTTCGAATGGCTGAGTTGTGAAAAGCTGAAAATGTTATACAAGATTCCAAAAATGAAAAAGACGGTAAAATAATGGCAGAAGCTCTTCGTTAAATCACAGCTAAAATCAGATTAAAAATTACATGAGACAAATCCAAAAACTTCTTTTGACTTCTGGATTTACAACGATGTCACTATGTGGGGGCGGGGGAAGGGGAGGAGGAAGTACAAGGGGCAACGAAAGGGAAGGAACTCGACAATGGATTTTTTAAGGAAGCATGATTTGGGTAAACCATGGAAAACGGACGCGGAATCGAACCCGCGTCCTCCCGAATGCGAGGCCGTGGCGTTACCACTCACGCACCACGCTCGGTAATACCGTGTACAATTGTTTGCAGAACATTTTAAACAATTATTATTATTTTCTTTTAAATTGTAATCTACCAAATCCCTCTTCCTTGGTTTCATTGTAACCGATTGGAGATTAGGGTATACATTTATAAAAATAATGACGTTATTCACGTTCATGAAATAATCTACTGAAATATTTGTCAGTCACTTAGTTCCTGCATAATATGTGCTTTCTTTTACGAGTAGTCAAGGAATGGAATTGTATTATAGCTACTCAGCAGCTGTAGAAAAACTGTAGTGTACATAAATTGTGTAGCTGAAGGATCTCAAACGTAGTGAAAGCTTAGTAGGTCCCCTACAATTTAGCTGTGCCGATTAAACTGATACTTTTAACGTCGTATTTGGCATTTTAATAAAAGAAACTTAAACATATATGATACAAGTTTTTCACGGCGTTGTAAATAAATAAACTCTTCTTGGGCTTCCAGCTGCGTAAAAAAGTCACACTTGTCTGTCTCACCGTTTCCGCGACAGCGCGTAAACAAATAGTATGCAGAGACATCTGTGGTTGGCTGAGATAGACGCCTTCGAAACGTCCCACAGACGTGACTTTTTTAAGCAGCTGGAAGCCCGAAAAGAGTTTATTTATTAACTTAAACATATCTTACTATGTTCGATATTTATTTGTATAAAAAGCTTGGTATTCATCCAGAAAGTTAGTTAGACCCTCACAAAGACGTACACATAGCCTACTAATGGAGGAAGGGTTGCCAGTTCCTCTCCTCCTTACCCAATCTAACTTAACCCAGTAATCCTACCGGTTTTATTTTGTTGTTTTTTGATTTTTTTGTTTGTTGTTGTTGTTGTTTTTTGTTGTTGTTGTTGTAGTTGTTGTTGTTGTTGTTGTTGTTTTACTTATGGCTTTACGCCTCGTCGACGTCGAGGCCATTAGAGGTGGGATGAGATTGGGGACAAGGAAACGGGAAGGGATCTGGCCATGACCTTTTTTTGAAGGAAGCATCCCGGCATTCTTCTGGAGTGATTTGTGGAAACCATGGAAAACCCAAATCTGGATGCCAGGACGGAGATTCGAACCACCCGAATGCGAGGCCAGAGTGTTAATCACTCACCCACCAATCTCGGTCTTACCGGGTAAAGGAAATCGACAGTTAATAGTGAAATACGAACGACGGAATCGTTGTGGTGTACTTCACATATACGAAGCAAGCTTCAAAAGAGATGAAGGTCGGGTTAAGGGCCTATTAAAATCCCCGCCGAGACAGTAATTCGAACCGGGGACCTTTCAATCTCTAATCAGACGCCTTGATCACCGAACCGCAAGATCGCTCATCCATTTTAATATATATGAACTCAATTCCTCACACTGCGATGTGTATTTTATTTTTTGAGTTACGATATGTAATACAAACGAAGTACGAGGATTCGAGAAGACACTGAGAAGATAAGGGAGACGATACTGAGGATCCCGAATAGTTATGTTCGGAGCCACGCTTCTAGCACATGTAATTTGGCACAGATTTATGTATAATTTGGAAATGATAAACATTAAAATCGTCAGGAGTACGAGTGACACAATTTCCACGCAGAAGGTCAGTTCTGAGAAATATAAAATTCGTTTCTCTGCAGACGGGGTCCTTATAATCTTCTTGAGATATTAAAGTTGTGCTCAACCGACGAACTATCAACGAAGGACTCTAGTAGCCAGTGACAGAGAGGACTATTGGTCAAACAGACAAAACATGCGGAATCGCAGTGTCTTGCTGACGCACGATAAAGGTCGGACACACACGTCTCCTGGTACGCTACCGAAATTGCAAGAAAGCCAGTGGGAAACCTTACAGTATCCCCTTCCTAATCATGATGTTTCACCATACAAATACTTTACTCTTGACTCTTCAAAAACTATTTAGGTAGAAGAATTAGAATACTGGTCTTTGTCAGCTATGTATATTTGTCAAGCAAACTTTTGTAAGTAACGAATTAAAAAATTGCCAGTGAAATGGGGGAAAAAAATGTTTATACAATAGCGGAGATGCGGCGTAAAAATAGTTTTGTATTTATTTTTCGATGCTTTAATCAGGTTAAGAGCTTTTTTAAAAAAAATAATTGGATTAAAAGGTTTTTGTTTATTAAAAAAAGTTTCATTCGCGTTTTGTGAACATCTATATTTTAAATTCGCGATGCGCAAATTAACATATAGACGAAACTAATATAAATAAATGGAGAAAATATACCAAAACTTTATAGTTAAAATGTCTTATGTACAATTACTTTAAATAACTAATATGTAATATGTTAAATATGAACGATATGTAAATAATAAGTAAATTATATGTAAACAGTGTAAAATATGTTATATATGAAATATACATAATAAGTAAAATGTAATGTGTAAAATGTAGTAGGAGGGCTGGTGTAATGGTCTTCCGACCAGAAACCAATAAAAAATTTAATTTGAAGGTCCATCTTCTATCGCATTTGAATTATCTTTATAAATATTTTGAATTATGCCATAATTTCAGCCATAATTTCAGCCATAATTTCCGCCGAAAAAGATAAGTTCTGATTCATTCGTTTGGATGCCTATTGTCTGAGAGATATGGGGCCTCACCCTTGGATGAAGTAGCTTGGCGTATGTTAGGTCCGCTTTAAACCCCAGATGCCTCTCGTCTGGCGGCGTTCCACGTATCAGCCGCTGCCAAGCGGGCCTGTAGCAACCACCCTGAAGGCCGGTACACAAACTGCAAACAAGCTAAACAACCTCTGGTGTCGGATGAAACAATTCGTCACCCTTCTTTGTAAACAGCGAATATGATGAAACCTTCACTATAACCTCCGACGTGATTTTTCAAATGTTGGCAACGCTAACATTTACGCACCCAAAGTTTATGCAAATATAGTTGCAGGAATTAGTTTAACAGTATAGACAACACTCGGCGAATAAAAAAGTTAACTAAAACCAACCATACCCCAGACCGGAATCGAACGACGATCCTTGTAAAGCAAGGCGAATGCAGTAGTTTCTCCAGAACCGGGTTATACAGAATTACAAATTTACTAATTGCATTATTTGGATTTCTCGATAGCAACGTCAATAACGTCAAAATTTTATCTGTTTTGAGGACTCAGTCACCTCTTCTGGCTGTATGAATTTCAAGTTGTTAGCATAAGTTACTCTAAGTTTGGACCATAAATATAATTACAGAAAATAATAAGAAACTTATATCCATTTGCAGAGACAGCGTCAACAAACCGAGCCTAATGTATGAACAATTAACATTCAAGTCCAGCATTCCGAAGAAAGTGGGTTTGATACGCAGACTAGCCATCTTTTTCCATGGTTTTCCAAAATCACTACAGACAAATGTAAGCCATGACAGAATTACTTCTCGTTTCTTGCCATGAGTACTCTCTATGCTCTAATCCAATCGTCGACAATAAACGGTGAAGGCTTAGGAGGGGGGAAAAAAACATCGACACTGAAAGGTATGTATATAACGAGATGTTATCAGAGTTCCGTCATAAATTTCTTGTTTGACATGTAATGAAACACGATATGATAATTCAAAGAAAACAGTAATTGAATCTAGGGGAGTGGAAAGGTAAAATGCTCAAAATACCTTAAGATGATCTTCGAGGAAATAGAAGCGTAGATGATGTTATCGAGAAGAAAAATGTTAGAGGACCGACGTTTTTATTCCACTTTTGATCACGTATCTATTTTATTCGTTTGTTGCCAGCTTTCAAATTGCAAAGGTAAAGTCGTGATCTTCCATATATAACATATTTGCGAGTGATGTTATTTATTGTAGTTCGGTGAAAAAAACTAAATAGATTCACTGCATACAAAATCAAATTGATTTATAAATATAGAAATAATGGTGAATAATGGAAAATTAGGTAATCTTTGTAATAGCTATGCTATTATTCAAAGCCCTTGCATTAGGCATAATTTTGTAATAGACACCTTTTTTTATATTGAAATAAATTTTTGTAATAATTACAAAATAAATTTATTTAAAAATGTAAATATAAAATATTATTTTAAAATGAAAGATAATTTACACGTGAATGTAATATTTATTACGACCTCATAGAAAAAGAAATGATTTTAATAATATCTATAACTGAAATTTGAGTGAATATAAAAGCAATATTTGAGATTAGTTTCCAATTTGGAGCATACAAAACCATCTCAGTTTGCATAGTGCACCAGAAACATGAAATCATATTAAATTATCAAACAAATTTAAAGCATTTAAAATCATTTTTATCGCATTCACAAACTTCCACTCTTTGAAATCCGACTAGCTCAATAAGAAAAATTAAATACGTACTAGAACTTGGTTTTGTATAGAACAAATGAGATTTAATTGGAACCTACGAGTGCTTAAGGGTTGACCACCTTCTGAGTGTTGCCTGGAGTCGCATCTTGCTGGCATCACACCTTGACACTTAACAGCGTAGTCATAGTTGAAAACGAGAGACATCTCTTCCTTGAATTGTTACGCTCAACACCCCGTTCACAGCTGCCTGATTTACATACCTAATGCAGTCAGTACTTCTCCTGTAATCCACTACAGAAACATAGATTCATTTAATGCTACGGTTGAACATAAAATGAATATGCTCGACATTCACGACAGATTAGACAAGTCTTCACCTTGATTACTGGGTGATGGAATGTATTCTCTGTTCAGGCTCTGCTTTCATGTTCTAAAATAGAATACTTTATTTCACCAATCATTTAATAATTCAGAATTTATTCACCTATTACATGCCTACAGTAACTAAGTCCTAGTATTAATCACCGACTTTTTCAACCTTCTTCTCTGACGAGATGCATTTAGAGCAAAACTATGAACCAAATATAAGTGGATTTCGTTCACGAAGAATGTCGGAGAATTTCGGCTGAGACGTAGGAAATTAATACTAGGAAGCAACACTTTCCAGGCAGCAAGGAAAGTATTACATGATCAGTGTTATTCCAGCGATCACACTATTGTATTCTGTGTCTGATTAAAATGCACAATGGTAGACATTTTTCGTATAATCTGAATAAATAATCTATTGAAAAAAGCATAACAAAATTACTTGGCTTTTTACCGAGCGTGACAGCATTTAATCGCAATTACAATAACCTAAGTTTTAACCTAAGAAAGTTACATTAATTTAAATCTTTAATGCTTATTCCTGTTTTAGTAATGTTAAAAATATTTGATAGGAATACTAGTGCTACGATGTTAGCAGCCATGTGGAATTACGAATCTCTCTCAGTCGCAAAGTTATGGCGTGCTCGAGAAAATCTGTATAATAAGTTTCCAAGGACCAAATTTTCTGTGGTTTGTATGGACTCGCGGTATTACGTTTCTCGGAGAAAGCAAGGAAAAATGTGTCCTTGGCGTCTGAAGCTTGGTATGCCGCTTGGTCCTTGTTGATCTTGAAGAGTCGCCCGGCCGGTATTGAGTTATATTCGCTGCCGCCGGCGGCGCCAAAATCGAGTTTGCCGTCCCGTCCCGGCCGGGCCGGTGGCCCTGCTTACTATTCGGCCCGCAACGCGGGCTCTGCGCAGAGCAGGAGCGATGACCTGCTGCTGACACCTGCAGGAATTCTACCGGCCCCAGACTTATGCATTCGAACTCAGGCACTGTATAAGAACATCGAACGGCGGTGTTAGTTCGACGTTTGAGTCCCCCTAGGGCCGTCCAGATTTCAAAGTTTCACGAAATCACTCAAGGTAAAGTTTTGTTGGTTTCAACAGCAGGTCATGGCCGAATTAAACCACATTACTTGCCCCTCTTCTCACTTTAATTATTTTTAGGTAAAGCCCTAAAAAGTAAGGAATGATGACGTTAGTGCCCCATGTGATACTGATCGTAGCCTCATCGTTTTATGGATGGATCGTCATTTCACTGTTATATAAATTTGGACTCTTGCAGCTGTTTCGGTATATAAAACACAAACGAACTTAACATCTTCACAAATAGAAAGAGCCGATAAAAACATTCCTTATATCTGTAAAGGTGCTTAATGTAAATAGACGAGCTAACGCTATAAAAGCGAGATATGGAGCATGTCCTCCGACTGCCACATTAAAAAGCTGCACCGAGCTTGGTGGGTGAGCGGTTAACGTTCTGGCCTCGTATTCGACAGGACGCAGGTTCGAAATTTTTTTTTTTTTTTTTTTTTTTTACTTATTGTTTTACACCTCGTCTATGGGTAAGGTCATAGAGGCGGGATGGGACTGGGGACAAGGAACGGGAAGGATTTCGACCATGGCCTTTTTGAAGGAAGCGTCCCGGCATTCACCTGGAATGATCTGGGGGAAACCATGGAAAAACCCAAATCTGGATGCCCGGACGGGGATTCAAACCCGCGTCCTCCCGAATGCGAGGCCAGAACGTTAACCGTTCACCCACCACTCTCGGTCTCAGGTTCAAATCCTGAATCGCTGATGACATGTACGCCCGATTTTCTACATTCTTCGCATTTTCCGCACTAAAATACAAAATCTTTAAATTATTTTGTTATTCCTAGAAGTTTAAACCACTCACATTGCCATCTGTCTTCTGATGACTCTTCAGAAAGCTTTACTTGTAAAATTTACAGAATGTCGTTTTGTAAATAAGATCATTAAAGTCAGGAAAGAACTGAGGGCAAGGAACAGGAAGGAATTTGGCCACGGCCTTTTGAATGAAGCATATACTGTACTGTTTAGGGAATTCATGGAAAACCCAAATCTGGACAACCGGGTGGGGATGTGAATCCGAGTCCTCCCACAGAGAGGCTAGAGGGTTGCCACCCACCTTGTCCTTGCTTGTTCAGCAAAACACCTTAAGGTTAACTCTAGTAGGGCCATGTACAAAATTTAATCACCTCAAATGTCGACGGCGTACTTTCAGAGATGCAAACATACCCGCTGTATGTTTTGGTTTTGCAACAAGAATTCTGTGACAATATTTCTAATTAATTTTTACGCCGATTGGGGTAAATATCTTTTCAATAGGCGTACCATTTATTTTTGGCATGGAAATTATGTTGCGAGTGGTTTGTTCTGTTCGGTATGAGAATTCAGTTGGTTGTACTTGAATTATCGTTGAACAGGGAAAGGTATGTCCGTAGTGCAAAGAAATAAACGAGAAGATCAACCTTAGGACACGCAATATGTAAACTTTTTCATTTGAAATCACACCACTCACAACAATGCAACAAATCAGTGATGTATAAAGATGGTTCTTGAATAATTCTGTATGGAAATGTAAAGACGATACACTTAAATGTACTCTTCAGTAACGAGTAAACATTTCATATCAACAGCAAGGGTGAATACCAACGACGGTAGAATTTACATGTGGGACAGCGAAAATCTTCATCACTTTCTGGAATCCGCTCGGGTCAACTGCGTTGTTCCAAAATCATAGCCCTTCTTTGCACCTTCTCCAACTCCTGTATTTGATACTCGAAATGTGGGTCCCAATTACACTACCATATTCAAGCAATGGTCTGACCAAAGTTTTGTTCTCTCGCACATCCCATCATCACCCTCATCTGCATATGTTGGAGAGGGTGATGAGGGGATGTACGAGAGAAGTAAAGGAATTGGGTTACAAAACTTTGGTCAGACCATTGCTTGAATATGGTAGTGTAGTATGGGACCCACATTTCGAGTATCAAATACAGGGGTTGGAGAAGGTGCAAAGAAGGGCTGCTAGATTTGTTTCTGGAAATTATCGCAGAACGCAATCAGTAACAGATATGATAAAAGAGCTGGAATGGGATTAATTGGAAGACATGAGGAGGGTGAAGATGGTCATGGGAGTGTAGAAGGCATATAATGGTGATGAGGCATGGAAAGATATTGGTGTAAGAATTGAAAGTAATGCATGGAAGGGAAAAGATGACCATGACCACAAGCTGGCACTAGTTTTCAGGCACAAGGGTGTAGGAAGATTCTCTTTTTTAGGTAAGGGTGTCAGGGACTGGAATAAGTTACGAAGAGAAATGATGAATAATTTGCCAAAAACGTTGAAAGAATTTAAATTTAAAATTTTTAAAGGGTAAATGTAGGTGGAAGCAGAAAAGGGGGAAGATGGGTGTTTAGGGAAATTGCCACCGGAGCATGCGCTCCATTGCAATTTAATTTAATATATAATATCTACTTTTCTTTTAAAAATTACCTTCATTTCATTCTTGTATTTACTTCTGAACTACTTCTGAAATACAACTAAATCGAAAATTAAAATATGAAATATTCTTTTAAAAAAACTATGTCTCAATTCATATTGATCGCATATATAAATAAACATGTCTGAATTACTGATTTTACTTTCCTTTCAGTTTAATTACCTTTTATTTTTATAGCAAATAGTCTTCCTCTTGCAGCAAATTATTTTATACATATTTTAATTTTCTTCATCTTTCTATCCAGTATTTGCCCTCGTCATAGATAGTCTACGGCAATATCTTTTTCTAATATCCAAATATTAGTATTTAATTCCATCTGAAAATTTACTAATATTAATTGCGTTTCGCATATAAATTGAGTTGAGACTCATCTGTAACCTTACACAATTCGATAAGTTTTGTGCTCTTAGCAAATTTCAGCTGTTGTGCCACCTTTTTCCATTAAGCCGCTTATGGTATCGTGTTTCTGAATATGCCTGAAAATTTCCTCGTTCCGTAATACGATGAAGACAAACGAGATGAACTCCTTTCCTTCTAGCAATGCGGTGCACAATCTCGTTAACTCACAGCAGTTCAGTATTTCCTGGATTTCCGTTCACTAATTCTGATTATTGCCTGCTCCGGGCCAATTGCGTGATCACCTCGTCCCACCAGACTTGTCACCCATTGATTTTTTGTTACTGGGTTTTTATTCAAGATCGAGAATCTGTACCACATGAAATTAGAAAACAGAGCGTAAACATAATCAAGTTGGAAGACTAGTGGACTTTGCAGGTATTATTGTCTACATGTTGTTCTCAGAAGAATCAATACGACCCTATCTGCAGTAACTACGAAAACAGTCCAATAGCACTGCAGCTCAATATAAAACAGCCTATATTCGCTCTCAAAATCTATAAATCTATAAAGTTCCAATCATTTTTCCACGTTTTCGTTTTTTCATTCACCTTATCAGTCGTTTTTTCTTTCGCTAATCCCTTGAGTGTAGAGTTGTATACCATCTATAAACATTTTTTTTTTAAATAAAGAGATCTTTTCAAATTTATATTCAGTCAGTCGGAATATAAAGGAGTAATTCATAGCTATATAGCAGTCCATTACAAATCCTCAGTTTTTTAAAATAAATAAATAAAATTAAAAAAAACCTGACACGTTGAAGGTTCGGCAGAAAGGTTACAATTCGATGACAAGTACGAATTCAATCCTTCTGAACCATGAAAAAATTTCTTTTCATTAGTTACATTTAATTAAATTGTTATGTTCACAAAGCATGTAACCACCCATGTGCACATAGACGTCATGGCAGGCACTCTGAAATCGCCTTGAATGCCTTTAAACAGAAATAAAAACACAGATCTGATATCTTGTGACAGTGCGATACTTGATTGACATTAAGACAAATAGGCATGCAATAATGCTATTATTGATTAGCACCATTATATCTCATAAACATTCCATGTTACCATGGGAGACTTCTTTATCTGTAAAAAAGAAGGCTGGATTGGTTAAGAGGGGGATTTCTAAGCAGATGCACGTAGATGCGATTTGTCACAGAAATTGTGCCACGGGAGACAGTGTCAAGTTGTAGCTACGAGTATGTTTGCGCGACTGAGGTAACGGACCAGAAACAGTGTAAACATCGTTTTCCAGCGAGCCTCTCGCAAGGCAAACACACTTTGCAAAAACGAAAACCAACACTCGCACACCCATAACGCAGAGAGGAACGGTTCCAAGTGTGTATGGAACGAGCGAACAGGTTTCATCTCCCTTTCCATTCTGCGGTCAACGCACGAAATATCATATTACATTACACACTGCCGTAGGTTACATTTATCGAGGTATCCATACGGCTAAAAATAACAGGCAGCATCCAAATCTCTTGTTAGAATTGTAATAAAAGTTGACACGTATAGCTACTTTTCATTCAAAGTAGAGCTCAAGTTTTTATATTTGCAGTAAATTTTTGATTCATTATTTCAACTGCATTTTGCGATTTAATTTGAAGCTATTTTCTGTATCGTAGGTAAGATGGTTGTTTATAGTGAATACTAGCATTTTCGCACTGCTTCGCTCAAGCGGACCTTGATGAGCATAGTAACACGTTTACCTTTGCTTTTCTTCTAGTAGCAAAGTGTGGACGTTTATAATGTAGCATCTTTGTAACTTTTACCGTAAATTAAATTCGACAATTTCGTTACGCTTATTGGAATAGTTATCTTTGTTGTAGTGGTGTTATTAACATTTTTCTGTATTTTAACGTACTATATTTCAGAAAACTGAAGAAATAAATAACCAAAGTTAAGTAGTCAATAAACGATATTAGCAAAATCCAAAGAAAATAGTGTTTATCTATGTTTGGCGAGTATCTCGAGAAAGCAGTATTCATCTGGATGCAATATGATCTGTGGCGTCTATCTATTCCCGGTGCGAATAAATTACGATTTCTTGCTCCGTTGCACGGTCACGTATATTTTTAGGTAAACAATAAACTTTCAAACTGTGAACACTTCATTGAGACTGGTTCAGTAGTTATTGTGTGATTCGTCTACAAAATGACAGATAGACCAGTCCGATTACAGGTTTATAATACTACAGATATTGTATCTTGTAACAGTAAAGAGACTTGTGGCAAATTTTACACTGTAAGTATGTCAACAGACCGAGCGTGGCGGTGTAACGGCTAGCGTTCTGGCCTCGCATTCGGGAGGATGGCGGTTCGAATCCCCGTCCGGGCATCCAAGATTTGGGTTTTCCATGGTTTCCCAAATCACTCCAGGAAAATGCCGGGATACTTTCTTCAAAAGGCCATGGCCGAATTCCTTCCCATTCCTTGCCCCCCCATCCTTTCCCGTCTCTATAGACCTCGCTGTTAGAGAGACGTTAAGCAGATAAAAAAAAAAAGTCAACAGAATTCGATTTGAATAAATCCTCCCTACCTCACATTTGAAGCCTCTTTTTAGGAGAAGTTGTCTGTGTGTTCGGCGCAAATTTAACGAATCTTTCTGAATGTCCTAAGTTTCAGAGCAATACGACAAACAGAAGTTATGCCTTTTAACAAATACATCTAATTTCTTCAGAATATGTTAACGTGGATTGTAATTGCTACATTTTTTTTTCTTATGAATTGCTGTAGTTGGAAATTTCTACTCATGGTTCTTATTTCTGAGAAGATGCTGACCACTATACTGGAAATCATGCATTTAGTTCAAAATAGCATTTAAAGACTTTTGCTTCATCTTCTTACCCTTGTAATTTACACTGAATGTGTCCTTATCAAGCCAAAACTTTTGGAATATCTCTCAATATCGTTTGGGACCTTCCATTGCCCGATGAAATGCAGCAACCCGACGTGGCATCGACTCAGCGAGTAGTCAGAAGTGCCTAGGAGAAATATTCAGTCATGCTTCCTCTACAGCCACGCATAATTGCGAAACTGAATCTGATGCAGGATATTGTTCACAAACTGGCCTTTCGTTTATACCCCAGAAATTTTTTGTCGGATTTATGACTGGTGATATAAGCCAAATCATTCCCTTTAATCATCTAAAATGTTCCTCAAACTATTCTCGATTAATATTGACTCGACACAGCGCATGGAAAAGTCCATTATTGTTTGGGATCATGAAGGCCATTAATGGGTGCAAAAGATCTCCAAGTAGTGAACATAACCATTCCCAGTCAATGGCCGGTTCAGTTTGTCCAGAGGTCCCAGTCCAAGCCATGTTGTAAACACGGCTCATATCAGGATGGAATCATCGCCAACTTACACAGTGCCTTCCTGCCAACACGCAGTCTGCAGCTCTTATCAACTGGAGTCGTGACTCTTCTGATCAAGCAACCTTTTTTCAGTCTAGGGTTCAACCGATATGTTCACAAGCCCCGGAAAGGCGCTACAGCGTTTTGTATGCAGAGGCATTAGCATTAGTCTTCTGCTGCCATTTTTTAGCACTATCCGCACGGAAACGTCTGTCATACGACTAGCATTGAGAGTTAGGCGGTGTCCATTAATCATGCAAGGTGTTTTTTTTCGTAAATCTGCTCCCCTCCCCTCCCCCATGTGGTGAAATCTTTGTGATAACCCCCTCCCAGGTCTCGGTCATTAAGTTTACGGCCACTGTGTTATTCACGGCGGTATGTAATGCCGGAAATTACATATTACGGCACATCCTTAACACGGTGGATCAAGCAATGGTGAATTGACGAACAATATCGGAAATGGAAAGCCCTGTGCGTCTATCGTGAACTGTCATTCCGTGTCCAAATTCTATTAATTCGCATCATGCGGCCACAATCACGTCTGAAAACTTTTCACACGACTCACGGGAGCACAAATGAAAGTCCTGATACTGCACAGCACATTTATACGTTTCTTCCGAGGTGCTACCGCCATCATGATATTTCCTCCTTCTTGTAGGATTACTTTTGGCACTTGAGTGTAACTTTAGTAATACTAGATGCAATAAAAACTAATTTACTTACTACTAGCAAACTCATACTAGGATGCAACGTTGTTTTGATATGCAGTCAAATGTTTGTAACTTTCATCACAAAATTTGAAAGTGAAATAAATATTTTCTATTTGTATATAAGATGATGATGCCCCTAGTTATTAAGATCGACAGTAAGAAGCAAAATCTTTATAGATGAATTGAGGTTAGTTCGCACCAAAAAAGTGCACACTGTCAATTGTCAGTGGCTTGAGCACTAAATAAATTTATCATCTTTTTGTCTTTTCACGTTGTTTCTTTTGGTGATAGTAATGTAAATTTTGTGTTCAATTCCCACACAAATTGTAATTTAATAGTAAGTGCCTCTCTTACTATTATTAAGTTTGTTAGCCAACTTTTGATGTGAATAGTCTTCTGTTTTGGTATATGTTGGACGCACCTTATAACATTTCGATGTAATTTAGTTTTATAAGTTGAATGAATAATGCAAGTCTTACCAAAAAAATACTATTGCTAAAACAAGAAAGAATTAAAATAAGAGAATATATATTTCGTTACTGTTAAAAAATAAATCTTATGATTTATTCGTTACTAGTGGTTAAGCTTCAAGACTGGAATTTTTGAGGGTGCGCGTTAAATTACAGCAGTGTAGATTTCAGTTTTCTATGGCTTTCCAAAATCATTGCAGGTGAATGGCAGTATGATTCTTACAAAAGGTTTCGTTTATATAACGTAAACTTTCAAATTGTATACATAAGACCTTTGTTTAATGTAATGTGAGTGTGTAGTTGTGTGTTTCTGCGATGGCTCATTTTAAGACACATTCAAAACGAAAACTCCATAAGGTTTTCTCATGTATAGCAGAAACTAACATAAGCACATTGCACAGTCAAATGCATTAAAATGTATTTTATACTGCGTTCGAAAATGGGAATTAGTTCTTGAAACGCGTAACGCACAATGTAAATAAACATCATTAAAGGTAACTGTGTTGCAGTTGATTATTTGCTTATATATTTGAAACAGTTACAGACTTTCGTAATTCCATTTACTATGAATGAAGTGAAGACTCTCTACCGCCTAAACTACGCGTTCTGTTTTGAAGTACATTAAGCAGAAAAAATACTTCGAGAGAGATCTCGTAAATAGCTTGGTTCTAAACCGCTTTAAGAGCACTTCTGGAAAAAAAAAATCGAGTGGACAATGAAGGTGGCACACAACTCCAAAAACCTATCCCGTTCACAATAGTCTCTAAGGTAATAAGTCACATTCCTGTAAGAGGTCTAGTAACTGCTAGAAAATTTCAGCTGCGTGTCTCATTGTAGGTAAAACTCGAATCGGGTAACTTCATGCGGCATTTTCAGCCAAGAAACTCGAAAGCACTTCCCTGATTCAAAGACAAATGAAAATCACAATTACCATCACCGTAATCACTGCCAATGTGATTGATAAGAGTTCAGGCGCATACAAGGACCATAGTGTGTCAAGCTTTGTTGGAGAATATAGGTTGCATTTTACGGATGACGGATTTACTAATGAGGCATACGCGGGCGTTTGGGGTAGGGGAAGAGAGTTACAGCAAAATTCTGTCAATAATGTACGAGACAAGCCCCGAGCAGTCCGGGGCTCGATCTTTCGATCCCCAATGAAGCTAGCTGAATGTTTGTAACAGCTTCCCTAGTCCACGCAGCCTGTTGCCCACTAAGTATCTGGGAGAAATCTCTCCGCGTGCGTGAAGTTAGTCGCACCGTGGCGCACACCCAGTCATTTCCTCCAAATGTGCCACAGGTCTGAGAGGGAGAACAGAGCTCTAGCTCTGCAAGTCCCAAACGCATGGTCACGGCCGACACTTTTTTGCTAATAAATTTAGGGTTACAACAAACCAATCAAGAGAATGATTAATCTCAATTTTTTGTAAAGTGTTCAAAGTAGCTTTGATCATACTCAACATGAATTAAACTGCAATTCCTACAGTTAGGACAGGGTTACAGTTGTGTCGTATCTGCAACGAAATGTTTTGTTGTAAGTGACTTTTTCCGTTTAGGCCTTGTACCTCGTCGTCGTTAGAGGTAGCAGTTGTTAGAAATCAGCCATGATATTTTTAAATAAACCATTCCGGATTTCATCTGGAGTGGTCTCTGCAAACCATGGAAAACCAAAATCTGAATGGGCGGATGGGGATTTGAATTCACCTTGTTACAATATTACACCCCACCAGTCATATTTATTTCTTTAATTAATTGAATATATTTATTTTAAAAAATGTACTGAGTCAACAATGTGCGTAGTCTTTGGGGACAGCATTAGTTGGTAGTAACTAGTATTAAGATTTTTGTTTGTCGTGAAAATAACGAATGTGTGAGCCGAAGGCCTTCAATTATAGCAATATCAGTAGTTTTGTAATTTGTTGGTATTATCTTGTAATTACGTCAAGTAAAGTTAAATTTATTGTTAACTCATTGTGAAGTATTAATTTTGATGGTTGGTGCAGAATTCAGATGTACGGAATGATGCATTTCCGATCAGTTCTTATAATTAATCAGTAAAAATAGCTCCTTTCTTTTGGGCTGATACGTTGAATAACTATGTTTAATCTTCGAATTTAAATGAGTAGCAACTAAAATGTGTTAGTCTGATAATAAAAATTCCGTGTGGTAGTAATGACCTGGTGACAGGGTTTCTATTGGCCGCGCATTGTGCCCCTGTCGTAGCCGCCTTAACCTAATTCGACAATCCTACCGGGTACAGGTGACCTAGAGTTTAACGTATTGCGAACGACGGAAGCGTTCTGATGGAATTCACATTACACAGCATGTTTTTCAGAGGTCAAGGCCGGGTTAAGGCCCTATGAAAATCCTCACCGAGACAGGGATTCGAACCGGGGACCTTCCGATCCCTAGTCAGACACCTTAGAACAGTCGTCCACTGGCACTGAATTCGTCTGATCGACTGTTCGGTCGACTATGGCCGAATTTGATCAACTAATCCCCAGACAGGTAAAAAGGTATTGTCAGGCGTCCACTGGACACGACCTGCTCGGCCGAATACAGCCGAAAACAACCGAGTAACGGACCGATCCCATTGAATTGAGATTAGTCGAACATATTCGGCCAAACGGCAAAGTCATGTTGCACCTATATATATATATATATATATATATATATATATATATATATATATATATATATACATATTTTGTCGAGGTCATTAGAGGCGGGATGGGACTAGGGGAAAGGAGCGGGAAGGATTTCGCTCATGTCCTTATTGAAGGAAGCATCCCGGCATTCGCCTGGAGTGATTTTGGGAAACCATGGAAAACCCAAATCTGGATGCCCGGACGGGGATTCGAACTGGCGTCCTACCGAATGCGATGCCAAAACGTTAACCACTCATCCACCACGCTCGGTGCGCTCCTAATAAACAAGTCTTCATTTTTTTTATCTTGTTTTTGATCTTGATTTGTATTTCTTCAAACACTATTATACAGTGTGGTGGTATGCAATCACTATAAATATTTTAATAAAAATATCTACGAAAAGGAAAATTATTGCTAGTACATCTACGCAGTTATAATATTTATTTTATTCAAAATTTGTACAGTAAAGAGAATTATTTGAATTTCGTACTGGAATATTCTCAAACGATTGTGAGATATCACTCTTGTCGGAACCGCATTTAGACATAGGCTATAGAGGCTGCTGAGCCCGCTTCATAAAAGCAAAATTTGCTTGCTTCTTATAATTATTCTTTTTTTATCTTGTTTTGTTTTCTTTTATGTTCATTTGTTTTTAAAATTGAAATATTGACTTCTGCGTGGACATAACTCTCAACTTTGCATTCTTTTTTTTTCTATAATTGCTCAGAGTGATGTTAACAAACTGTATTGAATATTTTGACCGAGCGTGGTGGTGTAACAGTTAGCGTTCTGGCCTCGCATTCGGGTAGACGGCGCACACAGGGGTACTTGAAACAAAAATTATTTCTACGTAATTTGGATTTTTGTTTCGCTTCTTTTGTGTATTAGAACTTATAACTATGAAGTAGGAGTAATAATAAAGAACACGTACTGTGTTCGTACACTTTATTAACATATTAAGCGAATATTTACAAAATACCTAAACAATAATCATACATGTACACTAAAATGTCATTCTGACGAACCGTCCCATCCTTCGTCGTCGTAACCTTCACCTTATGGCTCTTTCTCTTCTTGAGTACTCGGATCCCATTAAAGTAATATTTTGTAGTTTCTGGATTGGATGCTTTAGATGTTTTGGGGGTTTTGTGCCTTATGAAGCTCAAATATGGATCCTAATTTAATGAAAGCCTAGTAATGACATCTATGTTGCACAAAACCCAACTAAAGTTTCTGGAGTGTCTCTCCCTAAATCGTCGAAAATATTTGTTTCTAGCTTCTGCTGCTGCTTCTGACAGAGTGTCTATACGCAAAAGTGCTTACTCTATTATAAGTAGGCCCTCAATCAATACATCTTGTATAGGTGTCATTGGATGCCACGAGTACAGTTCAATGTACAGTACATCTTAAATTTTTCGTGGCAGTGGGGAATAATTTTGTATATATATATTTTGTGCCCACTATATATCATTCACATAATAGTGTAAAACCTGTCAATCAATTTTTTGTTAATACCTATTATCTCTGCGGACATCATTTCCTAAATCGGTCAAATCATCGAAAGATTTTCTAGGCCAACCCACATTGGTCGCATTGGATTTAATGGGGATTTCGATATATCTTTTGAACCAATCATGGTATTTCTTTAAAAATACACTATCAGTTCTCTTAGCAGCCTGCCATTTTCTTTTCATTTTCAATTTAAGCCTTGAAAACTTTTTTTCGAACTGTTGCGTTTGTTCGACCGTGAATGTCTGTTGATTTAAAATATTTTCCTCCACTAATTCCAACTTTTGCACGAAATCATTTCCTTTCTCGTGTTTACTCAAATCATAAATAACTTTTCGGGTCATGAGCATGATACCAGAAGAGCCCATAACATAGAAAATCTTAGATGAATTAATGTGACGGAAAAAAGGTAAGTTTGTTTCACCGTAAATAATTTTTTCGAATAAATAGACGTTAGGCACTTTTTGGCACCTAATTTTCAATGAAACACCAAGATAGTACACTAAACTAATACCATACAAGAAATCAGACTCGGGAAAGGTCCGGAAATATAACAAAATCACTCGTTAATACTTTTCGTAATAAAAAAATCAGTACAAAATGAGTCAGCTTACAAAAATGTACAGAAATAAAGTTTTGCGATATCTTTGGATGAATGTTACTATTATTTCAATTCTAGGTACCTGGCTGAACAATATCCATGATTAAAATCACCACTACTCACTTAACATCACTCACAAATTAAATTGGCACAACTAATAATTTTCTTGTATTTGCTTGGTAACAGTACGTGGGTGTTGCAATGTGCTCAGTAGATGACTGTTCACGGGGTGGGGAATGAAGCTTATCTAAAAAACATAGCGGGCTGTTGTTCTATAGACATTTGCCTTGAGTCAGGTATATACGGGTTCTTGGAATTTGCTTAAATTTTTTTTTTTTTTTTTACTTTTGATCGACTTTTTGTGTCAAATACCCCTGTGTGCGGCGGTTCGAAACCCCGTCCGGGCATCCAGATTTGGGTTTTCCATTGTTTCCCAAATCACTACAGGCAAATGCCGGGATGCTTCCTTCAAAAGGCCATGGCCAAATTCCTTCCCATTCCTTGCCCCCCATCAATTCCCGTCTCTAAAGACCTTGCTATTACAGAGACGTTAAGCAGTAAAAAAAAAAAAAAAAAAAAAAAAAAGAGTATTTTGATGATTTTCAATTGTTTTAATTTTATCTCAACATTTAAATATTCTTCTAGATATGATATACTACAGTTAAATAATAAATATTCTACAGTTAAATAATAAATTTCAAATGTTTATTTTAGAATTTTCGTTAGAAAATAACTACAAAATGCGAGGTTGAATTTCAAAATATTTGCGGGGCAGGTTCATCCCAAGAGTCTACACATCCTACATACAGCCCTGACTCATGTAATATTTCGCGAACGCAAGTTTATTTTTACGAAATAAAAATCACTATACATTTTATAATAAAAAATAAAATAAAAAAGTTCCGTTGGAGTTGAAGCAGCAATGACGGATCATGTGTCGGACGACATTCGGCTTCGCAGGCCCGCCGCTAGCTATTTGAGCGCCCGCGTGCAATACCGATTATGCCGCCCCTTGTCTAACTACAGCCAGATCAACCGGATCAAAAAACTGTGAGATTGCCGCCCCTTTGAACATTATTTGCCGCCCCCATAAAAAAAAGGTCGCCGGCTACATAATACGCCGCAAATTTCATCGCGGCGACAATCGAGTGGTAACTATCGCAGGGCGGCGACCGTCGATCGCTCGTTTTGCCGCCCCCCTCGATGTGCCGCCCGCGTGCGGTGCACGCCTTGCACGCCCGCTTACGGCGGCCCTGGGCTTCAGTGGACGAGGTTAATGGGACGAACTGATCGGCCGTCAAATCGGGCGTTGCTCGGACGAATGCTGTTCGGACGAAATTCGGATCTAGTGGACGACCGGCCTCAACCACTGAGCCACCAGACCACCAATGTGTTAGTGATGAATCGGGCCATTTCCTTCGGAGAGAAAATCCAATTCTTAGCTGTGATTCTTCGTGAGCTGACGTTACTAATTAAGTCAGTTAATCAACCACTCTTAAAAGGAAAATTCATTACGGTCTCCCGAATACCAGGTTGGCTGGAATGTAAGAGACTGATCAAACAGTCATTTGCGTTATGACTGTCTGAAAAATTAGCAAAACTTGGACTTGTTGGCGCAAGACTACACAAAATCTTTTTTCTCCCAAATCTTCCTTCAGTTCAGTTGTAGCCTGCCAACAAGTTGTTTAAAACAAGAAGATTTACCTCTCAGCAGTTTTCTCCACCTTTTGCCTCGTTTCTCTCAGCGGTGGCCACATTTCCAATCTTTCTGTCAGGTAATTGAGTTTCCAGCAAGAAGTTTATTTTCTTGCGGCGTTAACGTTCCGCGAGAAATGTAATTCTCAGGACGGCAGTTAAAACTGTGACTGGAGGCGTCGTTGTGTTAAACTGGAAGAAAAATGTAACAACTGTTTTGTCCTTTTCGAAGAGACGTCGGCTGCCTGTTAAGCCGAATGATGATTTCGGCTACAACTCGCGTTACACTGACTGTGAATACTTGACCATGTAAATGGAGACTTTCCCGGCGTATTGATTCAATGAAAGTTTCACGGGAGTCCAGCCGGATGGAGTCATAATACGACAACGTTTCGACAACCTGCTCGGTTGTCTTCATCAGGTCTATATAGATGTAGCTTCTAGGAAATCACAAACAGCGAAGTCAGTCTGTTTGTGATTTCCTAGAAGCTACATCTATATAGACCTGATGAAGACAACCGAGCAGGTTGTCGAAACGTTGACGTATTATGACTCCATCCGGCTGGACTCCCGTGAAACTTTCATTGAATACTTGACCACTTCATTCAGAAATTCATCAGATGATGTTACCTCCTCGCATAGCAACTTGTAGTGCCAAATAACCGAGCGTTACTGAAACGAAATATTTTGCACTTTAACCCTAATATTACAATGCGTAAACATAATTATTTTGTGCAGATTTTCAGTCAGTTGGAAACAAAACAGACATCAAAATATACACCATAAATTATTTGTAATTTCGGAACGATTGTAAGTTCCTCCGATCACGAAGTCCTGAAAACCTCTTCCTGAGAGAAATGAATGGTTGAAGTCATACCATCTTTTTGGGGGGGGGGGGGAACAAATATGTTATATTTGATCCAATGAGATAGGGGATATGGAAGAGTATAAGATATACTTTATTTCTATCCGTGTTATTAAATGTATAATTCCAAATAACGTTACACAATGCCTGGGATTATATGGTAACTAATTACACACCAATTTATTTTCCAGTAACATATTTCATCAGTGCCATTTATTTTCCAAAACCCAATATAGAAACTCGTTTGGAGTATCAAGTGAATTAGGAAGCAGAGTGTTTAAGTTTACCATGAATCTTCGATACTATTTTTTTATTTTATTTTCGCTGGTGGAGAGTGAATGCATAAGGTCCTGCAAAATTTCATTTTTGAACATCATAAAAATGTCAATGGGTATATAGAGAAACTGTCTTCTAAGCGCGCGCGGCGTCGCAATAAAATTTAATTAACTGTCAATTGTTGTAATACTTATGGTTATTATGTTTGTAATTGCAAATAATTCTAGTTGCTAGTAGCAGTGCGATTTCGTACTGCTACCTGCCATTCGGGAGGACCGGGGTCAAACTCGGTTCAGCCATCCTGTCTGAGGTTTTCCGTGGTTTTCCTCAGTCACTCTAAGCGAATGCTGGCCCTACAAGACCACGGCCGACCTTCCCTCCCCGTAGTGTAGTAGGCTGAAAAGGATCTCCGCGATCCTCCAGCAGCCCGCCTCCCAGCCTTACTAAGGTAGTAAAATTTAAACTGATTGACGAAACAGGAATGATATTAAAAACAGAATAGCAGTAGCGAAACGAGCTTTCACGAAAAAGAGAAATCTTTTAATTTCAAATACTGATCTTAACTTAATTTAACTTAGTCCACAACCCGAAGGTTGGTTGGATCCTCCAGAAGGAGGCATACTAAGCCATTGTGTCAGAGGTAGGACGGCCAGTTCCTTTCCTCTGGGACCTACAGTTTAACGTGGAATCCGAACCACGGAGCGTCCTGGCATAGCTCATATGATTAAACACAACTCTCAAAATTCCTGCGCCTGCCGGAATTCGTGCCCGGGGCAGGAGCAGCGAACATTTTGAAAACAAACGCCTTAGCCACTGAGCTACCAGAATGCTCTCAATACTGATCTAGGACTCTGAAAAAAAATTAATACTCTCTGTGTGGAGCGCAGCACTTTATGGTAGTGAAGCATGGACTTTAGGAATACCAGAAAAAAATGAAAATTGAACCATTTGATATATGGTTTTATAGAAGGATGCTGAAAATTAGGTGGCAGATAAAGTACAAAATGAACGTGTTTTGGAAATGATGAGTGAGAAAAGAAGCTTGTGAAAGAGTCTTACAGAAAGAAGGGACAGGCTGATAGGTCATATTTTGAGACATGCAGGATTGGTTAGTTTGTTAGTGGAAACAACAGTCGAAAGTAAGAACTGTAGAGGAAGAGATTACTACAGACCGGATTATATCCATTTGCATGTTTGCATATGCAAATGCTCATTTTCACAGGTTATTGCATATTTTACATAATATGTAGTGATATGCATATTTTCGCTATATTTACAATATTTTTCGGTAGTGTACGTAGTTAATAAATAAAATCTTACGTTGTACCGGCAAAACCTACTAGCAGCACAGCTCTCAGTCTACAACGACTAGCTGAAGAACTATGACCCACGTTTGGGAATGTAAATAAAATGATTTCATCAACAAATAAAGCGTTTCAGAAGGCACGTTCTCGTATTAAGGCCTATAAAAAATTACTAAATGTGCCTTTACCTCCGGAACCAATGGAAACTGGATGGGCGTTGTGGGTTGAAGCTATACTATTGTTTTACAATGAACATTTCGAAGCCATTAAAGGTGTAGGAAACGACTTTGTTAGTGGGGAGGCTATGGCAGTTTATAAGTACAAGGAAGCATTTAACAATTCTAGTATTAAAACCATAGCTGTGATTAGCATTCGCTTTCCCACATACATGCGAGTATTAAAAATCTTGAAACTCAAGGTTTGACGTTGACTAAATCTATTCAGTTAATAAATAAAATCCGCATTGCCACAAGTATTCTTGTTTAAACTTAAAGTGAAGTTTAAAAATATGTTGAACAGTAACCCAGGTTTTGAACCTTTGTGTCAAATTAATAGTTTTAGTAACGGGACGGGTGAACTTTTTACAGAAACAATGACTGCTAACACAGCACCCAATTTCTAATACGGCCCAGTTACATCAGCGAATGTGGGACGGTCCATATAAACTTATAAAAATATTTTGAGAGATCAAAGAAACACTCTTACTTTTAAATATTCGGAACAGTACCCGATTGTTTACGTTTAAAAATGTAAAATGAAGTTAAATAATTATCGAATTTATAAAGATGTTACTCAACTACTTACTAATTGCATGCTGATTTTAAAATAAAATATCTAAAAATTACTATTTTTATATTATATAATTTTGCATATTTTGATACTTTTTCTCACTCTTCATGCATATTTTGAGCATTTTCAGGCATATTAGCATGCATATTACTAGCTTTTTGTGTTGCATGTAATCCGGTCTCTAGAGATTACAGCACGAATGAATCAGATTATTGAGGAAGTAAGTTATAAGGGAAATGTTGATATCAAGAGGTTAGCAAAAGATATAAAGGGAGAGATTGATGATAGCAAAAAAAAAAACAAAAAGTTTAACTTTGATTAAAACATCATAGCAAAATAAATAACATCAAAATTTCCATTAAAACCCAACTCTAAGAACGCTATAGGACTACAAGGTTCTGGTACTTTAGGATTACATGGGTCTAGGTTCAACCAGCTTTTTTTTTGTCTGTCTGGCTATATCGCCCAGACATACATATCCCGTCCGACCACGCTGATTCCGATTTTGCATTGTTTTCCGAAATCACTCCAGACGAATGCTGGGATAGTTCCTCAGAAACGCCATGGCCGAAATCCTTCCGATTCCTTGTCCCTTAGACCTCTCCCTTTAGCTAAAAAGAGTCCCTGTGACCCTACAGCAGCTCCTTATTGGGCTTCAACCTGAGGAATTATTTTTTTTTAGAAAGTCGTCCTGCCCTCGTGACCATAGCCCATCCCCAAACATCTGTTCCATATAAAGAAATTCTAATGCAACGAAGCAACCATAACCATAACCTCGGAAGCAGGAGAGCTTTAAGAAAAGGGCTCAAAAAAACTACGATTCGATCAGAAAAGGGGGGGGGCGTCAAAATCTCACGCCATCTTAGGGGGGTGGGGATTCCAACCCGATCTTACCACGGGAGGAGGGTCCGGAATTTCGGAAAAACACCTCACGTAATTAATGGACGCCCCCTAATATGGTTTACACAGATATGCCGTCAAGACAGAAATATTTTTTTAAAAATACCAGTTATTGTAGTAATCAGTGGGATTATATTCAGTATGGTTGGATGGTGTCGGATCTAAATGTCAAAGATGTACAGCTAATTTTGTAATTGTGAACTCAATCAGTAAATGTCATACTAAAGAAGCAAGGTTATGTATAGTTGTATGGTAGGAGGAGACAACTGTGTGTAAATATGGTACAGTACGTTAAAGCCTAGATGGGTTTTACGAGAAGAATTAATAGTATTATGTGAAAAGTAAGATACGGCCGTGACAACAAACTACCAATTGATTTCAGGCATAAGGGAGTGAGGAAAGTTTTATTTGTATGAAGTGAGTACGAAATTAATTATCTAGATATCAAATTACATTAAAAATTGGAAGGATTTATAGTGAAAATTCATTTCAAAAGTTGACGTGTAGGGTCATGCACCGGGACATATGATCCATCGCAAATAATTAATAATATTCATTGTATATTATTAGTAATTTTTTGCAATTTTGTGCTTTGGTTAATTGAGGAAACTAGTGTTGGTGTTTGTAACTCGAGTCACAGTAGTGTAGTTAGCGGCTTTGTACCCCAGATAGACGGTTCCAGGTGCATCGTTCCAAGTCCCATTAAATCCCCGCCACAGCACACAGAAAACAACCACCAATCAAGCAATTACCGCACCACTCGAATGGTTACCCTCACTAATGGCAGATACTCTCCGATAATTTCCACTCTGCTCTACAGCTGAGCACAGCCCGGTGTTCATTCACTCCGCCGCTGTCTGTCACTTGTCTGCTACACACGTTTGCGACCCGATAGCATTGCTTCTTCAATTATACGGGTCAACTTGATACATTCTAGTATTTAAGTAATCCATTTAACGCATATAAGTGATTATACCTCCCAAATGATATTTAGTTATTGAAGAAAAAACTGAAACGTGATGAGGGATGTAAACTGAATTAACGGAAATAGAAAAAAAAACTTTGGTCTTGTTCTTGCTGAGTATAGTGGGATGGCATCGCATCTAAATGTGCAAGGGGCAAGACGCTACAATAATGAAAAAAACTCTTGGTAAGAATAATCGAAAATCATTTCACATAGGAACAACACAGAAAAATACATAGAAACGCAATAGGGAAAGATATGATGGGTTTATGAATTTAGATATTTGAAAAAGTTAATCTACACTAATATTATAAATGCGAAAGTAACTCAGTCCGTTAGTTAATTTATCACAAATAAAGGGCTAAATCAATTATGACAAAATTTAGCAAGGAAATGCTATGCATCATTATCAAGGACGGGAAGGTTAGATTTTTTTTTTTAGATAAATAACTTGTTTTGTCATGAAATTTTGTAAACTAAGTGAATGGACGGACAGATGGCTTGTGTAAGTCTGTGCAATGTTATATGGTCGCTCAGGCATTTTTTCTCTCGCAATCAGTTTGTGTGTGATTAGTTCATAAATTTCATTTACAGACACAACGTATAATGTGGTATACCAGTAGATATGGATTTTAGCTGCATGCGGTGACTATCAATAAGGCCCAGGATTAGACATTGAAAGTAGCAGCGGTACACTAAGAAAAGACTTGTTTTTCCAATGGACAGTTATATTAGTATTATTATTAATTTAATTGCGATGGAGCTAACACTCTGGTGGCAATTCCCCAGTCATCCATTTACCCATTTTTATAAACATATTTATTTAATTTTCTTTAATAATTGGAATGTTAAATTCCTCTCCCATTTACTACTATATTTACAAATTTTAATTCTAAATTCCTTAAGCGTTTTTGGAAAATTATTCTAAACTAAATTTGGTAATTTGTTCCTATCCCTGACACCCTTACCAACAAAAGAAAATTTTCCCACTCCCTTATGCCTGAAATCGAGCGCAAGCTTGTGGTCATGTTCGCCTTTCCCCTTCCATGCAATATTCCTAATTCTTTGACCAATATCCCTCCAAGCCCCATCACCAACATCCTGTACATTCCCAGCACTCTCTTCACCCTCCTCCTTTCCTCCAACGAGAACCAAACCAGCTCCCTTAGCGAGCGTCCATAAAGCAAGTATCACCATTTTGGCCTCTTGTGAATCCTCCCTCTCCCCCCGCCCCCCACGTAGCCCGATGTGGCTTTTGCCTCCCCCTCCCCGCACGTAACACGTAGCTTTTTTCCCCTGTTGACTGCAGAATTTTGTACTTTTTTCTCTCGTCAGAAAATCGTAAAGTACACATTGAGATAATTAAATGACGGAAATAAATGTTTACATGCTGTTGAGTGTTCTGTACCTCATTTTAACTGTGACAAATATTATGAATGAAAAACTACGTGGCCTCTTTCGGAACCTCCCCCTCCCACCGTAGCCCAGCGTAGTTTTCCAGCCCACCCCTCCCCTCCCAGACGGAGCTACGTAGTTTATGGACGTTCCGTTGTCATATAAGTTACTGACTGGGTCCTGCGATAATTTTATAGGTTGCTAACTTATCGGTTTCCTACCCCAAAAGATTGTATAACTTAGCAAAGGATAGCATAACTAAAAAGGTTGTGTTTAAAACTTTATTGACATAAGATGTCCAGAGAAAGTGATAATTTAAACCGCAAACAAAAATCTGCAGGAAGAGCTTCGGTAGGTAGCCTCCCACGGTTATCACCTCCTCCCCCCCCCCTTTTCCTTAATTTCTTTCTTTTACTAAACATGTTTCAAACTGGTTTCCTTCATGAGACAGGTTCAATGGTAAACTGGTGTGGTGATGGTATCCTTACTTAGTGCTTTTTGTGACAGCTTTTACGTAACTTCTATATTCAATTCTAGCAATAATATTCTGTACGTCCGCGCGTATGAAGTCGCGGGTAACAGCTAGTATTGTCATATGGACCGGATGGTAGAAATAGCAAAGAAAGATTGAGGAAATTGGAATCGGCTTGCAAACTATTGTCAAACAGATAGAACCAAAAAAGAATATTGTTACAGGTTAAAATCAAACACAGTGAGACAGTAATTAAACCGTAGGCACTGTATTTATCAGGATGCCTGACACCGAATAAAAGGTGAGGGCAGAAAGGATGGAAAATAGTTCCGAAAATTATGGGGCCAGAAAACAACGAAGATAGACTTTGCACAAAGAGAAAAAATGAAGATCTATACGAGAAAATTACAGTCAATAATAAAAATAATACTAAAATTCTTTAGAGATTTATACGAGGTAGGATCAAAATGTTCCCGGAATTGTCGTGTACAATCAAGCAGTTGTTTGGGAGGTGGGCAACACTACTGAAGAAGGCGAACAGCAGGCAGTTATAGTTAGTTTCGTGCGTGCGATGCATGATACTTTAGACGTTCGTAGTGTCTTTCTTTCGTCGGATTCCGAAATTTCGCTTTTAGAGCAGCGCGGCAATATCATACTCTGTATGTTGCTGGAGAAATCACCCTCGGAGACACTTGAGATGTTGAAGAAATCATACGGAAACTATGCGATGAAGAAAACGGCAGTTTACGAGTGACACAAGCGTTTCCGCGACGGCCACATGACAATTGAAGATCACGATCGAACTGATAACATCCACGACAGATGAGAATGTCGGGCGCGTTTGACAACTTACGGACAGGGGAACGACCATCGATATTATTGCCACCGAAGGTTACGTCACATGGGAGTGTTCACAGCATTCTTCATAATGATTTGAACATGCAACGTGTTTGCACATGGTTCCAAAAATGTTATCCCCTGAGCAAAAGGAAATTAGTGTGACCATGTGCAGGGACTAGATTGAAATGGCTGATGCAGACGACAGCTTCCTGCACAAAATTATAACAGGTGATGAGACGCCGTGCTTTCTATACGACCCTGTGACGAAACGGCAGTATTCTGAATTGAAGTCAAAAACGTCACCCAGAAAACAAAAATTTTCCTTGGACTGAATGCGGGGTAAAGAAATATTGGATGTGTGTTTTGATTACCGAGGCTTGATTCATTATAAATTTATATTCTTGAAGGGATAACAGTCAACAAATGATTGTACACAGAGATCTTAAAACGGTTACGAGATGCAATTCGACGAAAACTACCTGAGCAATGGGCAGGGAATGATTGGTTTTTGTTGCATGACAATGCCCCGTCACATCGATCCGTAATGGTGAAAAAAAATCATGCCAAAAACAATGTTACCAGTATGGAACACCCTCCATATACTTCCGATCTTGCACCACCGGATTTTCACCTGTTTCCACGGCTGAAAATGACATTAAAGGGACGACGTTTTGCTGTTTCGTCTGAAGTTATTGAAAATGTGGTGAAGCGGCTGAAAGAACTTTGGAAAAACGGCTTTCAGGGAACTTCTTGACCCTACCTTGTATATAATTGACACTTAAAGATTGACCAAGGAAATAAATTTAAAAACATCTTAGGATATCAGAAAGAGAGAAAAAATCCCTTTTGAAAACTCTCAAGACTGGCGTGGCCACGTTATTAGCAGATCACATAGGAAACAACCTGGAATATCATTTCATAAGTATGTCACATTGCAATAATTACTAATTAGTAATTATTACTTGGGTAACCTGCAATTAGCAGGCGTCGGGCCTCTCATTATATATTTACAATGACTGGATATTGTGGGCCATTTCCTCAATTGCAAGTTAATCAATTTTTTATAAAGGTGAATAACACGCCAATGCAATTGAATTTTGTTTTATTTTGGTGTCGTACGCGTTTCGCTCTATATCAAGAGCATCATCAGCGACATCTGTTAGATATTTATTCATTTATTTAGTTACATTTGATTTACAAAACAATATAAAGTTGAGGTGAAATTAAATCTACTTACATGTTACTTTTTTACTTTTTTCTCATGATCAGGGTTGGCTTCTGTGTATATGTTTTGTAGAATTTGCTGAAGGTATGAAGCACTACACTGCACTGACCAAATACCTTCAGCAAATTCTACAAAACATACACACAGAAGCCAACCCTGATCATGAGAAAAAAAGTAAAAAGTAACATGTAAGTAGATTTAATTTCACCTCAACTTATATTGTTTTGTAAATCAAATGTAACTAAATAAATGAATAAATATCTAACAGATGTCGCTGATGATGCTCTTGATATAGAGCGAAACGCGTACGACACCAAAATAAAACAAAATTCAATTGCATTGGCGTGTTATTCACCTTTATAAAAAAAAATTGATTATATTTACAATGCCTGTTAAACAAGTTTACTCATAGCACTCAATGGAATTATCAAATATTTGTTGTTGTAGTGTAAACAACCTATATAACTTTACATGTTGCATATAACATGCTAGCCTTAGTCTAAACATGTGTAATTTAAGCTTCCGTCTTTTGATGTATGGTAGCAAGATAAATTCACTGATGCTGCTGGCGAATTTATTTAGGCCTATCCACTGACAGTACAGTAACTTCAGAGTAAGTGCATAGGAAGCGAGTTTTTTTGAAGAGTTCAAACCATTGATTTAGGATATTTTGAAAATCTTAAATAGGACTTTTTTCTGTTTGAAAATAGGCCTAGACCTATTTTCCTTGAGTATTTAATCTTTCCCAAAGATTTTAACATTCTTAAAATTACTGAAATGGAATATGGATATATTACCTATTTGAATATAAACCAAAATTTAAGGACTGTAAAGAAAAAATCTAAATAACTGAATCGATGAGACTACTAGGGATTCATTCATTGTTTCCAAAATAACATCTTGACCTTTTTTTTTTTTTTTTTTTTTTTTTTTTTTTTTTTTTTTTTTTTTAACTATAGGGAAAAATCGTTCTTTTTTGGCGTATACAATAATTTTTTAGGAGCTTCATTTCTTAAATTCTAATGTTTGTAGATAATATCAATTAAGGTATTTATAAATGTGACTCTATAAAACTTAATTATTAACAAAGTAAAAAGCTGGAAGAAATTCTCCGTTCCACACTGTTGTGTATACATTCCCAGTGTTTTTTGGGCAAACCAATATGGCGATCTCTTCTACCGTTTTCATTTCGGTGCGTGGTGTAGGTCCTTGCTGGCGTCTCTTTTCTTTCCTCCATGGGTGGATGTTTGGGAGCAAGTCGTTGCTGCTGTTGAGGTTTGAACTGTACTCCTTCACGAGATTTTAGTCCGTTACTCTGTCCTGTAATGCCGCCTGCTGGCTCGTCCCGTTACCGACTTGCTCTTTCGATAAGGACTGGTGCAGGTACGCTTGACGGGCGGAAACCGGAAACCATGAAGAGAACTGATAGTAACGCACTGTCTCCATCAATGGAGTCGGATGAGCGCAAATGTGCCTACCGGAATGTTGCTGGAAACTGGAAATCACTACATAATTAAATCTGTGAGCGACTGTTTCTGTCAAGCAACACTCTGAAACTGCTTTGGATACGTTTACACAGTTCGAAAACTTAGGTACAAACTTGAGAATTGCCTTCTGTCTCATGACTTCACCTGATTATATATGATAATCTGTTCGTAAATTGAACAAGCGCCTGTGATTACAATATGTCACAGATGAACACTCCTTTCTTTAAGTGCAACAGATATACGCCAAAGATAACACTACATCAAAATAATATAAACACTACACCTTTAGGCTACTGTTAGTATTGTTTTGTCTACGTACATTTGTTAATTTAATAACATGGTACTCGTTAAGACAATTTAAATTATTAAAAACTAAATTCATCATGTACTATGTGGGCACCTCTTCACGAAATTGAAGATTTTTTTTACATCTGACGAATGTGAGGTGCAAGCGCGCGAAAATGCCGGGAAATGCTTGTGTTTGATACGTTAACACACGCACTGCAACCAACGACGGTTGCTGATGTAATCCTTTGCTAACATCGCAATGAGCTGTAGTTTGAAAATGTAATGCACTAGGTGATCACGGGATTTTGAACCAAGAATACTCCACGCTAAAAAATTGTTTATAAACCCTTTACTCATTTCATCATTCTACGTCTTATTCTGCTTCTTGTAACTTAATTTAGTCCCCTTATCGGCAATGGCCTCCCCAATTTGTTTTCATAGTTCTCTGTATTTTGCTGTTTCCCTACAGGTCGTATCAGGATTTCAGACCAGATCACCTTTTAATTTGTCTAAACTCGACGTAGTTTAATTTTTAGCCAAAATAAGAGTCTCGAAGTTGTAAAAACCATGCTTATCATTAATTCTGCATAGCTGATTTAGAGGTTTCTTTAAGTTTGTATGAATGTAAGAATGCTTGAGATCACACAAAAATATTCACCGACTTAATTATATGAATGAGTTCAAAGGATAACCGCGGAAACTCATATAATTTGTGATAGTTTGAGTATTTTAAGCCATCATTACAGAATATTTCTTCCAAAGTTACAAGTTCTGCGATCAATCAGGTAATTAGCACAATGTAAGCAATCAAGTGCTTTATTCGATCACCCAAAGAGTTAAACAAATAAAAGATTTAGCACTTTACTACCAAGGCTGCAAGACTGTATGAAGGCTTCGAAACTGTACTAAATTGACCAGAAAGAGGTTGTATTGTGTAAAAGAGTTTGAATTTCTGAGCTCGTGTCCTAGGCTACTCGAGTACTCAGTCACGTTTCAACGTTTTGGAAGCACAGCTGATATGTCAGCCAGTCGTATCGTGGTATTTCTTCGAACAAAAGGAAATACCTACAATACTGAATACATATGCTTCAAATTTATCAATAAGCTTAGTAAAAATCGAAAATTTACTGAAAATGGAAGTATAATTTTTACCTAATATTTTCTTTCACAAAATTAAAAAATGTCTCGAAATTTCTGTAACTGTGATAGACGACCCATCGTTAGGGCAGAAGTAAAGGAATTGGGATACAAAATTTTGGTCAGAGCATTGCTTGAATATGGTAGTGTAGTATGGGACCCTCATTTTACGTATCAAATACAGGAGTTGGAGAGGGTGCAAAAAAGGCTGCTAGATTTGTTTCTGGAATTTACCGCAGAACGCAACCAGTAACAGATATGATAAAAGAGCTGGAATGAGTTTGATTTGAAGACAGGAGGAGGGTGAAGAGGGTCTTGGGAGTGTACAAGTCGTATATTGGTGATGAGGCATGGAAAGATATTGATGTAGGAATTAAAATTAATGCATGGAAGGGAAACGATAACCATGACCACAAGCTGGCACTCGATTTCAGGCACAAGGGTGTGGGAAGATTCTCTTTTTTGGATTATGGTGTCAGGGATTGGAATAAGTTACCGAGAGAAATGATGAATAATTTACCATAAACGTTGAAAGAATTTAGAGCTAAAATTTGCAGAGGGCAAATTTAGGAGGGTGCAGGAAAGGGAGAAGATGGGTGCATAGGGAAGATGCGCTTCATCGGAATTTAATTAAATATTATTATATTATATTAATTTTATCAAAATTGAACAAAATTACTGAAGTACTCTCTATCATTACAATCATTAGTGCTAATAATAAACCTTAATTGAGTACTATTTAGTTGTAATTTCTCCATCACCTGACCACAAATAAGTACGGCAGTTATTGGAAACAAAACTGTCGTTGTCTTATAGCGAAGGCAACAAACAAAAGTGATTAAGCAGGGTAGTTGTAACGTCGTACTAACAGTGTTATTGTCGGCAATTTTGTATTGTATTGTGACGCCAGAGATGTTAGCTGCGCTGTGTTTTGTTGGAGAACCGTCGGTCGGAAGCTACAGTCCCGTTAAGTCCGGCGCGTCTTCCTGTACCTCTCTACGCTCCTCGTCTTTCAAGGCGGATAACTCAGACAGCATTTACCGCAAGGCGCGGTTACCTTATTCAAACATCTACTCAATTTTCCACGTAATCTTCGCTACACCTTGTAACCTATCTCGTAATGCACAAAATAAGTGCTAACCGCACAGATGCCGAGGCTAAGTCTTCTGACCGATCAAATATATCCACTGTAGACAAACTCCTCCATCGTATCTCACCTGTCATCTGCAAAAACTGGTAGTGGGTGTAGCGATCAAACAACACGCTCATGTGCCAGTATTAATAATTATCAATATAAAACATTGTATTTCTTTATTTGTATTACGAATTACAAAGGTACAATACTAATCCTGTTTTGTTAGTATCTGTGAAGGCGATGAGTAACTAACTGGTCGGCTTAGAGTCGAGGAAAAGGAGTAATTATGAAGTCAAGAAGGTAGAAGAAGAGAGAGAGAGTACAGAATGGCGTAAGAATATTGCAGCAGCCCCGATGTTGCTGTAAAAATATAAAACAGTTGATCGGACTGTAAATAAAAAAATCAGTTGGCAGCGGACGAATAAGTCACACAAAAGAGGAAGTTATAAATTAATTTGTGATTAAGTATGAGAAGTTGTGTTTGGTTTAAAACGTATTGATGATAACATAATCGACAAATACTTGAAAAGTAAAAGAGTATAAAATAAGACAAGGTAGTATAAATTTTTTTTCAGGTTTTATAAGTGGAAAAGACGAATAATTTGGGAAATAGTAACCCAACAGATAACATCTTAGATCAACTAAGTCTAAACAGAGACGTAAGATGTTCTCGTCCTCACTAGAAACGTTGCATCACTTGAAAGATATCTACCTCTATATTTCGCGATTAACAAAAGTGTAGGCGGAGGAGGGTGCTATGCGACAATATTAATCTCTGCTCCATACATTCCAATCCTTAATAGCGTGACGGAACAGAGATTTCATATGAATATCAGTGCTACATTCCCCTGATTTTATTTCTCCCGTCATTGTGACCTAACAAGTTGGTTAGCGAAATATTTCTCCAAATGAAAATGGATATTTGCAAGTTCGTCAATAAATTAAATTGGAAATTGCATGTTATCGGACTAGGCTAGTACCTTTTCATCCCTCCCCTTGTAACTCTACATGGTTAATTTCCAAATGTTTTCAGTGCTATAGCAGTGGTTTCTCAGTGCCAATTATTTTCTCAATAGCACTGTTACTTTTGGCATCGGAAAATGCACACTAATCCTTATGGAATGTGGTTTTAAATACTCGGTCCTATACACCCAGAAGAAGGAAGATATCAGAATATTTCCCGAGATGCCTGCAGGTTCTTAACGAATCGTATGTTCAAGTACAATATGAATTATGAATAAAAAAAGGAGGGTTATGAACTGAAGAGGCAATCCTACAAAGACTACATTAGATAGTAAGATAATTTGCTTGTGACTTTACGCCCTCCGCGTTGAGCAATATTTGTATTGGAAACACTTGCATTGCACTGTTCATCAGTAACTGTTTTCCGTGAACCGTAGCCGTTTGCTATGAACAGTTTGAGAGCTTGTACACAACCTTCTCCGCAAATAGAATGTTTCTGACGCTCGTCATTCTCTTTATATTAATTTGTAATTGTGAAATACGAACGTAATTATGACAACGCATAAAGAAAAATCGTAGTCAACTTAATTAAGACCATAACTCTTGGAGAGACAGTTCGTCGTCTGTACTATCACGTTTGAGAACAAGAAATGGAAAGAAATCAGTCACACTATATGTTAAGAAACCGTGCTGACATTTGTCTCTACATGTGGACTTGAATCTCAACTGAGGTTCTTCATAAAGCAGGTTCTGAATGTTTCCGCAAAAACTAGTACTTATGAATGATTATGCGATGTATTTCAGTTTCTAGATAAAATGTAACTTAACGCAGACTGATTCCACGTCGTAAACTACATTCGTGCCTTGTATTTTATGATAATCTGTCCTTGATGGATATCTGCCAGAAGCTTAATTTCAATATCAAATGAACAAAGCGAGCTGAGGGCGGTTTGAAACCAGTTCCTTACTGGGAACGCCCGAGTACCTTATTCAATGCTAGGTGTCGTCCTGACATACGATAAACATTGAGCAGAAGGGAGAAAAGGTAGTGCAGTTCAAACGACCATACTAACATCTTACACGGTAAGTATTATTTCTGACTGCAGTAGTACAGGTATTCAACTACGATGATCGTTTAACAAGTGCTTTATATACAGAACGAAATTGTACAGTCTGGCGAAAACTAGGGATAACTCTGTAGTCTTCTGTAGAAATAATAACATCCTGGAACGAACATTCGTTTTATTGCAGTTACCAAAAGCCGAGTGGGTGAGCTGTAATGCTTGGTACTGGCATTCGGAAGGACGTAGGTTCAAACCAGATTACGGTTTTTCATGGTTTCCAGAAATCACTCTAGCCAAATTCCGTGATAGTTCCTTCAAAAGACCTTTGCTGAATTACTTCCCGTTCCTTGTCCACAGTCCTTTCCAGCCACTAATGACCTCTGTGTCGCAAGATGTAAAGCAACGAGTAAAAATAAAAGAAACAGAATATGTAAGGAAAAGAAATCACCAATGGACTTTCATGCGGTTATGGTCGCAAAATTACGAGGTGGCTTACAGTTAAAAAGTCGAAATCTGCATTTAAACAGGTATTACCAACAATGATTATGATTCTGACGCAGAAAGAATAGTGTACGCAACATCCCACGAAAAGTTTTACACCGTGAAGGAATTGGTGGTGAGAGAAGGTTTAACCCCCTAAACCAACAACAATAGATTACATTCTGACGGCACACTTGGACATGAGAAAGATTTACTTGTGTTGGTAGCCGAATGCAGTTCAAAAGGGTGTGTGCGGAAAATCTGCCAGTGTTTGACGCTAGTCCAGTAGGTTTTATTGAACGATTCTCACCTGTTTTCAATACATACAAAATTTCTTTGCGGTACCCATTTCAAGATTACGTTGTAAATACTCCGACACCCAATTCTTTGACTTTTGAGAAATATTTTCAGGGCGCTGACATAAAAGTGTTAGAACGTGGCTGGGATACGTTTAAGGACTGCACAAGGTGCTATGTTGAAAAATATATCAAAAGATTTCTTTTAATTCATGTCAATCACTACCAGCTCATCTTATTGGTTCATTTGGTTGCGGCACGTTGATGGTGACCGGCGTCTGTCAAGAGGTTAGCTGGTTTGAATCCTGGTAGTGGAAGAAATTTGCATCATGAATAATTGGCCGGGAAAGTATGAGAGATGGAGATGCACAATGCATGATCACCCGATGCAGCACCAACGTCCTGGATTAAACCCCAAACCTCTCTGCAGTGCGTATGAAGTGAGGATATACAACACTGTTGTTGGTGTTCTTTGGAAGATTTGACATGAATGGGATGATACTTAGTTTACCCTTCTCCCATTTTTAAGTCATTTACAACATACTACATTGAACATACACAAGTCACGGTCATTCATGCTTGACAATAACCACGTACACACTTTATCATTATTCTTGGCCGCCGCTGAAAAATTCTATGACTCTTATCTTGCACAATCCTACATCAATGTCATCCCAGGAAACAGTAACGCAATACTGACGAGCCAGTATTGCGTTACTGTTTCCTGGGATGACATTGATGTAAGATTGTTCAAGATAAGAGTGATAGAATTTTTCAGCGGCGGCCAAGAATAATGATAAGTGTGTACATGCACTTCATTCTCGTAGGAATACAAGGGGAAACCATTCCAGTTTAAATTTTGCAGAGATGTACCCACCAACCTGGCGGTAGTGCAGAAAGATAGAATTAATGTTAGGCTAATAACTTGTAGGATAACGTTCACTGATGTGATCTTTTATTCGCATTCGATTACGAAATAATGTTCTTATAGTTCAAATTGTATGTTTCTCTAAATCACCGGCAAAAGACATGACACCAAAGATTTGTTATTAAGAGCAGTGCACTAACGTAGAGCGATGAATGACGAGACTGGTGTAGCTGCAGCGTTGCCTCTGCGAACTGACAGTTTTATTAGCAATATTGCGGGCGCGAGCCACTGATGCGTCAAATCGTAAATCCAGCTTTTGGCAGTTTTATTATTTCCACGTAGTGATAAATGTTAAAATTTGAATAATCTACCCAGAGGAAATAAATATTCTCACGAGAAACGAATTAACAAAACATAACACATTCAACTGAATGTTCTTAGTAATTGCACAATAACTATGTCAACAACAAATAAGTTTGTGTAGCAATAATTCCGGTTTCTCCAAACGATTCAGATTCCAGCATAAATATTACATACAAATTTTACTTCGAAAATGAAAAGTTTTAGGCTGTTAAGCTAATAATTTTTTACTAAAGTGAAATAAACACTTCTATTCTGCAACACATGAAGAGATAGAATTGTAATATCTGAGAAATAAATTAATTCATCCCTGATGGAATTTTAGTAAAATTAATTTTAAAGCGTGAACTAGAGATCCCAAGATGATTAAAAATGTGCTTATGGAAACCCATACTTTCGAACTAGTTGCTCAATAGCAGTATGATTCACTAGTGATTCGGAGCATGAACTCTTATTATTCTCCGCTAAAAAGTATTGTTTTTGCGACGAACATTCTCATTGCTACGTAGCCTGAATTGTAAATTAAGCTGTCAACATAACAGAAATTAATATTTCAAGCTCTTAACACCCTGACATCATGTCCCAAGATATATATATATTTCACTACGAGGGCGTAGTTTTTGGTTTCGTGAGGCGGATGTCAACGCTTCCAATAGCAAAGTCTCGAACAGCACGTGTATCTGCTTCTTACTATCCTAACTAATGCATTCAGCCTCCTCCCTGTAAGAATACTTCGACTGATCAAAAGACAGAGAGTCCCCGTAACATCATTTATTTTTCTTGCTGCAGTGATTTTTGTATCAGATCTTTTCGATCTAAACGAATATTAAATATACCTGTATCTTTGCAAGCAGTAACATATGAATGAGGCCCATATTAGATGTCTAAGTCGGTTTTAAAATATTTGCAGTTATGGTTTTGCAAGAAAGAGGATATATAGTTATGTTTTCTATTGTCATCTCACATGGGATCTCGAATTCAGTGTTTTGCATCTTGAAATGCCAATTAATACTCTTTAACGTCCATCAGTATCACTGTCAAATAAGATTAAGAGTTGCTCAATATGTTTGTAGAAAATTTTGTAATGTTTTACTAATGAGGAATGCAAAATCCTGGCTAAAAGAATATGAACATAAGGAGAGGAACTTTCAGTATTTTTCAATTATTTGCAAGCCACTTAAAGGGGGTTTCAGGTAAGGAAAATATAAGCAAATGCCATATCCTTCCGAGGTTAAATTATAATCAGTTTCAATCACCATAACTGATGTTTGCTATTATATGTCGTTTTCTTCATAGACAACCATCAACAAGACATTCTACATTTATTTCTGTCCGAAGCATTTTTCGTCATTTTTTTCCCTCCCTACCCCCTTTTTTCTTGTTCTTATTCTACCTTTATGTTTGTAAACTAAATAAGTTTGAAAAATTATTTTGAATTACTAATCGTTAATAACGTAAAAGTACTGATTAAAACGGAATGACCTCATAGCAAAAACCTTATACTCTGCAACAAAGTATAAACTTTAGAAATTCCTAGAAAAACTGAGACACTCACTATCCTAGTTATGAGAGTTCAATAGCTGTAGACCGGAGTGACTTAGAAACTAGCGAGTAGTGAATCAAAGTAGATCACTTCCCACCTAGTTTTCATAACACGTATAGATGGTTTCACGAAATAAATTAAAACCTTCGAAAATACGGATCTCAGAACCTTTCTCAGATGTTATTGGCATTATAGGAAATGTAGAGCAAGAAGTACAGTTGAAACTGTATTTATAAAATAAAAACTTTAAGGTAAGTAAATTCATTGTAAGAGTAAGATACTGTTAATAAAATTAAGTGGGACACACGCAATGCCATCTTTTAGTTGAGGAAGACAGGAGTAAATGTTACGAAAGCTTCGTTAATCTTAGCAGTGTTGTTACAAGGGATGAAACCTTAAAGCTGTAAGCGGAGACCGTTTTACCTAATTTTTCTTCAACAAGTGTGGAAGCTAACTAGGGGAAAAAGCAGTACGTTTGAGAACAAAGTTAATAATGTACAAGTCACAGCATCTACCAGTCATGACGTACAGTTTCGACAGCTGTCTAATAAAGAAGATTTAGTAAATTATAAGCCTGAAAAATGAAGTCTCTGAGATCAACTATACTAAAAACCAAGAGTGAAGAAGGATTTGACAACGAAAGAACAATGCTAAATTGAAAACAAAAAGTGCAGTGCAAAGCAGTAAATACGAGTGTGAAGATGCAACAGGAAAAACAGAGTTTTCGATATGAGTTGAACGTCAGAGTGGTGCTGGTGTTGAAATGTAAGAAGATTTTGTTAGAAGAAGTTTACTAGTACATTCTTCGGCTTCTTACCCGTCGTAGAGGATCAGTAATATCATAGGACTGTACCGAAACTCATTCAAGTTTCATGCATCTTGGTTACAGCCGAAACAACTACCGCGGGACATTTCTGCAGACAACCACTGTGGGAACCGCTGGAGTTCCGGCCAAGTGTTATCCAGATCTCGTTCCCAGAGTGTTCACTACCGAGGCGTAACGGACAAGTTGCACGACACTGACCGGAAATAACACGGCATTCCCTCCCAGACACTTTGCATCTTCTGGAATCTCTCAGGCGCTTAGGAATCTTTGTAGCCGACTTGCATTTCATTTCACTGATAGTGTGTTAGTTGTCCAGTTGGGTCTATACTGGTTCGAACTCCATTGGTGATATGAATTTTCGTGATTGCTACATGCATGCTTAGCCATCGTATTATCTTACTGTCCGTTCATTCAGCAGCTATTCAACGTCATCTTCCCCTCTAATCTCACCACCTCTCCCTTCGGCGAGTGGCGAATTTGTCAGCGGGCGCTCTCTCCCCTCTCATGTAGGGGCAAGGGCAGCGGGGTGAGGATACAGCAGTGTGACCTTCAGCCACCTATTCAAAATGAACCGACTGCAAGTACGATATACCGTCACCAAATTATTCCACTAGGACCGAGCTCCAACCTTATGTAATATTTGGGGACGAATGAGACTGGTTGATTAAACCAAAGTTTCTCTTTCATTAACCATATCTTTAGTTTTATGCACGTTAGAAATTGATTACCGAAGATTCACCAAGGTATAGAAAATTTAATTTGATAACTTATGATAGAGTTTACTCAAACTGTATCAGATTTCAGGAGCAGAAATTCTTAGTTCGTACGCCCAGCTGCGAGGGAAGCTGCTCACTACCAGATGTTCTGGAAAACACAATAGTGTGCCACCCAATCAGTGTGCAGCCGTTCGCCGAATTATTAAGAACTACAGTGATCACTATAAGCCAAATTTAAAAAGTCCATATTGTTAATAGCATACACAACAATACAGAAATTACATAATAATATCGATTCAAACTGAATAACAATAAATTAAACCTTAACAGATATTATGAAATGTGTGTAACTGTTATTTTAAGCCAATATGTTGTACATAGAGCTTTAAAATACAAGGAAATAATTATGGCGGCAACGAAGACTGATAGTTACTCTATAATTCCTTTTAAAATAATCATATCAATTAAAGGAGGTTTAAACTTTACAAATAAAGGATGATAAACATAACATTATACGGCTGATTTTGTTAATGCACTTGGTCTAAAGTCACTGAAAAACGGAAATACTTTCTATTACCTCCATATAATTATCCAAGGATTCATTAAATAAGCAGGAAATACTACCGCACAATCACAACTTGTTAAACAAGTATGATATACCTACAGATACTTCAAAATCGATTTCTACAACAAATTCTGAGCTCGCCAATATTCACGCCAGTATTAGATCTCCACGCCACCACAAATATTCCGTTCTCAGGAGAAGAGATTAGATACGAAGCAAAAAAAACATACGAAATAAATAAACAGCCAGTTGCATTTAGAACCAAGGTTACAAAATTTGAGAACAACAATATTAGAAAATTCTGTGTGAGTCCTCACACACCAATAAAATAAGAATAAAAAAAAGCTAAATAAAGAAAATTGAATAGCAAAAAGATGAGATTACATCAAGGTTTCTATCTTACAAAGGCCACCGCTTACTCCCAGAAGGAGTTAAATAAATAATTCCATCAAAAGTTATCTGATCCAGTAGCGTAGACGCAGCGAAAAAAAAAAATAAGAAGAAAAACGATGCTTGCAAGTAATTCCTACTTTTGCAAAGGACACCTTGGGGACCATCAGATTTGACATCACTTGACGCAGAAACAATTGTCAGTAGAATCCTCTTACTCGATTAACATTGCCGGAATCGTTTGTGAGAAGTAAAAATTCATCGACACATGTCTAAATTAACATTTAATATTCACTACTTAGTTTTTAACATAATGGTTGTAATAACCACTTTAAAAAAAAAAAAGTCTTATTCTGACTGATAAATTATGTAATTACGTTTTTGGGGCTAGATTGCAATAAGGAAGCAGTGTGTGATGGAAAACGTTGTTCACTTAATCCAGTAAGAGGTAAGGAAAACCGGACCGGCGCTAAACCAAGAAGGTTCTTTGGGATTTATTTCAAGGTACCGTAAGTTAGTGTTCTCGAAGAAGTATGTGTTGGCCTGTTAACAGTTTTGTAGCAACTCAGTAGAAATAAGGTGTGCAACAGAGACGTAAGGCCTCGTATCCACCTGAGCACGCTCAGGCGAATGAGCCACTCAGTGAAGCGAGCCGATCAAGTGTAGACGCCTGAGCGCGCTCGCAGCGAAAATAATAAATAGGTACCAACCTAAATATAATTTTGGAGTGACTGAACAGAATCATCACAGACTACCGGTACAAAACGGCAGGTTGCAGGTTTGTATAGGAATATTCCGAAGGCAGGAATCTTAAAATAATCATTAATTTATTTCCTGGAGGGATCGCCTCAAGCATATGTCTGCAGAGCTATTTGATATGAGATTCAACTAAACACAGGAAATGTTCAAAATCGATCTTTGACATGCTTGTAAAGTTTTGAAAAGGGTCATTATCTCCTTAAAAAGTCTATTCGCAAATTAAATTAATAAAATAATTTCTTCGCTGTCGATAACTTTTTCTAATGCACCACCTTGGTACTTTTCTTTTCTTCTTTGATATCGTATGGATACTAATATAGGACGCAGCTGCCGCGCGCACAGGTGACGACACAATAGCCGAGCGTTTTCTGAGCACTGGCACCAGGCCCGTTCGACCAAAATTTCATTTTTCTTGAGCTCATTCGCCTGAGCGTGCTCAAGTGGATACGAAGCCTAAGGTAGTGGAGCCAGTAGCTAGATGGCTCACCGAGCTTTGTGAGTTAGTAGTAACGCTCTGGCTTCGCATTCTGGAGTACGCAGGTTCTAATCTCCGTCGGACCATCCAGATTTCTGTTTTCCGTGGTTACCCAAAACACTCCACGCCAATACTTAGATGGTTCCTTCAAAAGACCATGGCCAAATTCCTTATCCCCCAATCATTTCATGCCTTTAATGTTTACGAGGCAAAGGCCACAAGCAAAATGCTAGACGCCTTCTACTTTTACTGACAAACCGTTGATCTGTATCAAAGAGGTCGATTACAGAAGTAGTCAGTGTTTTCGATACACTATCTGGTATTAACGATTTAAATTTCTCACACCTGCTATCTTCCTGCCAATCACCAAACGGTAAAAATTTCTTCTGCTGTCCGGACTTAAGCTTGTTAATGAACTACAGGCACAGTCAATGTGCTCTACTGCCTACGGTTTCGAAGAGAGTCCTGCTAGTCTTAACTGTCAGCATAAAAGAGGCTTCGCGCAAGGGCGGCTCTCTATGAGCGAGCCAAAAATTTACTGCCTGTCTAATTAAGTGCAAGTGTTTTAAACCGTCTTTTAAATTGCCGGCAGGCACTTGGGGGCTGTAATGAGGTAGCTATTCTGCTGTTTATTTAGTTTCGCTGACATTCTGCGAGCGAGCGCCCTCCTCGAATAGTCTTAAGCCACGCTGCCTCTGGAAACTTCCTTCCTGCCTCCGTGAAATGTTTTTATGGTACTTATCTTTATAGCAGCTTTCTTATCACCAGCCTCAGGACGTAACACGATGCGTGCTACCGAGTCGGGGAAATCTGCGGACAGCTGCAAATAAATAGCTGGTTTCCAATTACACGGTTCTCCGTAGTTACAAAGTTTCTACAGCTAAATTTGCCTTAAATTGTTTTTTATTTTTCTTACTGCTAATAATGATCGGGAATTGTACAAACTTCACTTATTAGCAGTACTTCCTGTTGCCTCTCTGTCTGTTATATATCAAGACTGTGATTCTAACGAAAGCTTCATCCTGATTCTCTATCATTCCTTTTAAACGAAATTAACGTTTGGTGAGTGAAAACCTACCTGATGATTAGTAACATCTAGTTGCACTATCTGATCCATATATGTCTCTAATGAACTTTCTGTGTGAATATTTTTGTTGTTTTCATATTTTTCACTGCTTGAAAGCATAAGATCTGGTATGTCTTAAGAGACTACACGACCGGACACCGGAGCAAGAAATAATAATATGCTGTTAGCCTGATTAGATCTACATCTACATATGTACTCTGCAATTCACAAATTTGTGGATGGTAGAGTGTGCTTTGCCTCAAAATGAATCTCTACTCAGTGCATTCCAATCCTGAATAACTCGAGGAAAGAAAGAATTCATATAAACATCAATGCGGCATCTTATTTCTGTAATCTTATCACTCGAGTTATTGCGACCCAAATAGGTTGGTAAATAGGCTCGTAAATGAAAGCGGGTGTACGCATGTTTACCAATAATTTCAAACGAAACCTACGTCGTCTGTCTACCAGAATATCCTAGCCCAATCTACGAATCTACTCTTTGACGCTTTCATTAGATATGCAGCAAAGATTCAGAAGTTGCCTTCAACATCAAAGATACCAAAGATTCTTAATATAATTTGGAGGTCGCACTCCACATCAAAGATTAATAACACAATATACCGAGCGTGGTGGGTGAAAGGTTAACGTTCTGGCCCCGCATTCGGGAGGACGCGGGTTCGAATCCTCGTCCGGGCATGCAGATTTGGGTTTTCCATGGTTTCTCCGAATCACTCCAGGCGAATGCCGGGATGCTTCCTTCAAGAAGGCCATATTCAAATTCCTTCCCGTTCCTTGTTCCCAGTCCCATCCCGCCTCTAATGGCCAAAGCCGTCGACGAGGCTTAAAGCCATAAGGAAAAAAAAAAAAACAGCACAATAAGTAATATAATCTTCACGGGCTTACAGCCTAATGGTGTTACAGATCGGGCAACAAACCCATGAGGAATATATGACATTGACACGCTGGAAACATTTATATTCACTCTCCAACAAGCATTCGTAAAAACGTTATGCAAGTTTCTTCAGTGCTACTATAATAGGTTTGCGGCAAAACAAAATTAGTTTTATAAAAATTCGTGAGATTAAACTTTAATTTTTAGTGGGAGTGGACTTTCGATTTTCATCTCTGTATTCTGTAGATACTGCCTTTGAAATTTTTTCTCTCTTTGCGAAGTGCGTACGAAGGTTGTGACTTTTAAATTCGGACATCAGTTTGCAAGCAATACATCTAGGTCCAACTTTGATGGTCGAAAATCTTTCCCTCAAAATTACACACTTTCGAAGTGAAAAATTCAAAATATGTTAGCGGAAAATTTACACTGTTCGCAGACAGATGGCGGGCACCACTTTAAGGAATTGTATGAGTGATTTTCTGGTCCGTTCTACATTTCTACATATCCACAACCTCCGCTAATATGAAATATGATTGCTTGAAAATCCAAACATCTAAGGTACCATACGGTACAAGCGTGCGAAGATGCCGATTCATGGTAGTTATTTACAAGTTTAGACTTACGTAATGGTCGTGACCGTTAAGTTTTGTGAAATTTGAAAAAAGAAGAATTGTGATTACAATTTCTAAGACCATGGCAGACAAGGTAACATTCATCTACCAACTCATTTCATTTTTAAATTACATTTGTCAGTCTGATTATTAAACTGTCTCTTGGCCGAGGTCGCTAACCTGGTGTGACGCTGTATACCATCTGACACGAGATTAACTGGTTCCGCCCCCTCTAGAATATTAATTTTCATCATGCCAGCCTGGGCCAGCATAGGAAGAAATGATGGTGCTGGGTGCATAGTCTGCCGTTTGTGAAACATTTTTGTATCGATTGAGTTGGTACGACACTTGGGATGATACGTGCCACGTATTGTAACGTTAAATTTCGCGGACCGGTAGTATTTAAAAGGGTGGTACTTTAAATCGTGGCACTGGGTTTGATTTGTCCTTTCTTTCATCTTTGATTTACAACATAGCCAATACTGAGCAAACACGCCATATCAACATATTAGATAACACTTCCCAACATTACTATGTTGTGAAAGGCATCTGGTAACTGCTCAAGTTAAATTTATCGAAGATTATAGTATGGAAAGTAACTCATTCAGTAGTAACCACTTAAGTCACAGCATTAAGTATGACACTTCTTTACCTAATTACTATTGCTGAAGGTAGATGAAGTGTGTCTGACGGCATATATTTACTTTTATCAATGCTTTTTTTTCTTAACTCTAATAACGGCAGATGAAATATAATAAAGCGTTTAGTAGCAAATGGCTAATAACGAATTGGGAGTAACTTCGGACATCTAGATTTCTTCCATGGTTTCCCCCAAATCCCTCCATACGCCGGGATGGTTCCTTCAAAAGGGCATTGCGGAATTCCATTCCGTTCCATGCACCCACACATTTACAGCCTCTAATGTCCTCGACGTTGACGAGGCGTAAAGCCATAAGCAAAAAGAAAAATAAACTTAGAACATCAGACGATAGAAACTTTCGTCCAACAATTAACTGATTGAGAATACGCTAAGTCGAAGCCATGCTGGACAGGGGGAGGTGTCACTAGCATGAGTTCAAGTAAGCCAGATATTGCAGCACCGTTCTTCCTGACTGAATATTTTCAATTTCCGTTCTCAGACTTATTGTGACACATACAGAGGTTGGACAAAACAATATGAACACCATGCGATAGAGTACAGATTGTTGCATGTTAGCACCACTACTTCCGTGTGGATACTGCGATGCGCATGTACGGCATAACTGACGTAGTAGGTCTTGCAGGTTATGTGTCAGTGTATTATACGCTTTGATCTATGCTGGTTATAACAAGCGATCGGTGAAATGCGTGATCTCTCAAACTTTGAAAGAGCGCAAATTGTTGGAGCTCGGTTAGCGGGAGTGTCTGTGACAAAAACAACTGAACAGTTTAACGTCTCACGAGCGACAGTGTCCACGGTAATGACAGCATACACAAAATATGGTAAAACATCGTCGGCGAAGAGGAATAGTGGACGAAAACCTAAGTTAACCGACAGAGACCGACGAACATTATAAAGGATTGTGGTCAGACAACACAAAACTACCGCAGCAAAAGTGACAGCAGAACTCAACACACACCTGAGCAATACTGTTTCGACAAAAACAGTATGACGGGAGCTCCACAAAGCTCACATTCATGGGAGGGATGCAATTGCAAAACCCCTTTTAACGGCTACCAACGGTAAGCTGCGGAACAAGTGGTGCCACGATCATCAAAACTGAACACTTGATGGTTGTAAGAATGTGGTATGGTCCGATGAATCATCGTTCACATTGTTTCCTACTAACGGCCGAGTTTATGTATGGAGAACACCAAAAGAAGCCTGTGATCCGGACTGCCTGCGTCCTACAGTCAAGCTTGGGGGAGGTTCCGTTATGATTTGGGTGGCTATATAGTGGTTTTCAGTTGGTCCTCTCATTCACATCACTGGTCTCATGATTGCGAATGAATGTCTCGACATCTTCAGTGATGAAGTTCTTACTATGACTAGAATACTGCTGCCAAACACTGCCATCTTCCAAGATGATAATGCGCCCATACACAAAGCCAAAAAGATTCTGTCCTGGTTCGAGTGGCATCAGAATATTATCAAAAATCTTCCCGGGCCAGCACAATCGCCAGACCTCAATATAATTGAACAGTTGTGGGGAGCTTTGCAGCATAGAATAAGGAGCAGATTTCCACCTCCAACATCATTGAAGCAATTGATGAATATTTTTGTATAAGCATGGGACAATTTTCCATTGGAAACTACTCAGACACTCTACAAATTTATTCCTCTAGGAATTGCAACTGTTCTACGAGCAAAAGGTGGCCCAACACCATATTAAATCAATAATATGTAAATGTTATGTGTTCATATTATTTTGTCCAACCCCTGTAGTTCCATCATTTTGGCTAGGCCAACAGGACAAAAGCGGATTATGCAGTTGAAGATGATGTCCACAAAATTCATGCGCCATGAAGGCTCAACATCAACTAAGCGTTCACAAGCTCTGCTAAATCTTCCGGACTACCTGTCAAAAACAGACATTGAACAAAAAATTCTAGGCTTAGACATTTTAGAACAATACTGCGGTTATTTTCGAGAGAACGTCAATCAGATATAGTAAATTAAAATTAAATTAATACCGCTATTGGCAGGCTTCAAATAATTTTTTAATTATAGGCCGAAGTCACTGTTTAAGTATACATTTTTAAATTTAGTTGTCGGCCCCGGTTCAAATCCAATTTTAGCCCCCCGCCATCGTGAATGCCGAATTGGTCCAATGAATCTCGGTCAACATTCATTACACTCTCCATCTCATTAACAATGAAATCCACATCCATACTTGATCCAGGTTCCTAAGTGGCCGCCTGAGTTGTCAGAACGCGCTTGCGTTCCCTTTATTCAGGACACTACTTCGCCTTGCTCTCGGTTTAAGGTTCGTTTACGTTGCCTATATTCACGACAATACTGCGTCTTGGTTTTAATTTCCGGTTAGCTTAGGCGGACTATTTTTGCTACAGTACTGAGCATGAGTTTTGGTGCGCTTACGTTGCCTATATTCGCGACAATACGGCGTCTTGGTTTTAATTTCCGGTTAACTAACGCGGACTATTTTTGCTACAGTACTGAGCATGGGTTTTGGTGCGCTTACGTTGCCTATATTCGCGACAATACTGCGCTTTGGTTTTGGTTTCAGGTTCGGTTACGTGGTTTACGTGACAGCACTGCGTGTTGGTTTTGGTTTCAGGTAACGTGTTTTTGGTCAAATCGGTTTAATTCTGTGCTGTACGATTTTTGTAATTCTGATTGTATTTTGACCTAATATATCGCGACATTTTAAAACACTTTCAAACTTTTTCAAATTCACACAATCGATTCTTTTTAGTTTTAGCGATGTATACTTGGAACCAAGGATGAGTGATGATACATATATTCCTATTCAAAATAACATTCGGTTCAATCTGAGTGGCTATTTGTAGTTCAAGATATGATCATTTAAACGTACACGTGTCCAATCCAGGAAGTCTGAAAATCATGAGTTAACTTTACGCGTGCAGTTCACAGCAGTTCACAGTTGTCACTAATGTCGGAGCGGTATTGACACAAACTATCGTCTTTTATCTTTAAAACGAGCGCCATATGACGACGTTATATCTAATCTTAGCCGAGTTACTAAAGACTGAAATTACTTTGACATAAATGGTAGCTCATTTGCCTATTATTGCTTTCCCACTCCCGACATTGATTTTAAAGAAGTTTAAACATCAAAAAGTATAGTGTCTTATACAGCAAACAATTCTCTGATCCGTATAATGCATACTATGAGCCCTTCAGTCATATTTAAGAATTTTTCAAAATCGGTGCAGAGATTCCATTTCCACCCACGCAGCCTGATTCTGTTTGAATTTAAAAAGGCGCATCTGTGCCGCGTAACAGCACCATGATACAGCGACGGCAGTTGCATATTGCGCTTATATTAACGCGGTTATTCAATTACTCTCTCCGGGATTGGATGTCCAATATTTATTTTATTTTAATGTGCTTCGAAAACAGCGAGTTCTGATTTTTTTATTTTCGATTTCATCGTGCCAATATTGTGAAACATATCGTAACCATTACCATAAACATGCAATACAGCTAGCTAGAAAGGCCAAACTTGAAATTTAATATTCTGTTTTTTAATTAATTTTAAAATCTGTATGCCCTTTCCAGTCACAAACCATTACTGTTTCCACTGCAGATGTTGCTTCTCATTGTCTGCTATATACTGCCGAAACAGTATCAAGTGTACACAATTAAGTCTATCAGATTAGAAGTTTGACCAAAATTGTTGTCATTTTTATGAGTTTATACCTCGGAGATTAGGTTCGTAACTTTTAGGTTTTACTGAACTTTACCCGTATTGCCATATCTTTTAATTAATTTGATTTGAATTTAACTGTGATGGAGCAAATCTCCGTTGGCATTTTTCCTACAAACCTACTTTCGCGTTTCATATACAGGGTGTTACAAAAAGGTACGGCCAAACTTTCAGGAAACATTCCTCACACACAAACAAAGAAAATATGTTATGTGGACATGTGTCCGGAAACGCATGTATGCATGTATCCTCGCTAACGGAGGACATTTTGAACATTTCCTGTAACAAAGTGTTTGAAGTCACGCTGGTACGTTCTATTGCTGTGTGTTTCCATTCCATGTTTAATGTGATTTGAAGAGAAGTAATAAAATGAGCTCTAACATGGAAAGTAAGCGTTTCCGGACACATGTCCAAATAACATATTTTCTTTGTTTGTGTGTGCGGAATGTTTCCTGAAAGTTTGGCCATACCTTTTTGTAACACGCTGTATATATAAATATTAAATTACAATTCTTCGATGCCATTTCCCTATTCAGCTATGTTCATTAGTTACGAACTTTTACTTTAAATTCTTTCGTGATAGAGATAAATTGCTCAGCATTTCCGACAGTAATTAGCTCCAGTCCCTGACTCCGTTAGAAATTAAATACATTCTTCCCTGTTCCTTACGCCTGATAGCACGTGCTAGTTTACAGTCATAGTTCTCTCTCTCCGTCCATGTACTGGTCATAATCTGTCTGTAAATATACATCCATGCACCATCATCAAGATACGTCTTATAAACTCCGAGGATTCTCTTCACACTACTACTGTCTTCCAGTGACTTTCAATCTGGCTCCTTTATCATATAAATTACTGATTGTGTTCCGCAATAATTTCCACAAACAATTTTATCCTGCCCTCCTTTAACTCTTGTATTTGATACCGTAAATGGGGGGGTCGCCATAAACCATCTGACTCAACTAATGGCCTGGCCAAGGATTTTTTTACCTAACTCCTTCACCTTAACTCCTAACGTTTATTTCATTGTTTTTATTCATATTCCAACAATCATGCCAAAACGCATACATGGACATAGCATTATTGTTAGCTTACGAATCTAAAGCTCTCAACATATTTTTTCCTGTATCCTAGGAAAGAAATGACATATTATCAGCCCAGCACTTATCACAAAAGAAAACGCATTCCATATCTACTGTAAAACATATTTTGAAACTGTTCAAACTAATAAACTGCTTCTATCCAAGTGTCAAAGTGTCGCCAAATTATTTGACCAAACATTTGTTTTCTGAAATTGGTGGGTGAAAAAAAAGAAATGCGGAACGGTAGACTTGAAAAACCATTCTCCGCTCTGGTTCTATGTGCTGGCTTGGCTGCTTTTATAAAGACCTTGCCTTTTACAAATCTTCACAAAAATATTAAAAGCGGCTTTATATTATAGTTTTAAAAAAAGTAATAGCGATCCAGAAACGTTTCTTCAAACTCATGTTTATTGAAAATCTTGAATATTTTAACCCACGATAGCGTAACGTTTGTTCCGAATAAGAAATTCGATGATAAGAAAGTGATTAACACAGCGTATGAACAAGAGTGAAAGCAAGGTAAGGTCTCTTGTGGTCGTATTGGCCCGGCGACAATCCAACCTTGTATTGTTTGCTTTAATATGACCCGGTAATTCTACATAATATGCTGTACCAAAGATGACTGTCGAGTTGAGGGACTTTAAAAATCACCACCGTTACAGGTATTGGAACCTGTAATATATCGATCTTCTGTCAGACGACTTAACCACTGAGCAACCAGGTCACTCCAAGTATAAGCTGTTTGTTACAGTTAGTCAAAGTCTTGGACTGGTGACGAATTTAAAGTTTTATTAAAAAATCTGCTAGATATTATGTGCTCAAGATTCGAAACTGTAATACATGAGTGCAAGAATATTACATTATCAAAACAAACATCACAGAGTGAGCTCACGTCCTTAGGTAGGTGGCAAGTCATTCATGGTCGAATGTTCTCAAAGCACAGCGGGTATGCTAACCAATCTAACAGCAGACTTTTACAGAACTATTGGAAAACTAAAAATCACTTAGATTTTGTTTTTTTGCTTGGGCTTTACGCCTCGTCGACGGCGAGGTTATTAGAGGCGTGATGGGTTAGGGGCAAGGACGGGAAGGGATTTTTCCATCGCCTTTTGAAGGAAGCATCCCGAAATTCGCCTGGAGCGATTTCGGGAAACCATTGAAAACCCAAATCTGGATGCCCGGACGGGGATTAGAACCCGCGTTCCCCCGAATGCGAGGCCAGAACGTTAACCGTTAATCACTTTGAAATCTCAACTAATTGTAACAATCCAAAAATTACACATATCAATCAAAACTGAACTAATGTGATCTGAAAAGTTGAAGAAAATTACTTGAAAATTTTTACTCGCAATCTGAGCTGATCATACTGTCAGTTAAACTGATGAATAGAAGGAGATTACAAGTCATTATTTTATAAATATTTTAAGACACCGTTAAGTTAATAACAGGGGAAAGATTATTATATTATTATTATTATTATTATACCGTTACCCCCCTCCATATTACTTATTGTTGTTAAGTTCAAATCTGTTTTGGGAGGTCGTAGTTTTGTCCCCATTGACACAAGGGTAAATTCTTATCTTTACAGTACTGTTTCCATTAGTGAGAAATGCTGGATTCGCCTCAGAATCGCTGAGGAGTACGGCTCTAACACTGTAAGACTAACTAATTTCTGAGTAAGTCCACAGAAAAATTATTTTAATAGTTCTTGAACGCATCAGTCAGACGCCTTTCAAAAC
>CM061920.1:331319137-331355889 GCA_031002005.1 Vandiemenella viatica
ACATGCATCAGTTAAAAAGGGTTTGGGACAAGGTTGTAGTCTATCCCCGTTAATATTCAACTTGTATGTAGAAGAAGCAATGAAGAAAGTCAAAGAAAAATTTCCATGTGGCATAAGTTTTCAGGGAGAAAAAATCAGTATGCTACGATTTGCTGATGACATTGTCTTGTTAGCAGAGAAGGCTGAGGATATTGAGAAGTTACTGAATGGCATGAACAAAATACTGAAGGAAGATTTTGGACTGAATATAAATCAAAGCAAGACAAAAGTGATGAAATGTAGCAGAAATGATGCCAATACTAGTAGATTAAATATCCAAATAGGATCGGATGCAATAGGAGAAGTAAGTGAGTTCTGTTACTTGGGAAGCAAAATTACAACCGATGGCCGAAGCAGAAATGATGTTAAAAGCAGAATAGCACTAGCAAAAAGAGCCTTCATGAAAAAGAGACGCCTTTTAGTTTCTAATATTGATCTAGGAATTAGAAATAACTTTTTAAAACTCTATGTGTGGAGCCCAGCACTTTACGGTAGCGAAACATGGACTTTAGGAATACGGGAAAGAAGGAAAATTGAAACATTTGAAATGTGGTGCTTCAGAAGAATGCTGAAAATTAAATTAGGTGGACAGACAAAGTAGAGAGTTTTGGAAATTATGGATGAGGAAAGAAATTTGTGGAAGAAGCTTACAGAAAGAAGAGACAGGCTTGGTAGGTCATATTTTGATACATGCTGGATTAGTTAATTTGCTGGTTTAGGGAACAGTCGAAGGTAAGAATTGTAGAGGAAGACAGAGATTAGAATATATGAAGCAGATAACTGAGGACGTGGGTTGTAGGGGATATGTAGAGATGAAGAGGTTTGCACAAGATAGGAAGGGATGAAGGATTGCATCAATCCAGTCGAAAGACTGATGACAGCAAAAAAAAAAAAAAAAAAAAAAAAAAAAAAAAAAAAAAAAAAAAAAAAACACCTTGTATCGATAAGAAATCGTATTGAGAGGCTATAATACCTAGCTTATTGTACTCTAGGCTATTTATAGTATTTTAAAAACCTTGTATGGAATAGGAACGCAAAGTAAGGCTACAAAATCTAGCTTATTTAACTCTAGGCTATTTATAGTGTTTTATAAATACTTCGACTGCGAGAAGCAACTAGAATTAATTGCAAGAACAAAGGTAATAACCATAAGTATTACAACAATTGCCAGTTCATTAAATTTTATTACGACGCTGCGCGCTTAGAAGACAGTTTCTCTACACAACCATTGACATTCTACGATGTTCAAAAATGAGATTTTGCAGGACCTTATTCATTCAGTCTCCACCAGCGAAAATAATAATAAAAGTAGTAGTACGAAGATTCATGGTAAACTTAAACATTCTGCTTCCTAATTCACTTGATACTCCAAACGAGTTTCTATATTGGGTTTTGGAAAGTAAATGGCACTGATGAAATATGTTACTGGTAAACAAAGTGGAGTGAAATTAGTTACCATATAATCTCAGGCATTGTGTAACGTTATTTGGAATTTATACATATAATTACAGGGTTAAAAATAAATTATGTCTTATACTCTTCCATATCCCCTACTGCCTTGGATCAAATAAAACATATCTGTTCCCCCCAAAAGGATCGTAAGACTTCAACAATTCATTTCTCTCGGGGAAGAAGTTTTCAGGACTTGGTGAACAGAGGAACTTACAATCGTTACGAAATTACAAATTATTTCTGGTGTATATTTTGAGGCCTGCTTTGTTTCTAACTGACTGAAAATCTGCACAAAATAATTATGATTACGCATTGTAATATTAAGGTTAATGTGAAAAATATTTCGTTTCAGTAATGCTCGGTCATTTGGCACTACAAGTTGCTATGCGAGGAGGTAACATCATCTGATGAAGTTCTGAATGAAGTGGTCAAGTATTCACAGTCAGTAAGTGTAACGCGAGTTGTAGCCGAAATCGTCATTCGGCTTAACAGGCAGCTGACGTCTCTTCGAAAAGAACGCAAAAGTTGTTACGTTTTTCTTCCAGTTTAACACAACGACGCCTCCAGTCACAGTTTTAACTGCCGTGCTGAGAATTACATTTTTCGCGAAACGTTAACGCCGCAAGAAAATAAACTTCTTGCTGGAAACTCAATTACCTGACAGAAAGATTGGAAATGTGGCCACCGCTGAGAGAAACGAGGCAAAAGGTGGAGAAAACTGCTGAGAGGTAAATCTTCTCGTTTTAAACAACTTGTTGGCAGGCTACAACTGAACCGAAGGAAGATTTGGGAGTAAAGAGATTTTGTGTAATCTTGCGCCAACAAGTCCAAGTTTTGTTAAGTTTTCAGACAGTCATAACGCAAATGATTCTTTGATCAGTCTCTTACATTCTAGCCCGGCCTGGAATTCGGAAGAACGTTATGAGTTTTCGTTTTAAGAGTAGTTGATTAACTGACTTAATTAGTAACCTCAGCTCACGAAGAATCACAGCTAAGAATTGCATTTTCTCTCCGAAGGAAATGGCCCGATTCATCACTAACACATTGGCGGTCTGGTGGCTCAGTGGTTAAGGCCGGTCGTCCACGGGAAGTGAATTTCGTCCGAACCGCATTCGTCCGAGCAACGCCCGAATTGACGGCCGATCAGTTCGTCCGATTAACCTCGTCCACTGAAGCCGAATATCGTCCGACACATGATCCGTCATTGCTGCTTGCGTCAACTCTAACGGAACGGGTATTTTTTATATATATATATAAGAATATTTAATTCTTGAGATAAAATTAAAACAATTGAAAATCATCAAAATACTCTTTTTTTTTTTTAAACTGCTTAACGTCTCTTTAACAGCAAGGTCTTTAGAGACGGGAATTGATGGGGGGCAAAGAATGGGAAGGAATTCGTCCATGGCCTTTAGAAGGAAGCATCCCGGCATTTGCCTGGAATGATTTGGGAAACCATGGAAAACCCAAATCTGGATGCCCGGACGGGGATTCGAACTGCCGGCGCCGTCTACCCGAATGCGAGGCCAGAACGCTAACTGTTACACCACCACGCTCTGTCAAAATATTCAATACAGTTTGTTAACATCACTCTGAACAATTATAGAAAAAAAAAGAAAGCGAAGTTGAGAGTTACGTCCACGTATCCAATTTCGCAGAAGTCAATATTTCAATTTTAAAAACAAATGAACATAAAAGAAAACAAAACAAGATAAAAAAAGAATAATTAGAAGAAGCAAGCAAATTTTGCTTTTATGATGCGGGCTCAGCAGCCTATGTCTAAATGCGGTCCCGACAAGAGTGATATCTCACAATCGTTTGAGAATATTCCAGTACGAAATTCAAATAATTCTCTTTACTGTACAAATTTTGAATAAAATAAATATTATAACTGCGTAGATGTACTAGCAATAATTTTCCTTTCCGTAGATTTTTTATTAAAATATTTATAGTGATTGCATACCACCACACTGTATAATAGAGTTTGAAGAAATACAAATCAAGATCAAAAACAAGATAAAAAATGAAGACTTGTTTATTAGGAGCGCACCGAGCGTGGTGGATGAGTGGTTAACGTTTTGGCCTCACATTCGGTAGGACGCCAGTTCGAATCCCCCGTCCGGGCATCCAGATTTGGGTTTTCCATGGTTTCCCAAAATCACTCCAGGCGAATGCCGGGATGCTTCCTTCAATAAGGACATGACCGAAATCCTTCCAGTTCCTTTCCCCTAGTACCATCTCGCCTCTAATGACCTCGACGTCGTTGAAATATGTATATATATATAGGTGCAACATGCCTTTGCCGTTTGGCCGAATATGTTCGACTAATCCCAATTCAATGGGATCGGTCCGTTCCTCGGCCGTATTCGGCTGTATTCGGCCGAGCAGGTCGTGTCCAGTGGACGCGTGACAATGGCTTTTTACCTGTCTCGGGGATTAGTTGGTCATATTCGGCCATATTCGGCCGAACACTCGATCAGACGAATTCGGTGCCAGTGGACGACTGTTCTAAGGTGTCTGTCTAGGGATCGGAAGGTCCCCGGTTCGAATCCCTATCTCGGTAAGGATTTTCATAGGCCCTTAACCCGGCCTTGACCTCTGACAAAATTGCTGTCTAATGTGAAGTCCATCAGAACGCTTCCGTCGTTCGCAATACGTTAAACTTTAGGTCACCTGTACCCGGTAGGATTGCTGGGTTAGGTTAAGGCGGCTACGACAGGGGCGCAATGCGCAGCCAATAGAAACCCTGTCACCAGGTCATTACTACCACACGGAATTTTTATCATCAGACAAACACAATTTACTCATTTAAATTTGAAGATAAAACATAATTATTCAATGCATCAGCCCAAAAGAAAGGAGCTATTGTTACTGATTAATAATTTGTAAGAACTGTTCGGAAATACATCATTCCGTACATCTGCACCAACCATCAAAATTAAAACTTCACAATGAGTTAACAATAAATTTCACTTTACTTGACGTAATTACTTGATAATACCAACAAATTACAACACTACTGATATTGCTATAATATAAAGGCCTTAGGTTCACACATTCATGATTTTTCACGACAAACAAAATCTTAATACTAGTTACAGCTACCAACTTATGCTGTCCCCAAAGACTACACACATTTTTGAGTGTGGAAACCTTAGATACCTCAGTACATTTTTTTAAAGTAAATATATTCAATTAATTAAAGAAATAAATATGACTGGTGGGGTGTAATATTGTAACAACGTGAATTCAAATCCCCATCCGTCCAATCAGATTTTGGTTTTCCATGGTTTGCAGAGACCACTCCAGATGAACTCCGGAATGGTTTATTTAAAAATATCCTGGCTGATTTATAACAACTCCTACCTCTGACGACGATGAGGTACAAGGCCTAAACGGAAAAAGTCACTTACAACAAAACATTTCGTTGCAGATAAGACACAACCGTAACTCTGTCCTAACTGTAGGAATTGCAGTTTAATTCATGTTGAGTATGATCAAAGCTACTTTGAACACTTTACAAAAAATGGAGATTAATCATTCTCTTGATTTGTTTGTTGTAACCCTAAATTTCTTAGCAAAAAAGTGTCGGCCGTGACCATGCGTTTGGGACTTGCAGAGCTAGAGCTCTGTTCTCCCTCTCAGACCTGTGGCACATTTGGAGGAAATTGGGTGTGAGCCACGGTACGACTAACTTCACGCACGCGGAGAGATTTCTCCCAGGTACTTAGTGGAAAACAGGCAGCGTGGACTAGGGAAGCTGTTACAAACATTCACCTAGCTTCATTTGGGATCAAAAGATCGAGCCCCGGTCTGCTAGGGGCTTGTCTCATACATTATTGACAGAATTTCGCTGTAACTCTCTTCCCCTACCCCAAACGCCCGCGTATGCCTCATTAGTAAATCTGTCATCCGTAAAATGCAACCTATATTCTCCAACAAAGCTTGACACACTATGGTCCTTGTATGCGCCTGAACTCTTATCAATCACATTGGCAGTGAATACGGTGATGGTAATTGTGATTTTCATTTGCCTTTGAATCAGGGAAGTACTTTCGAGTTTCTTGGCTGAAATGCCGCATGAAGTTACCCGATTCGAGTTTTACCTACAATGAGACACGCAGCTGAAATTTTTCTAGCAGTTACTAGACTTCTTACAGGAATGTGACTTATTTCCTTAGAGACTATTGTGAACGGGATAGGTTTTTGGAGTTGTGTGCCACCTTCATTGTCCACTCGATTTTTTTTTTCCAGAAGTGCTCTTAAAGCGGTTTAGAACCAAGCTATTTACGAGATCTCTCTCGAAGTATTTTTTCTGCTTAATGTACTTCAAAACAGAACGCGTAGTTTAGGCGGTAGAGAGTCTTCACTTCATTCATAGTAAATGGAATTACGAAAGTCTGTAACTGTTTCAAATATATAAGCAAATAATCAACTGCAACACAGTTACCTTTAATGATGTTTATTTACATTGTGCGTTATGCGTTTCAAGAACTAATTCCCATTTTCAAACGCAGTATAAAATACGTTTTAATGCTTTTGACTGTGCAATGTGCTTGTGTTAGTTTCTGCTATACATGGGAAAACATTATGGAGTTTTCGTTTTGAATGTGTCTTAAATGAGCCATCGCAGAAACTCACAACTACACATTCACATTACATTAAACAAAGGTCTTATGTATACAATTTGAAAGTTTACGTTATATAAACAAAACCTTTTGTAAGAATCATACTGCCATTCACCTGCAATGATTTTGGAAAGCCATAGTAAACTGAAATCTACATGGCTATGATTTAACGCGCATCCTCAAAAATTCCAGTCTTGAAGCTTAACCACTAGTAACGAATAAATCATAAGATTTATTTTTTATCAGTAACGAAATATATATTCTATTATTTTAATTCTTTCTTGCTTTAGCAAATTTTTTTTTTTTTTTTTTTTTTTTTTTTTTTTTTTTTTTTTTTTTTTGTATGACTTGCATTATTCATTCAAACGTATGAAACTAAATTACATCGAAATGTTATAAGTTGCGTCCAACATATACCAAAACAGAAGACTATTCACATCAATAGTTGGCAAACGAACTTAATAATAGTAAGAGAGGCACTCTTGGACGGAATTATAATAAATACTTACAATTTGTATGGGAATTGAACGCAAAATTTACATTACTATCACCAAAAGAAACAACGTGAAAAGACAAAATATATGATAAATTTATTTAGTGCTCAAGCCACTGACAATTGACAGTGTGCAATTTTTTGGTGCGAACTAACCTCAATTCATCTACAAAGAATTTGCTTCTTACTGTCGATCTTAACAACTAAGGGCTTCATCATCTTATATACAAATAGAAAATGTTTATTTCACTTTCAAATTTTGTGATGAAAGTTACAAACATTTGACTGCATATCAAAACAACGTTGCATCCTAGTATGAGTTTGATAGTAGTAAGTAAGTTAGTTTTTATTGCATCTAGTATTACGAAAGTTACACTCAAGTGCCAAAAGTAATCCTACAAGAAGGAGGAAATATCATGATGGCGGTAGCAACTCGGAAGAAACGTATAAATGTGCTGTGCAGTATCAGGACTTTCATTTGTGCTCCCGTGAGTCGCGTGAAAAGTTTTCAGACGTGATTGTGGCCGCATGATGCGAATTAATAGAATTTGGACACGGAATGACAGTTCACGATAGACGCACAGGGCTTTCCATTTCCGATATTGTTCGTCAGTTCATCATTCCTTGATCCACCGTGTTAAGAATATGCCGTAATATGTCATTTCCGGCATTACATACCGCCGTGAATAACACAGTGGCCGTAAACTTAATGACCGAGACCTGGGAGGGGGTCTCACAAAGTTTTCACCACATGGGGGAGGGGAGGGGGAGCAGATTTACGAAAAAACACCTCGCATGATTAATGGACACCGCCTAACTCTGAATGCTAGTCGTACGACAGTCGTTTCCGTGCGGCAGGTGCTAAGAAATTTGGCTTCGATGGGAAATGGCAGCAGAAGACTAATGCTAATGCCTCTGCATACAAAACTCTGTCGCGCCTTTCCGGGGCTTGTGAACATATCGGTTGAACCCTAGAGTGAGAAAAGGTTGCTTGATCAGATGAGTCACGACTCCAGTTGATAAGAGCTGCAGACTGCGTGTTGGCAGGAAGGCACTGTGTAAGTTGGTGGTGATTCCATCCTGATATAAGCCGTGTTTACAACATGGCTTGGACTGGGACCTATGGACAAACTGAACCGGCCAGTGACTGGGAATGGTTATGTTCACTACTTGGAGATCTTTTGCACCCATTAATGGCCTTCATGATCCCAAACAATAATGGACTTTTCCATGACGACAATGCGCTGTGTCGCCGAGTCAATATCAATCGAGAATAGTTTGAGGAACATTTTAGATGATTAAAGGGAATGATTTGGCTTATATCACCAGTCATAAATCCGACAAAAAATTTCTGGGGTATAAACGAAAGGTCAGTTTGTAAACAATATCCTGCATCAGATTCAGTTTCGCAATTATGGGTGGCTGTAGAGGAAGCAGCCTGAATATTTCTCCTAGGGACTTCTGACTACTCGTTGAGTCGATTGCACGTCGGGTTGCTCCATTTCATTGGGCAATGGAAGGTCCCAAACGATATTGACAGATATCCCATAAGTTTTGGCTTCATAAGGACACATTCATTGTAAATTACAAGCGTAAGAAGATGAATCAAAAGTCCTTAAATGCTATTTTGAACTAAATGCATGAATTCGAGTATAATGGTCAGCATCTTCTCAGAAATAAGAACCATGAGTAGAAAATCCCAACTACAGAAATTGATAAGAAAATAAATGTAACAATTACAATCCACGTTAACATATTCTGAAGAAATTAGATGTATTTGTAAAAAGGCATAACTTCTGTTGTCGTATTTCTCTGAAACTTAGGACATTCAGAAAGATTTCTCCTAGCACACAGATAACTTCGCCTAAAAAGAGGCTTCAAATGTGAGGTAGGGAGAATTTATTCAAATCGAATTCTGTTGACATACTTACAGTATAAAATTTTACACAAGTCTCTTTACTGTTACAAGATACAATACCTGTAGTATTATAAACCTGTAATCGGACTGGTCTATCTGTCATTTTGTAGACGAATCACACAATAACTACTGAACCAGTTTGAATGAGGTTTTCACAGTTTGAAAGTTCATTGTTTACCTAAAAATATACGTGACCGTGCAACGGAGCAAGAAATCGTAATTTATTCTTACCGTGAATAGATAGACGCCACAGATCATACTGCATCCAGATGAACACTCCTTTCTCGAGATACTCGCCAAAAATCACATTACAACATAGATAAGCACTTCTATCTTTGGATTTTGTTAATATTGTTTATTGACTACTTAATTTTGGTTATTTATTTCTTCAGTTTTCTGAAATATAGTACGTTAGAATACAGAAAAAATGTTAATAAAACCACTACATCAAAGATAACTACTCCAATAAGCGTAACGAAATTGTGGAATTTAATTTACGGTAAAAGTTACAAAGATGTTACATTATAAACGTCCATACTTTGCTACTAGAAGAAAAGCAAGGTAAACGCGTTACTATGCTCATCAAGGGGTGCTTGAGCGAAGCAGTGCGAAAATGCTAGTATTCACTATAAACAGCCATCTTGCCTAAAATGCAGTTGAAATAATGAATCAAAAATTTGCTGCAAATATAAAAACGTGAGCTCTACTTTGAATGAAAAGTAGCCATACGTGTCAACTTTTATTACAATTCTAACAAGAGATTTGGATGCGGCCTGTTATTTTAGCCTTATGGATACCTCGATAAATGTAACCTACGGCAGTGTGTAATGTAATATGTTATTTCGTGCGTTGACCGTAGAATGGAAAGGTAGATGAAACCTGTTCGCTCGTTCCATACACACTTGGAACCGTTCCTCTCTGCGTTATGGGTGTGCGAGTGTTGGTTTTCGTTTTTGCAAAGTGTGTTTGCCTTGCGAGGGGCTCGCTGGAAAACGATGTTTACACTGTTTCTGGTCCGTTGCCTCAGTCGCGCAAACATACTCGTAGCTACAACTTGACACTGTCTCCCGTGGCACAATTTCTATGACACATCGCATCTACGTGCATCTGCTTAGAAATCCCCCTCTTAACCAATCCAGCGATCTCTTTTACGGATAAAGAAGTCTCCCATGGTAACATGGAATGTTTATGAGATATAATGGTGCTTATCAACAATAACATTATTGCATGCCTATTTGTCTTAATGACAATCAAGTATTGCACTGTCACAAGATATCAGATTTGTGTTTTTATTTCTGTTTAAAGGCATTCAAGGCGATTTCAGAGTGCCTGCCATGACGTCTATGTACACATGGGTGTTTACATGCTTTGTGAACACAACAATTTAATTAAATGTAACTAATGAAACGAAATTTTTTCATGGTTCAGAAGGATTGAATTCGTACTTGTCATTGAATTGTAACCTGTCTCCTGAACCTTCAACGTGTCAGGTTTTTTTTAATTTTATTTATTTACTTTAAAAAACTGAGGATTAGTAATGGACTGCTGTATAGCTATGAATTACTCCTTTAGATTCCCGACTGACTGAATAGAATTGTGGAAGGATGTCTTTTTTAAAAAATGTTTTCTTCCTTCATAGAGAAACATAAGGGGCATGATAATGATGATCGTGGAAAAATGTGGGAGCAGTATGGGGGGGGGGGGGAACGTAGATCATTTACAACTCTACACTCGATGGATTAAGGAAAGAAAAACAAGTGATAAGTTGAATGAAAAAACGAAAAAGTGGATTTTTTTTTGCAACTTTATAGATTTATTAATGTTCTGAGGTCGGGTATACGCTGTTTTATATTGAGCTGCAGTGCTCTTGGACTGTTTTCGTAGTTATTGCAGATAGAGACGTGCGGTCTGAGGATATATTGATTCTTCTGAGAACAACATGGAGACAATAATACCTGCAAAGTCTACTAGTCTTCCAACTTGATTATGTTTACGCTCTGTTTTCCAATTTCATGTGGTATTTATTCTCGATATTGAATAAAAAATCAGTAACAAAAAATCAATGGGTGACAAGTCTGGTGGGACGAGGTGATCACGCAATAGGCCCTGAGCAGGCAATAATCAGAATTAGTGAACGGAAAACCAGGAAATACTGAACTGCTGTGAGTTAACGAGATTGTGCACCGCATTGCTAGAAGGAAAGGAGTTCATCTCGTTTGTCTTCATCGTATTACGGAACGAGGAAATTTTCAGGCATATTCAGAAACACGATACCATAAGCGGCTTAATGGAAAAAGGTGGCACAACAGCTGAAATTTGCTAAGAGCACAAAACTTATCGAATTGTGTAAGGTTACAGATGAGTCTCAACTCAATTTATATGCGAAACGCAATTAATATTAGTAAATTTTCAGATGGAATTAAATACTAATATTTGGATATTAGAATAAGATATTGCCGTAGACTATCTATGACGAGGGCAAATACTGGATAGAAAGATGAAGAAAATTAAAATATGTATAAAATAATTTGCTGCAAGAGGAAGACTATTTGCTATAAAAATAAAAGGTAATTAAACTGAAAGGAAAATAAAATAAGAAATTCAGACATGTTTATTTATATATGCGATCAATATGAATTGAGACATAGTGTTTTTTAAAAGAATATTTCATATTTTAATTTTCGATTTAGTTGTATTTCAGAAGTAAATACAAGAATGAAATGAAGATAATTTTTAAAAGAAAAGTAGATATTATATATTAAATTAAATTGCAATGGAGCGCATGCTCCGGTGGCAATTTCCCTAAACACCCATCTTCCCCCTTTTCTGCTTCCACCTACATTTACCCTTTAAAAATTTTAAATTTAAATTCTTTCAACGTTTTTGGCAAATTATTCATCATTTCTCCCTGACACACTTACCTAAAAAATAGAATCTTCCTACATCCTTGTGCCTGAAATCGAGTGCCAGCTTGTGGTCATGGTCATCTTTTCCCTTCCATGTTTTACTTTCAATTCTTACACCAATATCTTTCCATGCCTCATCACCATTATATGCCTTGTACACTCCCATGACCATCTTCACCCTCCTCCTGTCTTCCAATTAATCCCATTCCAGCTCTTTTATCATATCTGTTACTGATTGCGTTCTGCGATAATTTCCAGAAACAAATCTAGCAGCCCTTCTTTGCACCTTCTCCAACTCCTGTATTTGATACTCGAAATGTGGGTCCCATACTACAGTACCATATTCAAGCAATGGTCTGACCAAAGTTTTGTAACCCAATTCCTTTGCTTCTCTCGTACATCCCCTCATCACCCTCTCCAACAAATGCAGATGAGGGTGATGAGGGGATGTACGAGAGAACAAAACTTTGGTCAGACCATTGCTTGAATATGGTAATGTAATTGGGACCCACATTTCGAGTATCAAATACAGGAGTTGGAGAAGGTGCAAAGAAGGGCTATGATTTTGGAACAGCGCAGTTGTCCCGAGCGGATTCCAGAAAGTGATGAAGATTTTCGCTTTCCTACATGTAAATTTTACCGTCGTTGGTATTCACCCTTGCTGTTGATATGAAATGTTTACTCGTTACTGAAGAGTACATTTAAGTGTATCGTCTTTACATTTCCATACAGAATTATTCAAGAACCATCTTTCTACATCACTGATTTGTTGCATTGTTGTGAGTGGTGTGATTTCAAATGAAAAAGTTTACATATTGCGTGTCCTAAGGTTGATCTTCGCGTTTATTTCTTTGCACTACGGACATACCTTTCCCTGTTCAACGATAATTCCAGTACAACCAACTGAATTCTCATACCGAACAGAACAAACCACTCGCAAAATAATTTCCATGGCAAAAATAAATGGTACGCCTATTGAAAAGATATTTACCCCAATTGGTGTAAAAATTAATTAGAAATATTGTCACAGAATTCTTGTTGCAAAACCAAAACATACAGCGGGTATGTTTGCATCTCTGAAAGTACGCCGTCGAAATTTGAGGTGATTAAATTTTGTACATGGCCCTACTAGAGTTAACCTTAAGGTGTTTTGCTGAACAAGCAATGACAAGGTGGGTGGCAACCCTCTAGCCTCTCTGTGGAAGGACTCGGATTCACATCCCCACCCGGTTGTCCAGATTTGGGTTTTCGATGAATTCCCTAAACAGTACAGTATATGCTTCATTCAAAAGGCCGTGGCCAAATTCCTTCCTGTTCCTTGCCCTCAGTTCTTTCCTGGCTTTAATGATCTTATTTACAAAACGACGTTCTGTAAATTTTACAAGTAAAGCTTTCTGAAGAGTCATCAAAAGACAGATGGCAATGTGAGTGGTTTAAACTTCTAGGAATAACAAAATAATTTAAAGATTTTGTATTTTAGTGCGGAAAATGCGAAGAATGTAGAAAATCGGGCTTACATGTCATCAGCGATTCAGGATTTGAACCTGAGACCGAGAGTGGTGGGTGAACGGTTAACGTTCTGGACTCGCATTCGGAGGACGCGGGTTTGAATCCCCGTCCGGGCATCCAGATTTGGGTTTTTCCATGGTTTCCCCAGATCACTCCAGGCGAATGCCGGGACGCTTCCTTCAAAAAGGCCATGGTCGAAATCCTTCCCGTTCCTTGTCCTCAGTCCCATCCCCATGACCTTACCCATAGACGAGGTGTAAAACAATAAGTAAAAAAAAAAAAAATCGAACCTGCGTCCTCTCGAATACGAGGCCAGAACGTTAACCGCTCACCCACCAAGCTCGGTGCAGCTTTTTAATGTGGCAGTCGGAGGACATGCTCCATATCTCGCTTTTATAGCGTTAGCTCATCTATTTACATTAAGCCCCTTTACAGATATAAGGAATGTTTTTATCTGCTCTTTCTATTTGTGAAGATGTTAAGTTCGTTTGTGTTTTATATACCGAAACAGCTGCAAGAGTCCAAATTTATATAACACTGAAATGACGATCCATCCATAAAACGATGAGGCTACGATCAGTATCACATGTGGCACTAACGTCATCATTCCTTACTCTTTAGGGCTTTACCTAAAAATAATTAAAATGAGAAGAGGGGCAAGTAATGTGGTTTAATTCGGCCATGACCTGCTGTTGAAACCAAACAAAACTATACCTTGAGTGATTTCGTGAAACTGGATGGCCCTAGGGGGACTCAAACGTCGAACTAACACCGCCGTCCGATGTTCTTACACAGTGCCTGAGTTGGAATGCATAAGTCTGGGGCCGGTAGAATTCCTGCAGGTGTCAGCAGCAGGTCATCGCTCCTGCTCTGCGCAGAGCCCGCGTTGCGGGCCGAATAGTAAGCAGGGCCACCGGCCCGGCCGGGACGGGACGGCAAACTCGATTTTGGCGCCGCCGGCGGCAGCGAATATAACTCAATACCGGCCGGGCGACTCTTCAAGATCAACAAGGACCAAGCGGCATACCAAGCTTCAGACGCCAAGGACACATCTTTCCTTGCTTTCTCCGAGAAACGTAATACCGCGAGTCCATAGAAACCGCAGAAAATTTGGTCCTTGGAAACTTAAACACGTCGCGAACAAAAATTATACAGATTTTCTCGAGCACGCTATAACTCTACGACTGAGAGAGATTCGTAATTCCACATGGCTGCTAACACCGTAGCACTAGTATTCCTATTAAATATTTTTAACATTACTAAAACAGGAATAAGCATTAAAGATTTAAATTAATGTAACTTTCTTGGGTTAAAACTTAGGTTATTGTAATTGTGATTAAATGCTGTCACGCTCGGTAAAAAGCCAAGTAATTTTGCTATGCTTTTTGCAATAGATTATTTATTCAGATTATATGAAAAATTTCTATCACTGTGCAATTTATTCAGACACAGAATACAATGGTGTGATCGCTGGAATAACACTGATCATGTAATACTTTCCATGCAGCCTGAAAAGGGTTGCTTCCTAGTATTAATTTCCGACGTTTCAGTCGAAATTCTGCGACCTTCTTCATGAAAGAAATCCACTTATATGTGGTTCACAGTTTTGCTCTAAGTGCAGCTCGTCAGAGAAGAAGGTTGAAAAAATTGTCTGACTCGTCGATAATTAATACTAGGACTTAGTTACTGTAGGCCTATAATAGGTGAATAAACTCGGAATTATTACATGATTGGTGAAATAAAGTATTCTATTTTAGAACATGAAAGCAGAGCCTGAACAGAGAAGACATTCCATCACCCAGTAATCAAGATGAAGACTTGTCTAATCTGTCGTGAATGTCGAGCATATTAATTTTATGTTCAACCGTAGCATTAAATGAATCTATATTTCTGTAGTGGATTACAGGAGAAGTACTGACTGCATTAGCTGTGTAAATCAGGCAACTGTGAACGGGGTGTTGAGCGTAACAATTCTCGGGAGAGACGTCTACGAAAACAACTCTCGTTTTCAACTATGACTACGCTGTTAAGTGTCAAGGTGTGATACCAGTAAGATGCGACTCCAGGCAATACTCAGAAAGTGGTCAACCCCTAAGCACTCGTAGGATCCAATTAAATCTTATTTGTTCTATACAAAACCAAGTTCTAGTACGTATTTAATTTTTCTTATTGAGCTAGTCGGATTTCAAAGAGTAGAAGTTTGTGAATGCGATAAAAATGATTTTAAATGCTTTAAATTTGTTTGATAATTTAATATGATTTCATGTTTCTAGTGCACTATGCAAACTGAGATGGTGTTGTATACTCCAAATTGGAAACTACTCTCAAATATTGCTTTTATATTCACTCAGATTTCAGTGATAGATATTATTAAAATCATTTCTTTTTCTATGAAGGCGTTATAAATATTACATTCACGTGTAAATTATCTTTCATTTTAAAATAATATTTTATATTTACATTTTTAAATAAATTTATTTTGTAATTATTTCAAAAATTTATTTGAATATAAAAAAGGTGTCTATTACAAAATGATGCCTAATGCATGGGCTTTGAATAATAGCATAGCTATTACGAAGATTACCTAATTTTCCATTTTTTCACCATTATTTCTATATTTATAAATCAATTTTATTTTGTATCCAGTGAATCTATTTAGTTTTTTCCTCCGAACTAAAATAAATAACATCATTCGCAAATATGTTATATATATGGAAGATTACGATTTTACCTTTGCGATTTGAAAGCTGGCAACAATCGAATAAAATAGCTATGTGATCAAAAGTGGAATAAAAACGTTGGTTCTTTAACATTTTTCTTCTCGATAACATCATCTACGCTTCTATTTCCTCGAAGGTCATCTTAAGGTATTTTGAGCATTTTACCCTTCCACTCCCCTAGATTCAGTTACTGTTTTCTTTGAATTATCATATCGTGTTTCATTACATGTCAAACAAGAAATTTATGACGGAACTCTGATAACATCTCGTTACATACCTTTCATTGTCGATGTTTTTTTCCCCCTACTAAGCCTTCACCGTTTATTGTCGACGATTGGATTAGAGCATAGAGAGAACTCATGGCAAGAAACGGGAAGTAATTCTGTCATGGCTTACATTTGTCGGTAGTGATTTTGGAAAACCATGGAAAAAGATAGCTAGTCTGGATATCAAACCCACTTTCTTCGGAATGCCGGACTCAAATGTTAATTGTTCATACATCAGGCTCGGTTTGTTGACGCTGTCTCTGCAAATGGATTTAAGTTTCTTATTATTTTCTGTAAATATGTTTATTGTCCAAACTTAGAGTAACTTATGCTAACAACTTGGAATTCATACGGCCAGAAGAGGTGACTGCGTCCTCAAAACAGATAAAATTTTGAAGTTATTGACGTTGCTATCGAGAAATCCAAATAATGCAATTAGTAAATTTGTAATTCTGTATAACCCAGTTCTGGAACAACTACTGCATTCGCCTTGCTTTACAAGGATCGTGGTTCGAGTCCGGTCTGGGGTATGGATGGTTTTAGTTAACATTTTTATTCGTCGAGTGTTGTCTATACTGTTAGTTAAACTAACTCCTGCAACTATCTATATATATAAAGATGAATGTATGTATGTATGTTTGTTTGTTTGTTTGTTATTCATACAAATCCACAATTTTCATCCGATCTCGATGAAACTTTGCACACTTATCCTTTGTAACAAGGAAAAAATACTGTCTACATTTGGTTGAAAAGTTATCTGTATAAATAATACATGTTGTCTCATAATTTCGAAATACTACTGAACGGCGATAGACAGACGCGTTGGATATGGACGTCTCTGTACTATTTTTCCGTGTATTGGTCAGGCAGCTCAGTGGCTAAAGCGCTTGCTAAAAATGTTTGGGTCGTGGTCTCCGGTTCAGATCTCCGTGGAGGCTAAGATTTTTAATTTTTTTTTTTGTTTTTTTTTTGATCGTAAGAGTCACCCCTGGGCCGTAGGTTACTCGGATTGAATGTTAAACTGTAGATGTTACAAAGTTAGGGGTGCAATGCGAGGCAAATCATAGGTAGTCTTGCAATGCTGTAGGTGTACACTTTTTTACGTTATAATGATCCCTCACGGGTTGTTCGCAGTCAGTGTGTGTGCGTGTGAACCGCAGTAATAATACTGTAAATACGGAAGTAAGTCTCTGTCTTTTTGTTACGTTTTGACGACTAAATGGCTATATCGATATTAATGGAACTTGACAAAAAAAATCAGTATGAAGGGCACAGGACATTTTTTCCAGTATTATTAACAGTTGTAGTCACGAAATTTTGAGACTTTATCGAATGGTGACAGAAATATGTTGGAAATTGATTCTCTTCAAGAGGCAGGTTCGACGGTAGAATGATATAGTGATAGCTTTCCTGTCATATTAAGCTGACTTGGTGCTGTTTGGGACTAATCCTTCGTTACCAACAACTTTCTATATTCAATTCTGGCAAAAAAATTCTTAATCCACGCGTACGAAGTCGCGGATACATAAACTTTGAGTGCCTAAATGTTAGTGTTACAAACATTTGAAAAATCACGTCGGAGGTTACAGTGAAGGTTTCGTCATATTCGATGTTTACAAAGAAGGGTGACGAATTGTTTCATCCGACACCAGAGGTTGTTTAGCTTGTTTGCAGTTTGTGTACCGGCCTTCAGGGTGGTTGCTACAGGCCCGCTTGGCAGCGGCTGATACGTGGAACTCCGCCAGACGAGAGGCATCTGTGGTTTAAAGCGGACCTAACATACGCCAAGCTACTTCATCCAAGGGTGAGGCCCCATATCTCTCAGACAAAAGGATTATATCTAAACATCCAAACGAATGGATCAGAACTTATCTTTTTCGCCGGAAATTAGGGCTGGAATTATTGCATAATTCAAAATATTTATAAAGATAATTCAAATGCGATAGAAAAGGGGCCTTCAAATTTATTTTTTTAAATTTATTTTTTTATTGGTTTCTGGTAGGAAGACCATTACACCAGCCCTCCTACTACATTTTACATATTACATTTTACTTATTATGTATCTTTCATCTCTAACATATTTTACAATGTTTACATATAATTTACTTATTATTTACATATCGTTCATATTTAACATATTACATATTAGTTATTTAATGTAATTTTACATATGGAATTTTAACTATAAAGTTTTGGTATATTTTGTCCATTTGTTTATATTAGTTTCGTCTAGATGTTGATTTGCGCATCGCGAATTTAATTTATAGATGGTCACAAATCACGAATGAAACTTTTTTAATAAAAAAAACCTTTTAATCCAATTATTTTTTTAAAAAAAGCTCTTAACCTGATTAAAGCATCGAAAAATAAATACAAAACTATTTTTCCGCCGCATCTCCGCTATTGTATAAACATTTTTTTTCCCCATTTCACTGGCAATTTTTTAATTCGTTATTTACAAAAGTTTGCTTGATAAATATACATAGCTGACAAAGACCAGTATTCTAATTCTTCTACCTAAACAGTTTTTGAAGAGTCAAGAATAAAGTATTTGAAGGGTGAAAAATCATGATTAAGAAGGGGATACTGTAAGGTTTCCCACTGGCTTTCTTGCAATTTCGGTTGCATACCAGTAAACGTGTGTCTCCTACCTCTATCGTGTTACAGCAAGACGCTTCGAATCGGCATGTTTCGTCTATTTGACCAACAGTCCTCTCTGTCATTGGCTACTAGAGTCCTTCGTTGAAAGTTCGTCGGTTGAGCAGACAATCACCGTTCACAACAACTTTAATATCCCAAGAAGATTATTAAGGACCCCATCTGCAGAGAAACGAATTTTAGATTTCTCAGAACTGACCTTCTCCGTGGAAATTGTGTCACTCGTACTCCTGAAGATTTTAATGTATATCATTTCCAAACTGTACATAAATCTGTGCCAAATTTCATGTCCTAGAAGCGTGGCCCCGAACAGAACGATTCGGGATCCGCAGTATCGTTTTTCATACTTTCTCAATGTCTTCTCGAATCCTCGTACTTCGTTGTTATTACATATCGTAAATCAAAAAATAAAATACACATCGCAGTGTGAGGAATTAAGTTCATATATATTCAAATGGGTATGTGATCTTGCGGCTCGGTTTGATCAAGGCGTCTGATTAGAGATTGAAAGGTCCCTAATAGGCCCTTAACCCAACTTTCATCTCTTTTGAAGCTTGCTTCGTATATGTGAAGTACACCACAACGATTCCGTCGTTCGTATTTCACTTTAAACTGTCGATTTCCTTTACCCGGTAAGACCGAGTGGTTAACACTCTGGCCTCGCATTCTGGAGAACGGCGCGGGAGGTTCGAATCCCCGTCCTGGCATCCAGATTTGGGTTTTCCATGGTTTCCACAAATCACTCCAGGTGAATGCCGCGATGCTTCCTTCAAACAAAGATCATGGCCGGATTTCTTCCCGTTTCTTTGTCCCCAATCCCATCTCACCTCTAATTGCCGCGAGGTTGACGAGGCGTAAAGCCATAAGTAAAAAAACAAAACAAAAAAAAACAACAGAAAACCGGTAGGATTACTGAGTTAAGTTAGATTGGGTAAGGAGGAGAGGAACTGGCAACCCTACCTCCATTTGTATGCTATGTGTACCTCTTTGGGAGGGTCTAACTAACCTTCTGGATGAATACCAAGCTTCTTATACAAATAAATATCGAGCATAGTAAGATATGTTTAAGTTGCAATGTAGTCTTCACGGGTGTACCGCCGGATAGTGTTGTGGAAACACAATATTTCGACGGCTGGCTCTGCCGTCTTCTTCAGGTGATGAGACATGTGTAATGGTCGGCTGACCCACAGGTACTGAGATGGTTCGGGTGCCGCTCTTCCTTATATACAAGTCCGCGTGGCTTCGGCGATGGCTTACTATGAGCCAGGCCCGCAACCAACTGGCGGTTGGCTGCCCGTGGGCGTGGCTAAGTTTCTTGTTCCAGCCCGAGCTAATATGAAGCCCTCTACGGCGGCAGCTGGACGGAAGTACAACGTTCTCTGCGGATATTTGCCAAGGCAGGTTTCCATGCCTCACTGAGACCTAGACCACTGTCTCTGTTAAATGTGTCGGCCAGTCGAATTTCGATGGCTTCTTTGATGACAGATTCCCAACATCGTTCTATGTTTAAGTTAATAATTAAACACTTCTTGGGCTTGTAGTCGCATAAAAAAAGTCACGTTTGTTCGACTTTTCGAAGGCGTCTATCTCAGCCAACCACAGATGTCTCTGCATACTGTTTGTTTACGCGCTGTCGCGGAAACGGTGAGACAGACAAGTGTGACTTTTTTACGCAGCTGGAAGCCCGAGAAGAGTTTATTTATTTATTTTATTTGAAAAACTTATATCATATATGTTTAAGTTTCTTTACTTTTATTAAAATGCTAAATACAACGTTAAAAGTATCAGTTTACTCGGCACAGCTAAATTGTAGGGGACCTGCTTAGCTTTCACGGCGTTTGAGGTACTTCAGCTACACAATTTATGTGCACTACAATTTTTCTACAGCTGCTATGTAGCTATCATTCAATTCCATTCCTTGACTACTAGAAAAAGAAAACACATATTATCCAGGAACTAACTGTCTGGCAAATTTTTCAGTAGATTATTCCATGAACGTGAATAAAGTCATTATTTTTATAAATTTATACCCTAATCGCCAATCGGTTACAACGAAACCAAGGTAGAGGAATTTGGTTGATTCCAATTTAAAAAAAAAATGATAATGTTTAAAATGTTCTGCAAGAGATCAATAAAAAAAACCGTGGGGCCAGACACGGTATTACCGAGTATGGAGGGTGAGTGGTAACGCCCCGGCCTCGCATTCGGGAGGACGTGGTTTCGAATCCGCGTTCGGTTTTCCATGGTTTACCCAAATCATGCTTCCTAAAAAATTCATGGCCGAGTTCCTTCCCGTCATAGAGACATCATCGTAAATTCAGAAGCCAAAAAAATGTTTTTGGATTTGTCTCATGTAATTTTTAATCTGATTTTAGCTGTTATTTCACGAAGAGCTTCTGCCATTATTTTACCGTCTGTCTCGTTTTTGGAATCTTGTATAACATTTTCAGCTTTTCACAATTCAGCCATTCGAAACTTGGCCAACAGGATCGAAGAGATGGTAGTGCACTGCACAAATTGCAGTGTTATATAAAGTACGAAACAACGCTTCTTTTTTCGGATTGTGCCTCAGTTTGTAGGTCCCCTGTACTCGGTAGGATTACCGTGTTAGGTTTGTTAGCCAAGCAAGGGGCGCATTGCTCACTCTGTCACCTGGCGACCGAATTTTTCTTCGGATTCTTCAGGCCAAACAAGCCATACGATAATTTGATTTGATCAGATCGTGTAAAAAATACGCAGACTGCTCCGAAGTTAGTACGGATTGATGCAAATTCATGCGTGGAATAGGGTCTCCAAATATGACGGTTCTGTTAATGTCATTCAGCTGAAGGGCTCCGGATTTTAACCTGTCTCTTGTTTAAGCTCTAATTCATCACAGAGGAAACACTATACGACGAACACAGTCACTTACACATACAAAAACACTTAAGGAAGTCAAAGGGAAAACGCACTAATTAAGTCTATTCGTCTAGTCCCGGACACCTGGTATTGCACAGAGTTAACGTTCTGCATATAATGAGGTCTCGTATAGGTTTTCACCCTGAAACATGGCTAAAAATATTGAAATTAAATACGAACTGCCGTCTGAGCTTTCAAGTGAGAGTAAAGATACGGAGCTGGGGGGAATACGAACCTTGTTAAAATTCTACGCTCGATCGGTGACGCCTACGCGATATCTCCTCGTTACTGCTCTTGTCGGAGGTTATGCGAGCACAGACCTCCGTCTTCAACTTCAATCATCGTTTGCAAGCAGACAAGTGGCGGAAACACTCTATTATTGGCAACATCGTAACTCTGGATTGCACGTTATCCAAAGACAACTCATTACATGAAGTAAGCAGAGAAGTAAAAGTTTTATTAGGTTAAACAGGAACGTCTCTAGTTTATTATTATAAGTTACTGAGAAAGCTTTCGGAATCTAACCCACCATGTGTTTCATTTCGTATATCACCGTATTGCCGAGCGCGGTGGGTGAGCGGTAACGCTTGGGGCTGGCATTCGGAAGGATGCGCGTTCATGACCCTACCCGGCCATCCAGAATTCGGTTTTCCATGATTTCTCGAAATCATTGTAGGTGAATTGAATGTCACAATGGTTCCTTCAAACCTTCAAAAGGCGTTATCAGAATTCCTTCTCGTTGGATGCCCCAATCTTTTCGACTCTCTATGGACGTCGACGGACCGTGAAGCTTTGGGGGGGGGGGGATGGCTAGCAGTGACTGGGGACAGCTAACAGAGGTGATAAATTAAAACTACACGTCATACTTATAGCTACACATAAATTAGGTAAATAATTCCGTGTGGTGGTAATGAACTGATGACAGGGTTTCTATTGGCTACGCATTCCGCCCCTGTCTTAGCAGCCTTAACGTAACCCGGTTGTGCTCCCAGGTACAGAGGACCTTCAGTATAACGTGGAATCGGAACCACGGAAGCTTTCTGGTGCATTTCAAATTACACAGTAAGCTGTGCCAGAGGTGAGGGTCGGGTTAAGAGTCTATAAAAATCCCCGCCGAAACAGGGATTCGCACCGTGAACCTTTCGTTCCCCATTTAGACATTTTAACCTCTGACCCACCAGACAGCTACAGATATGCTGTTAACATTAGCATGTCGCTGACGCGGACTCGTGAGATTTAATCCATGCAAAAATCACCCAACGCGCCTAAAGAAGTTTTCACTTAAAAAACTAAAAATCTAACTTAGTCAACAACCCGACGGTTGGCTGAACCTTCCCGAAGGAGATGTACCAAGCCATTGTGTCAGAGGCCTAAAGTTTACCGTGGAATCAGAACCACGGAACGTCCCGGCGTAGCTCACATAATCAAATACCACTCCTAAAAATTCCTTTCCACCACGGGGTTTGAAGCCGCGACCGGAAAGAGAAACTTTCGGAAGTAAGCGCCATAACTGCTGAACTACCAGACCGCCTTGTTTTGCAGTATACAAGTGCCATGTACCATCAAAATTGGATAAAATCTGTGGGTTTGTATGAACAACGCTGACAGAAATTGAGTGGGGGGGGGGGGGGAGGTGGGAAGAGAAGAGGGTTGAGGTTTTTGTAGATCAAATGTAAACAGTATTTTTCTATTTGTTTTAATGTATGCGTATGCAAAGTTCCATCAAAATCGGATAAAAACTGTGTGTTCCAAAAAGCGTCCCGCGTGCATACCATACGCTCAACCCCCTCATAGCATGTCGGAGATGCGAATTCATTGATTTACCCCCAGCCTAAAACCCGCCTATAGAAATTTTCACTCCGAACACACTGCAGTTATATCTTTTCAGTTTTGTTGCATACGCAATATAAAAAAGAAACATGATATTTTTCGAATAGGTGATCCACTGAGGCCAACTCTTTTGTCTAGTGTCTAGTGTTAGATTTTAAGCTACCCGAACATTGTGTTTGAGAATGTAACATATCCCTGACTCCGAATACAACTTGAATGACATGGAAATTCGTACATTAACTGCTTCTTGCGCAGTGAATGGCAGCTACCAATTGACGCCATCTGATGCGAAACTTTCAGAAACTCCTAGACAAAGAATATGTTTCCAAAGATTATGCTAGTATGGTTGACAATAATGCCTGCGAAGCGTAGGTAACATTGTATCCAATTAGGTAAATATTCATTTTAATGAGAGCGGTAGTAAATAGTTTTCTGTTCGGATGTTAAGAACAATTTTTAATAGTATAACAACTATTAAGCATTTAGTCCGTTGAGGCGTGTTGTGCCAAGACTTGAGGAAGAAAATTTTTAACGCGATAGTCACAGCAATAATTTAAAAAAAACATGAAAGTTTTTCGTAAGAATTCCCAGAATTGGAGTGAAAAACAAACCAATCGACTATTACTGCATTTGGTTAAACCATTTTAACTAAGAATATTATTTTCATCTTGATATGGCCGAAACAGTACTGGATGTTATTTTGGCTTGGTGCGCTGAGTGGCAACTTACTCTAAATTGTAAAAAGTGCAAGACAATGAGCATAACTAACAAAAAGAATCCTGTTCAGAAATATGAGTTAAACAATACAGTTATTGATATGGTCGATTCTATGAAATATTTGGGAGTAACAGTACAAAGGAACATGAAATGGGACATGCACATTAATTCGTTAGTAGGTAGAGCAAATTCTAGGCTGCGATTCATAGGTCGAGTCTTGAAAAATTGTAATGAACAAACAAAGGAGATAGCGTACAAATCTCTTGTGCGTCCACATTTGGATTATTGTTGTGCCATTTGGGACCCGTTTCGTAAGGGATTGATCAAAAGTATAGAGAAAGTACAGAGAAGAGCCGCTCGATTCGCGGCCGCTTGCTACAGTCCTTATTAAAGCGTCACAGAACTGATTAGTAGATTAGGTTGGGAGTCTCTTGTAGATAGACGACACACGTTTCGTTTAAACTTATTGGAAAACATGCATACTCCCACTTTCACTTTTGAGTGTAGTGAAATACTTCTTCCACCAACCTATTTGAGTCGGAAGGACAGGAAAGATAAAATTAGAGAAATAAGGTGCCGGACTGATTCTTATATGAATTCTTTTTTCCCTCGTACCATTAGGGATTGGAATGCACAGCAAAGAGATTAGCTTTGGTGCTGAGCACCCTCTGCCACCCACAATTTTGTGAATTGCAGAGTATATATGTAGATGTAGATGTAGAACAGGTTAGCATCCCAACCCTCAGATCCGGTCTACAATAACGTCATTTTTTACGACGAAGCGAACTTGACGGTGACGTTTTTGAGAAAATCTCCGGTTGTGTTAGAAATACTGAGGTTTCATATTTTGAAATTCACCATCGTTCTTTTGACATGTACTTTTGGCGAAGAACAGTAGTTCCAGGCACACGGAAGTCCGTTTTATAGTTAAAATACAGCTAAGCAAATCAGCGAAATCATTAAATTTCGCCGGGTGTCTTAGTCCCCTTGTTAGCAGATATTTCACTCCTATACGTAAAAGTGATTTTTCGCTAATGGATACACATATTGGACAAAAAAGTTCAAGGCGGAAAAGTTTAAACTTGCAATGTCAAATAAAAAATGTAGCAGTGAGAAGATCAGTGGGTAAAAGATACTTGTTTTACTTGCAATTTTTTTTCGATTTTACTTAAGTTTTCTGCAAACTATAAATGGAACGGTTCTCAGAGTACAGTACCATTTCATATAATTTCGAAGGCAAAAAATGTGTATTAACTGTCAAACTTTCTCAGTTATTATTAGTGCTAACCGTTTGATGGCTGATTTGACAATCACCCCAGTAACTCCTAACTGTTGAACAGCGAGGACGTATTTCCCTCACTAGGACGACAGAATCCGCAGTCGAAACGTCTTTTGTATACATCACAACTTGAAAGAGATTATTTCAGTAATAGTACGTTCCATTTCTAGATGTTTCCCGTGGAATTAATTACTTGTGCAATTATTGGTCGGTAACTGTTCAACCTAAACGAAGGAAAAGAGCAGACACGTTGTTTATCAACAGCAAAAAATCTATATATGATTCTATCTTAATTTAGATACTTAATAAGAAATGAACACCAGAACGTTAGGCTTGGTTATTCTCTAAAATGTTTCCAAGACAAAGTATTTTTCTGTCATTGGAACAACAGATCAAAATTATTGATATAAGGTATACGAGGAAAGTAAACTTCATACTTCGAACGACTCATAATCTTTAGTAATATATCCATTTTTCAGATGTTTTGCTAATCTTTTAATTTAAACTTAATATCTTTTAAAGTGTTAGACAAGCACATATTTCTAAGACATACATTACAGTCCTGTTAACAAAATAGTCGGTCTACTGACTTCGAAATGCAGTATCTCTCAGTAATACTCTACCGGAATTATTTTTAAATTAATCAAATTGTGAAGCAAGCCTGATATCAAAAGTTTTAAAAACATCGATAACTCACCACCAGACAAAGATTTATTCATCAGAGCTTCATACTTCTTTATATTTCCCTACGTTGCATTAGTTAACAACTCTACAAGAGACTGGACAGTCAATAAAACATTTTTTTTCTAAATTTCCTAATTTAAATTTGTTACATATCCTTCTGTATTTAGCATGTAGTCAATAAAACAAAGGTACAAATAAGAAACTTCATCTCAGTAATTCGTTGCTATCGCCCATGGATTTAGAAACGTTTCAAGAAAAAAAAATAGTTTTATAGGTACTTACGTTAACTTCTTCTCTGTCAAAGATATTCTAAACTGAGCTGTGCAATGCTCACCTGAAAAATAATAATAAGAAAAAAATTAGTCAGAACTAGCAGGTAATTTTTCCAGTAAATTCTCACCATAAGTTTTAGAAAACATTGACCGAATTTGTTCACATATTTCTAATTCAAATAGTCCAGTAATTGTTGGCTTGCTATGAAATCAAAAGCATTCTACAGTTATTAGGAACTCAGACTGATAAGGTTAGGTTTTGTACAACTACACAGTGGAAGTGTAATTTCTTAGTGAAAACATAAAATGTAGGTACATTCGCATCTTTGACGATAAGCTCAGTTGCGTACATCATATTAGGTATCTGCAAAGGAAAGGTCTTAATGTTTCATATCTATTAGGGGGATAAATAAGGGGATGGACCAGACAGGGGAGGGAACTGGGTTGTGTAACCACCGCGAGGTTCTTGCTTTGAATATAGAGCTACGGCAAGGAACCCAAATAATGGACACATAAAATACAGGGTATCAAGGGGTTGAAAGGAAAGCAGCTAGATAGCACTTTAGAATTTATTGTAAAACATACTTAGTATCTTATCATGCGAAAGAGCTATGTCGGGATGCGTAGAAAGACGGAAGAATGGTGATAACAACGATGGTATCGTTAGCGGTGAAACCTGGGTGGGTGGTAGAGGGAAAATTTGGAGCAGTCTGTGAAAGAGAAGAGAGGAGAATGAGCATAAATTCAACCATAAGGATGTGTTTATATCTTCTTTCATTGGTAATGAAGTAAGGGATCATGCATAAAGGGTTTGGGAAAATTTCTTTGTATGGAAGGAAGTCAAGGACGAATAATTGACAAAAATGCTGAAAGAATTTATAATTAAAATTCGTAGAGGATAAAAGCAGGCAGAAAGGTAAATTACATTCGAAAAACTAAAGATAGATGGTAAATAAAATTAATTTTAAAAAATAATTGAGGGAGGCTACGGACAGGAGGGGAGAACGAGGGAACGGGAGCCTACTAAAGAAAAAGTGAAATAAAAGTGCCTTAGAGATGGTTTTCTTGTATGTGTGTTTTTTTTTTTTAAATTTAGATTCTGTTATGCCAAATCCATGGAATATGTAAACCAAATGAAAACAGACACTTTGCTGAAGGGAGAGAGAGAGAGATAAAACCAAATTGATTCGAATGGCGCTCATTAACCCGGTTAACTAGGTAATAGCCAAATTAGTCCATGGTACTGAGGGAACTTTACTTTTCTTGTCAAAATTGAAAATTAATACAATTCTTTCCACTCTTGAGGACCTACAAATTAATCAGTTGTTTTTTTCTACATTAGAAGTACATTATTGTTTCCAAGCACAAAATTTACAAATCAAGGACCGTTCATTGTCAAAATCTGCACAATCCAGATGTGCTGCAGTTTTACACACAAGATATGAGAGTGTTATTTGATTATACTTCAGTGAAGCAAAGCAAACAAATGATTTTTGTAAAGGAACCATAACTTTTATCGCTGATTAAAATCCATGGAAATTGTCTCGAATTAGGTGGTTACACCTCTTTGCATTCACCGTTGATTTACTTTTATTGCAGCAAAAATTGCGGATCTTTTTTTCGGCGCACATTTATTGCCTTCTGTCTTTACTTCGTTTTTCTTTTTCTTCATAGAGTTTTCTTAATGGTGAACCAGTCAAAATATCCGTATGCTGTTTTTTAAGATCGTTTTTGGGGGATGGTGGCCTAATTTTCACGCAGGGGAAATTATGAGGTAATCAGAGCTAAGCTTCAATTTCGCCTTGTTCATAACTCTCATTACCCCACATGTTAAACCTTTTGGTTAAAATGTAAAGAAATAAATAATATAATTTTTCCCTCCCGTTTTACATAATGGCCCTTAAACTAGATTAATCACACAATTACAATATATGAAGATAACAATATAAGCAGTATAGCAAACTCACCTGCTTAAGATAATAGCAGCAAACATTACAGTCAGACGGGCGAAAACAGACTTTGTCGTCTGTTAGCAAACTTAGGACGACCTAGCCACCAGTTGTAATAAGGAAGAAAGATGACCTCCAGGCAGCCTTCAACGTAACTCGCAGGTTTCTAGGATGCACTATTCAAATTATTCAGCAGTCTAGCTTGAGCTTTCGTAACGACAACTTCCTCGTTCGGAGCGAACTTCCTCGTGTGAGTCTCACCGTGTGCGCGACTAGCCTTCCGGCATTCTGCGATTCGTCGAGAGTGCTTATACCACAGTGTAATACGTTGTTTGACCTATCTAAGTGACTTAGTTAGGTTACAATATAAGGTTCCGTGATCCTACTAAACGATGGATGACCCGCCGGACACGGGTCAGACGGTCAAGACAGCCTTAGATACGTGCTACATCAACGACCAAATTCCCGTACCACATCCAGTGATCAATATTACGAGTGAAATGCCACTTCCTCAAGCAGAAGTCTCACAACAACAACATCAACAACAGCTTCACCGCCTACAGCCGCAGCAGCAACAGCACCAAGAGCAGCTACATTATCATCAGCAGCAGCATCAGCCTCATCAACAGATTCATCAGCAGCAGCAACAACAGCAACAGCCTCTACAGCAGCAGCCTCTAGAGATGGAAGCCGGCCCGGGAGGCGTTCTGCCACAGGCCCTGCATCCTCCAGTAGGCGCACCCACTTATCACACGGCTTGGAGAGAGGATAATCCTGCAAGCAGCGGTGAGTCGAACCCACCTGTAAAACGTAGATGTGTGCAGATAACAGAAACGGGGCAGCCCAGTGTAGTTCCACAATCAGAGCAGATGGAAGAAGTAGAGATGACCGACACAGCAAGGTCCACTGAGGTTAATCTATCCAATGCCGCGGATTTAGAGCAAGCTAATATCAATAAAACGCACCCCGACACGATAGCGCCAACGTATAGAAGCAAAAATAATAGATACTCCCCCACAGACAGTGGCCCGTACCATATTTTTGTAGAGAGCATAGACAGGAAGGACGGGAAACTACATCCTATGGCCATCGGTAAATTAATATTCCAACACAGTGACATACTCAAAACGGACGTAATCAACATTTCACCTTTAGGGAAAATCGTCTCAAAATTGAAACAAGATCTGCTGGTACTGCTAATTCAATAGTGCAATTAGACATTTTCAAACCAAAAACCTTGAAGCTTATATTCCGAACTTTCTAATACATAAACAAGGAATAATTAGGAACGTTGACACCTCATTGAGTGAGGAAGAACTAGCTCAAGAAATAATTCCTCCTGTCCCAGTAGTGCGCATCAAACGCTTTACCAAAAGGAGCCATAATAACCAAGATCTCATATTACCTATTCCTGTTTGCTTGGTGTCATTTCGATCCCAAAACCTACCGACCTACGTCACGATACTAGGAACCCGATGTGCGGTGGAACCGTATGTCCCGCCTGTGATCCAATGTACGACTTGTTTACGGTTGGGCCACCGACAAGGTCAGTGCAGATCCCGCGAGCCACGATGCAGCAGGTGTGCTGGGCCTCACTTGTTGGTCAACTGCGACAACCCATTATCGATCTGCTGCGCCCTTTGCCGCGGCCAACATCATGCCACGGACAGAAATTGCCCTGTGTATCTTAAAAACCGGGAAACAAAACAAGCAACCGCACTCAGATAGATCAAATGCTGTATCTCCTGATACAGAGCAGCATTTTCCGGGGCTACGCGCAGGTGACCTCCTCCCCACCTCAAATAACGAGTTATACGGAATATCCGCCTCTAGCAGCACGACTTCCGTATTATTGGCCTACTATCTCTCAATCTCAACAGATAATGCCAACCAGGACTCAGGCTCAGCCTCAACACCCGCCGCTACAGATGCATCAACCACTCATAACACCACAGCTACCCTTTCAGGACATGACACCCGAAGGTCCCCAGGCGCCTTCTGACTTTAGCGGTGGACCACCACCCACAATAGCAAACACTGATAATGTTTTTGAGATTGCCTTGCTACACAGTAGTGGAAACATGGTGGCCAATCAATATATGGCAGAGAGTAGGAGCGGTAAACAGCCAGAATCAACAAGTTCGCTTCAGAAAAATTTGGATTCAAACACCAGTAATAGGTACTCATGGACTAGGGCCCCTAAGTCGTATAAAAATCCTCGATTCACCAAAGAAAATCCATCTTTAAATACAAAACAATACTTGTATTCATACAATGGTCCTATGTCTCCTATTATAACTAGTGACCATCACTATCCAACCGCAACTAGCTTCATGGAGAGCCCCCAAGCCACCTTCACGCTCTGGGAAGGTGATCAAGCCATTCGTAACATACAGCCCACAGCAGCACAACAATCAAATTCTCTCAATCAACCTACCGAGATAACCCAAACTAAAAATGGACCATTATTCGAAAAAATTCTTAAATTAATTGTGATTCTGCTCCAAGAAGCTAATTCGCCAATGAATATTACAGCAATATCAGGAATGCTCTCAAATATTTTCCAACAAGATGGCGGAAACTAAGCTAGTACAATGGAACGCTCGTTCACTCAGAGCAAATAGTGAACAATTTCAGCGAGAACTTCTTACCAATAAGATTGCTATTGCTATTATAGCAGAAACCTGGCTAAAACCAAACACACCGCTATCAATCAAAGGATACCATATAGTGCGCAAAGACAGGGATGATGGCAAAGGGGGAGTTGCTATTCTAATACAAACAGACATCCCTTTCGCAATAACCCACATTGACCTCACTCATATTGAATCTTTCGAAGTGGTGGCAGCCAGAGTACGGATCCAAAACTTGAACGTATCTATTGTCTCGGTCTATGCTCCCCCCAAAACAAAAATTAATACATCTGAATGGCGCCAGCTCCTACAACAAATAGAAGAGCCATACTTAATATGTGGGGACTTCAATGCGCATCACATGTCGTGGGGTTGCGAGTGGTCTGACATATTCGGGGACGCCATAGTTGAGATTATAGACGAATTCAACCTGTTCGTTCTTAACGACGGATCCCCCACCTTAATCTCTAAACCTGGTCACCGAGTATCCGCAATCGATCTAACCCTCTGCTCCCCCTCTCTCGCAACAGAATTGCGATGGGAAACCGTGCAGCAGTCGTGGGGATCTGACCACCTGCCTATTCTAATAACGACCAAACAGTCGGATGTGAGGCAGGAACGATATACAACCACAAAATGGAACATTCAAAAGGCGAACTGGATCCTATACGCCCAATACATTGATTCCAATATCTCACGAGTCCAGGGCAACAAACCACCCAGACAGCAATACAATACGTTCCTAGCCATCATAAATGAAGCAGCTGAAATGTCGATCCCTAGGTTAAAACGATCACCAAATACAAAGAGAATCCCAATACCCTGGTGGGACACAGAATGCTCACGAGCAGTAGCCAAACGAAAACTAGCATTTACTACGTACAAACAGATTTCTACTTGGGAAAATTATCTAAATTATAAGAAAACAGATGCCGAAACTAAACGATTTCTGAAGCTAAAGAAAAAAGCTTCCTGGAGGGAATTTTGCAACAACATAAATAAAAATACGCCGTTGACAAAAGTCTGGAATATGGTCAATAGATTTAGAAAGAAGCCAGGGGGAACTAAATTGTCAACCATTTGGTTGGAAGATTTTGCGAGCAAGGTGGCCCCTCCATCAGCCCCCTTTGGACCACTAACACCTCCAAACCAGACCAAGGAACAGGATCAATTCCCCCAAACTACTTTAGAAGAACCATTTCAACTGAGAGAATTGGAATCGGTCCTCAACTCAACACGAAACACGGCACCTGGAATAGATGACATCCACTATTCGATGCTTTTCCACCTACCGCACTCAGCCAAGGTCGTTCTCCTTCAAATATTCACCGGCATATGGAGAAAAAGTGAGTTCCCAGACGACTGGACCACCCACATCATCATTCCAGTGTTAAAAGTAGGCAAAGACAGTAACAACGCTAACTCATATCGACCAATAACGTTGTCATCATGCGTAGCCAAAACCTTCGAGCGAATCATAAAGAGTAGACTAGAATGGTGGCTCGAACACCACAATCTGCTACCAAACTGTCAGTTTGGATTTAGAAAGGGAAGGAGTACCTACGACAACCTCGGTGTTCTCACTCTAGATATAGAAAAGTCCTACCTAAATAAAGGCTACCTAACGTGCCTGTTTCTAGACATAACCGGCGCCTATGATAACGTCAGCATTACCATTCTAGTTGAAAAGCTAAGAGCACTACACCTCCCGGAGGTATATCTAAACGGAATCTATAACCTGTTTTATTGCCGGACCATATACATACGCCAGCAGGACAACAGCCTATATGGACCACGTGTGGTTTCTCTGGGCATCCCGCAAGGAGCCATACTCAGCCCAATATTATTTACCATATATATAGCAGACCTAGAGAGTATATTCAGCCCCTCAATAAAGGTGTTAAAATTCGCTGACGATGTATGTATTTACACATCATCTCCATCCCAGGGGCTAAACTTCTGGAGATTAAACGACGTTGCTAAGTTACTCTATGAATGGACCCGTGGTAAGGGCTTAACTATCTCATCTTCGAAGTCATCGGTTGTGGTATTCTCGCGGAAGAAGAACACTTACCGAGGTCCACAGATACAGCTGGGTCCTTATAATTTCCCTGTTAGAACAGAGACTAGACATCTAGGACTTCAGATGGACAGTAAACTGACATGGAAGGCACATATTGATCACATTCTAGCTAAAGCCGAACGCTGCTTAAATATAATACGAGCGGTAACTCGGGTATGGTGGGGAGCTGACCCTTCCGTCTTACTCATCTTGTACAGAACGCTAATACGTCCCTTACTGGATTACGGCAGTTTATGCTATGGAAATGCCCCAATGTACAACCTGCGTAAATTGGATACATTGCACTACCGGGCTATCAGATTGTGCCTCGGAGCGATGAATACCACCCCCACAAACGCCTTATTAGTTGAGGCTAAAGAAATGCCATTGGTAATACGACGACAATTACTGGCAAGCATATTTCTAATGAGGCGCGCCGCCATCAAGAACCACCCGGTTATCCAGAAGGCTTCTGACTATATAACAACGATCAAGAGGAGAGATAACAACCTCGGTCATAGAACCCCGCTGCTGGCTCTCTGTTTCACTGAAATAAAACATATAATCCCGCTAGTAATTCAAGATACTACACTACCCATCTTCGCATACCAGTATGCTATTTTGAGATACAGGCCCAATATATACCACCTACCTAACTGGATAACAACCTGTAACAACGTAAACAGCAAGATGGAGGAATTCTTGTCCATAACATGGCCAGAACATGTACAAATATACACAGATGGCTCGAAAACTACTAATGGTGTGGGCTACGCCTTCTTCTGTCCCCTCACTCAAGAATCACGTAAAGTTCGCCTGACAGCAGAAACGACAGTATATACCGCTGAAGCTATGGCAATAAGAGATGCCTTAAATTATGGTCTCGAACACTTCAATAAAATACTGGTACTGTCCGACGCTAAAAGCGTGGCGCAGAAGCTGGAAAACATGAACAGACTGAGCGGAACGAATAGGATCCTATTCGACATCTTAAATGCAATGTACTCAGCCAAGGCGGAGGGCAAAGAAGTGCACTTGTTATGGGTCAAGGGACATGCTTCCATACAGAATAATGAAAAGGTAGATCAACTGGCGAAAGAAAGCACGGCGGATGGAGAGCAATACTATACTCAGCTACCTCATACCGATTTTATTAATATCATCAGGAAACGGTATCTTCACAAGTGGTCAGAATCGTGGACTTTGACACAAACAGTTAAAGGGAAGTTTTACGCATCAATACAACCTCACATACCAACTAAAGTCTGGTTCGAAGATAACCATTTGGGCAAAAGATATAAAACATCTATAATTCGCATGCGACTCGGTCATGGCTGTTACCCAAAGCACCTCCACCAAATCGGTATAGCACAGACTCCCTTTTGCCCGGTGGATCACGAAGAATTAGCAGATCTCGACCACATCACTTTAGCGTGCACTCTATATCGGACTCAACAAAAGAAACTATACAATAGCCTTGTAAAGTTCAAAATTCCACTCCCAACTTCGATACGCATCCTGCTGAGAGGGGGAAGAAGTGACGTGTATGGGGCGCTGGCCACATACCTAAGAGAGGCTGACATCCGTATCTAAAGACACCAAACATAACAAAATTAACAATCACATACAAGTTATGATCTTACAAATTCAGCACATTTCCTGCAATACCACCAACGGAATCGGTCGGAACTGCATCTTAGCTGACCTAAAAAATTACATTAATTGTAAATCATCAAGGAACTCTCACTAATCAGTTTAGTTATATCAGGTGCAAGGCTAACCGGATATACCAAAGCCCAGTGAATCTTACCCTGCAAGGAAACATCACTGCTCCCCAAATGTGATTTTATTGTTATCGATATAATTGTCATCATTGTATTATTGTATCAATATACTTTCTAAATATGTATTACTATTCACTGAATAATTGTATTACCCATTGTGAAATAAGATCCAGCTTCATATTATCGCTGGCACAAATGTAATCGTGTATTCCCTTATCAGGGCTATCGCTGTATTAGTGTAATATTGAATAATTGTATAATTTAGTGTGAATTAAGAAATGAATACATGTTTGCTATACGATAAGAATCACATGTTAAATTAATGTAAATGATAAAGCTGGCCGTATAGTCGATAGACAGAAGGCCATGAAAATAAATAAATAAAAAAAAAAAAAATTATTCAGGATAGGTTCCTATTACCCGTAGGCTTAGGACGACCTAGCCACCAGTTGTAATAAGGAAGAAAGATGACCTCTAGGCAGCCTTCAACGTAACTCGCAGGTTTCTAGAATGCACTATTCAAATTATTCAGGATAGGCTCCTATTACCCGTAGGCTCCATTCTCCCTATACCTTAAATAATAAAAGATTTGAAGCAAAATGTGGATAATGCGTAAACAGTAAATCGTTACCGGGAAGTGAACAGTATCACAGTTAATAATATTAATTGTTTAAAACCACAATAAGAAATTTTAAGTTACGATTTGATTCACTATTGAATAGTGAGACGCGTAATTAAACATTGAGTCATTTGAACCAACAAAGAATATTATAATTAGAGTCAGGTATCAATATAGTTTAATAATCATTCCATTTGAAAGATTTCTGTGGTATTTGACTTTTTATTATTTTTAATTTATGATTGAGGAATTCTGAAACAGGAAATTGCGATATTTCATTTTGCTTTAACCATAAAATTTCTAAGCCGTCACTAATGTATTTCTAACTGCAATGAACATAAATTCGGTAGAAAGAAGGTAAAAATTCATATACATTGAGAGCGCCCAATATTCTGACACCAGTAGACATTCTATACGACACGTTCAGTCAAATTTGAACTAGCCTATCATAACGTTCTAGAGATTAGTTAATATTAAAGATATTCATTTGTCGAAACAATGCTCCATTGCCATGAAGCTTAATGACAACGTATTAATTTCAAATCGTATACACAAACAATCAGAATTTAAATTATATTTCTTCTTAATAATACTCATCAGAAAAAAATACAACCACATGATAGTATCTGTATTGACAGTAAAACCATTGAGAAAAGGCAGTAGGTTCGTATCATAGGTTTATCACAATAAATAGTATATGTGTCAGGGAATTAAAGTATTCGATATTTAATCTATTATTATCTCTGGTACTGTTGTGATGTCAGAATAAAGTATGAATTAAACATTGTTCACGACGACAAAACTAAATACTGATATTTAAAACATGGACCGAAATAGCTGTGGCACTGTACGAAGAGAAAGCTATTAATAAAGTTATAATTGTAGAAGTGTCGAAAACAGCAACAGAATGGCATATGCTGCAAAGTAAAACTGATGTTTAGTTGATTCATAGTTGGAGTGAAGCATTGAATTCAGTTGTCAATAGCACATTCCTCCATACTGCTTTATACGTTTGAATAACACTTCACACTACGGCTTTTTGTTCTTTTCTTTCGTAACCGGTTACAGAAGCTATCTGTTAATGACGGTGTCAAATATTCTGAAAACACTCATCACCATTTGAGGAAGGTAGTACATATGAGTTACGAGAAAGCTTCTGGAAGACGGGAACAAAGAGGATATCTTCTATATAGAACAAAAGTTATGTGGTGTGTGGGAGAACACTCAAACTACTATTGGATTTTAAATTTAGTTCAGTTATGATGAATTTTCAAGAATCTACTTGCTGATTATTAAATTCTCGAATCACTGACTAAAATTAAATTTGTGTGGTCGTAATGACCTGGTGACAGGTTCTTATCAGCTGCTCCAAACGACCCTTATCGTAGCACCTGGCCATAACCCAGTTATCATAACGGTGTAGGGGACCTACGTTT
>CM061920.1:331356889-331430131 GCA_031002005.1 Vandiemenella viatica
AGCTGATCGCAGTGCAGTTCGTAAGCGAAGGTGAAACGATGTCGCCGCTTGTTAAGTACTTACCGTAAGAACATCCTGGAACGGTAACAGCTGACGCAATACTCCTTCCTGCTACACGCTTACCAGTCTGTCTCTCATGTTCATATTTCACCTCATAATATCCACAATAAATCATAACCTAAATGGGTTATAGGGGATTGGATGCTGTAGCATCATATATATTATTTCTAAAAGATCTTAACGAACATCGATAAACGACTTATCATTTTAAAGATTAAGTTCTCCGCTTTTGTAGCATTATTAATGATTTTTTTTTTCGAAATTTAACCCGTTAGTGACAAAATTATGAACAATAATGGTAACAGCTATGCGATAGTTTAGAATCTACGGATTTTTATAAAAAAAGTTAGGATTATCGGATTTTGTTAAAATAGCTATGTTTTTTTGCTACTTTTTACTATTTGTTGATTTTTCCTTACATTAGTGTTTTGTTAAACTTTGAGCATTACAGAATTGTCAATAATTGTGAAAAGTTTCCTTTCAACCGCTCATGTGAACCAACGATTGAAATACAGCGCATATTTTGTTTGATAATAGATTTTATAGATCTTAAAAGACCGTAATATAGAACTATCGGCGGACTCTTTATGCACGCTTACAAAGCAGTGCCTTCCTAGAAGGCTTAACCAATATCCGAGAGTCAAAGGGGTCGCAGTTTTTAACATTACCTGTATCAGAAGATATGCTAAATTAATACTCAACACCAGCAGTGATGAAAGTGACGATGTATAAAACATGTTCAGAGATATTTCTTACTTTCCATGTAGAATATTATTTTGTATTTAGAATTTTATAGACCTGAAAATAACATGTATTCTTAATTTTGACTCTCTCTCCAATAATTATTGTTTAGCGAGTCTCTGGATTTTTGTAGCCAATCTATGGAAATTTTAGCGAACATCTACGGATTTTTGTTTTAACGTCTCTTAACAGCGAGGTCTTTAGAGACGGGGAAGGAGGAGGGGTCAAGGAATGGGTAGGAATTCGGCCATGGCCTTTTGAAGGAAGCATCCCAGCATTTGCCTGGAGTGATTTGGGAAACCATGGCATAGATCTTGATAAACTGTGTTTGTTTTCTAGAGTAAGAAGCTTTTCGGATATTTTTGTTTCATAACTTTATATGTTAATTCATAATCAGTGGTTTAATTCAAAAGGATATTATTGAAGCAATTAAGCTATCTTTTCTGCAATGTAAACTTAAAAACTGCCTGATATGCAACAAGCAAAAATTTGTGTAACTATACTCAAATCGTCGCAATCAAACAATGTTGCCAACCTATTAAAAGAATTATTTCACTTTTTTCTGTTCCCTGTTTGAAGATGTGTGAAATTTGAAATGAGAATTGACAGCGAATTGAATCCTGTAAGGGATTTTCATTCAGTCTTCCCGCTCTACATCAATATGAAGGGGACATGCCTGGCCAATCGCCAATCGCATCAAGGTCGTCGTTGGAAGACAAAATACACTTTAGAGTATCAGAATTTCGGCTTCTTATGGAGCGTCCCTAAATTACGTGGCTCGGTCTAGAGGGTGGGTTGAGGGGTTGGCTGGAAGGCTACGCTGTGCCAAGTGGAGAGAAGGGGAGTTTCCGAGCCAGGCCACGTAGCTTTCCATTCATATCATTTTTCACAATTAAAATGAGGCACAAAACACACAAAAACATGTGAATATTTATTTCTTTCTTTTAATTATCTCCGTATGTAATTTACAACAGTCTGACAAAAGAAAACAGTACAAAATGTCTTCTGGAATCAAAAGGGGAGGGGGTTAGAGGCAAAAGCCACGTCGGGCTACGTGGAGGGAAGGGAGAGGCGGTGGGGAGGGGGGGAAGGGGGAGGAGATTCACGAGATGCCAAAATGGAGCTACATAGTTTATGGACGCTCCCTTTGCGCCGTCTGTTGCGGCCCGTAGTAAATGTTAAACCATACTGGTGGAGAATACACAGTGTTGCCATACGTTTCTAAGAAATAACATGGTTGCCATTGCATGTGGAACGACCTATGTAGCTATTCAAAGAAAGTATTGAAAGAACTCGATCCAAAACCTCGTAGATGCTTCTAAGTATTCTTCTGTATGAGGGATAAGTATAGATACAGACGAGGGGATGATGAGGGAATTGGGTTACAAAAACTTTGTTAGAGCATTGCTAGAGTATGGTGGTGTTGTACGTTACCCAAATCTTGGGTATCAACTTCAGGAGTTGGAAAGGGTGCAAAGGATGGCAGCTAGATTTGTTTGTGGAAATTACGCGAGGAACACAGTTATACAAAGGGGCTGTTTTTGGAATCGGTAGAAGATAAAAGGCGGGTGAAAAGAGTTCTGGGAATGTTTCAAGCATGTATTCGGGATAAGGCGTAAATGAATATTGGTAAACGAATTAGGAGTTCGGGAAAAGATGCCCATGAACACAAGCTAGCATTTGATTTCAAGCATAGCGGATTGGGAAATTTTTCATATGTAAGTAAGGTAGTCAAGGGTTTGTAACGTAATTACATAGTAAAATGCTGAACAATTGATTACGAACACTGGAAGAATTTAAAATTAAAATTCGTAACTGGCAACAGCAGTAGTGTGCTGATATCACATTCAAAGAATATGATTACGTAAGTAGTCAAATTGGAAAATAGATATGTAGGGAAATTTTCATTATTTTTTCTTTAATGGTTGCGGGTTTCATGTAAAGTTATGTCAAACAAGTTTGCACTTTTTTCGGTGTAGCAACTGTGTCGTTGGAAACTAAAGTGTGGAGCTTTCTCTCGTTAACAAAGACAGTTACGACAGCGTCGTGTCGTCAACCAAAGATCACACACATCTCCAGGACCTCGGCTCTGGCGACTTTCCACAATTACCACTCATAGAATACAACATTGTTTCTTATAGTGGACTGTTAACATCTGCGTACATTCAGTAATAGTATTTATAACAGTTGGCACACTAACAAAGAATCATCATGTTCTTTTTTCCACATTCTTCAAATAACATGTACAGTACATGCATCCACTTCTATACATCTTCAGCTATCACATTATTCGTTATATTTCTGTATATATTAGAGATAATAATGAGAGAAAGTTCCAGGAAGGCAAGAGAGATGGGTTTCAAAACTTTGGTCTCGCCCTTGTTAGAGTATTGTGGGATGGTATGGGACCCAAATTATGAGTGCCAAATACTGGAGTTGGATGGGGTGCCGACTGGGCAGCTAGATTTATCTGTGAAAATCATTAAAGCATGTAACTCATTAACTGAAATGATAAAAGATTTGGGTTGGGAATTATTACTGTCTGTAACGAATTGTAGTCATGTAAGAGACATATACTGGCGATGTGGCCTACATAAAAATTGGTAGAAGATTTAAAAACATCATTTGGAAGGTGAAAACGACCATTACAATCAATTATCTATCCATTTCAAGCATAAGGGAGAGGGGAAGTTTTGTGGGTAGGAGAGTGTGGGACTGTACAATATTACCTAAGGAGTTAATGAACAATATACCCAAAACTGATGGATTTCAAGGTAAAAATATATATGAATCGTAACTGGGTGCGTTGACAAATTGACAATGGGGCGTGAGATCTATCGCACTTGATAATAAGACCCTAATAATAAAAATTTGTAGATTTGTTTCAGGCAACTGACGAGATATTTTTAGTTCACAAATGCTTCCCATCTATTTTCCAAACACTTGCCACGTTTCGATGGATGACGGAATACGCTGGCGGTTTGCGGGTCCCTTATTAGATATAAGAACTGATCATACCACAACCCCTAAAAACATAACCCGCATGTGATTGTTCGCGATTATTTTCCAACTGCAGTATGAAATGACAACAGACTAAATAATGTTAACAAACTATGACCACAGATTCCAGGTGCAAAACCTATTTTTTGTAACGAAACCAGCGTAGTTATTGACTGTGATAAATGACTGTCTAATCATCACGTTCACTATCGTAAGCAGTCCACTTTCTGGGTCGCTGAATGGCAACATCTTTATACAGCTGAATTCTCTTCTCGTAGGTTTAGGATATTCTTATAGGAATTGATAACTTCCATTCACTTTGGATTCCGTTTTACGTGTATTCATTAAGGAAGCTCAGTACCGCAGTGCTACATCCTTTAAACCAAAATTTTGTGAATGTAGTTCCGATTACTGTGAAACCTGATCCTTAAGTGTTAAGATCGTGTTTAGAACAATTCGTTCAACACGAATGAATGTTCTTCCATTATTAAGACGACAGAATCTTATTTTCTGAAGACAATAGTAATAGGTCCAAGTGTGTGTTCCAGAAAAACTACGTTTTTATAGCAATTAGAAGATTTTATACAACTTGGAGAAGGAAAACGTTATTTAATTTGTACGAATGTGGTGTTCAAAAAGATTAAATAAATAACTCTCTGCAGTACATCGTCTGAAAGATTGCTTTGTCCAAATACATTTTATATTATTTCTCAGTACAAAGAATGTATCTTAGTTTTTGTTTAAACTAATTATGTTAGCATAGTTAACTTTGCTCCTGCCGTAAGTTTATTGTATTTGAGTTTTTTGTCAAAATATAGATAAAAATCTAACTTAAAATATTTTATACGTATTTGAACTACTAGCATATGTAACTGAAAGTTAATTTGCGTTAACAGTATTTTCAAGGTAAAAATTAATTAGCCACCCAAAAAACGACGATTATGATTGCATTAGTCTCATAGCCATATCTATGACATGCTAGACATATTTTTCAGTCTTACTATTGAAGCACGTATAAAATCTGAGGCAAAGTTCACACAAGTGTACTACAAAGGAATTACGTTCATTTCAGATTTCCAAAGGTCGGCGTCTATTTCGTGTAAGACAAAAGAGAGTTTGAAAGATACTTACGTTAATCGTTCTCTATTACACTATGCCCATATCCAATAGTGGTAATGCTCACCTGAAAAAGAGGAAAAAATAAATTAAATAATAATTACAACGGATTGGGAGTCGAAAGCATCATACACTTATGAAATCATAAAATTTATTGTTAAAACATTAAAAAAACTATTTTTTTTAAACAATTACAATAACAATTGCTGAGGCCTGTAGTGTTTATTTTTATATCAACTAAAAAGTTCTGAACATGGAAAAATTTTCTGTTTACACGTATGTGGGACGTGACAGATTTTAAAAAAATTGTTACTATCGTGACAAAGTAAACTTTTCGAAGTTGTATGGTATTATCTGCGTTAGGTAATTTTGGGTTCAATAATATTTATAAAAAATCGATAGGATTTTGGTAGACCATAAACACGACCAGGCAATGACTCAAACTATAAAACAGTCCCTGTCGATCATCAGATTCAATCAATGCAAGTTGCCTTTCTCAGTGTCTTGTTCCCTAAGATGGAATATCAAAAGCGTCTAAGCTAAAAATGTGGGGGGCGACGTTGCAACCAGGATATATACCGTTGGGTATTTTACCTGGGGAATTAGTATAATTACTATGAAATGTTCCATTTTAAGAAATAATAATCTTTACATATATAAGCGAATAGCTGCAAGTTCATCGAACATTATCTTTTCGGCCAAGAACAAACAATGGCCAAACTGCTCACTTGTCATAATCTGGAAGAGGAATGCAACAATACAGGCATAACCGGGGCTATGCCAATATCAAATAGAATTGATGTTTTTGTTAAAACGACATCTATACCCTGTTCACTGCTAATTGGCGGCTGGAAGTCATGTTCATTCGGTACCACTCCTCACCTTATCATCCCTCCCGTTCCTACCTCTCCAAGCTGACCGTTGAGTCCACGTGCACGAAGGTCCAGTTTCCCCTCCGCATATAGAGGTAAGGTCAGCGCAGTGGGGATAGGATAGAACGACCTTGAGCCGCCTCTGTTAACTGAACGATCTATAACGCTTAAACTGCCATGCACAGCAACATCCACATTCCTCCTGCTCGCGTTTACATTTAATGTTTGTGAACATTTTTTTTTACTTTTTGTATCTTTGTAGTTATCATCGGAATAAATAAATAAATTCAGTAAATATCTTGGATTTAGGAATCCTTCATCATACTTTAAAAGTGCATACAACAATGCACCAGCATCCAGAATAACAAGCATAAATGATTGTCACATAAAGGAGGATTCACCGCTGAACTCTTTTCAGTACTTCCGTCTATGAAGTATGTGGTTTATGAATACAATATTTTTTACCATTTTTCTAGACAATGCTGCACAATCAGTTTCAGCACAGTTCATCTAGTGTTATGCTGTAGGTAAATACCAATAAAATCATGTCGCTCGGCAAACAATATACAGCTGCTTCCAGAATTTTTAAAATCGAAACTAAACATAAACAATTTATATAACAGATATGATTAGGAAAGTATATTTTGATTTCGATGACATATTAGCAACTGTGAAATCCGGTGTCGCGACCATAACGTCTGATTTGTTACATAACTTACAAAACCATCCTGTATTTGTATCAGATTCTGCACCACAGCATTGGAACTATACTGAATTCTTAGTTAAACTGGTAGATTCAGTAAGTGATTTTCGGCTCACCTGGATCAAAAAACCTGATAAAAACACTTTCTCGTGATTTCCGCATTAAAAAATAATTTGGGACACTTCTTGTCATGGTAACGGTTCGTCCAAGGCGTTAGAACCAGGACAGGATGGAGCATTAGAAGCGGGAATGAATTAGGCCACGGTTAAATTAACCATCCCGGCATTATGCGAATTCATGGAAAATTGAAATCTGGTTGCCAAAATGGAGATGTAGAGGTCGTTTTCGTTTCCGGTTATACAGATTTCGATTTTCCATGTAGTTCTAAAACACGTAGGTCTAGATAATTGACGGAATTAGATGTTCACAAAAAACTTGGCTGATTTCTTTTGAGTTTCCTGACTGTAATCATATCCGATTTCCATTGGACAGACTATCAATGAACCTTTATTAGAGATTTATAGTTCATCGACGATAGTGTCATTAGAGCCGAAATAGAATTGTATGCAACGAACGGGAAAGATATCAATTATGATTTTCTTTTAAAAATCTTCCTGGAATTCATGCAGTGATTTTGGGAAATCATGCAAAACAGAAAATCAGGAAGTATAGACCGTGGATCGAACCAATGTACTCCCAAATCCTAGGCACGAACGCTACCTATCATCCATCAGCTTTGGTCCGGTTAAATTAACCCGTTTTGATTCGTATGCAAAGGCACAATTGTGGTATGAGTTCAATTCGCATTATAACTGTATGCAGTTAGAAGGTCATTAATATTAAGCGGATTAATCTTTCAGATCTCCAGACGCAAAATATTTTTCTCTAAGGAAACTTCATATGTTTTTTTTTTATTTTTTAAAAAAATTACTACCTACCAAACTATAGAGGAATTTAATTCCAGTCTCCTGATATTCCGTACAATCGAGTCACATAGCAAGTGATTAGATTCCTCTAGATCTTTAGAATGACTCATCAAAACTTTGTTCGCAATATAACCTAAGAATGAATCATTCATTTTCTGTTGATGATGAAAGAGAGTGGTAGAGATCTGTGGTTTTTTGACCACATGGTCTGTGATTCATTAACTACAGTGAACATTGTGTGACTAACCAAGGCTGAAAACCTTGAAGGATCTCTGTAACCTCATCCGCGTCTTAAACAGAGGATTAACAGAGACATCTGACGCGGGACTGACCTCGATCGTGACAAACTGAACAGGCGATGAGAGTACCAGATCGTGTAGTATAGTGTGACATGTTCCGTTTGGATGCTTCCTGCTTCATAAACAGACTTCAAGCAGAACGGCACCATTTCGTTGAAGGTAGAGATTAGAGTTGTGAATCGCCCGTTCTTACACTGCTAAGTGTATGGGTAGAAAGTGAGCCGTTCTGCTTTTATATTTAACTGGTAACATTGACCGTATTAACATTTAATCTTTTACTGTGACGGAGAAATAGTTTGGTGTCAAGTAGAGCTCTGTAAGTGCCTTTTCGAAGATACGTTTATCTTCATCAGCGTTCACAATAGCAGATTCCAAAAAGTGGTGGACCACAGTATTTTACTCTATTGTTGCAAGCGAGGTATTAATATTTAGTAATAGAAAATAAAGGCTATTAGAAATTGCCAAGTTAAAACTGGAAATGAAGACAAATATGTTAAAAAATTATCAGTGTCTAATACTGCCACAGTTATTGTATTGAAAATTCCAATCGTATATTGTAAAGATAAATTAAGTAAAAGGAAATAATAAAAAATATACCAACAACATCTATAGTTAATCCAGTTTCGTCAGTTGACCGACAACCCTTATGTTGTTTATGGTTCCGGCAATACTGCGAGTTGGTTTTGGATTCGGGCTCTACGTTTATCAAAAAAGTATCTTCAGAATTTTGTATTCTACGCAATCACGCCTAATTATCACAATTCTCTATGCACCTTGCCTTTACACACGGCAATATTTTAAGAAAATTGTGAAATTTTCAAACTGTTTCAAATTTACACCTCGTATTTTTTTCAGTTTTTGAGATACAGACTTGCAACCCAGGATGAGTTGTAGCGAATAAACTCCTTTTTAAAACAACAATTTGTACATTCAGATCAGGTAATTACTCTCTGAGATACGATCGAATCTATGTATATTTATAGAATCTGAAAAATCTAAGATAGTGCGTTCACTTTGCGCACGCAGTTTGTGACGCCCTATTGTTATAAATGTCAGAGCGGTGCTGGCACAGACTAAGATAGAGACGTTAAATCTACTTTTAGCCGATTTATTTAGGTTTGATGTTACTTCAACAGAATCACTCGCCCATTTTGTCGCGATTGCCTCCCCACACCCGGCATCGATATTAAACGTTTTTACGTCGAAAGAAGGCAGATACTTTTAATGTTATTAAAGTTCGTTGGGCTATGATAAGCTCCATGAGTTTGAGGTTTTGCATTTGGTTGCTTCATCACAGGGTATATTAAGACTTTTAACATGTTTAAAATACGTGGAAATTACTGGTCAAGAAAGGAGAGACAATACCCTTTGTTCAAAAAACGACGACTTAGGCCCGTCCTACACAAGTGAATCATATCACTGCGGCACTTACGAACAAGACGGACTGTGAAGGATATGCTCTGTTACTGAACAATTTCCTAATAAGACATCAGCTCAATTACTGAAAGTTAGAAGAAAAAGTAATCAACTGTAGGCAAAGTTGCGTAAGAGGCGGAGTAAATATTATTTGAATGAAACAGAGAACTTGGCACGTTCACTTTTAAACGGGACGTGCTATTCGAGAAGATGGTAATCAAGATTTCCGTTTTCCATTGTTTTCCGAAATCACCCCAAGCTAAAGGCAGTGACTTATTTCCTTCACGTACCTTACCCGCAGTGCTTTCCCTTCTCGTTGAAAACATAGGGAGACGGATTTTACCTATGTTTTCTTCTTAGAGACTATGAGTTTAATTACTTTTTTAAAATAAAATAATCAGATGTGTAAAATCTTTGGTAAAGAAGCTTCAGTGCTTTCACGAAGCATGATTTAATATTACAACTGGAGGGAAGTATGAAACGGATTTTCGACTTAGGTGTTTGATACTAGTTTCTTTCGAATATGAGGGTCTTAGTACCTTGTGAAGATAATATACAAGCAATTCACAATTTTCCTTTTGATCGCTTGCCAACTGTAAAAGTACGAGAAGACGAATAATCAGCTGTAGGTGACGAAATTGTAATTGCGACTTTTTTTTGTGTTAAAGTAGGACATCAGATGGAGGCCATTAAAACCGGGAGATGGTTATGAACTAGAAGCGGAAAATATTTCGTCACGATTATTTATGAAGGAACCAGAGTAATTTTGGGAAACCATTGTAAACCTAAATCTGTATGGCTGGACAGGGGATCGAACACACTACCTCCCGAATATCAGACCGGAATATCCTACGCTAGGTGCCTACAGCTGTTTTTTCCCGATTGCTCTGTATCGGTATTGTTAATAACTAGGCTAATCTCACATGAGATCACTATCATAAAGCCTTATACATTGGTTTCTTCTCTTTTTTAGATAAATGATATCACCTTAGTGGACCTATTAAGGGCTGACCAACGCTGCGTCACAATCAGTGAGGTGTGGAATGTCTCTGCAGTTTGGCTGATCGATAAACAGTAACAGAAATTGGCTTTATGCGTTCCTGTTACTATAATATAACGTATTTATACTTCCATCGAGATGAAAATGCAAATGTTGGTTTAAATAGTACGAAAAGTTTATGAATGGTATGACAATTTATTAACCTTTACGGAATATTACTGCACATAATTTACAGCATTTTTATTAAGTGCAAAATGTAGAAAATAAACAAGTCACGTAAAAAGGTTCCGTAAAGAGCCTTCGCATGCAGTTTGTGTGGTAATAGCAGATAAGGGCATTTTCATGTTATTAGAGTTCCCCATTCAGTTTGGAACGAGTGTGTCAAGTTCAACGTGTGAATTACACATCGTAATTAAAGGCCCGAATTCCCTCTCAGTCGTATTCAGAGGGTAGCCTTCGCAAAGGGTTACGGGGACGTGGTCGGTAATTGTGTCAGTTTGTGTAACTCCAGAGGGGCGTGCGAATGACGTCCTCCAAAGCTTTGTTCCTTTAAATGTGGCTCAGCAGTGATATCCCTTCAAACGAAATCCGGCTCTCACGCGTAGGTTTCACCCACACTTACATGTGTATGACGATTTATATTTCAGTCATGTGTGCTTCCGAAATGGGACTCTTTTCAGCTAGACTCTTTATTAACATTGCTTGATCTTTAATATTTGTACTGACGTTGTTCAAAAGAGTGATCGTGTGAAACGCAACTGGACCTATTTTCGCATGATCTAACGAAAGTTATCGATGTAGTTTCACAAGTTGATGCAATTTTCTTGGATTTTCAGAAATCTTTTGACTCTGTACCACATTACCGTTTTTTAGCTAAGATTCGAACATACGGTATATCTGATCAGATTTGCGAATTGATAGGCGATTTTCTAACTGGTCGTTCACAGTATGTCGTTGTTGACGGGGAAGTCTCTTCTAAGCTGTATGTTACTTCAGGCGTTCCTCAAGGAAGTATAATAGGACCACTTCTTTTCCTAATTTTTATAAACGATCTTGGTGACAACGTTAATTGCAGGATACGATTGTTAGCTGATGATGCACTTATCTATAGGGAAGTAGAGTGCTCTGACGATTGCTTAGAAATTCAGCGTGATCTGGACGTTATTTCGGGATGGTGCGATAAATGACAGTTTAAACTTAATTGCAAAAAGTGCAAGGCAATGAAAATAAATATCAAAAAGACTCAGTTTGTTCACGAGTACAAAGTTAACAATTCAGCTGTTGACTCGGTGGATTCCTTGAAGTATCTAGGCGTAATAGTACAAAGCAACATGAAATGGGACTTGCACATAACTTTCGTCATAGGAAAAGCTAATTCTAGCTTAGGATTCATATGTCGTATTTTGAGAAGTGTTAATGCTCAAAACAAGGAAATGTGATACAAAAGACTAGTGTGTCCGCATACAGATTACTGTTGCGGAGTTTGGGATCCGTATCGCAAAGGATTGATTGACACGTTAGAGAAAGTACAGAAGAGAGCCGCTTGATTCGTGACTGTTAGTTACAGTCCTTACGAAAGTGTCACAGAATTGGTACATAGATTGGGCTTGGATTGATTGGCAGACAGACGTTTGAATTTATTGGGGAATATGCGAAAAACTTTAATTTACGAGTACAATGAAATTCTTCTTCCGCCAATCTATTTAGGTCGCAATGACAGGAGGGATAAGATTAGAGAAATAAGATGCCATACTGTTGATTTTATGTATTCTTTATTTCCTCGTTCTGTTCGGGATTGAAATGCACAGAATTAAGATTGGCGCTTAGCACCGTCTGCCACCTACAGTATTTGTGAATTGCAGAGTATAGATGTAGATGTAGAAGTAATAGACTAGTTTAAAAATGGGATAGGCAGTTGTTATTTTTGTGAATATACCAACTGAAAAAAATAAAGTAAATAATTAAATTAAACACCCGCCAGTGTCGCACACTGTATCCGCGCACTGTACAACGGGACCGGCCGCGATCCAGGTCCCCCCGTACTGCCCATCCTGTGGCTGTTTTGTTAATCCATCAAGGTGAATGCTGTTACTTATCACACACAAAATATGGTTACACGTTTCGAAGACAGATAGCAACACTTTACTTCCCCATTAGAATGTCCTGGCAGTAGGAATAAAATGTTTGGCGTCAGCAGGGACATGCGGCCATAAATTCAAAGCCACCAGTTCGACCATACCAGCGATGACTACAACTCATCAAAGGAAGCCGACCCAAAAAGATGGTAAAAGAAGAAGAAATATACAATTTTTTTTTAAAAAAAATCACCCACCCATATATACATTTTGGACCGGCGGACAGATGTATTTAACATGTTTGACAATGCAATGGAAGCTTATAATTTTATGTTTTAACCTATGACGTAAGTGCACACCGCACAACGATATGATAAAAGTTGTTTGACTCTTTTCTGTGTATATGAGATTCTACACGTCCTTCTGAAGAAGACGATCTTACGATCGTCGAAACCGCGGTCAAGGTTAAATAAACCTAATTGATGAAAATGGTCGGCTATTATTCTCACCCTAACCCCTAATAAATACACAAATGTCAGCATACAAAATATGAGGTAGTTAGTAAAGGAAGCTATTACTGCAAGTGTCAAAGTGAGTACGTCTTTCTTTAGCCAAATAGCCAGTGAAATAACAAATGTTGTTTATTGCTTAACATTGTAAAGATGTTCACAAGAGAAACTATTGATTAGTCTGTTATTTTACGTGTTTCAGAGGAGGTTCGGGGAAGTAAAAATATTGTTTATATCTTAGCGTTTTAGTCAGGTTCACAAAAAAATACTGCTAGATACCTAAAATTTTATTTAGGAACTCAAAAGAAACTGTTAATCATTGCTCAACTGTTGCACCGCGTGTTCTAGAGAAGGTTTACAGAAGTTCCACGTTCATTGGCAGTTCTGTTGCCGTAACTCCGTTCCCCGCACCGTTGGTTCCTGTTGAGTTGTTCGTCACTCTCTCTCCCTCTAATGGCTTTCTTTGTAAATTGGCAGATCAGATCCGTCACATTTCCGCATTTCCAAGGGGATTTTATACAATTTTAACTCCATTTCACTGGTTCTGCTTTCCCTTCCTTACAACGTATTTTGACATTTTAAGTATCAAAACGCCATAATATATCGTAATTTACTTTCATCGATCTTGACATGATCTTGTAACCACAAACATTGACCTACGACACAGAAATATCCTTCTAAAATATTATGTATGTGCTTCACATGAAAGCGAAGCTTAGACTTAAACGATTCGACATTGAAAAAAAAAAAAAAACGATTTGAAATGTGATGCCACAGAAACATATTGAAAACTGTATAGGATAAAGAACGAAACTAACGTGTTTTGGAAACGTTTGATGAGGGAATAAGCATCACATTTTAAGACCTGCATGACTGGTTGATTTATTAGCGGAGCGAACTGTCAAGAGAACGAACCGTAGAGGAAGACAAAGGTTATAATATATGAAGTAAATAAATGAGAAAGTAGATAGTAATGAGCATGCTGATACGACGAGGTAAACTGAGGATAGGAACAGATAACGTTGCGTCAAACCATCCGAGAGAATGGTGTTAGCAAAAAGGTGTTATTTCTCCAAAGGTTCTACTATACTTTCAAACGATACTACATTCGAAGATTGTAGCCGTTTCCTTGATCCGCCACTATGTTAACTATTGAAATCCAAGCCATCGACTGCTCTGGCAGATCTGAACTGTGCTCTGCACGCGTGTGGGAGTTTCTCTGTGTTCCGCTGATGCAGATTCCGTCGGGCGGCTGTTTAGCATTTACATGGACACGCTGCACTACGCATATGTATCAGCAGTGGGCGAGCGAACGAAACCCGAAATGTAAGAGACTCCAGCCTCACTCGGGAGACCTTCAAACCTCCACTGCTACCTACGCTGCCGCCAGGGTTGGGAAGTTTCGGAAGTACATATATATGATTCAAAATAAATAAACGTTGCAATTCCATGTTCTACACTTTAAAAATCTTACGAGAAAAGTTGAGCGGAACATAAAAGAAGTTCCATTTGCAACGTGCAATACCACAATGATTTTTCTTCTTTTATTATCATGTCCTGTAGTTAAAATGCACTTAAACGGTTCGTTTTGAGGAATATGGAGGAAATGGGTAGACATTCACTATAAAACTATCCAAATCCAACCATAATTAATCAGACTGAAGCATGGCGCGATTTTATTTTAAGTTATTTATTAATAAAGAAGAAAAGGAAAAATTCCTAAAATAGTGAGTAGTTAATTCTGGTCAGGTTCAGTCTGGATAGTCAAAAGCCGTAGATGCAACTGAGGCAGGGAAATGTAATTGTAATGAATAAAATGATATGATAAACTATAGAGAAAAGTAACTAATTTGTATTTCAAAATACTTTGTACACTTACGTGAAGTTGTTCAATATCATAGCAGCTGCAATAATATCTCTTTCTCCTTTATTATTGACTGATGCATCAATTATGTTTCTTGAACATTCTGTTCTAAAGATTCTCGCACATTGGAGGGTGTGATCTAAAATGTTTAGTTGCCTTGATGTAAATACCTTTACGCGCATAAACTAGATGGGCGAATATCTCTGGCGGTGTGTGAGAGACCCTTTGGCGGTATTGAAGAATCTGTGAGTTGGTTTTTGTTTCTATTGACGTTGTGTGTATTGTATAGTTGTAGAAGAAAGGAAATAAAGCTACAAACAGTAGAAACACGCAACTATACATTCCCCGTATTCAAGAGATATTAAATTTTATTTATTACGTCGCCGCAAAATCTTCCAAGGTGAAGATATGGCATCTATATAAGGTTTCTTTTGCTTAAAGTTATAGTTTCGCTGATGTCGTGGTAATTAGAGGCAGGAAAGGGCTTAGGGCAAGGAATGGGATGACATTTTGATGGAACGCCTGGATTAATTGAGTAATGTAAAACTGAATACGGACGGCCAGAAAGGGTTTCAAACTCACATCCTCTGGAATGCCAGGCCAAAAGAATTGAATTTTTCCCAATTAACCAAATTTTCATTCATTTTATTTCTAAAAATAATGATTAATCTCGCTTCACACCTAACAGAAATCGCTAAATGAGATATCATTTTAAAGATTTATATCATCGCTTTGGTAACATCATATTTTAAGAATAATTTTTCTGAGTTAGACCTTTATGGAACAAAAGTATTAACTATGAAGGTCACGAGATGAGACAGTTCACAGCCAAGCCACAAGACTTCACTACCGTCGATAAGGATTGATCACGTTTCCGCAAGATAGCAGAACCACATATCACAGAGATATGTGTATACTGTGTTCGTTTTGTTCAACTTAGTTGTATTCCGGTGATGACTTAGACCAGGGGTCTCCAAACTACGGCCCGCGGGCCACATCCGGCCCGCGGACAGATTTTGTCCGGCCCGCGGAGAGCTAGGCGAATTGTAGACCTTTTTTTTTTTTAGCTCTACTGTCTACTGTAATTTACGGACGCCCCCTAGCAAATTAAGTTTAGTTTACTGAAGTTTTCTCATTTTATGTTGGTTTTGGCCCTCGGAACTTACTGGAGTAATCAGTATGGCCCTAAGGCTGAAAAGTTTGGAGACCCCTGACTTAGACGATTCGGCTCCCGGGAAGAGAAAATTTTAGCAGTTTACGTCAAAGATGAGGGTTGCCGGATAGCAAACATCAGGTGAAATGAGAAAGATATTGCCACAAATGTACCGTTCTTGTTTCAACCTATACAAACCAACGATCTAGCTATTCACCGTGGTTATTCGCATAATTATCGCGTGGGTCAGTGTTTTTCTATACAATTACTGTTCAAAAGTTTTATTTGTAAAATTTTCGCACGGGTCCTCTAGTATTTTTAATAATAGTATCAACAGTAATGTTAGGAACACGAATTGGTAAACGGGCAACAGCAGAATCAAATATTTTTACAGTACTGTAATATATTTTTCATATTTCATCACAAATATTGATGTAGAAAATACAGGAAACTAAATATTTAATTATTTTAACATCATAAAGATTATGACCACCGGACTCAGTAAATATAAGTAAGATCGACATAAATAAACCAAAACGTTCAGTAAATGAAGACGTTTCATCATGCAATTCTTCAATGCGGAGTAATAAGATTTTTTTTCTGGCTTTACGTCATTAGAGGCGAGAATGGACCGGGGGCAGGGAATGGAAGGAATTCGGCCATGGCATTTTGAAGGAATCATCCAGGAATTCATCTAGCCTGACCTGGGGAAACTATGATAATCCAAATCTGGATTGCCGGTTGCGGATCCGACCCCAAGTCCTCTCGAATGCAACGCTAGAGCGTTACCGCTCTTCCAACATACTTGGAGCGGTTCTCTTACACAGCTAACCGTTATACGACCTAGTTCTTTGATTCTGTTGTGAGGCGTTCGATTCTTCGGTTGTCTTATTTTTCTCGACTTTGAGGCCATATGAGAAGAGTTTCATTCTGTAGAATACAATAGGTCTATGATCGTTGATAATCACTGACTTCCAGAGAGGCTACGAGCCTCCGTGGCCGCAGCCATTAGGAATGCAAACTTCTTCCCACTGCGTGGCAAGTGTAATGAGAGCGCGGAGTCACGCCTAATTACTGCAGTCTCCGCAAAGTGTGAAAAAAAGAAGTCCGCTCGGGAAGCACGCCATCCAGCGTGCAGACAATGGCCCCACGGCTTCAGTTCTTCCTTCCTGCGCCACAACAGCCAGTCTCCTTTTGTTCCGCACGACTTCACTGCCATCAGCCAAAGAGACCTGCTCATCCACCGCACAGCCCAAATCATCGCTACTTGAGTCTCTTTTTTTAGAAAATCCAGTTGCTAACAACTGCAGTGTACTCCCAGTTTCACTTTTTTTTTTATCTGCTTAACGTCTCTCTAACAGCGAGGTCTTTAGAGACGGGAAAGGATTGGGGGGGGGGGGCAAGGAATGAGAAGGAATTCGGCCATGGCCTTTTAAAGGAAGCATCCCGGCATTTGCCTGGAGTGATTTGGGAAACCATGGAAAACCCAAATCTGGAAGCCCGGACGGAGATTCGAACCGCCGTCCTCCCAGTTTCATCGAAATGTCGTAGCCGATATATTCATTTTCTTCTTTTAGTACTTTCACCGCTATATTATGGAAGTAACCAGAAAAGGGAACAGCAGAATGCAGACCATCTAACTAATATCTCACTTTAGTTGGCATAGATCGTCTTTAATTAACTGAAAATCAGTCAACTGAGGATTATTCTCGCGCGCTGAGGATTCCTTATGCAAATTGTATATCAAATTGATTTCAATAAAACGATTATTTTTAAAAGCTGTATTTTAATTGTAATAGAAACAAATAATTTTCATGTTAAGCTAATTATACGTTTAGCGAAGTTTAAACTAAAATAAATGTTTAATAGTCTTTGAAAAATTTAAAAAATAAAATAAAAATTTTCACGACGTATTTATTATCCGATTCATAACATTCTTAATCGAACGAAATATGTGTTGTTTTTTTAGTTTTTTTTTTTAGAGGAAACCTACCAAATAATTAAATTTGTTGAACTTACTCATTTAGTTATTTCACGAAAACTGTAAACTCCAGAAGTACTTTTCCCCCTGCAACTTTAAGATACTAACATATCACTATGAATTACGAAAGACGGATGATTATTTTCCTAAATGAAACGTGAATTATATTTTTTATATAGTTTTTCGTAAAAAAAAATCCAAACATTTTCACAATTGGCAGTTTTGTATCTATTATCTGGTATTTATGAAAAGAGCTAACGAAAAATAATTCCTTAAAACTTCCAGGAATCCCCGTGTAATTAATTTTACGCCCACTGCTTTTCAAAATTTTGCATTATAATCGTGATTGGAGTAATTACAGTTTACAATTACAGTTATGAAGCTGTGTGAGAGACAGATGAATGATCTCATAGGATCTCCGTTTGTCATTCGGAACTAAAGGAACTTTAAAATGTAAATAGGAACGTGGCATTTCGTCGTTTAAACCGGGGAACCATCTCCAATTTTTTTTAAAAAAAATATTCCTTTTTTTACTGTAAGTGCACCTATTATTTCAATGTGTTAACCACTATCAGAGTAAAAGCCAATATAATATATATACGTAACATATACGTAAAACCATCCATGTCTCAATGCTGGACTATAACCGGAGACCCTTAGCGCGTGAAACTGGGATGTTCACTAAAAATCTCGGGAAAAGTATTCTTCTTACTGTATTCTTCCATTTTTCTAAGATTCTTACACAAGATTATTCATTCAATAAGTTTTAGAATGAGTAGATTTCTTATTCTATTAATGCAATTAATTTTCTCCGTTACGTGTCATCTTTCTGTATTTCGTCTGTTCACTGTCTTCTAATGTGCAGTGCTTATTACAGCAGAGCTGTGATTTAACCAAAAATTTTAAAAATTATTTGCTAAAATTGGAACAATATTTGATACTATATAATATCATTCCCCTGGAAAACACTTTTTTTGCTGCTGATTATTTAAGTCGCATTTCAAGATCTTACTTTTGCTTTCGTTACACGAATATTTAGTTCTCATTTCTGCCTTTCCAATTTGTTCGTGATACGGAACGAAATCTTGATGGACGTTACTCCTTAAACGTTTATTCAAAATTCGAATATCAGTTACACTTTGATCATTTTTATCGTTTGTCGGTAGTTGAATATCATATGTTATTGTCATACCTTATCTGCCTCTACATGACAGTGGCTTATAAATATGCTTTTCACTGCAGTTATACGCAAATTATAACAAACGTTCAGCATTCATGATTTCACTATTCTTACCTCATTTCAAGCCAAAACGTATTAAGCTATTTTCTTTACATATTTGATTTAAAATTTCGGATGAAATCTGACTCATTTACGCAAAATTCGGATATACCAAATAGTTTACTTCGTAAACGAAAACAGTCTGGCGTCTTCATTTTGATGAAAATGATTCTTGTTGCATCGATGGGATACATTTTGAGTAAAGTAATTTCAAAGATGAATGTCCGATGACTTAACGAATTACAAAGTGTTTGATGAATAAGGAAGAAAAGTCTTAAGACGAGTTTCATTCATATTGAAGAAACTTTCCGTTTTAAGAAATTAATTCAGAATTTTGGCGAATTTTAGATCACTTGGCTACTGGAAAACTGCAAATATCGTAAGAGAAGGAGACCGACAGATGTCTCATATGCTGCACTATCCAGTTTCCCCAAGAAAATGAAATTAACAGGTAAAATTCTCCCAAGTAACTACTGACGCTTGGGAGACAAGATATTGCACGCACTAGGAGATTTCCTCTTGATCATTTTTAAGTTTTTCCTTAGAACGGAGAGTGAGGTTATATCTGTCCTTCACGCTTGCCCTGTACCCGTGAGGTTATTTGTAATCTGATAAACCTCCATCAGATATGATTCGCGTGAGCCGCAATGCGCCCCTATTTCTGACTTGCCTGTCACAAGGCAAAGCTATTCCAGGAGCGCCAAGTATTCTTGGCCAAAGCTGAAAAGCGGCTTTGGATGAGCACGTGGAGTGCGATAACGATGTTGAAGTGCGGGAATAAATAAAGGGCAAGCTGCCGGAACTGGCACAACCAAAACGTGACTGGACAAATCCGGATGAGATGTTACTTCTTGGAAATATACTAAATTAAACTCCGATGACAAATATACTGTTAGATACGAATTTACGTTCAGAATTTGTGGTGTTTGGCTGTTAAAATCGTTCTTGAGTTGGCCTACTTCACTTAGAATCGATTTGCAACTAACCGGAATAACTTGCGGAGGAATTGTTTGCGTTAATGGCTGTCTAATTAATCCTCATCATGAATCGCAACATGATTACCTTTCCATTGACACTCCTTAACTACAGATCTTTTCGAGGAATTTTACATGAAGATCGTATCTTTTTTTTTTTTTATATTATTTATTGGCAAAAGGACAGAGTCCATACAGCCAAAAATACCTTTACATATTGATGGTACAAGGTTAGAGGTGCAATTCTTACAGTACGATACCATACAATACAGAACAAAACAATACCGAAACATACAATACATTACAGCGCAATACAATACGATACAGGACAATACAATGCAATAAAGTGCCATATACTGTAATACAACCAATTACAATACAGTAAAATATCATACAATACATTACAATATTTTGGTTTACATATTGTGTAGTGATGCCAGGAGTACAACTCCTACCGTGCTTTTTATTATTAATTTTGGAATATGATTCTTGACATATAGTTGATTTGCCTGGTAATTTACAAAGTTCGAAATAAAACTCTTAAACTAGCATTTATTTACATCTTATATTTCAAGGATAACAGTACTACTCTTGTGGTGCAATAGATTTACATATTATGTTATACCTTTAAAAATACAACTCATACCATACGACTGATTTATATGTTAACCTAAGTAAATGAAAATGGAGCTCTTACAGTGCACTTGGTTTACATATTGCGTTGCCAGATTAGGCATAAAACTCTTAGTGTACAACTGATTTACATGTTGTATTATTCGGTTATACATTTACACTTATCGAACAATTGATTTACTTGTTATGTTGTCTAGTTAAGAGTACCAATCTCATCCTATAATCTGTTTACTTGTTATCCTGCTAAGTTAGAACTAAAACTCTTATGGTAAAGTTGGATTACATCTTGTGTTATAAATTCATGAGCAACACTTTTCCTGTACAGATATTTATTACAAGGATCATATATCTATGTGATTTTCCTTGGCAAATCTATAGAGGCTTATATAGATTTCCGGTTCTTGTTTCTGAAGAAGATGTTGGATTTTGGTGGGAAGTTCAGCCCCGTGTCTTTGTAAGTCCAATATTAATTGTGTAGATTTGTTCCAGTGGCGCTTGCATGCGAAGAAAAGGTGGTCGACGTCCTCCAAAATATTTGCTTCACATTCGCAGAAGGGCGAGTTAACTACGTTGATTTTGAACAGATGCGATTTGAACCGCCCGTGGTTAAACTTCAGCCTTGCTATGAATGTTGAGAGTCCTCTGGACAGTATCCGGTTGGAGTACCAATGAGCTCTTGGAATTGAGGGATGGATCTGTCGGTAATGTTGACCTTTATGGAGGTCACTTGTCTTCCATTCGTTGGCCCATTCTTTCTTGACATCGCGTCGAATCGCTGGTAATAGATCCGATGCCGGAACGAGGTTGAGTTTGTTTCCGCTTAGTGCAGCTTCTTTGGCTAGTCTGTCTGCTTGCTCATTACCTGTAATACCTGCGTGTCCTTTGGACCAAATGAAAGTGATCTCCGTGCCTTTCTCTCTAAGTTTGGACACTAATCGAAGTATTTCAAAGGCCAACCAACATCTGCCATTGTCTTTGGAGATGTTGTTTAGTTTGTTAACAGCGGACAGGGAGTCTGTTAATATTGCTATTCTCGGGTTTTGCAGTTTTGTGCAATATTCTAGAGCAGCGGTCGGCAACCTTTTAGCAGGCACGGGCCACAAGGTGGCAAAACAAAGTAAAGGCACATACACAGTAAAAATGCGAAAACTCAGTTTTCCAATTTTATTAATACAAATGAGGATACAAATGAAGAAAAGATACAAAATTGATCTTAGATACTAAATTCAGTGTGACGTTTGAGGTTGCTTTTGACTGGATTTTTTTTTTTTTTTTTTTTTTTTTTTTTTTTTTTTTTTTTTTTTTTTTTTTGTATGTCAGCTTTTATGTCGGTGAGACGAGAATCGTATTTATTTTTTCGATAATTGACGATTGGAAAAGTGTACTCGCAGAAATAAGTGCTTCCAAAAATTGAAATAAACTGCTGAGCAAAATTTTTCAATTCGACCAATCAGTCGGCAAGCTACCATAAAATTTGACCAAATCATTCATCTCGTAAAAGGCGTTTTTCAGACTCTCATTGGGTCGAAGTTCAATCACATTTATTTGTAAATTACTGGGTACATCCTCAACATCGCATGATAAAGGGTTAGCAAAAATTTTCAGTTTGTTTGAAACCTTCTCGAAATCACCAAATCTGTCACTGAATTGACCTTGTAACTCCATTAAAATGTCTTTCATTTTCTCACTATCCCAATTAAAATCAATGCCAGCTTCCTCGACTGCCTTTAGACAATTCAGGAAGTAATCTAATTCTTTTTCATCAATATGTTTTATGAAGAGCTAGTTTTAGTTCGGATCGCCTTTCCTTTGAAGCTTGACATTCAGCGTATTTAATTCGTGAGTTAAATCTGTCAAAAATCCAAGATCTGTTAACCATTGAGGGTCTGTTAGCTTTGGAACAGATTTACCTTTCTAATACATAAAGTGTTGATATCTTTTCTGAGATCGAAAATATTTTCAGTACTGCACTTGTACTTAACCATCTTACTTCTGAATAATAAAGGACATCTTGATGATCTGCTTCCATTTCGGATAGAAACTCTCGGAATTGACGATGTGTCAACCCATTATTTATGAAATAGTTTACAGTGGATATCACGATGTCCATTACTTTTCTCCATGAAACGACTTTGGAAGGTAACGCTTCTTGGTGGATAATGCAATGAAAAAATAACGGGATTTCACATCCTATCTCTGCCAATTTTGTTTTAATCCTACCCACCATGCCTTTGTATTGCCCACTTATGTTTCTACCTCCGTCAGTTGTTAGACTTAACAATTTTTCCCTCGCTAATTGCATTGACGTCATTGCCTGCTCTAAGTAACAAAACAAATCTTCCCCCGTAGTGGTTCCCTTCAAACTACGTAACTGTAAAAGTTCCTCACACACATTGAAGTACTTCTCAATTCCACGAACAAATATTAGAATCTTGGCAGTATCTGACACATCATTACATTCATCGGTAGCTAAGGAGAACCACTGAAATTGTTGTGCTTTTTCCCGAAGTTTTTCGCATAAATTAGCGCCCAAATCTTCAGTGCGCCGGGTACAAGTTATGGCAGATTAGCTTATATTTTCAAATTTCTTTTTTTGATCTGCGCCTACCTCTTCAGTCATAGCTAAGGCACATTGTTTTATTAATTTCCTGTCGGTAAACGGTCGCCCAGACTTGGCAAACATTTCCGCCACCCTTAAACTCGCACGTATATTTGACTCGTTACTTTGAATTTACACCTTAAAAACATTTTGTTGGTTCTTGAATGAAGATTTGAGTGAGTTGATTTTGCTTTTCCGGAAATCACTAACTAGGAACGCAAATTTTGCTTTATGCTCGGAATCATAGTAACGTTTGACATTATATTCTTTTTGTATAGCAAGGTTTTTTTGGCATATTAAGCATAGCAGCTTTCCATTGTAGTTAATAAAAAAGTATAAATCTGTCCATGCATTGTTAAACACTCTATTGTCTTCAATTAACATCCTCTTTTTTGTAGCTATCAGTAAAACATAACCAACAATGCCAAATACACGCTGTAAGAATCAAAGCCGTGTTGAAAACATGTCACTTAATTTCGCTATGCAATTGTATGAACTATGAATATCTCACACTTTCAAAACTGTAAACAAAATAGTAGGTCGCAGAACAATAACTAAATCGTAGCTACAGGGCCGCGGCTGCGGCGTACACACATCAAATAACTTGTTTCACTCAATGACACAGCCAGCGCGGACGGACGGCGGGCGAGCGAGTGAAGATTATTGTCAACGCTGACCTATTGTTTCAATCATAGGAGAGAGTGGGGGAATCATTCCCGCTCGCACTTGTCCTGCTCTGTTCGCGTAGTTCATTCGCTGCGCTTTTTAGATCGCGTTCACTTTTTATACATTTATATTTTATAATATGGGCTTTCGATATGATTTTTTTGAAGACGGACACGGGCCGCAAATAGAGAGGCCACGGGCCGCATGCGGCCCGCGGGCCGCGCGTTGCCGACCGCTGTTCTAGAGCTTTGACCATTGCAAGTAGTTCCGCTGTGAAGACCGTTGCTTCTTCCGGTAGGCTGTAGGTTTCCGACTTGTTGTTTGTCGTATCCACAAATGCGCATCCCACTGAGTGATCTGATTTGGAACCGTCTGTGTACAGGCATGCTGGGTTACCTGGTAGGTTTGAGATGTAGTCCCTCATTATGACATTGTTCCTTTCGCTCCCTTCCAGATATTTAATGTTGGTTCGGATGTCCAATTTCAGAGAGGTAATAGGCATTCTTCCTGAATAGACAGGTAATAGCTGAGCCGGTATATTTTTGTGGAGTATATCTTTAGGTACTCATATGCTCTTGCTAGGGGTGGACTAGTTTTCTTCTTCCAGTATGCACGTTCTGAGTACTGTGCCGATAATACTGATAACTTTTCCAACAGCGGATTCTCTTCGAGTTCTAATTGCTTTAGTATGAATTTTCTGGAGAGGTATGTTCGCCTAATGTGTAGTGGTGGTTCGAGGCATTCGACCAACAAGGCGTTTGTAGGCGTAGATGCCATGGCCCCAGTACATAGTCTCAGTGCTTTGTATTGTGATCTATCTAGTCTCTTCAACAACTCTTTCGATGCGGATCCAAAGCATATACAGCCATAATCGTAATGTGGTCTTACGAGCGATCGATAAAGTCTCATGTTGAGTTCTCTTTCCGCTCCCCAGGTTTTGCCGGTAATGGCTCTAATTAGATTCATGGCTGCTTCACTTTTTTCGATGATGTAAGATATATGATTGGACCATTTAAGGTTCGAGTCCATTTTCAAGCCTAGGTATGAGACTGTTTTCTTGACTGGGAAAGAGTAGGCTCCCAGTGAGATTTCAGTTATGTGCGGTACCCTATGTCTTTGAAAATATGCAGACTACGGACTTTTCTGTAGAAAGGACGAAGCCATGGCGTATCATCCAAGCCTTCATTTTGTCCATTGCGATGTCTAACCTTGTCTTACAGGCTTGTAATGTCCGCTGGCTGATGTAAAGGCAAACATCGTCCGCGTATTGTAACAATTTTACTTCCCGAGGTATCTTTGAGTGGAGGTCACTGACGTAGATATTGAAGAGAAGGGGGGACAATATAGATCCCTGAGGCAGTCCTTTACTTGTAGACCTGGGTCCGACTACTTCACCTCCAATTATGAACAGCTCTCTATTTTCCAGCAGCGCTATTAGATTCGCCACGAAAGTTTCCGGAGAGGCAACTGTCTAAGTTTCTCCGCCAGTAGAGGGAGAACAACGTTGTCGTATGCTTTGGATATATCGGTGAATAGGGCCATCAGGTAAAAGTTTTCTCCATTACTGATTTGGATATCTGTCACTAGTTGTGCTATGATTTCATTTGTGCCTTTCCCCTTTCTGAAGCCAAGCAGGGTTTCTGGTAGAAGGTGATGATGTTCTACATACCACTCCAGTCTGAGTTTAATCATCCGTTCTAACATTTTCAAGGAGCATGACAGGAGTGAAATTGGCCGGTATGATCCGCTGTCACTGGGGTTTTTGTGAGGTTTGTGGATTGGGACCACTCTTATTGCTTTTAGTGGGGGAATGTGGACTCTCTCCATCCAGACCCTGTACATAATTTGAGGAACAAGTCTTTGCCTTCTCTGGGAGGTTATCTATCATCGAATACTGTATTTGGTCCATTCCTGGAGCGGTGTTACTAGATTTTTTGAGTGCACTTTCCAATTCCTCTATTGTGAAAGGTTGAAGCAAAGGGTGGTCTGCTTCCGGGTTCTGAATGTCGACTTCCTTTTCTGGGCACAGTCTGGAGCCAAAGAGCAAAGGAGGTCCATGGCCGTCGCAGTGGAGATGTGTTTTTTGATTGCGTTGTCTTGCGCTGAATTCCTTTAACCTGTCTCCATAGTAGTTTAGTTGGCACGTCTTTGTTCAGAGACTTACAAAAATTTTGCCAGTATTCTCTTTTCTTCTTCTTCAGAAGGCGTTTCGTGGAAGCTTGTATCTTGTTTAAGAATATGTATTGTTCGTCCGTTGCCTGTCCTTTATATTGCGCTAACGCCTTCTTTCTGTCTTTTATCGCTTTAGTGCACTCTTCATCCCACCATTTCGGGCTGTGTCTATGTGGCGTCTTTCTCTGTTTATTTTCTGGGATGGATACTTGGCCGCTTGATCCATAATTGTTGTGAAGGAGAGGTAGTCATTTTTGGGGTCATCTGACGTGCTAAAGTTTTCTAGTTTATCTGTTATGAACTGCTTATATAGTGGCAGTTAGCTCTCCTTGTGTTCCACTTGTAAGTGGGAGACGGAGGAGTGGTCTGAATCTCTGGTCAGGTGGGGACATTATGATGGGAAAATGGTCAGATCCCGATGGGTCTGGGAGGGTCTTCCATTCTATGTCCATGGCAATCCCGGCGAGATGAGTGAGATATCGACTGCGATCTACGTTCTGTGATCTGTGGTATCTTGTTCTGATCCATCGTTCAGTAAGACTAAGTTCATTTCTTCCAGTAAATCTATTACCACTTTGCCTACTGCGCAGCTGGATTCACTTCCCCACTGTTGGTGGTGGCGTTAAGGTCCGTCATAATAAGCATTGGGGGGATAATTGCTCTATTTACCTGACGAAGTTCTCTTTTGGACACTGGAGTTTGAGGAGATCTATAAATTGAGCAACTGCTATTTTCTGTGGTTCCTGCTGTCATATTCTACGTTGGCAGCACATACTTGCAAATTCGATCCCTGCGAGTTGAACTGAATTTAATCATACTGTATTCCACTTTTGATCAAAAGAGCGACTCCTCCGTAAACCGTCTGATCGATCCGACCGAATCACATTGTATCCTGTACAAGAGAAGTGGTTGTCAGGTTTTCAACCACGTTTCCATTAATCCCGCAACTGCAATGGAATTTTCTTGGAGGAGGTATATTAGGTTTTCCTTATTAGATCTGACTGACCGAATGTTCCACTGCATAAAGTTATTGCACTTCGCCATTATTATTGAGCACTAAGGATTTTCTGATGAACTCTCTTATATCTGGCATAACGCCTGTATTAACCATCTTCAGCAGCGAGGAAACAATGTAGACCACCTTATCTATGAGGGGTTCTTCCCTTTCGAAGATCTGGGGCCTATAGGGGTTGTAGTTTATCGGGGCAGATGTGGTGGGTCCATGGTCAAAGTACAAATCTGATGGAATCTTTATGTTTTGGCTTCTGGTCGCCTGGCTGCTTGGAAGGAGGCTCGGTTCTGGCTTGCTTATTGAATCGTTCTTGCAAGTTAGGGGTTGGCCTCGCTATTCCCCGTGTTTGAATGGGGGTGGATATTGAACTTCCGGGTTTAGGTATGTGCATTGGGGGAAGCTGGAGGTGTCTGGGGTAAAGGGAAGCCTGGCAGCTTGTTTAGCGTAGGAAGTTGGGTTTTCTAGAGCTGTGGCTTGTTCTAACGTAAGGTTGTTATAGGCCATGTGGGTTTTGATGCGCTTTTGTTTCACAAACTCTGGGCAGGAGCTTGATGTTGCTATATGGTCTCCCCTACATATTGCACAGTGGAAGTTGTTAGTTTTGTTGCACCCGGATGTTTCATGGGCCTCTCCGCATTTAGCGCATCTAGCATTGCTGCGACAGTGCTTGTTGATATGACCATATCTCAAACACTTATAACACTGAGTTACTCTTTGAACATATGGTTCGACTTGGCATCTGGTGTAGTGAATGAAGACATGTGGTGGGAGGGTCTGTCCTTTGAATGTAATGCATACCATTTGCCGCGGTATCCACTGATGTATTCCGTCGATTGTGATCTTACGCTTTAGTCTTCTGGCTGCTATCACTTCAATATCGGAATCTATGACATTTAGTATTTCTTCTTCAGTTAATCTAGTATCTACCCCTCTTATTACCCCCTCTTTAACAGTACAATAGCGTGGTATAAAAAATTTTATATTCTGAGGGTGATTGGTGACTGATGCCAGGCTGTTTGCTGCCTTATAGTTATTAAATTCAATCTGAACACGGTTCCTCCCCTTGGTTGATATGTTAAGGATCGAATGGTTCATTGCTGGGATGGAATTCCTGATAAATTTACCAACGGACATGGGATGAAGACGTCCGAGGGCGCCCCTATTTGGGTGCTCTTCTGTATTTATCTGTTCTGCATAGACTATGAATGGACCGGTGTCATGTTCTGAATACCTAAATTTCTCTTCTCCCAATGTAGAAGCTGCTTGCACATTTGCGGAATTGACTGTTGGTAAATCCCTAGTTCCCATAGCTATTGCGTTTTGGCTGCTATTGCTAGTATAAGTTGTTATTGGTATTTCTGATTGGGCTATCTCTTCACTTCCTGAAACGCTTGCGGCAATTGCGGGGTTAGTAGGTATAAATGGCACATTATTAATATTCATATTTAGGTCAATTTCCCCAGTTGGGGCTCTTTCACATCTGGTACTTATGCATGCAGGCTGTTCTATGTCGGCATACGCACGTAGCTTGCGTTTCTTTATAACTGTTGTCTTTTCAGAATCTGGGAGTGCAATGGGCGGCGTACTTACGATGTCCACTTCGATCGGCGTATAGCACACTTGAAGGGCCGAGGCGATAGCATCCGCTGTTTCCTCTGCTGTGCTCCCTTCCGAGTCCTCCTGCATCCTGTAAGCCCTTAGGCTTACACCTCTTGCACTATTCACCCACTATCTTCCACCTGTTGTGTAGTTGAACAGAAGCGGTAACTTAAGCTCGAAGACACACTAACCACTGTGTAGACACGAAGTCCGATAGCTTGCTCGCACCACTTAGAACGGCTCGCGCGTAAACAAGGAAACGATCCGCACTGTTCGACGGCTCAGAGCAGACTGAAGATCGTATCTTGAATCTATTTATTCTTGGTACCGTCGGATAAGTAATATTTACGCTTACTCGGTTCCATTAGGTATCTTGTTGCTTATCCGATCGCACCGGAATTCCTTTATCTCTTAAATATCACTTGATTATAATTAAGTTGACCTTCCATCACAATAAATCAAATTCCTGCTTTTATTAAACATACCGTAACTTGTATCTCCGAAGATACACGAAAAGCTCAACATATGTAGACTTGATGCCACATGATTTACATTTAAGTGACGTAGCTTATAAAACTTTGAAAAGTGGTTGCTTATTGAAACTCTGACGAGATGGGAGAGCGATAAAGCTTGCTCCTGGCGTTTTGGGGGACGCGTGTTTAAATTCGTGACCGGTCATCCAGATTTCGATTTCCCATAGTTTCTCGAAATCATCGCAGTCGAATACCGGGATGATTCCTTCCTAACGCCATCACTGAACTCCTTCGGGTTCCCTGCTCCTAGATCTCTCACGTATAGCCACATTGTGTCAGTTCGTCACGTGCCTGACAGGTGATCCAACCCTACTTAACCCTATTCACTCCGAACTGGCGCCTTGTGTCCAGGTAGGCGGATGGTAAATTTCCCCTCCGCATGTTGGGGTAAGGACAGTGGAGTTGGGGTAGAGCAGACTGACCTTGAGCCGCCTCTGGTAACTGAACGGGTTGTAGACGTCGATCTTAGACAGTGAAGGCCATATACATATCTTTGACTTTGATTGTCTTTTGCTTTTTTTGTTTTTATGTGATCTCTTCCGTTATTTCTTTTATGTCACACAGGAAACTTATGCACGGTGTGGATGTGTGAGTACACACCCAAATGCCAGAAATGTGCTTTTCACATGGATTATCTTGTCTGAGGATACAAAACGCACGAGACTTCCATAAAATTATATTGATGATAAAGCATACAAGATAAAGTATACGACAAATATATTTAGTTAGAAGGAACGATAGTTATCAAACAGCTACGTACAAAATACCCAGGAAAGGCTAGGACAGGGATGGCGAACCAATGGCACGCGTGCCAACGATGGCACGCGACCAAATAATTTGGGCACGGCTGAAATTAAGTGGGAACCTAATTGATATAAGTAATTTATTTTTTCATTTATATAATTTAAGATCATAGTAACAAAATTCATCATGAACTAAACTACTGGTGCCAGAACGACTACAGATTGCGCAAAAGAGGTGGATTTCGAGCGAATTTCTGACCAAACGGACTGAGTGAGCAAGCGCAGGCGGGAGGGGCGCTGACTTATTCACTTGTTTGTTTATATTGACGTCGTTGGTTGCTTTTACCAATTACGCATAGTTCTTGCATTTTTAAAACTAATTTCTTTAACACGGCACCTTGTTTAAGTTTGTTTGAGTTATATGTACAACCATTCAAAATGGCTAATTTGGTAAAAAAACGAAAAGTGCAAGATAATGTATAGAGAAGTTCAACCTTGGTGGACTGAGCAATATGGCATGATTAATAAAGCGGTGTGTGCTTTATGTTCTGGAACAGTGTGTAGAATATCATCCGTAAAACGGCAATGTGAAACAAATCACAAATATCTTTGTCAAAGAAGGCAAACCAGAATAATTTTAAAGATTCGCTTTGAAACAGTTTGTCAGATGACTCTACTTCAGGTTGCATGCTCCTAAAAGAAACAAAGTATGAACCTAATATAAGTTCTTTGGCATCTAATTTTCAACAACAGAAGTTGCACTAGTTTCATTTTATTTCTTTTCCCATTAGTCATGATTGTTTGATGGCACGTCATGGCTTCATTCAACACTTCTTTAGAAAAAATGGCACGTAGATCAATAAAGGTTCGCCATCCCTGGGCTAGGAAATAATAAAAATTGTTGAGTTTCGGTCTCTGTATTAGTGGGTCCTATCACGATTATAACAACAGTACAGTAAAAAAATAGTTCGGAAAGAAACTATTAAATCGCATTTCATGAATAATTGAAACCCCACTGGAAATTATATTTAGCTTCATTCCAATTGTATGCCGCTACGTTCTACGTCCACATTTCTTTACCTGCATTGTCTATCTATTGATATAATATCAGTAATATCATTAAGCGAACATATTATTTCTATTGTCAACATACCTTTTTTTTCAACTAAAACAAAGTCTATTGCTATGAATAAGGTTACAGTTGATAATGTTTTTGCCAACTTCTGAAAAATCATACTCAGTTAACCTTAAAACCAGTTGTTTGTTTAGTATTTAAGTTAAAAGTGGGTCCATGGCTGGGAGGGACACAGTTTACATCACTGCGGCGCCTGCGTGGGCGACACGCAACCCGCCGCACATAGCAGTCGCGTTGGAAACGGCGGCTTGAGGAGTTAGCGGGTAATCTTTCTGGAGTTCCCACTGAAATCTGTCTTTGCAATGAAAATCTGTAAGTCTCAAGGTGAAAAGCTTAAAACAGGTTGATTATACTTGCCAACTGTCTCTTAATACAGCAATATTTTTGTAACAAAATAACAGACAAAAACTCCAGATGATTGCGTTATAATATCAAATACTGTATGCTAAAAGGTACTGTAAATTTTAAATATCTTCGCTTAAAAAAAAATTGTCACTCTGATGAGTATTCAATTTCAACAACCACACAAAAGACTGAATCTTTTTTTTTTATGTGAGTAGAGAAATGTTGAATGTGCGGAAGTTTCACGGGGGTTTTACTGGTATCATATGCTGTGGACATTAACTTTTTATCTGTTTATAGCATGTGATTGTTTGCAATATATTTCAATCGAAAATTATCTTCATGTAGTTACTATCTGTAACAGAGGCACCTACTAACCATGAATTTGAGACACAAATAAAAAATAAAAATTGTATCTGACACAGTGAAATAAAATATACTGTGCGATCAGCAGTTTGCTGCAGGAAAGACATTGTGCTTCATTTGAATTCCACTCCTCTAATATTCCGCAGGTTCAAAGGAACATCTCCGTGTTTCATTACCCACCACTAGAGGAAACTGAAGAAGGTTTCTTGAATAATGCAAACAAGTTTCCTTCAGCGCCTTCAAGACAGTTCACGCTTCGTTTGTGCTGGGAAAGTGTTATCAGCTTTTGCTTTGAGCCATCAACATGGTTTAGGGCGTTACTGGAGTCGCATATACGGATTGGAAATTCTCGTCACCTACAAACCAGCCACACTTCACTATTACACTATTCATTTTAACGCTGCTTCATAATTCTCGCGAACACTTACACATTTCACAAACAAAAATAAATCCATCAGTTTTGCAGAGAACAACTTCTCGGCCGTTATGCAACATGTGAAAAATTTTATATTCTTGTGAATAATGTCATGTACACTGTAAACGTCAAGGTAAATAAATAAAATGAAACTCCCTGATAAGGAGAATTCAAGGGGGAAATGGCTTGGCTTACCTACTCTACATTCCCGTAAACGTTGTAACCTATTCTCCTGACAGGGTAGAACTCTCCATCCAAGTAAACAATAGCTAATAGTTCTTTACAAATATAAAGTTCTAGTAATGAACGATCTTTATATGAATAAGCCTAGAACACATCTGCCAACTATTATTTTGGTAGAAGTTACAGCTATTATATTCTAAGTGACAAAATACATCTCGCAAAATGTATTATTTAAAAAAAAGAGAGAGAGAGAGAGAGAGGGAGAGAGAAAAAGAGAGGAAGGAAAAACCTCTTACACTTGAGGAGTTGTGTCCCAAAAGACAGATAAATTGAAAAAAAAATATATATATAGTTTGTTAGAGTATTTAAATCCATTAGCTATTTAACGGATTTCTTTAAAGCAGAAGATGACATTTTTCTTAACGTTCAGAAAGGAAACTAATTTTATATTTGCAGATTATGCTTTTATGCCAACGGTGATTACGATTTTTAGAAATTTTTCAAAAAGCTTCCAAACAAATGCTCACCTGGTCTCTGTATTAGCTTTAAAAGCACACACATTACAAACACAACGCATTAGCGCATTTAAGGAGCTTAGTGAATAAAATGACTTCAAATAAAGACATACAGAAGATAATTATAAGCTTACACTGCATACAGAAGGATAACAACAATTAATTGATGACTGTTACGAAATTTAAATTCCTAAAGTATAAAATAACGGATGTAAAAGAATTATTTGCCTATGCTACTGAAACTTTCAGATATTTTTAGCATACTGAACAGTGATGAAATTGATATAAAACACTGTAGCGGTTGATGGACAGATCGCAGTTCGTGTGTTGGATAGGTATATAGAAGCAGCTGGTGGAAATAAAATGGATCTGTCAGAAATGAAATGATATGACAAAAGTGGATCATACAGGAATAACAAAACCATTATCTGATAAAAAAAAATTACGCTTCAAGCTGAAGAATAAACCACTGTTTCGATAATTTGAGAGGTTTTCGGCCTTGACAACAAATTATTCTGCATATATACCGAAACCGTGAAATTTAAATTAGTATTTACTGAAAAAGTAGCTAAAGACTGTAAATCGGTATAGGCCCTACCGTTATTTTTCAGTATATACTCCATTCTTTTAATAGAATACCGACCTCTCTCTGGTACCAGAAAAATGTTTTTGCTATCGATGTTTTGGGATGTATAAAGCTTGGTTCATTGCCGGTATCTTTATCTTCCACTTATTTCTGACATCATTTCCTCGCCAAACTTCAAGTCGTACACAAATTCCTTATAGTATCGTGAAGTATTTTTTAAGACATTTATTAATAACGGTTTGGTCAACGCACGGATCCATTTCTGTTGAATAGACAACAATGCACCTTGCCTAGTTAACAAATTACATCACTTCTTTACAAAATTGAGTGGTTTAGTGACTTAGTGGATAAGACGTCTGGCTAGAAATCTAAAGGTTCCCGGTTCGAATACCTGTCTAGGTGGGGGTTTCCATAGGCCCTTAATTCGACTTTTAGCCCTGGCACGGCTTGCTGTGTAATGTGAAGTATGCCACAACGCTTCCGTGGTTTGGATTCAACGTTAGACTTAGGTCCACATTATCCGATAGAATCACCGGGTTAGGTAAAACAATGAGGAAAGGAAGTGGCAACCTAGGATAAATATACTTCCTTCGGGTTGAATACAAGCTTTTGTTAAATTGAAATTAAACTTCAGATGATCTACGAATATTTGCATATTAAGAAACATAAAATAGTTTTCGGAGTGTGAACTTTATAAAGTCTTCGTTAACATAATATTCTCGGTATCCTTGCCATCTTATCCAGATAAGAAATTTTAGACTACCCTCCCATATTTAAACCTAGTCGATTACTTATTAGAACCCAATTTAGGTGCCCATTGGTCCTACGAAGGAGTTGTTGGGTTCATCCTGCTATAACATTCACTACAGTTTCATTTACTTATTTTTATTGGCTGTATCTGGCAATGAAATAAGCCCAAGTGACTAAAGAAGATCTCCACAATAGACAGTCAGCTTTACATACAGACCGCGTAGTAAACATCGTTATCACGCAGTTGCACTGTTGGATACTCATAACCAGGTTTTTTTAATTTTTTTACTTATGGCTTCACGCCTCGTCGACGTCGAGGTCATTAGTGGCGGGATGGGATTGGGGACAAGGAACGGAAAGGAATTCGGCCATGGCCTTTTTTGAAGGAAGCATCCCGCATTCACTTGAAGTCATTTGGGGAAACCATGGAAAACCCAAATCTGGATGCCCGGACGGTAATTCGAACCCGCGTCCTCCCGAATGCGAGGCCAGAACGTTAACTGTTCACCCACCACGCTCGGTCAATACCTCGACTCGGCTTCAAGCAGTATACCAATACACAGACATTTTTATTTTATACCATTACCAAATTAATTTTATTATACACGTGATAACCGAAAAGAAACACTCCTAGATTCAACACGTTCACAACAAAAACTCGCAGATTGTATTTGGAATGTTCCAGTGCGCAAGCAGGGTGCTAAAGTGGGCACCACGTCATACTGTCCCGAAATCAGTAACTCGCAAGCGCCTCTGACATTAAGTCTCCGCGACAAGTTCATTTCCTTGTGTCCCAGACAATGTACGTGGGCAGTGCTCCCTGAATGTCCACTGGAAACTGTTTCCAGCAGGAACTGTCGAGATATGAGGCTCAGAAGAGAAGACGTTCTACAGCGAATTTAAGAAGAGACACAAAACTGTACGGGACAAAGCAAACGGAACACAATTTGAAACATGCAGGAATGGTGTTCAAAATAATATATATATTATTTGCAAAAGGAGTTTTCTTGTGAAGAGCTACTTTTCTCCCTCCATACTTAACTAAAATCAATAAATGAGATATTATTTAAAGATTAATTTCATCGCTTTGGAAAACACTGATTAAGAAAGGAATTTTTTGAAATTCAACCCTTAAATAATGAACAATCAAGGTCACGAGTATGCGATAGTTCAGAGTCAAGCTGCTAGGCTGCGCCGGCGACGATAAGAAGTGATCGCATTACCGCTAGATAGTGGCAGCACATATCGAAATTTTCTCACGTACAAATAGTGCGTTACTGTTGGATGTTTCAGCTGACAAATAAACAATTGTTGCTACGAAATGAGATAGTTCAGGGCCAAGATGCTACGCACGGCTGGCGTTGATAAGGATATAACAGCACCACATACTACAGAGATATGGATAAACTATGTGTGTTTTCTACAGTGAGGAGCTTTTCTGATATTTTTGTTTCTGTTCGGAAAACATTTGACCCAAAGGTTTACTGATGATTATATTTTCACTTTAAAATTATTATTTTGAAATGTAAAAATTTTGTTATTTAAATTTTTCATGTATACATTTTGTAATGCCATTTATATGTAAAACTGTAATGCAAATTACGTTTTGTTTTGTTGTTGTAAGTTACCACGAGTTTGTTTTATACAGATGTTTAACTTGTCCAAAAAGTAAGACGTTGTTAACGTTTTTCTACGTAACTATTTCAGTTGATAAATAAACAACTGCTGCAAATGAACCTGTTCTCTTTTACCCTGCTACAAACCACCAATCTAGGTATTCATCGTATACCATTCCCCAAATTTTCGCACAGACCTCCTACTTAAATTATAATTTCAGAAAAAAAACTAATGCTGAAGTTGGTAGCAATGTATCAGGTACGGGAACACGTAAGAACTTTTTTAGTTGTTCAGTTACCATCGTACAATGTACGCACTTTATCATTATTCTTGGCCGACGCTGAAAAATTCTATCACTCTCATCTTGCAGAATCCTACATCAATGTTATCCCAGGAAACAGTAACGCAATACTGACGAGCCAGTATTGCGTAACTGCTTCTTAAGGCGCGTTCCCACGATCCCTTGTAACGAAGGCGAGACGGGACGGGACCTCATTAGCCGATGTGTATTGACTACCGCGGGCCGCAGGTTGGTCCTAGCTTACCTCGCCGCCACCTCCGCACCACGTTGCCTAGGGTCGTTTGGCACAGAGCACTTTACAGCAACAGAAGGAGTGCGCACGGCTGCTGCAAACCGATGGCAACAGCGCACCGCTACACACGCCTGTGATGTTTACCGACTCAGAGTGGGTAGCTGCGTCTCGTCTCCACTAACAGAGGTGGCCCTGTTCCCATGGTGTGTGGTTGAGTATTCGTCCCGTACCGTCTTGCCTTCGTTACAAGGGATCGTGGGAACGCGCCTTTAGGATGACATTGATGTAGGATTTTGCAAGATAAGAGTGATAGAATTTTTCAGCGGCGACCAAGAATAATGATAAAGTGTGTACATTGTTTAGTGTGTATAGAAGAAGTAGATTACTATCCAATAGTAAACGTATATTAAAGTATCCGTCTTCAAATCGAAGGCTCTTGTTTCCAATTCCGATCCACCCGGGGTATTTATTTAGGAAAATCACCTCTGGAAAAGTTTTGCTTTGTTCATTTAAAAGACGATAGGATGCTCCGTGGTTTGGATTCCAGCGTAAAGCAACAGATGTAGTCGCAAGACCACATGCATTTCCTTATTTTACTTAAATATAAGGTACAAAAAGAGAGAGCTTATTAAATTTTCTGATTAAAGAGAAACAAATTGCTTTAGACAACGCTACCCAATGATATCAGTGACTGACATGAACTTCGCAATAATATAAAACTGTGGGAAAAAATGAAATGTGTTTGCCGTGGGCGCACGTTGTTGCTATGAAATAGTGGTGTAGGATGCGCCAGCGTGTAGGGATGTAGAGCGAGTTTCAGAGCTTGCTAATGGGAGTGAGTTGGTTACGACCCACCAGAACATTTGCGAAGCCGAGCCGCCAAACTAACAGCACGTGTCGGCTGGATGTTCACCAGTGGTTTAATGGACCGGGGCGTGGCCTGTAGTTTCTGCTGACCAGAGTAAGCCTCTCATCTAACTGCTCCGACGGTAGATGTGTAATCGTATGGAACACGGTATGTATATAAACATTTTAGACGTAACTGTTCTTTTAAAGTAATAGAATTTTTAGAGGAGGGGTGGGGGTGGAAACCGGCGAAGGATGCTGAAGATGAACCGAGCAAATGCTACACACCTAGTTGAAAAGAGGATTTGTGCAAAATTTGGTCGAAATCGGTGGAAAGGTGTGAATTAGCATGCGAAATACAGTAAGTATCCATAATGTAGTTTTATATACATATATGGATATATAAAAGCTGTGCGAAACAACATCTCGTGTCCAATAGGAGGATCGCAAGAAACTCAACAAGTTGGTCATCCCGCGTTTTCTGTCCGCCTGGAAGAGAACACATAGGCGTATAATCTAAGTTTTTTTTTTTTTTTTTTTTTTTTTTTTTTTTTTTTTTTTTTTTTTTAAAAGCTGTGTTCGGGGCAATATGAATTACTAAAGATCATATCTCTTGTGTTATTCACAAGTCGTCCATAATATATTTAAACTCGCAATAGAATATTCTCTTTTACTGATTACGCAAACCGATACTAGTGATTGTGCGAACCAATGAGTTCCACTCACTTCGCTGAACATGAAACTCTGGCAACCCTTACATGAGCTAAAATAAATGGCGTCCATAAAACCGACCTATACTAAAAATGAAATAGCAGGATTTATAGTCAAGCAAAAAAATAAAGATTCAGCGTCAAACACTAGTAAATAGGAAGACGTTTTAGATTTCCAACCGGCCATTCAATATTTTGGATTTACATGATTTTACGAAATCGCTCCGTATGAATGCAATTAGCTTTAAAAGGCTATGGCCGATTTTTTTTTTTTTTGGCCCGTTTTGTGCCACAAACCTGCGTTGGTGGCCTCACACTCTGGAGGACTCGGGATCAAATCCCACTCCGCTCATTCAAATTTGGGTTTTCCGTGGTTCTCCTAAAAGCGAATACTGAACTGGTTATTTCAAAATGGCATGGCCAAAATCCTTCCAGTTCCTTGTCCCTATTCTTTTTGGATTCCACTGCTTAAACTAAAACAATGTAGAGCATTGATTTTTCGCCATGGCAACTGAGGTCTGATCTGCCACTTCGGTATCTATTAAGGTCATTATACGAGGCTTGACTCGTATTTGGTCGGTTTTTATTGTTGGTACTTTACTTATTATGCAAGACTAGGTCTTAAGAATCGGCATATGTATGTGGTTTTTTTTAAAAAAAAATTTTAAATTTTAAACAGTTTAACGTCCCTTTTTTAACAACGTGGTCTTTAGAGACGGGAAAGGATGGGGAAAGGATGGGGCAAGGAATGGGAAGGAATTCGGCCATGGCCTTTTGAAGGAAGCATCCCGGAATTCACCTGGAGTGATTTGGGGAAACCATGGAAAACCCAAATCTGGATGCCCGGACGGGGATTCGAACCGCCGTCCTCCCGAATGCGAGGCCAGAACGCTATCCGTTACACCACCACGCTCGGTATATGTATGTGGGCAAAGAGTTGTTACGAAAAGGTCCATTGCCTTTCTGAAGAAAGCGATCCGCAGTTTACCTTAACTGGTTTTGTGTAACCTGTAAAACAAACTGGGTGGTTACATGGATAATAGAACCACGTCCTTCCGAATGCAAACACGGATATTAACGCACCTCACACAATTCGTGGATGAACTGAAAAAGTAGATGTATCATTATTCTGATCTAACAGTTTGTTACTAAAAACCAAGAAAATGTAACAAATATGAATATATATATATAAATTAAGCTCCATGTACGAGGTATATTAAAAAAAAAGTAAATTTTCTTTTTTTGGAAATAATTTTGTTTATTTGTCTACGTAGATGTTATTCCCTTCAAAATAGTCCCCATTTGATAATACACATTTTATACACTTACGCCAGCGTTGCTTCCAATCCCCCAAACACTTCTGTAACTCGATTTTAGGGATGCACTTTTAATCTCATCTATGCCTGTAAAACGACGGTTCTTTACGGTTCTCTTTATTTTTTGGAACAGATGAAAGTCACACGGGGCCAGGTCTAGCAAATATGGATGCTGGGTCATCATTACAGTGCTGTTTTTTGCATACCTAAAATTCACAAACAACCAACGATGTGTGAGCAGGTGCATTATCGTGATACAAAAACCATGAATTGTTTTGCACAAATCCGGGCGTTTACTTCGGACTGCTTCACGCGAATGGTGTTGAACTTGGAGGTAGTATTCCTTATTGATCGATTGAACTTGTGGCAAGAACTCATGGTGCACTATGCCAATAAAATCGATGAACTCAGAGAGCATATCTTTCACACCTGACCTCACTGTCGAGCTTTTCTCGGTCCACTGGAACGATTGAGCCTTAGTTTCAACATCATACCCATCAATCCATGTTTCATCACCTGTTATGATACGTTTCAATAGTTACGCATAGTTTTTTTACCTCATTTAGCGATTCCTGAGCAACTTCCATTCGCCGCTGTTTTTCTTCGAAAGTCAACACTTTTTGGACAAATATTGCTGCAGCAAGTCTCATACCCAAAACAGATGAAAAATTTCATGGCCTGAGCCAAATGATATGCCAAAATCATCAGCAACTCCTCTAATTGTTATTTGGTGATCGTTCATAATCATTTCTATCACTTTTTCCACGTTTTCACCGGTTATTGATGTGCTAGGACGACCCGGACGCTCATCAGATTCAATGTGTTAGAGCCGGCCTCGGTAGCGTAGGGGCTAGAGTACTGGCCCCACGTACCGAAGGTCGCCGGTTCGAGTCCGGCCGAGGGCATGGGTGTTTAAATGTTGTGTGTTAGTGTGCTTGTCGTGTCCGTCCTGTGCTGTGTCTACAATTACTTGAAAGATATATATACACTGGATGAAAATAAACACATACTTGAGCTGGCTGTATGGCCTAAGAAAGCCAAATGCCATTTAAAAAAAAAAAAAAAAAAAAAAATGTGTTAGAGGCCATCTTGAAAGCGTTTAGGCAATTTGTAAACCATTGTTTTACTCATAGTAGATTCAACAAAAGCAATATTTAACATTTCAAAAACTCTATTTCACTTATTTCATTTTTATATCAAAATTTAATGCAAATTCTTTGATCCATGATTTATACAAATAAAACTTTTTTTACTTACGGCTTTACGTCTCGTCGACGTCGAGGTCATTAGAGGCGGGAAAAGACTGCGGACAAGGAACGGGATCGAATTCGGCCATGGCCTATTGAAGGAAGCATCCCAGCATTCGCCTGGAGTGATTTGGGGAAACTATGGAAAACCCAAATCTGGATGGCCGGACGGGGATTAGAACTGGCGTACTCCCGAATGCGAGGCCAGAACGTTAACCGCTTACCCACCACGCTCGGTATATACAAATGAAACATTGCTTACTGTATCAAAACACGTGTTGTTATTTTAAAAGATAAGAAGAGACAAACATCCAATATAGCTCAAAGTGTGTAGATATTTTTAAGATACGTTTGCTAACACAATAACGAAACCTCATGCCAATCGGAATAATACAACCTGCGAATTTCAGTAGTTTTTTTTTAGCACGCCTCGTATGATACTTCAGCGCCGTAAGTTGGCATCGATCGCGTTGGAATAGCGCCTCCGCCCCCGATGCGGTAGGATAACAGAGTAGCCGGACGAAATGAGTGGTGGCGGGCGCATGCAGACGAGTCCGCCGTGCTGGCCGTATTGATTCTGGCAGAGGAGGAGACCATCTGCGGCTCGCAGCCCCAGGGAATCCATCGGTCCGCAGCGGGCCTAATAGAAATCCGTCCCGCGCCGGCAAACAGCCGCAGGCGACGCAGAATTAAGTTTCTGCGACAAGAGCGGAGGCTTCAGAGGCGGGACCTACCGCAATGTAGCCAGGCGCCTTCACCAGCGCTCCGCTACGGCATGTCGATACGGTGTAATCATGTTTCACCAGAGCGACGGCGACAGCCTTCAAATAGCAATCGAATCAATTTCCTGATTTTTTCTTTTTTCAGTTATCACGGCTTTTCGAACTCAAGTTCATAAGAATCGGCAAAACCCTGAGGGAAATGAATGCAGGTAAATATGCTATGGTGTTTTGATGAATCTATCCAGAGTGATTTCGGGAAACCGTGAACGTCCGGAATCGTCCGTCTAACCTGCGTCCTCCCCAATGCCAGCCCCGGAGAAGGAAGCGAATCAGCGTAACAGAGACTAATTTATTTATTTATATTTCTTTCCGGGAAATACTTAATTGTTCCTGTGCATCATAACTGCGGTCATATCCCACAATTTATTGTTAAAATAATAACTTATTATTCCATTGCTGATGTTGTTGAAAGTATGTATTTACATAGCTTTTTTTTGAGGGGTCCTCCTCAGTGATGGATTTTTTTTCACATGATTCACATATACGTTTCGAAAGTCATCTACCAAATTTGTAATCATTTATTACACTCGGAATTTGGATAATTGTTGCTAGAATTATCTCAACTGCGTATTCCGCTGGGAAGTGTCTCATGAACATGGTATACTCCGGAAATAGTGACATTACTATTAGAAATATTTCTCACCCTTACGTATCAACCGTGCAAGCTTTCGGACTCAATATTCTGAGTTTGTTATTAATAATGTCTCTATAACAGTTAATAAAATTGTTACAGTAGTTAGACTTCTATCTTCTTTAATTTAAGACTTTAAATTTCCTTATATCGCAATGAATTGTTAATAACTGGACTCAAAGCTGAAATCCATAATTAAATTACAAATATTACAGGACGAAAATGTGTATTAGGTTTAACTATCATTAATAACTGTAGCCTATAATATGATATTGATACATAATCCTTTCGCATAAAATTATGTAATTAGAATAAATTTTATGTTGTAAGGAAATACGTACCACCAAATCTCTAAGTTTCCATACGAACTAGTGTTGAGGTTGATATATCTATTTTTACGAATGTTTACAGTTCCGATTCCTTCTGGCATACTTAATATCTCAGCCCCTGACATCAGTGGAACAAGGCAAGCGGTAAAATGAAATTAGCATTCTACTTGATGACGTTAAAACTGTGCTAAGCGTAATCTATTCACCATAATTCCCTTTTTCATCTAAACGCAAACGATTAACTGGTTCACAAGAAAGGAAAATCAGTACCGATCATTGAAATTTGAAACACAAATTAATAAATTATTTCGCATCTGAATGCCTCCGGAATCAGTACGTCGACTTTGGAATTTCTAGTATTTCAAGTTGGGACTGATAACATTTGTAAGACAGAATGGACCTTTGTGTTTGTACAATAGTGTGCTGAGGTCATTTGATGATTATAGTTGACGCAACGCGCTAAACCAAAAAGTAAAAAGCTATCATTTACATATCATATCTGGGTCTTCTCAAGATAAAAGCAGAAATATTTTCATTGCGTCTCAGCATAAAAATTTTATCTCACGTAAACCAAAGCCAGACTCATACACGTTCACAAGCTTCACAACAAGGAGCATAAAGCTGCTGCCCTGGACCGCTGTACAATCAATAGCACTCAGAGCATTATTCGCTTTTGTTTCGTGACTGAGTTAGCAAATAACAGTATCTGATTTTTTTAGGTGGGTACAGTTTTGTACGATAGAATCATCAGGGGGTAATAATATACCGATTTTACATATGCGAACGCAATTTCTGCGTATTTTGTCTGTAGTAATTGCGCAAAACTAGCAAATAAGCAAGCAGTAAATAGGCCAAAATATTAAATATTATTGCACTGGTTTAAAACCTGACAAAAATGTTGAAAAATTTTATCTTTCTGGAAACTTTTCTGAGGAATGTATAATTTCAAAACTAAAAACGATTTTATTAACTTCCCTGTTTCTCTTCATCCGCGAAATAAAAAATGCATACCTTTATTTATGGGTTTTTGAAAGATTCATTGAAAATATAAATATATTTAGGGATTACACGAATATAAATAGGCAACTTTCAATTTAAGCTTGCTATAACAGCAACATCTATGCACGGAGATCGAAAAAAACTTCGGCGTCTTCATATATCCCTTATGTACTATACATCCTATTAATGTTGAGGTCTCTTCGTAGTAGCATTTTATTTTTTTATTTTTAATTACTTCTTCTTATGGGCGCCATACTCAATTACTGGCGCAGACGATTACAATGGCGATTTACACCTCCATTCGAGCTCTCTAGGGAAGGTGAAATGAAGTGATGTCTCGTTGCCTTTTCCAGCGAGTGTTCGCATGAGTTATAGTAGCTGTGAATGATTGTGATAATGTGTGTGTGTGTGTGTGTGTGTGAGTGTGTGCAGTGTTGTTTGTGTTGGGTGAAATTAGAGGTGGAGAAGGGAGAGGCCCATTCTGACCTTGTCTGAATTTATTATTCAACAGCGTCTACCTGTTAATTTTGACTGTTACATTTTGTTGTTTCTTAACATTACTACATGAATCGAAGGTAAGAACATACGTTAACAAATATATGAAACATAGTTACTTACGTTCCATAAAGGAAAAATGAGATTACTTTCTACATATAGGTAAATCAAAATTTACTTGCTTCAATGCATATATCGACCCTTTTTTTAATTAAATGTTTATCAACATTTAAAGATTGACAGAGCGTTTCAGGATATATAATACAGGTATCAAAGTACGACCTGCAATGAGCGAACATTCTTGCCTTTGGCAGAAATTTCTGAAGAACTGGAGAATAAATACTTACGTATTGATTCAGTTGAAGAAACATTTTCATGTAATGTATGTAAATGGAACACTGACTGTTCATAATTTTTTTTTTTTAATTTATTTAAACTCAGATGCATTTTCCCCTCGTAATACGGGGAATCGTCAGTAACCGTAAATAGGTATAGTATTATTGAGCAAATTAGCATTTATCTATTATCAAACTACACTAAACACATAGTAGCCAGCAAGATTTTTATTGGTCCTGGGTCACGAGTTTAGTATCTTCCGATGAACCCACATCATATTAATACAAACCGAAAACCTCGTATCATAAGAACGTAGTGGAAAATACTGGGCAATTCTGATTTAGAAGAGACATGTGGCTCTTTAGAATGAAACAGCGTACAAGGAAATAGAAATTTTGGAACGCGGTAAAAGCGTTTGTGAAGCAGCGTTAAAGGCTTTAGTTGAAACATTCAGTGTAGTAATAGACCATTGACAGGACAACAGTTCTCGGGATAAGTAACTTTAATAATCGGTTCCATAAAGCTGTACTCGTTTAAAACATTTTTAGCAAAAAAATACGTTTGTACAATATTAGCTTTATTGTTTCTGTTCAAAAAGCTACTTCTTATGTTTGTTATTATAGAAATTTTTCGTAGAAACAATAGTAGTCACTGCCATAAAAGAACTCATTATAAGATTTTAGACGGGATGATGAACCAACAAATTAAAAAAAAAACTTGAATCTGAATTAGTGGGTTACGAGTTATAATCAGGGTAACAACCCTTTCTGGCGTTATGAAATATACAATAAAACCTGTCGTTGGAGAGAAACTCAAAATTAAAATTAATTTAATGAAAATTGTACCGATGATTCTGAAGTCATAGTCGTACCAATGGAAAGTCACGGCCTAAAAGACCATCTTATAATTACATACTGTAGTTTATCTAACAAAATAAATTACACACTAAAAACTGACGGACTACAAACTTTTTTTTTTTTTAAAAAAGAAAGAAATAATTGCGTGCAAATTGGACAAATGGTTCTCGAAATAAAAGAATACTAACAGAAGGCCGAGGGATAAAACGCTATTTAAATTGTCTCCTAATTAATTATGTCTAATGTAATAAAATATACATTAACAGCTGATTGAAATTAAATCTATAATTTAAAAAAATGCAAGCAGATTGGATCCGTTAGCCTCAAATTATAAGCGAACTAATTTACAGTCGGTCAGAGACAATTTTACAATGTACAATGACGTAGTATGTAAATCATTTATTATCATCTCGCGTAGTGCTAGTCAGAACAGTGCTACTTAGATTTTTATTTTTTGTATGTATACATATCATGCTTTTCGAATCACCGGAGCTCGTACAAGTTCTATCTACGATCCTATATTCAATTATCATTACTATTGTATATATGCAAATTATGTTGTTTCAATAAAACTGCATATACTACTTACTATATACTATGCATTTTCAATGTGATAATTTTGGAATTAACACTTACTTTGATTTTGTTAAAAAATTGGTTAATGTGCCTGCAACTGCTCGACAGGTCCTCGATTCGAACTGCGGTCTCGGTCAGAAATTTTAAGGGCCTTTTAAAATGGCATTTATCTAGAGCAAAGGATCAGATTTTTCTTGTGTTGTTTGGATTTTGGATCCTCTAAACCCGGTAGGATTACGGCGTCAGCTAGGCTGCAACCGAGTAAGTTGGAACTGTATAAATAAAAATGGGAGGCGACACTAAATTCGTATTCACTTACCTCCGGCAGACTCTTGCTAAAAATAAACAACAGCAATGAATATTGAAACTGCAAACAACAAGAAATGTCACCTGAAATTTCGATCTCTGAAGTAAAATAAAAAATGGACGAGAACAATGACTTACTTCCTGTGCTGATCTCTCTGTAAGTTTAGAGCGGTCCAGCAGTATGAATGGGTGTGATAAAACAGCCTCATAGGTTTCTCATAAAAATAGTATTCATTCTTAATACTCGTGGCAATTAATATTTAATAATAGTTAGTTAAAATTGCAATGGAGCGCACGCTCCGGTGACAATTTTCATACACATCCATATACCCCCGTTCCTACACCCATCTACATTTTCCCACTACGTATTTTAATTTTAAATTCTTTCAACGTTTTTGGTAAATTATTCATCATTTCTCTTGGTAACTTATTCCAACTGTGCACTTGACATTGCATTTCAAAGACTTTAAGATTTCTACATTAGAATATAGTTACTACAAAAACTGCCAAAAAAAGCCATATTCCAAAAACAAAAAATTCTAAATAAATAAACTTCTTTAGAATTCAATCTAAGTAGTTTAGGGTGTCAAAACGTAGGAGAATTCATACTTTTAATTTTGATTAACTTCTGCTGTGATACATGCATCAAATTAAGTAAGACATTCAAGCATACAAACATTCTGACATTAGATAAAGTCAAAGCTACGTTACAACTTTGTATGACATTCGATGAAAGCAACAATGGCTTACTCTGGGTGTTGACATAGTATATAATTTAGTCCATAAACGCAGTTGTGAAAATTTTGGTAAGTTTTCGAGTAAAGCAAATATTTTGGATCAGCCAGCAGTATGAAGAGTTCGATTCCACTGCGCTAGAACCTCAGTTTTTTTAACGGCGTTACGAAATTCAGAGAGAAACTATGACGACAAATACGGATTTTATGGTTCTGTGCGTCTTGTAAATTACGTCGGAGGCAAGCGATTTTGCCAACATATTCCATACACGTACTTCTTAAAATATCTCATAAAATGGCACAGGAAAGTGATGAAAAGATAGTATAACATTTAATAACCATAACAGTGTTAACGTATATTCGAAACAGAGCACGCGATCGTGATGTAAATTGCCCATTTTCCGATGTTACAGTACTTGCACATCTCAAGCCGAGGTACAGTGACAAACATTGTTCTTGGACTACGTTTCATGACTTGGTATTCGGCACAGTGTGGAACAACAAAAAATCCTCTAATCTAAGTATTTTATTAAATTATGGACTAAATTTCAGTTCAAGATCTAACAGTAGAAACAATCCAAGTTTGCAGTCATATAATGTTCAATTACCAGTATGTTTTGGATAGCATACTAAATTAAATAATTAAAAAGGTTATACTTAAACAGTCAAATAAGAGAGAAGGTCATATGTGATACAATAACGAAACACGAATTCCCTTTATTAAATAAATTAATAAAGTTTGATTTCATTACTTGATTTATGGTCACGGTTGTTTGAAACACTAGACTTTTTTCCGCTAAAATACCAACTTCTTTAACAAAAGAAAATATGCTAGCAAGCAGTCAGCAAATGGACGTTGTGGGCCATTTCTTCAATCGCAAGTTAATAAATTTTTTATGAAGGTTAATGATTCACCGACTGAATTGAATTTTATTTTATGTTAAGTGTCGCACGCGTTTCCATCCATTTTTGACAACATCTTCAACGTTTATATATATACAAAAAAGATGATTAAGAAGCTTTAAATCATTAATTATATTAATATCAACTAAATTCTTGCAACAGAAAGTTTTGTACGAAATAAGCCGAATATCAGACTAATATAAGATCATCATAGAAAAAATTCAAAACAGGCATTACATTGGTTTTATTGAATAAATTGTTCTTACGTTATTCTTCCACTTAAGATGATTCAGTTAACAATTTTATTTTCTGTGATTAAATTTTTTTCTGAAATAGTATTATTGCTGTGCTGCATGTGGTAATATATCTATATATATAGAGATGAATGTATGTTTGTTTGTTTGTTTGTTCTTCATACAAATCCACAGTTTTCATCCGATCTCGATGAAACTTTGCACACTTATCCTATGAAACAAAGAGAAACATACTGTCTACATTTGGTTGAAAAATTATCTGCATAAATAACACATGTTGTCTCATAACTTCGAAATACGGCTATAGACAGACACGTTGGATATGGACGTCTCCGTACCGTGTTTCCATGTAGTGGACTGGCAGTTCAGTGGTTAATGTGCTTGCTTACGAACGTCGTGGTCTCCGGTTCAAATCTCCGTGGAGGCTAAGATTTTTACAAATTGTTTTTCATCGTAAGAATCAAGCCTGGGCCGTAGGTTATTCGGATTGAATGTTAAACTGTAGATATTAGAAAGTTAGGGCTGCAATGCGAGGCAAATCGTAGGTAGTCTTGCAATGTTGTAGGCGTACACTTTTTTACGTTATAATCATCCCTCAGGTGTTGTTCGCAGTCAGTGTGTGAGTGTGAGCCACAGTAATATTATTATAAATACGGAAGTAAGTCTCCGTCTTTTTGTTACGTTTTGACGACTAAATGGCTATATCGTTGTGTTGGAATTTTATAAGGAAATCTGTATGAAGGGCACAGGATATTTTTTCCAGTATGATTAACAGTTGTAGTCACGAAATTTTGAGACCTTATCGAATAGTGACAGAAATATTGTTGGTAATTGATTCTCTTCAAGAGGCAGGTTCGACGGTTCAATGACATAGTGATACCTTTCCTGTCATATTATGACGACTCGATATTGTTTGGGACCAAGCCTTCGTTACCAACAACTTTCTATATTTAATTCTGGCAAAAAAATTCTTAATCCACGCGTACGAAGTCGCGGGTACGAGCTAGTATATTATATATTCTGATGTGAAGTGGATAGCACTATTTTGTAGAATACACCCAGACCTGAAGGCAACCGAAGAGTCCTCTTTATGTGTCCTCTTAATGCATTCCAGTAACGTAGTCACCCTCTGAGTCGTTTCCTTCCTGAAACCGTCCGTTACGTAGAAAATTGGATGCGCTTCTAACACAGACAGAGGCGAGGCTTACACTCATGGAGACATTCACTGGGTGTTTCTTTGTTACTGATTTACGAAGCGGTTAATCACAAATTATAACGGTTTCTGTTACAGCCGCTGTATCTGACTTTCGCGTAATGGCTGACTTCGGTGTTAGGGGACGTGCGTTTCTTCATCGAGACGACAGATCGAAACAGTTTCGGGTGCTGCAAACACAATAACTACCAGCTCTGAATCTACAGACAAACGTTCCTCTGCCCCAAGCACTGCTGAGAGTTACTGCAAAGCGTAACTGTGAGCAGTGCTACGATACAAGGACATGCGAACAAGGTTGGTGTATCTTACACGTAGTCACGGCACAACCATACGCTGCCACAACCGTACTTTCATCTATTTCTTAAGTGCTCAGTGGTGCGTGAAACGGTCACTACGAGACATGAAAATGACTCCTCGCATAAGATATTCTAATTTTATTCGAAGTGTTTAAAACTCAATACAGTTATTGGACAAACAGAATGGTGAAATACGTTGAGAGAGATTCGATAATTCTGCAAGAAAATAAGAAATACTGAAGTAATCGACCATTTAAAAACCCCTTTAGAAGGTGTTACCATTCCCAACACTTGCTGTCCAGCCCAGTGTTGCCAACCACTTGGCTTTGAATATCCGTAGATGGTCGCTAAAATTTCCATAGATTGACTACAAAAAATCCGGAGACTCGCTAACTGAAAGACTGAAACAATAATTATTGGAGAGAGATTCAAAATTAATAATACATTTTATTTTCAGGTCGTTCTTAAAATTCGAAATACAAAATAATATTCTACATTAAAGTAAGAAATATCTCTGAACATGTTTTATACATCGTCACTTTCATCACTGCTGCTTTTGAACCTACTCCTTTTTTTTGTCTTTTTTTGACAATTATTTAATTTAGCATATCTTCTGAAACAGGTAATGTTAAAAACTGCGACCCCTTTGATTCTTGGATATTGGTTAACCTTCTAGGAAGGCACTGCTTCGTAAGCCGTGCCAACGAGCGTGTCACCGTGCATAGATAGTTGAGTATTACGGTCTTTTAAGATCTATAAAATCTATAAACAAACAAAATATGAGCTTTCTTTCAATCGTTGGTTCACATGAGCGGTTGAAAGGAAATGATTCACAATTATTGACAATTCTGTAATGCTCAAAGTTTAACAAAACACCAATGTAAGGGAAACATCAACAAATACTAAAAAGTAGCAAAAATCCATAGATATTTTAACAAAATCCGAAAATCCTAACTTTTATAAAAATCCGTAGATCTACGGATAAATCCGTAGAATTGGCAGCACTGGTACAGCCTCTCTTTCATCGCATCACTTGTTCTTATCATTCACTTGTTTAGTTTGTTTCATTTTAACTAAGTACTGATGCATCGAGTTGTTAAGTTTTTATTATAAATGCTTGTTATGTATACTAATAAAACGCAAAGTTAGTTAGTGGGTAGCCATGTTTGTCACGCTGTGGAGATACCCAGCCAACCTTCGTTTCTTGATTAACATCGGCCAGATATATTACCACATAGTTGAGGTTACGAAATTTATTTATTATCAGTTCTATTCAGTCCACGATGAAATGAATCGCCAAAACGCTAAAAGGATGATGGATATTACGTTTAAATGAACATATTATCTATTACTTGCTTTTTGTCTATATATATTCAGTCGATATAGATGTTTTCTTATACTCTCTAACCAGAGATATCGCTGAACTAAGAACCAAATTAAACCAAACTAGAGGTTCTGAGTGTTATTTAATAACAATTGTGTTAAGCATCTGCGAGGAAATAAACTGCCAGAACATTATGTTCAAAGCATTATTTAAGACGAGTTCTCAATGTTTTTATATTCGATGTAACTTAGATATTTCTGTTATATTCTAAATCACTGTTGTTGCAAACTCGAAAAAGTAAATTGTTAAAATACTGAATTAAAAGTATGTATTGCGTTTAAGTTAACATATAGATTAGTAGTTGCTTTTTATTACTGCTGTCATTATATCAGCTGTATGTAAATATTTCCAATTGGTTTAATTTAGATCGCCATACATTGAACGTTTTCATACGCTGGTGACTTAGTGATTTTCAATCGGCGATATTAATGGAGACTAGTAAGGTTAAAAAGCAACTAGGACAAGAATGACAATTGAAACATCTTGTCACGGTATAATTCACTGTGAACTTATTTTTAAAAGCAATTTAAGTTGCTTTCATAAGTGCCATGTTATTGAAGTTATTAATTCATGCAGATGGAAGTAGTTCCATATTTATATTGCTGAATGTGGCCTGGACTAAGATTAAAATGATATTACGTGGTATAGCAAAATGTTTCTAGATTCGTAGTTTATTTTTAATTTAATTGGTTCCACATTTCTGTCGTAATTAATTAAGTAGAAGCTACAACTATATCGCTATTTAAACTAGAACCGAAATAGGTAGAATATTACAAAATGAAGGTTATGAGCATTGTATAATTACAATTCCATATAGGTAAAAAATTTGAAATAAATGTATTACCTGAATATTACGTTCAACCAGTCAGTTTTGACGTGCGTATAAGCTAGTCTTAAATAAAGGAATACAATTTTTAAGCGCTAAATAAACCATTAAATAAATAATTTCAACAGAACCGACCCCGGAAGCGCGGGGCTAGCGAGCAGGCTTCACGTTACAGGGTCGTCGGTTCGAGTCGGGGCATGGGTAGTTTTAATTAAGTGTTGTGTCCATCGTGTGTTGTCCTGTCACTGTGATAGTCAATAACACGAGAAGATTCTATGTTCACAATTGAGAAATAATAGAAACACTGGCTGAATGACTACAAGGCCGAATTCCAAATAATAATAAAAAATTCAACATATGCTACACTTGCAAGAGAGATTGCCTTAAAAAATCATGTCCACATTGTCACTGCATTCCCTGAAACAGAGAAACACCACCGGGCTTCGATCTATTTCGAATATTGTAGATGAGCCTGGATGAAATCAGAACAAATAGTGGTAGATAAGCTGATTCACTTAATCGTTGTGGAATACCAGAATATTGTCGACGGGATTGTGATGCCGAGAGTAAGTCCATACATCCAAATTTATTAAAATTTCGTTTTTGGAAATGACGATTAAAGAAAATTAAGTGATTACTGACTAAGTTATTCTCCGCTCAGTTATCTGCTAAATAGGGAACAAATTGAATGATGAAATTTGAGTCAAATTTTCTACTTTTCTCTCACAAATGCGTCTGTGTAGGTCAACTGTCACCATGCTGCTTGTACTACCATTTAAGAAAGTTAGTGAGTTATCTATTAACATTCGGGCCTGGCAATCTGGAGAAAGCAGGTTCGATCTATCTAGATTTCGGTTTTCCGTTATTTCCCGATTTCACTTCAGACAAATGCCGGGGGGTTCCTTCGAATGTCCATGCCCGAATTCCTTTCCGTTCCTTGTCTCCAATTCCATCCTGGTTTCAATGATCCCGACGTAGAGGAGCCTTGATATCCCTGATTAAAGGAAGTTAATTTAGCAACCTGCAGGCAGTTTATCAACAGCTTTTCATTCTTATGTTTTCTTAGCTGTAGTCTTTAGTTCGTAGAACGAACTGTACCCCACGTTTCTCATCATCAGTGGCTTTCAATCTTCAGCACATTTAGGGCACGCGTCTTACTCCCTCTGGATTATTGTCTAAGGTTACGCCCCCCCCCCCCACACACACACCACAATTCCATAATATTGTACAGAATTAAAAAAAAATCCCTCCCTCAATTTTAGAATTTCTGCGTTAGATGATTCATGGTCGTGATTTTTCCCTTCAGTCATTCTATCAACCTGTCATGCCAAAGGGTGTGTTCGATTACATGGTCAATTCTTCTTTTTAATAGCTTTAAGAAACTTCAAGGATTCTGAACTTTTCAGGAACTTCTTAATTTCGTAGTTTTCCGTCCAGCTAATCCTCAACGTAGGTCCACATCGAATTCAGAAGCTAACAGTTCTTTCTGTCTCCCTTTCATATTATTGACAAATTGCTTATATATAATAAGAATAGTTCAACTATATCAGCGTTAAAGTCGAATGTAATTTTCCTGGTCATCTAATTACAACTTTTTAAGTTCTTTTTATTATTATCTTATATAATTTTTAAGGCTAAAATGTCACCTCCCCAACTACTTTTGCGATTTACGAATTTTAATCTTAAAGTCCTTCAGCGTCTTTGGAAAATTACGCATCACTTCCCTTCATAATTTATGCCAATCTCTGACACCCTTAACAACAAAAGAAAATGTTCCCACTCTCTTATGCACGAGACCGAGTGACAGCATGTGCCCATGGTCATGTTTTCCCTTCCATGCATTCTTACTCCTAATTCTTCGGCCATTATCCCTCCAAGCAGCATCACTAGCATATACATTGTACATTCCGAGGGCTCTCTTCACGCTCCTCCCGTCTTACAGTGTTTCCCAGTTCATCATATCAGTTATAGACTCTGTCCTGCCGTAATTTCCACAAACAAATCTAGATGCTCTTCTTTGCACACTCCCTAACTCTTGTATTTAAATACCCAAAATGTGGGTTCCAAACTACACCGTCATATTCAAGCAATGGTCTGACCAAAGTTTTGTAACCCAATTCCCTCACTTGTCTGTAACCTTTCCTTCCTACTTTTCTAATGTGTTCTGCCCAGTTGAGTTTATTATCAAACGTTATGCCAAGATATTTATCTATCACGCCTTCAACAATCAATTCTGTCACCACCCTACAATCATAAACAACCTTTAGTTTGTTATCAGGAACCTAATTAGTGAATGCAGTACTATGTGCCTATAAATCATTTTTCTCTCATTAATAATCAACGTTACGCTCTGCTGTGCGATTCCAACAGTGTTGCAGTGGATGCATATATTATACTACGCTTGCCTAAAATATTCCGTACTTGATTCTGTTTCTTTTCTTTTCAACAATCTTTGTTTACTAACGGTAAAAAATAGTTAATTAAACCGTTTATATGTTGACAAAGATAGGGCTAAAGTTTCCAAAGTACTGAACATGGTGGGTGAGCGGTAACGCTCGGGCCTTGCATTCGGAAGGACGCGAGTTCAAATTCCCGTACAGCAATCCTGATTCATGTTTTCCTTGGTTCCTCCAAAAAATGGCTGAATTCCTTCCCGTTCCTTGTACAGAATCCTCTGCCATCTCTACTGATCTCGACGCCGACGAGGTGTAAAGCCATAAAAAAATGTTCAAAGAATATTATGATACCAGCGCCACGATAACTAAACATGAACATAGTTGATATTTAAAAAGGAATCATATTCATTATTTTATTTTAATGATTATATTTCAGTTTCTATCTCCATACTGCTAACGGTGTTACAACATATCTCGTAAAAGATTATATAAAAAATTAAACACAGTGACTTTAATTTGATTTTTTTCATAATGTACTGTCCTACAATAAAAAAAATCACAAAGTTCGGATTGACAACTTGTTATAGAGTGGTATACACAGTTCGAGTGGTATGGAACCATCTTGACTGGATGTTAATTTCAATTACAGGTGAATGATCTACGTGTGACCTACGGAGACAAAGTGAAAAGCCTTTTTAGATTGTTTGCTGATGATGCGGTTGTTTGTAGGGAAGTAAGAAATTTGGCCGATTGATTTGAAATTCAGCGCGATCTGGATGTTATTTTGGCTTGGTGCGCTGAGTGGCAACTTACTCTAAATTGTAAAAAGTGCAAGACAATGAACATAACTAACAAAAAGAATCAAATTGTTCAGAAATACGAGTTAAACAATACAGTTATTGATATGGTCGATTCTATGAAATATTTGGGAGTAACAGTACAAAGGAACATGAAATGGGACTTACACATTAATTCGTTAGTAGGTAGAGCAAATTCTAGGCTGCGATTCATAGGTCGAATCTTGAAAAATTGTAATGAACAAACAAATGAGATAGCGTAAAAATCTCTTGCGCGTCCACATTTGGATTATTGTTGTGCCATTTGGGACCCGTTTCGTAGGGTTGATCGAAAGTATAGAGAAAGTACAGAGAAGATCCGCTCGATTCGTGACCGCTTGCTACAGTCCTTATGAAAGCGTCACAGAACTGATTAGTAGACTAGGTTGGGATTCTCTGGTAGTTAGACGACACACGTTTCGTTTAAACTTATTGGTAAACATGCGTACCCCCACTTTCACTTTTGAGTGTAGTGAAATATACTTCTTCCACCAACCTATTTGAGTCGGAAGGACAGGAAAGATAAAATTAGAAAAATAAGGTTCCGGACTGATTCTTATATGAATTCTTTTTTCCCTCGTACCATTAGGGATTGGAATGCACAGCAAAGAGATTAGCTTTGGTGCTGAGCACCCTCTGCCACCCACAATTTTGTGAATTGCAGAGTATATATGTAGATAGATAGACCTACCTTGTGTATTCTGTAATCACTCGTAGTTAATGTTGCAGTACTGGTTTCCTGCTGTGACAAAGTATGTCTTTGTAACCTATTGTGTATACCTCGCACATGTGAGAGTAAGTACGTTATCCCACTCGTCCATTTTCACGTGTTGAGAGGCATGAAGTTCATACTTTATTGACCGAAACTCCATACTATATTGTGAACTCAATCCGCTAGTTTGATCATGTGCATTAAAGAGCAGCGATACGATATAGGGGGATGCACAACGAACCCAGGTTCAAAGTTCTGATATGGCGTATCAGCCAACCTGGTTATGGTTATGATGTGGTTTTGCGTAACTGACAAGGCAACCGCCAAAATAATCCTCATTTCATAAAAAAGTACGTCTTTGGACCTTAAAATTTGGATTTTATCATCCACGTTTTCTTCTGGAGTGAAGAAGATTGAAATGATGTCTATTAATTACGTCACAAACAATTACAGAAATTTGAGGTGACAGAATGCCATGAAGAACGTCGATATTTGAGCTGTCTAGAGAACAGATTACCCACTATGTATAGGTGATTACGTGTATAAAATTTCGTTAAAATCGGGTTTGGTATACATTATTATGCGAAACAAGTTTTTATATCTACATACAATTTGCGAATAGACCCTGTCGGCTGGCGCAAAACCTTGATTGTCATCGTGGCTTGTAATGAATAATTTGTCCAATGTTTCCAGTGGGTAGTAAGAACCTGAGTTTGTCAGTATCTAGAGAAATTTTGGGGTGGAGGGGGACTTAGGTGTTGCCATGTTTCTGCGAATCATGTAACTTATATTTTATATGTGTTTCTGAATGTGTGTTATATGAGGAGGAGATGTGGTACCGTCCCATCATTCGCCTGCAATCAGGACGGCCCATACGGGGGGGGGGGCAAGATTCGAACCTAAATCCGTTGTACGTCCACGACCTAGTGTGGTAAGGCCAGAACGCACGAAGCCACGTTGCCGAGTTTTCATTGGTTCCGGTTAGAGTTGATACGGAGGTCATCTTAGCGAATGCGGAAGTTCAGTGCTTGACATCCGTTAATGCGGATGTTTTGCGGAAGCGGAGGTGAAAAATAAATTTATAATTATTTAGCTTTTAATATTTCATTAAAAATAAAGTTAAATACAAAATAAGAATATTTTTTTACCCAAATTCTTCATTTTGCATAAGCAAAATGCTACTTCTATATAATACGGCCATACTGATTTAATTTTTTGCCTCATCTTTCAGTGACAAAAAAGTGTGATGGTTTCACAATTGAGTTAAATCAGATACATAACTACACACACGTCAACGTGGAATATGAACTTTGCTGAGTTCGCGCCTAATTAATTCAAGCGTCCAGCATAAGGCCATGCCACCAAACATCTCCGCGTCCGCCTCCAGCCTTTCCACCCCTCTAGTGGCCCATTCACAGTCCAATTTGTAGGACCTATGACAATCCGATTTTCCACTAATGGACTCTTGTTGGGCCGTGAAAGGGGTTCCAGGAATACATGTGGGACGCGTTGGATGTTGTTAGAATCCCAGACAACCAACACGGGTCCCCGCCGTCCAACAAGCTATGCCGTTGTTGTTATCTTGGTTGTCTGGGTTGAACCGCGTCAATTTATGACAACCTAACGTTTCGGCCATCATTTTGCGGCCTTCTTCAGACGACTGTCAAGGCTGGGATCACTGTCGCCTATATACAGCTCCCGGAGAGAGCGCTAACCGTTAGGAGTGACGTCACTCAAGTTACCGCCGCCATCGTGACCTGTCCAATGGTGGCTTGCGTCCCGCGTTTTCCTAAGCAAACATGACCTTATTTGGTCAAGTTGTAGCCCGCCGTCCGCGTTCATATTATCAACGCTATGGCGTTGTATCATGATTGGAGGAAACACCGTACGAGTGTGCGATAAGGACACTGGTGTGCTGCGAGAAAGTACGAGTGGAAAGAACTGTTGGGAACATCTTGTTGGAACTCTTCTAGTATCGTGAATGGGTGAGCATATCCTACGGTAGTTCTACAAGGATTTCCTATAAGTTGGGCCGTGAACAGACCGCTCTATTTTACATGCCAGTTGTAAATTTGTTTCTTAGATAAAAACAACGTTCAGTTCATTGTTATCTATATTGCAGGATCGTAAGGAGATCGCAACCACGTTGTTATTAGCTAATCGACAATTGGCAGAATCTCGTATCAAGAGAAAAGAATAATATATATTGTAATATAAACAAAACCTCCGTTATACATTACACACGGAAGTTCCGCACTTGTTGAGGGAGAGTATTATTTTAAGCCTAAAGAGAAACATGTTTCTTGAAAAGAATTAAAACGCATTTATATGAATATCCCACGGTGCACAGATAGATGTCGAGATATTCACTTTCTTCCTTCTACGCAGTATATCCTGAACGACATCTAGTCGCAATAAAATTCTGTTACACGTCATTTTCATTTTATTTAATGTATCTTCTTTCGGAATATTAGATGAAATGGTGTGAAGCAATTGCATTGAGTTACTGTGACATTTTACGCCTTCGTAGTAGCATCTATAAATTTTCTTGTCAATAATTCTATTCGTGCTTCTTAGATTGTAGACGGTAGATAGTATATTAATTTTCGATCATAAGCATTGTAATTACTACTCGACGTTTCATATTTTGATTTGATTTAAATTACAGTGACAGATGGTAACAACCCTCTTTTAACTGCCTAAGTTCCAGCTATCATATACATTATACAAGATCAACCTGATAAAATTATGCAATTTTTTTTTTAATTATCTCGGAAATAAGGCTGGAAAATATTGATAAATACTTTAAATGTTTTTTGAAATAAAATCGTCCAAAGAAGGGGGAAGAAATTCTACCTACCACAACAACAATGACAAGTGACACACTATTACTCGACAAATGGACATCGTCGACCCGTCGTTCAGTAAATTAGTTGATATAGACGTCGTCAACGGAATTCGAATTGTATGCTACTGATCTGAGAGATTCCTCAAGGAAATGGAAGGAATATTTTGCTCATATAATTTTTTTTATAATAAAAGTAAAAGTAGAGATAATATCGTATTTTTATGTTTACAATCATATAAACTTTCTCAGTCAATTTAACCCACTACTTGTTTATATGGATTATACATGCTCTCATTTAAAAATAATAATAATAATTTCTCTCCACTGCTTAACCAAAGAATTTTCATTTCCCGATTGTGAGTACCAAGTAATATCACAAAACCATTATTTTTTCGACAGGTAGTTCCAGCTCACAGACAACCGTGCTTACTCGCGGTACAAGGTGTACAACACCGCTTATCTGTTCCCTTCAGAGTCCAAACATTCAAGTGTCGAGTCCGAGATGTACTCAGTGAAGAGAGATAAGCTCCGGAGAGCGGGTGGGAGGGGAGGGGGGCCGTGAGTGGGAGAAATTAGAGAAGTACACGACTTACATATGCAGGAATAAGGAGACAGGCTGGATCCAGTATATGCAGTGCCTTGGAGGAATGCGCATATTGCGAGGCAAGTTACTTCACGGGTGAAAGCTCAAAGGAGCACGGTTCCTATAGCACTGATGTCAATGATGTTCACTCAGTCAAGCAAGAGGCGACAACAAAATCTTAGGCGAACAGAAAAGGGTGCGCGCATTCTAACTGACACTGTAGTAGAAAAACATTAGGTTCTTTTGAGTAATTAGTACTTTCCTCTGTAAGTTTCAGTTATTTCTGTCTCACAAAATATCCTATACGATTATCTGTGACTATGACATTAATGAGGAAAAATGTTCAGTAAATACTATTGTACCTTCAAAAAGGAATTAAGTCAACAACTGGCATAGAAAAATCCTGGAAAGAGGGATGGTTATTTTTTTTATTGTATGCGTCTTCAATCCTGTATTGCTGAAAACTAGCACATTTCCTAAAATATATAATAAAAAACAGTTATACCAATATCAGTATACATGTATCCATTTTACGTAAGCTGTGTGGCTACAAGAAATACAAATGTGATGAAAAGATTAGAAATGTTACGTGTGAAAACAATAGATCGAAACTAATTTTTCTTTATTAACCTCATTTCTAGCTGGAAGTGCGCAGCGCCTACTATACCGTCATTATACAGTGATTATGCAGATGTTCCACTCAGGCATTCATACTAACAGATATGACATCATTCAAATAGCTCAAAATTTAAAGTGGCGATTATATGTGATTGGTTGATATCGAACAATCTTTGTTAAGAAACATGTGGGGATTAAGGCACTCCAAACCAGGTGTTATCCGCAAATTGCGTCACATGTTAAGGGCGTTCGCAAAATATAACATGACGAAACAAAGGACGGGGTGGGGTGGAGTCGTTAGTTTCGTGACGTCATTTCTATTACCAAAAAAAAATAGTAAAGCCAGATAGTCTCTCTTTTTTTTTTTTTTACAAGGATACGATGTGTAGTTTTGAGATCAGAAGAAGTGCAAAAAATTATAACAGTTGTTACTCTCTTCGAAAACATTTAAATGAAATTTATTATTGGAAGTACTGTTTTAATCCAGTTCTAAATCTAAAATTGCAAAATCAGTGGTGTCAGTACCCATCAGCACAAAACCTCGAAAACACAGCAAATGATGCTATAAAGAAAATTAACAGGTGGTTTAGTGCCAACAAACTAATACTTAATGTAGAAAAGACACAGTTACTTCAGTTTGTTACAAAAAATAAAACAAAGGACAACTATAATGTGATATCAGAAGGAAAAGCAATCAATGAAAGTAATTTCACAAAATTCCTGGGTGTATGTATAGATAACAAATTGAACTGGAAACAGCATATTCAACAACTTCTTAAAAAACTGAATTCTACAACATTTTCACTTAGGGTAATATCTAGAATAGCTAATATAGAAACCAGAAAGTTAGTATATTTTGCATATTTTCATTCCCTGCTCACTTATGGCATCTCATTCTGGGGAAACTCGTGACAAGCACAACAGAGGGTATTTAAATTGCAAAAACGTGCTATAAGTACTATTTTTGGAGCAAGCCCACAGACGTCGTGCAGAAATCTATTTAAAAACCTGGGTGTTGTCACAATGCCAGCACAATATGTATACTCTGTACTATCATTTGTAGTGGAAAATCCTGAACACTTAATTCTGACATACATAGCCATAATACTAGGAATAAATATAATATTCACAAGGATTACAAATCACTGTCAATTGTACAGAAAGGGTTAACATTTACTGGAGCTTCCTTATTCAATGTCTTACCAACAGAAATTAAATGTTATCTACAAAAACCCAACTACTTTAAGTCCAAACTGAAAGAGTTTCTGCTTCAGAATCAATTTTACTCTGTAAAAGAATTTTCTTCTTGGAATTTGGTAACTAAGAATGACTGATAAAATAGTATATATGGTGTATGGAAGGGAAAGGTGACAAAGTTGTCCACAATTACTAAAATGATATATGGTTTTTCTTTCTGTTGAAACTTTTGACAAATGAAGTAATTACACTGTTTACAAAATTTCACTCATATATAGTAACTAACATGGGATAGCATGCACTCAAAAACTGCTGTAAAAAATTATGATACTAACAGGTTTTTAAGTAATTGACTGCTTATGAGTTGTGGTAACTGGTTGGTAAGAAAATAACTGGTTGTTAGATGCTGGTAACAAGTTTATACACTGTTCCACATAATAAGTATTAACTAACTCGGGATTGTATTTGTAGATTACAGGAAATATTGGTTATACTAATGGGTCATAACTAACTTCTTGTCAATATATAATATTATCAATTATATAGTAATATTGACATTAATAATAAGTGTATGTACTGTTCCACATCCCCGAGATTATTCTCACATGGGATCAAAGTGAACATATCTATCTATCTATCTATCATGAGGGAGGGAGGTGTGGAAGGTAACAGGAATGCGACTGTTCATTTGTTAATGGCGAAAGGAGAGGAAGGAATCAAAAAAGTTTGAAATTTTTGTGTGCATAGTTTGTGGATGACCCCTTATTGTTGCTCGCACAAAAGATTTTCCTTCTTTGTCTCTTCTGCGTGTTTAAACTGCAGCTTTATCGCGGGACACTTTCTCCTGACACCTTATCTTAGTTCCTCGCTCTAAACAAGGCAGTAACTTTTAGCCAGCCCCCACAGTTAGTTGTAATGTTAATTCTGAGCTGAGAGATACCTCAATGAATTTTCATGCAAGAGATAATTTCGTTGGACATTGAACGCCAACTAAAGGATATGCAACGGTTGAAGTTAACTATCATTGACTGTTAAGCTATCCACGGTGAAAATACCACATATATTATTATATTATAAAACTGAGAGTTAATTGAGTACTGAATGTACTTGCCGCAAAATTTCATTTGAGCTCCTAATGTTTACTATCTAGCATGAAAAGATCCAGGTCTCCCTGAGGACGGTGGTTCGAATCCCCGTCCTGGCATCCAGATTTGGGTTTTCCATGGTTTCCCCAAATCATTCCAGGCGAATGCCGGGATGCTACATTCAAAAGGCCATTGCCAAATTCCTTCCCGTTCCTTGTACCCAGTCGAATTCCGCCTTTAATGACCTCGAATTCGACGAGGCGTAAAGCCACAAGTAAAATAATAATAATAATCTAGGCCAGGTATGTGTAAAGTAATAAAACCAAACTATAAAACTTAACTTCAGGAGAACTACTTCTTGGAGCATTGAATAAAATATGTTACTACCACATTCAATAATGACCTTTGGTTGAAGTTCAGCACTCCTCAGAACAGTTTGTAAGACCAATATTTGTGTAGTTGTGGTAACTGGTAACTCGTACCTCACGAAATATTGTCACTCAAACCAAACTTGGTGCTTATTAAAGTTATTCTCACACAACTCTCGGAGTAAGTTAATTTAATTTTATATAGTAGATGATGAAACCAAAGCCGTCCTAAGCAGCAATTATAAGAACAATTAATAAAGGTCATTAATTTCATTAATAAGAAGAATTACGTCCATGACAAGTTTATTAATAAAGCACGTTAACACTTGTGAACGGTTTGGCAACAATCAAATTTCAAAGTAAAAGCCTAATCGAAACTTCGTATACGAAAGATTACAGAGTTCTTGAGACAAAAGGAAAATTATAATTCATATCTCCTTCCGGCTAAATCATCCACTACCACAACTTGATGATTGTTCATTTAAATACTGTCCAAACTTCACTTTTACAATCACAGTTCCTATTGACGACTTACACTTACGAAACTACATCATACAGTAAGGTCAATGCCTTGACTACGTGAACCGCGATCCGCGCTCTGCGACAGTTCGCATACGATTGACTTAGAAAAAATGTATCTCTCCGCTCCAGAGACATTACTTCGTAGCCGGCGGAAGGTAACTTTAATGTTACAAGTTCAAACAATAGTGTCATCTGAAATTCCGCCGAATTGTCGTCACCATATCGGAACAGGTGATTGCCTGACTCCCACATACTCCGAATCATCTCCTAGACTTGAGGTCCTGCAATTTCAACAGCATTTGCGGAAATCGGTGTGAACAGGTGCGTTCTGAGCTGTAGTGTTCGCTAGTGTGTGGACATTGCAGAGAATCTGCATGTGCAAATGTCATGCATAATGGTTCAGACGATGAAGACGGTGATGAAGCTGAACACTAAATTTCGTTCATCGAGTTCAATAAGATTTGCACACTAATTTATAGTTCTGCAAATCGTTTCATCATTTTCTAGGTTTACTTTTGTCAGTTCATATAAAATTCCAAGAGCACAAAATCTCAGAGCACTCTTCCAAGCGGGCAGAATGATGCGGACATAGGGGAGTGGAACGGCGCTTTAAGCTGAGCTCTGCGCACTGTCTCTGAATGTTTCGATGGGTATCTCGCCTACTGTTTATCACAATAACATGACCGATGTACCACTTTAACGCTGAAAATACGATCTACAGCTTTGACAGTTTTTCAGAAAACTTGTGAGTTTGGTTTTACTTTTATACAACAATTACGTCAAAAACTACACAAACATTCAATAGTTAGCCTCTCCAAATTACTTAAAGTGGAATGAAATGATACTAAGGCTGATCGTTTAAGTGCTAAAAGACGTTCATACTGTTTGTAGCATATAAGCCATTTTGGCGTGAAAAAAATATGACGAGTACACCTCAGAGACGGGGACTTCTCAGGAGTAGTTTCTTAGGTACTAAATAACATCTGTGCCAATTTTCAGCTCTGCATTATTTTCTTCTGAGGTTCATACCTGTAACGCCTGGGTAGCGATGCTCTCGGCCCAGCGCTGATTCATTTGTAGTTGTTTCAACGCCTATCTCGACAACCGTTTATCACAAACAGACCAATTGTATACCATTTTAACACTGAAACTGTGTACTACAACTTTAATCATATGTCTTGACACAGTAACTTCGATAGTTTTCCAGCTATGCAGAGTTTTTTAAAAAAAGGGTCATGTTTCATACCGCCTTCAAGCTAAAATGTGAGTATATACTGTTATTTTTATACAAAAATTATGCCCGATACTACACTTAGCCTCTTCTGATTATCTCTGGTGCAATAAAATGTTACTACGGTTGAAATTTTAAATGTTACAACGAGTTTACACTGATTTGGCACTCATGCGAATTTTAAGCCCTTTTGACCTGAAAAAAGCTGTGACACGGACACTCCACAGGTGGGGACTTTTCAGGACTTGTTTCTTAGGTACTAAGGAATGTCTGTGCCAAATTTCATCTCTACATATATTTTTTTAGATACATATTCAAAATTTCATACATGTGATTACTTTCAACATTCAGCTACTTGGATGAAAGGAACTAGTTGTTCTACCTCCATATCGAAGCCCGGTGCGTCTTCTTCTCGATATCGGCCATCTAAGGACCACGAAAAGTAATTCCGTGCTTTCATTTCGATGCTTCTTTTCTTGATTTACAATAGTTCTTCATCCTCTCGCTTTGCTGTTTTCTCTTTTCTTTTGTCCATATGTAATAACATTTCCTCTTCTCCTTCTAATGGAAACCCTTGAAATTTTGGATCAATCTCCTAAAAGTTGCTCTATGTTGTATTAAATATTCTGTTATTCCGATCTCAAATCATATCTTTCTTTACTCCTTGGATCCACTGGTTGCCTTTCTTACTCTTGTAAACTTGGTTGAAAATTCTTTTTGTAAGTCTATTGTTATCCATTCTCATTATGTGACCAAAAACTGATTCTCCTCTTTCTGATCGTGTCTGACATCCTTTCAATTTTTTCTTCTTTGTATAGATCTTTATTCCTCCGGTGTCTAAACTCACCATTTTCAATTTTTAATGGTCCCAAAATTTTTCTAAAGATTTTCCTTTCATTTTTCTCTATCTCTTCTATTTCTCCAGTTTTCATAGAAAACAAGTATTTTTGAAACGTACAGTCCTTCTGGTTTGATTACTGTGTTGTAGTGTTTGATTCTAGTTTTCCTTGATAAATTCTTCTTATTGTATGTATCTTTAGTCAATTGGTATGCTAGTTCTTCTATTGGAGTATCTAATCTAATAAAACTTTGAGTTATTGACCAAACACGACAGATAATGGACCTAATTAATTAAGTTGGCTATTGTAGTTAGTAGAGTAAATCGTTTAAACTCGCTATAATAGAACACAGCAACCATTTGCACAAACTAACATGATTTACCTAAAACAAACTAATTCCTTGAATGAAGATTTGCTGAAAAATTTCTGTTTGATAGATCTCAACAAATATATTGATTTAAGTTAGAAGTTGGCGTGTGCAATGGCACTGATATACAGTATGAATTCAATATCCATCATGTCATGTCGGATTTATGAAGCCTTAAAGTTTATAATTACTAAGTGTTTTAAATTAACAACCTCACACCGCTGATCACACATGGTCATGTAAATTACCTAAATGGACTTAAAACCATTTCATAATAAGGACACAAATATTAGAAATATATATAAAATTATAAACTGTAGTTACAGCTGCAAGAATAATTTCAATCAACAAACATTTCAATGATTTGGTTACACTCACTCATTTTCTTTCCCAGAATATCCTTCAGTGCATCATAAGTGAAAATGATCTTTAAAGATTAACAAGACTTGTGAAGATAAATTGGCACATTTCAGATGATTATTTTGAAAAGCTGTTTCCACTATCGCAAAAAAAAAAACCCTTGAGTCATATCTGACTCTTAAATATGACTGAATTACACATTTACGAACCCTTGATGCCCTATTTTTCAGTTTCATTTTCAGTACTGTTCTAATCATTCGTCACAATCTCTCATACCATATTCTGTCACTAATGAAATTTTCAACTCAATTTGGTACTCTATACTGCACTTAATTTATATCCCTTTTGCCTAGTATTGAATTGAAATCAGAGAAAAGGTTGCATGGAATCTAGGACCGCACGTGGGTGAAGATTTAACGAAAACATTAATTAGGGTAAATCCGGGTTAGACGGTCATACGGGAGAGATGGCCAACGCCTGTAATTCTTTCACGATCCGATGTACAGACCTGCCGGTCAGTTGGTAGTTAGCTAGTAACGTGAGTGAATGTTGCTGCTCCGCATGACTCTTTATTTCAACTAAAAGCAAGTAATTTTCAATGATTTTAGTTTTCAACATACCTTGAAATTATATAGTATGTCACAACATTTCGATTTAAACATAACTTAGGTTATGAGTAACGACGCAAGCTTTAGTTTTAGAGTTGTTTAGGTCTAAATGCATTCCGGTACGTAGGTTATTATTGAGTTTGCGTCCACCTGCCACCATGTTTAATGACGCGCTATGGCCGTCTCCCCCGGCCGATCGGGAGAGATACAAATAAGTACAATCGAAAAACCGGCTCTGTCAGAGGTTCATGGAAAGAAGAAGATCCTAAAAATGCTATTAATAAAGTAAACAATGATGGTTATTCTGTGATAAAAGTTTCCATGGAGTTTAATATTCCATGGAAAACTCTTGAGAGAAAATTAAAGACTGGCTGTGACTCCAAAATTCCAATGGGTCCTAGTCCTTTTTTGTGTACAGATAATGAGTTACGACTGGTCCACCACATAATAAAATGCAGGCCCATGGGTGTCCCTTAACGAGGGACTGTGTACGAAGTCTAGCCTATGGTTTTGCTGTTTAGCTTGGTCTAAAACATAAATTTAATAAAGAAAAAGTACAAATGTTCTTATGTCGACATCCATATCTAAGTGTGCGAAAATCTGAAGGAAATGAAAACAGTAACGTATCTGACAAAACTCTCGACGAAAGAACCTCGTCACTCTTGCCGCAATCCACTACTAGATCCACCGACTACTTCAGCAGAGAAATGTGAACAAAAATCCCCTGCAAGAATAACAACGTCATCTTTACCGGGACCTTCTACAAAACCAGACGATATTTTTCCTGTGATTTCAAATGAAATTAACTAAGTCACCCCTACCAAAATTCTAAACAATATTTCACCCTTGCCAGCTAGACCCGAAACTCAAACAAACAAACGTAGAAAAATTAAGGCTACAAACTTGTCAAAAGAAAATATTAAAAATTAAAATTGAGACAATTAAAATGGAAAAAAAACTAGTGAAAAAGAAGGTTAAACAATCTTCAGACAGTTCAGACTTGGCAAATGAAATTCAGTACAAAGAACAATAACTGATGGACATTTTGAAGAAGAGGAGGAAGAGTGCATTGGATACGGGGAAGACTACTAAAAAACGGATAAAACCTGTTAACGTGTGCCACCGATGTGGTAATGTAATTTTAAAGAAATAAATCGAACCTTACAAAGTAAACATTCATTCTTCTTATAAATTTTGTATTAGTTCTAAATTCAAGTAACTGAATAATTGAGGTGATTTCTCACTACTTTTTATATAAAACTAGTATGTTTCAATGTAATAATAAAAATTCAAGAATAGTAAAATGCCTTTTACAAATGAGGTTCAGTTTCAGTTATAATTTAACTACAATTAATATTTTTATAAAAATATTTTTTACATCAAGAAAGTAAAAAAAAAACATGTTTAAAGTGTTAAAAATTATTAAAAATATTTATCTCCTTGATTTTAAAGTGTTTTGTCCCATGGCCATCTCTCCCTTACATGTCTGGCCATCTAACCCTGATACTCGGGTGAGATGGCCAAGTGCTACATATTTTTTAAAGAATTTTTAGCTTTTATGAAATTTAGTATATCTTTGTAAACGAAGTCAACTTTTGTTTTTTATGGATTAAAAATGCAATTTATGGAAATTTTCAGGTTGTTCTTGTGTATTACGTTGTGAAACTGGCTTTTAAAAAAATCATGGCCATCTATCCCGGATTTACCCTATATAAATTTAAGACGGTCACAAGATGTACAAAAATCATTTATAATTAGTTACCCGATAACATGGAGAAACTTATGAAAAATATAGGATTGACGACAGACAAAAATTCAAGAATTTGTTGAAATGTATAAACATTCAGCATATTTTTTTTAATAATCACTGAATAGTTTACCAGTTTCCTAAACGAACCGTCACAATCTGTGGTTTTTGCTGGTTTTTACCTAACGAAGTGGTTACCGGTAAAATGAATCAATAATGGGCATAGTGCGAAGAAGGCGAGTTGCATCACAAGATTACCAGAAACCATACTAATAAAACAATTATTCATCTACTTTTGGCAAAGTAAAACAAAAAATAATTGGTTCAAATGAGTCCAGAAAGACTTAGGAGAGTTAAGTATAACAATGCAACAAATTTAAAATAGAAGAGAAAAATATATTCTGAGGAACAGAAAACAAGATTTAAACTAAAAAATTGAACGAAAACAATAAACCATAACTGACAAAGTGCGGGCAGCCAGGTGAGAAAGAACGAAAAAATTTTGGCAGCAGAAGAGGAAGCTGAAGAACAAATTTCATCTAACACTGTGAAGATAAGTGCATATGGACTGATTTAAGTTCTCCAATGTGGGCGTAAAATATGTAATAATAATTCGATAGGAGTTCCATTATTGATGCAGGGACTAGATACCGCAAAATGAAGATTAATACTGTTATCGAATCGGATTTTATGCTCCACTAACCCGTGCAGTTGCCTTGATCGGTATGGAGTCAGAGCAGAACTCTTTGTGCGTTTGCTTCTTATGCAAGTCAACACGCATCAGCAGAATGCGTAAAAAGGGGTCGTCTGCGAAGTCGACTGACTGTTATTGTTATGTCGGCAACCTGCTGGTTCAAGCAGAACGACCTTGGTTACGTCATCTCAAAGCAATGCAAGACCAGCACACAATGGTGCGTATAGGTACACGATGTATAGACATAGACATTTTTCTGCATGGGGTCATATTTCAGCTACAAAATACTGTATATTTAATGAATGTAATTGCATTCAAGCAATGGGTGCTAGAATTTCCAGCTAAAATTTTTATACTCGTCCAAGCAACGTCAACCATTCTCTCATATGACATCCTCTTCAATAGACGATGCTTTGTTGCGTGAACGATCTGCGCTGTACTTTTTTTTATTATGGCTATACACCTCGTCGACGGCTAAGATCATTAGAGGCTGGATGGGACTGGGGAAGGAATTCGGCCATGGCCTTTTTGAAGGAAGCATCCCCGCATTTGACTGGAGTGATATGGGGAAACCATAGAAAACCCAAATCAGGAAGCCCGGACGGGGATTCGAACCCGCGTCCTCCCGAATGCGAGGCCAGAACGTTAATCGTTCTCCACCAGGCTCGGTCGTTGCTCAACAGAGTATAGTCGCTATTATCCCTATCATACAAGCCACTGAAATGATACAATGTATTGACATACCTGATGACCAAAGCAAAGGAGGTTTCCATGTAGTTTTAAGTGTTCCGCGATAGATTTCCAACGCCTTCACCAGTAAGGAGAGTGTGTGGAACATTGTGATTCTGTGTGTGTTCAGTGTTCAGAGAAGGAAGAAGCCACAGAGGCTACTCATTAGGGATCACAGGACGTGGAGTCCAAGTTTAACTTCTTTGCCCGATGGTCGAATCGACAAACATAGTGCTGTATGTCCTCACTCCATACACACTGCGAAGGTGTTTGGGTTTAGCTCAGGACTTTGGGACACAATATGGTGACTAGTAATTAGGATTTACCACCTGCTCTTCCATTCTGGTCAAGGCTCAAATGATGAAAATATTAACCTCTTAACCCAGTGTGGAGCGACCTAGACTATGATAATGCCCAAGAAACCGTGGGCAAGGGGTGGATTACATTAAAGTGAAGAGATAGACTTCTATTGTTAAGACCATTGGCTATCACTTCGTCTCTTCAATCATTCATACGCTCAAAACCTTTGCGTAAAGTAGAACCAATTTTACATTTTTAATATATTGACTTTACTTGTATTTGGATTAATCTGATTTCGTAGACTAGTTTCTCCCCATAAGAGACATACTAGGTCTAGTTGCACAGGCAGCAATTTGAGGAAAATTTTTCTTATTAAAAATAGTAATTTTTTAACGTAAAAAACACAGTTAACAATTTTAAAAAAGGGAATCTTCAACCATGAAGAAATTTTGTTAAGAGAAAGTTTCCTGTCCCAAGTGAATAACACATTTTGAAAGTGTTTTATTTTATTTACACAAAGGAATGGAAGTAATGCAATTACATAACTGATCGAACAACAAAAACTTCTTGCTTGATCATCACAAAATCATTTCGCCCTAACACTCGCTATATTACTATTTGGCAGTAATTTGGTTGTGTACTCATGTGTACTCAGTTACAGAGTACAAAATCGATCCAATATTATCCATCAGTAGCACAGTTCTCCTGAATTCTCTACAAACAGTTGTAGGGTCACAAACACTTTGAAGATTTAATATATAAACCTTTAAGCGGCATTTCCTAGAAATTTCTCTCTCAAGGTATCACGGGGGGGGGGGGGATATTGAACCAATTTTGATGGGGTTTTCATAGTTTAAAAGCTTGGGATCCAACGTAAAAACTGCGGTGGATGATTCTACCTAAACGGTTTATGGAGCAATAAATGATAAACTGTTTGTAACCTGGACAGATAAGTGCCAATGATCACATTTGATCAAAGGAAAACCTCTTTTGTTATCCGGAATAGATACCCACGACGATCATAATCACACTCTTTTGATTCTACTAATATTGTTGTAGGCTGTGTAAATTTGGTTATTTATTTGTACAGTTTCTGAAACGTAGTAGTTCAAATACACGAAATCGCAAATTAAATCTTTCAAAGAGCTGGGAACCTCTACACATGGTAGTAACTATGACCTTCAAACTTCTTATGTGACATTCACGTTTTTTTCTTCTTCCTTCTACTGGTGGTTAATAACACGGGCAAAGCTTCGGGCAGTAGTAATAACGTCAGTAATATTGCTCTCGTGAAGGGAAGTTAAATTATTGAAAAAAAATCAATCGCACCTTATGCTTTAATACTGAAAGTTATTTCTTATTCTGGTCCCGGATTCATTTCAACATAACCACAATCTCTGCTAATATTGCCGCTCTAAAATCCAAACATCTACGAAACATGTATTCATCCACACATCTAGGATCCAGCAAACAAAAGCTAGTACTATATAAAACTGTTGTTGTATATCGAAATTGATTAAACCCAATTTCTGGTGAATTAGTTACATTACAAGCAGAGGTGGCCTTAAAAATTCTACGGGTTATTTCTAAAACGTTGGCATTAAGGAGTGAACAACAAGTATAATTTCTGTCTGAAGTTAAAAGCAAACGTTGCGGTTGAGAATTTCCCCAAACTCAGCCTTTCACAAGAAATGGGATTATGATCAGATCCGAGTTGCTTTACTGCTGAACAAACTGTGGTTAGTGGGTATGTGTGACTCGTTTCTTTCGTACAGATCTTTTAACACGAACATCAAATTAAATATAGGTTCTTACAAACTGTTATCTGGTTAACTGCGTGAACAACTGGCACGACATCCGTAAAAACTAACTTCTTCGTCACATCACTAACCGTTAGGATGGTGGGTACTGTTTCATATGAAATTTATTTTTGTTTCCCCCTGTTTTCCCCAGCGCTGGAGATGTATTTATGTGTTATTGTTGTGTGTGTGTATCACTGTGACGTGTTTATTCTCAGGGCCTTTGTTGTTTGTGTTTTTAATGAATGAAAGATGGAAGAAGGCAGAGGGCGAAATCTGGGGGCCCATTCAGGCCTACTCTTCCGACGACACCGAGGGCACCCTAGCCGAGGGCGAATCACAGAGTCGTATGCTCCAACTCCATATGCACTGCGGAAAGGATTGGCATTTAATACAGGACTTTGATGCAGAATCTGGTGATTAGGAATTGTATCCTCTAACCCTGCTGCCCAAGTCTTGACGATGAAAATTTCATCCAGCTCCAGGACCCAAACCACGTAACCCTGTGTCATGTTCCGGGCACCATCACAGCGCCACCACAGTCAACGGGTCAGGATGAAAAAAATTGAACTGTCTAAATCGATGAAACAGTCGGAAAAAAGATTTCTGGCCAACATTTTGTGTTAGTGCTATAGATAGTATACACATTTGTACAGACTACTTCTCAGTGAATACGTAAAGTAGTAACATCGTGAAACAGACCGGGAGAGTAACGCCCCGCTTCGCGAGAACAAAAGGTTCTGCCTGCCTGAGCAACGACCTTGACACACGTGGCAGACGCAAAGTAGCTGCGCAATCCAGAGAGCTACCTGGCGAGACTTCATCACCAACATATTCGACATATACCACTGGCTGCGGAAAAAAAGTTTTGTTCACATAAAAATAACTCGTAACCCATCCAACATGATTTAAAAATAAAGGGTGACGGGATAAGAAGACACAATGTAAAGAATTGGGCATTCCATAAATAATATCAGAGAGACTTCACAATTTTTGACACCCCTCCTTCTCACGCCACGCTATGCTACACTTAATGGATCAAACTTTAAAATTGAAACTTGGCTAAAACAGAGCTTCCGATCTGACATATGCTGGTCCGACGTGACGTCACGGAGCCTACGTCCGCACCCCACTCGTTGTACTAACAGCTTCACACGTTGTTTGACACCAACCCCCCTTCCTCCCCTCGTTGTAGTGTCACGTAATTTATGGATTGCCTCCAATAATGCATTTGTTTCTTCTGATTAACCGTCGTTTAATTAATCAGTACGTATAAATAAGGATAATTATTGTTTTGGGTGCTGAAGTTATACAAAAGTGTCGTTTCAATATATGAGATTTTGTGGAATTATGTTTTGAAAATTAGTTGAATATTTCTGGTTAGTATGTATTTGTAATTATTATTAGCTGATTTTAATATTTTTAATAAAAGTATTAATATATTTTGTCTTAAGTAATAAAAATCTGTTTCTGTGTATAAATTGATGTTGAAAGTCCATAAATGGTAAAATATCCTATCAAAATATTAGACTATCATTTAATTTTAAACAGATTTAACAATATTTGCATTCTTTTAAAAGTGATTTAATAATGATTGGCTTTTTGCGTTGGCCTTCAGCCATTGCTAAATTTATGCAATAGCTGACGGTTTCTTTGACTTGGATAAGGTTCGCCGTATGTATATAGTATGCGCCCACTGCTTCACCTGCTCGGACCTAGGTATGTAATGCATTTACCACTCTTTTTTTATATTTTTTTTTAGTGGCAATTACTATCCCGAAGACGGAAAACAACTAAATTTCATGCAAAACGTTTCGTTTCTTTCAGCTGTTTTCTTATTTCCGGTGTTCTTTGAGCTATCAAAAAGTATTGATTTTCGTTTTCTGCGAATTTTAACGTAACGTAATTCAATGTTTACTCCTTCACAATCAATTGTTTGACGTTCCATGTGAGAGCTGGCACAGTCATGATGAAGAACGATGTGACATTTTCCGTT
>CM061920.1:331431131-331509073 GCA_031002005.1 Vandiemenella viatica
CCTTCAACTATTACTACATACGGTCCACTGTCACTTGGTTCATACCTGTTGTTCTCTGAGCACTGCTGTGGAATCTGCAGGTTGTTGACAGCAGTGTGTGCCGGTGCCAGTGACGCTGTCGTGATGTGTGAGGCTGCTGGGCTCTGCTGTAGACACTGCGGGTTGTTGGCGGTAGATAGTGCCGGTGCCTGTGGCGGTGCCATGCTGTATGAGGCTGCTGGGCTCTGCTGTGGACGCTGCGAGTTGTTGACAATAGTGAGTTCTGATGCCAGTGGCAGTGCCATGCTTTGAAAGTCTGCTAGGCTCTGCGATCTTATGCCGTCTGACGACAGTCGTGCGATTTTCTCTGTCGCACGCGTGGAACTTCTTCTGTCTCCTTCTTCCGGTACCTGGCGTTTGGTGGACTTAACACTCGAGAGTTGGTGGCCGCACATGGGGTCGTCTGTCTCCGGTTCAGGTAGGTTAGGTGTGGTGTTGGCTGGGTTGGTTTCTTCTGTTGGTTGGCTGGTAATTGTATTCAGTGCTGTTGATATTACCATACTTGTTGAAGGCTGAATGAGATTTGTCTCTCTAGTTGAGGTATCCTCTATGTTGTGAGTACCTCCTTCACCGTATAATCCTCCAAACATCGTCGGCGCTATTCGCTCTGATAAAGTTTAGAGATGATTACGGTGGTTAACAGATTAGGTGGATGTCAAGCGTCGATGATTTCAGTTCAACAAGTATCTTATGTTTCGCTTTTGACTAAATACTGGTTATTCACTGTACCCTTGACTGGAAAAACTGTAACTTCCTGGTCCGTTTATAACACAACAACTGTACTAAGCCGCTTCCGCGCGCACAAGGAAGTTTCTCCTCCGAAGGTTGCGACTCGACTGTTCCTGTGACGTTGGCATGTACACTTGTACTAACGTGGTTGAGACGGGCTTAGTTTCTAACCTCATCAAAATAATCCTGTCACTAAACTGTTCATAATAACTCACCCGTTTCCCTACTCTCTTATTCATTACAAATCCTAGACCAGTGACTCCATTGGTTGCCTGTGTGGTAATTATCCTCTGTTCCCCAGACCAGAAATCCTGTGCATCCTTCCATTTAATCTCGCTAATCCCAACAACATCTAATTTATGTAGGTCCATCTCCCTTTTTAGGTTTTCTAATCTACCTGCTCTATTCAGACTTCTAACATTCCACGCTCCGACTCGTAGAATGTTTCTATCAATTCTGATGACTCCTCCCTGAGCTGTCCCCCACCCGGAGATCCGATTGGGGGACTATTTTATCTCCGGAATATTTTACCCAGGAAGAAGCCATCGTGATATAAGTAATTTGAGAGGATTACATGTCCTCGGGATACCCTTTGGATCTTTAATGCAGTGGTTTCCCGTTGTCTTCTGCATCCCCATGCCGTTGATCATTTCGGATTCATCCGCCTTTAGGGGCCGTTTCCAACCCCAAGGGCAAGAGAGTGCCCTGGACCACTCCCCACTCTTCCGCCCTCCTTTGGGGGCATCCATAAATTACGTGAGGTGAAATAGGGGGGGGGGGGTCCGGCGAAATCTCACCAGATCTCACCTAGGGAGAGGGGGGGTCTATGGAAATTTCACGTGAGATTTTGCGAAAAATTTGGGGACAGTAGAGGGATAAAAAATAAAAAAAGGCCTACAATTTGCGGTAAAGTCGATTTTAGGAGGGTATTTCGTCAAAAAAGTTAGGGTGTAAACTAAAAAAAAAAAGTGGTCTACAAAAGTTTCCACGGCGATTTCTAGGGGGGGGTTCTGACGGACCAGATCTCACCAGTGGGGAGGGGGGGGGATCCGGCCAGATCTCAAGAAATCTCACCAGGGGGGAGGGGGGGGGGGGTCCAGAAATCCGGAAAAACACCTCACGTAATTTGTGGATGCCCCCTTTCGAAGGCCGTTGGCAAGCAGTGGGTGACTCCTTATACCGGGAATCTATCAGTCGCCAGAGCCTCGTCCGTGCAAACAGGGTGCACCACGTGAAGGAGAGGTTGACATTTGGTTGGAAAAGGCTAGTGTAGTCTCTCAAAAACCCTTACACCCTTGTAAGAAGTTATATTAGTTATAATCAGTTATGAGTTATATGTTTTACAATTGAATGTTATTCACCTCGAAAACGTTCAGATGACACAGCTAAGATATCAGATGATATCCTGATCAAATAGAGATTCAGGAATCAAGTTCTACACTGTAAAGCATATACACGGGCGGACATAGGTTCTGACCAAAATCTTGTAGTGCAGGATGAAATTCAAGAGAATAAGAAAGCAACCTACGCAGAACAGACTGGAAATAAAAAAAAAAAATGGAAACAATCTAACACGAGAAAAATTTGTTCGGAGATGGTAGACATGGGTTTAAGAAATTTCGATGACAGGATTTCAACTCAGGTCGAATTGAATATATTGAGGATAGAAATAATCAAAGCTGGTAGAGAAACATTAGACTTTAAGGAACAAGCAACCGATGTAGGATTAGGCCTATCAGTAGACAAAATTTTGTGTACTGATCGGCATTCATAAGATAGTACAGGGGACCCCCTCGCCCAATTCGGCTACTAAGGTAGTAAAATTTAAACTGATTGCCGAAACAGGAATGATATTAAAAACAGAATAGCAGTAGCGAAACGAGCTTTCACGAAAAAGAGAAATCTTTTAATTTCAAATACTGATCTAGGACTCTAAAAAAAAATTAATACTCTCTGTGTGGAGTACAGCACTTTATGGTATTGAAACATGGACTTTAGGAATACCAGAAAAAAATGAAAATTGAAGCATTTGAAATGTGGTTTTATAGAAGGATGCTGAAAATTAGGTGGCCAGATGAAGTACAAAATGAACGTGTTTTGGAAATGATGGGTGAGAAAAGAAGCTTGTGGAAGAGTCTTACAGAATGAAGGGTCAAGCTGATAGGTCATATTTTGAGACATGCAGGATTGGTTAGTTTGTTAGTGGAAACAACAGTCAAAAGTAAGAACTGTAGAGGAAGAAATTACTACAGACAGGATTATATGCATTTGCATGTTTGCATATGCATTTGCATATTTAGCCCATTTTCACAGGTTATTGCATATTTTACATAAAACGTAGTGATAATGCATTATTTTCGCTATATTTACAATATTTTTTGGTAGTGAACCTCGTTAATAAATAAAATCTTACGTTGTAGCCGGCAAAACCTATTAGCAGCACAGCTCTCAGCCTACAAGGACTCGCTGAAGAACTATGACCCACGTTTGGAAATGTAAATAAGCTGATTCAATCAACAAATAAAGCGTTTCAGAAGGCACGTTCTCGTATTAATGCCTATAAAAAAATTACTAAATGTGCCTTTACCTCCGAAACCAATGAAAACTGGATGGGCGTCGTGGGTTGAAGCTATACTATTGTTTTGCAATGAACATTTCGAAGCCATTAAAGGTGTAGTAAACGACTTTGATAGTGGAAGAGGCTATGGCAGTTTATAAGTACAAGGGAGCATTTAACAATTCTAGTATTAAAACCATAGCTGTGATTAGCATTTCGCTTTCCCACATACCTGCGAGTATTAAAAGGTTTAAAACTCAAGGTTTGACGTTGACTGAATCTATTCAGTTAATAAATAAAATCCGCATTGCCACAAGTATTCTTGTTTAAACTTAAAGTGAAGTTTGAAAATATTTTGAACAGGTTTTGAACCTTTGTGTCAAATGGATAGTTTGAGTAATGGGACGGGTAAACTTTTTTCCAGAAACACTGACTGCTAACTACAGCACCCAATTTCAAATACGACCCAGTTACATCAGCGAACCACTTATAAAAATATTTTGAGAGACTAAGAAAACAATCTTACTATTGAATATTTGGAACAGTACCCGATTTTTTACGTTTAAAAATGTAAAAAAAATTAAATAATTATGGAATTTATAAATATGTTACTTTAATTACTTACTAATTGCATGCTGATTTTTAAAATAAAATATCTAAAAATTACTATTTTTATATTATACAATGTTGCATATTTTGATACTTTTTCACACTCTTCATGCATATGTTGAGCATTTTTCATGCATATTTGCATGCGTATTTCTAGCTTTTTTGTGTTGCATATAATCCGGTCTCTAGATATTACAGTTTGAATAAATTAGATTATTGAGGAAGTGAGTTATAAGGGGTATGTTGATATAAAGAAGTTAACAGAAGATAGGAAGGGGGGGAAAAAAAGTTTAAACTCTGATTAAACATCATAGCAAAAATAAATAACATCAGAATTTCCATTAAAACCCAACTCTAAGAGCGATATAGGACTGCAAGGCTCTGGTACTTTAGGATTACATGGGTCTAGGTTCAACCAGCTTTTTGTCTGTCTGGCTATATCGCCCTGACATACATATCCCATCCGACCACGCTCATTCCGATTTGCATTGTTTTCCGAAATCACTCCAGGCGAATGTTGGGATACTTCCTGAAAAAGGCCATGACCGAATTGCTTCTGATTCCTTGTCTCTTTATACCTCTTCCTTTAGCTAAAAAGAGTCCCTGTGACCCTGCAGCAGCTCCCTATTGGGCTTCAACCTGAGGCAATACACTTTATAAGAAAGCCATCCCTCCATCATGACCATAGCCCATAACTCTCCTTAACGAGTATTAATATAAAGAGTCCGCACCCTTCCTGTGATGAGATCTGGTCTGACTCTCCACCCCCCTAAGATGACGTGAGATTTTGACGGTCACCCCCCCCCCTTTTCCTGCTGATCGAATCGTAGTTTTTAGACCTTTTTTTATAGCTCTCCTGCTTCCGAGGCTTTTTCACCTCACGTAATAATGGACGCCCCCTAATATGGTTTACACACATATGCCGTCAAGACAGAAATTTTTATTTTTTAAAAAAAAGAATCCCAGTTATTGTAGTAACCAGTGTGATTATATTCAGTATGGTTGGATGTTGTCGGATCTAAATGTCAATGGTGTACAGCTAATTTTTGTGGACATTACCACTGAACACAATCAGTAACTGTCATAATAAAGAAGCAAGGTTGTGTATAGTTGTATGATAGGAGGAGACAACTGTGTGTATATATGGTACGTTAAAGCCTAGATGGGTTTTACGAGAAGAATTAATAATAATATGTGGAAAGTAAGATACGGCCGTGACAATAAACTACCAATTGATTTCAGGCATAAGGGAGTGAGAAAAGTTTTATTTGTATGAAGTGAATACGAAATTAATTATCAAGCGATCAAATTCCATCAAAAATTGAAAGGATTTAAAGTAAAAATTCATTTCATAAGTTGACGTGTAGGGTCATGCACTGGGACGTATGATCCATCGCAAATAATTAATAATATTCATTTTATCTTATTAGTAATTTTTTGCAATTTTGTGCCTCTGTTAATTGAGGAAACTAGTGTTGCTGTTTGTAGCTCGAGTGACAGTAGTGTAGTTAGCGGCTGTGTACCCCAGATAGACGGTTCCAGGTGCATCGTTCCAAGTCCCATTAAATCCCCGCCACCGCACACAGAAAACAACCACCAATCAAGCAATTACCGCACCACTCCAATGGTTACCCTCACTAATGGCAGATACCCTCCGATAATTTCCACTCTGCTCTACAGCTGAGCACTGCCTGCTGTTCATTCACTCCGCCGCTGTCTGTCAGTTGTCTGCTACACATGTTTGCGAACCGATAGCATTGCTTCTTCAATTATACGGGTCAACTTGATACATTCTAGTATTTAAGTAATCCATTTAACGCATATAAGTGATTATACCTCCCAAATGATACGAGGTTTGTTAGAAAAGTAATGATATTGGCAACACTGCGGGAGATCTGGCATTGTTGTGTCTACTGGCTGATGCTAAAACTGATTGTTGATCCCTTCCACTTCCTCAGTCTGAGTTACAACTCCATACAGTTAACACATTAGTTTTGACAGCGCCATTAATAAAGTTGTGTTTTCATTGTGCGTCACAGAAATGGAGCATCGGAATTTAGAGCAACGTTGTGCGATAAAGTTTTGTGTTAAACTTGGTGAATCCGCGAGTGTGACTTTTGTAAAGTTGAAACAGGCCTATGGGGAACAGTGCTTATCGAGAGCACAAGTTTTCCGCTGGCACAAATCATTTTTGGAAGGCCGATAACACGTTGAAGATGAACCTCGCTCAGGGAGACCTTCAACTTCAAAAACTGACGAAAACATTAATCGTGTGAGGGCTCTTGTGAGATCAGACCGTCGTTTAACAATAAGGATGATCAGTGAACAGCTTAATTTAAACACTTTCACTGTGTATCAAATTGTGACAGATGATTTAAACATGCGAAAGGTTTGTGCCAAATTGGTGCCGAAAAATCTCACAACTGAACAGAAGGACATTCGAAAAAACGTGTGCGTTGATCTTCTTGAGAGGATTGCTAATGACCAAGAATTTTTCAATTGTGTGATCACTGGTGATGAATCCTGGATATTTGAGTACGATCCTGAAACAAAGCGACAAAGTCTCGAATGGCACACTCCATCATCTCCTCGGCCGAAGAAATGTCGAATGAGCAAATCAAAGATCAAGACCATGCTGATTTGTTTTTTTGACAGGAAGGGTATCGTGCACAAAGAATTTGTTCCACCAGGACAAACTGTCAACCAAGTGTTTTATAAAAGTGTCCTTGAAAAGTTGAGGAAAAGAGTGATCCGTGTGAGACCAGAAATTGCAGACAAGTGGATGCTTCATCATGACAATGCTCCGTGTCACACGGCCATTTTCATGCGTGAATTTTTGACCTCGAAATGCATTACTGTTGTTCCTCAACCCCCCTATTCACCTGATTTAAGTCCTTGTGACTTTTTCCTCTTCCCGAAATTGAAACATGTTCTAAAAGGACGTCATTTTGGAACTCTAGAGAACATTCAAAAGACTGTGACCGACCAGTTAAAAGCCATACCAATTGAAGACTTCCAGCGCTGCTACCAAGAGTGGGAATCACGACTCCGCCGATGTATAGCTGCCCAAGGGAACTACTTTGAAGGGGATAACATTGTTGTTTGAAAATAATAAAAACTTTGGTTAGTATGAAATCAGTCTCATTACTTTTCTAACAAACCTCGTATTTAGTTATTGAAGAAAAAACTGAAACGTGATGAGGGATGTAAACGAATGTAACGGAAATAAGATTAAAAAAAATACTTTGGTCTTGTTCTTGCTTGAGTATAGTGGGATGGCATCGCATCTAAATGTGCAAGGGACAAGACGCAACAGTAATGAAAAAAACTCTTGGTAAGAATAATCGAAAATCATTTCATATAGGAACAACACAGAAAAATACATAGAAACGCAATAGGGAAAGATATGATGGGTTTATGAATTTAGATATTTGAAAAAGTTAATCTACACTAATATTATAAATGCGAAAGTAACTCAGTCCGTTAGTTAATTTATCACAAATAAAGGGCTAAATCAATTATGACGAAATTTAGCAAGGAAATGCTATGCACCATTATCAAGGACGGGAAGGTTAGATTTTTTTTTTAGATAAATAACTTGTTTTGTCATGAAATTTTGTAAACTAAGTGAATGGACGGACAGATGGCTTGTGTAAGTCTGTGCAATGTTATATGGTCGCTCAGGCATTTTTTCTCTCGCAATCAGTTTGTGTGTGATTAGTTCATAAATTTCATTTACAGACACATAATGTGGTATACCAGTAGATATGGATTTTAGCTGCATGCGGTGACTATCAATAAGGCCCAGGATTAGACATTGAAAGTAGCAGCGGTACACTAAGAAAAGACTTGTTTTTCCAATGGACAGTTATATTATTATTAATTTAATTGGGATGGAGCTAACACTCTGGTGGCAATTCCCCAGTCATCCATTTACCCATTTTTATAAACATATTTATTTAATTTTCTTTAATAATTGGAATGTTAAATTCCTCTCCCATTTACTACTATATTTACAAATTTTAATTCTAAATTCCTTAAGCGTTTTTGGAAAATTATTCTAAACTAAATTTGGTAATTTGTTCCTATCCCTGACACCCTTACCAACAAAATAAAATTTTCCCACTCCCTTATACCTGAAATCGAGCGCAAGCTTGTGGTCATGTTCGCCTTTCCCCTTCCATGCAATATTCCTAATTCTTTGACCAATATCCCTCCAAGCCCCATCACCAACATCCTGTACATTCCCAGCACTCTCTTCACCCTCCTCCTTTCCTCCAACGAGAACCAAACCAGCTCCCTTAGCGAGCGTCCATAAAGCAAGTATCACCATTTTGGCCTCTTGTGAATCCTCCCTCTCCCCCCCCCCCCCCACGTAGCCCGACGTGGCTTTTGCCTCCCCCTCCCCGCACGTAACACGTAGCTTTTTTCCCCTGTTGACTGCAGAATTTTTTACTTTTTTCTCTCGTCAGAAAATCGTAAAGTACACATTGAGATAATTAAATGACGGAAATAAATGTTTACATGCTGTTGAGTGTTCTGTACCTCATTTTAACTGTGACATATATTATGAATGAAAAACTACGTGGCCTCTTTCGGAACCTCCCCCTCCCACCGTAGCCCAGCGTAGTTTTCCAGCCCACCCCTCCCCTCCCAGACGGAGCTACGTAGTTTATGGACGTTCCGTTGTCATATAAGTTACTGACTGGGTCCTGCGATAATTTTATAGATTGCTAACTTATCGGTTTCCTACCCCAAAAGATTGTATATCTTAGCAAAGGATAGCATAACTAAAAAGGTTGTGTTTAAAACTTTATTGACATAAGATGTCCAGAGAAAGTGATATAATTTAAACCGCAAACAAAAATCTGCAGGAAGAGCTTCGGTAGGTAGCCTCCCACGGTTATCACCTCCTCCCCCCCCCCCTTTTCCTTAATTTCTTTCTTTTACTAAACATGTTTCAAACTGGTTTCCTTCATGAGACAGGTTCAATGGTAAACTGGTGTGGTGATGGTATCCTTACTTAGTGCTTTTTGTGACAGCTTTTACGTAACTTCTATATTCAATTCTAGCAATAATAATCTGTACGTCCGCGCGTATGAAGTCGCGGGTAACAGCTAGTATTGTCATATGGACTGGATGGTAGAAATAGCAAAGAAAGATTGAGGAAATTGGAATCGGCTTGCAAACTATTGTCAAACAGATAGAACCAAAAAAGAATATTGTTAAGGGTTAAAATCAAACACAGTGAGACAGTAATTAAACCGTAGGCACTGTATTTATCAGGATGCCTGACACCGAATAAAAGGTGAGGGCAGAAAGGATGGAAAATAGTCCCGAAAATTATGGGGCCAGAAAACAACGAAGATAGACTTTGCACAAAGAGAAAAAATGAAGATCTATACGAGAAAATTACAGTCAATAATAAAAATAATACTAAAATTTTTAGAGATTTATACGAGGTAGGATCAAAATGTTCCCGGAATTGTCGTGTACAATCAAGCAGTTGTTTGGGAGGTGGGCAACACTACTGAAGAAGGCGAACAGTAGGCAGTTATAGTTAGTTTCGTGCGTGCGATGCATGATACTTTAGACGTTCGTAGTGTCTTTCTTTCGTCGGATTCCGAAATTTCGCTTTTAGAGCAGCGCGGCAATATCATACTCTGTATGTTGCTGGAGAAATCACCCTCGGAGACACTTGAGATGTTGAAGAAATCATACGGAATTTATGCGATGAAGAAAACGGCAGTTTACGAGTGATACAAGCGTTTCCGCGACGGCCACATGACAATTGAAGATCACGATCGAACTGATAACATCCACGACAGATGAGATGTCGGGCGCGTTTGACAACTTACGGACAGGGGAACGACCATCGATATTATTGCCACCGAAGTTGTTACGGTATTTCACATGGGAGTGTTCACAGCATTCTTCATAATGATTTGAACATGCAACGTATTTGCACATGGTTCCAAAAATGTTATCCCCTGAGCAAAAGGAAATTAGTGTGACCATGTGCAGGGACTAGATTGAAATGGCTGATGCAGATGACAGCTTCCTGCACAAAATTATAACAGGTGATGAGACGCCGTGCTTTCTATACGACCCTGTGACGAAACGGCAGTATTCTGAATTGAAGTCAAAAACGTCACCCAGAAAACAAAAATTTTCCTTGGACTGAATGCGGGGTAAAGAAATATTGGATGTGTGTTTTGATTACCGAGGCTTGATTCATTATAAATTTATATTCTTGAAGGGATAACAGTCAACAAATGATTGTACACAGAGATCTCAAAACGGTTACGAGATGCAATTCGACGAAAACTACCTGAGCAATGGGCAGGGAATGATTGGTTTTTGTTGCATGACAATGCCCCGTCACATCGATCCGTAATGGTGAAAAAATATCATGCCAAAAACAATGTTACCAGTATGGAACACCCTCCATATACTTCCGATCTTGCACCACCGGATTTTCACCTGTTTCCACGGCTGAAAATGACATTAAAGGGACGACGTTTTGCTGTTTCGTCTGAAGTTATTGAAAATGTGGTGAAGCGGCTGAAAGAACTTTGGAAAAACGGCTTTCAGGGAACTTCTTGACCCTACCTTGTATATAATTGACACTTAAAGATTGACCAAGGAAATAAATTTAAAAACATCTTAGGATATCAGAAAGAGAGAAAAAATCCCTTTTGAAAACTCTCAAGACTGGCGTGGCCACGTTATTAGCAGATCACATAGGAAACAACCTGGAATATCATTTCATAAGTATGTCACATGCAATAATTACTAATTAGTAATTATTACTTGGGTAACCTGCAATTAGCAGGCGTCGGGCCTCTCATTATATATTTACAATGCCTGTTAAACAAGTTTACTCATAGCACTCAATGGAATTATCAAATATTTGTTGTTGTAGTGTAAACAACCTATATAACTTTACATGTTGCATATAACAAGCTAGCCTTAGTCTAAACATGTGTAATTTAAGCTTCCGTCTTTTGATGTATGGTAGCAAGATAAATTCACTGAAGCTGCTGGCGAATTTATTTAGGCCTATCCACTGACAGTACAGTAACTTCAGAGTAAGTGCATAAGAAGCGAGTTTTTTTGAAGAGTTCAATTTTTTTGTAAATTTCTGACCATTGATTTAGGATATTTTGAAAATCTTAAATAGGACTTTTTTCTGTTTGAAAATAGGCCTAGACCTATTTTCCTTGAGTATTTAATCTTTCCCAAAGATTTTAACATTGTTAAAATTACTGAAATGGAATATGGATATATTACCTATTTGAATATAAACCAAAATTTAAGGGCTGTAAAGAAAAAAATCTAAATAATTGAATCCATGAGACTACTAGGGATTCATTCATTGTTTCCAAAATAACATCTTGACCTTTTTTTTTTGTAACTATAGGCAAAAATAGTTCTTTTTTGGCGTATACAATAATTTTTTAGGAGCTTCATTTCTTAAATTCTAATGTTTGTAGACAATATCAATTAAGGTATTTATAAATGTGATTCTATAAAACTTAATTATTAACAAAGTAAAAAGCTGGAAGAAATTCTCCGTTCCACACTGTTGTGTATACATTCCCAGTGTTTTTTGGGCAAACCAATATGGCGATCTCTCCTCCCGTTTTCATTTCGGTGCGTGGTGTACGTCCTTGCTGGCGTCTCTTTTCTTTCCTCCATGGATGGATGTTAGGGAGCAAGTCGTTGCTGCCGTTGAGGTTTGAACTGTACTCCTACACGAGATTTTAGTCCGTTACTCTGTCCTGTAATGCCGCCTGCTGGCTCGTCCCGTTACCGACTTGATCTTTCGATAAGGACTGGCGCTGGTACGCTTCACGGGTGGAAACCGGAAACCATGAAGAGAACTGATAGTAACGCACTGTCTCCATCAATGGAGTCGGATGAGCGCAAATGTGCCTACCAGAATGTTGCTGGAAACTGGAAATCACTACATAATTAAATCTGTGAGTGACTGTTTCTGTGTGTTTTCTTTGTCCAAACATCAAACAACACTCTGAAACTGCTTTGGATACGTTTACACAGTTCGAAAACTTAGGGACAAACTTGAGAATTGCCTTCTGTCTCATGACTTCACGTGATTATACATGATAATCTGTTCGTAAATTGAACAAGCGCCTGTGATTACAATATGTCACAGATGAACACTCCTTTCGTTAAGTGCAACAGATATACGCCAAAGATAACACTACATCAAAATAATATAAACACTACACCTTTAGGCTACTGTTAGTATTGGTTTTGTCTACGTACATTTGTTTATTTAATAACGTGGTACTCGTTAAGACAATTTAAATTATTAAAAACTAAATTCATCATGTACTACGTGGGCACCATTTCACGAAATTGAAAGTTTTTTTGACATCTGATGAATGCGAGGTGCAAGCGCGCGAAAATGACGGGAAATGCTAGTGTTTGATATGTTAACACACCCATTGCAGCCAATGAAGGTTGCTGATATAATCCTTTGCTAACATCGCAATGAGCTGTAGTTGTAAAATGTAATGCACTGGGTGATCACGGGATTTTGAACCAAGAATACTCCACGCTACAAAATTGTTTAGAAACCCTTTACACATTTCTTCATTCTACGCCTTATTCTGCTTGTTGTAACTTAATTTAGTCCCCTTATCGGCAAAGGCCTCCCCAATTTCTTTTCATAGTTCTCTGTATTTTGCTGTTTCCCTACAGGTCGCATCAGTATTTCAGACCAGATCACCTTTTAATTTGACTAAAATCGATGTACTTTATTGTAGCCAAAAAAGAGTCACGAAGTTAAAAAAACCATATTTATCATTGATTCTGCATAGCTGATTCAGAGGTTTCTTTAAGTTTGTATGAATGTAAGAATGCTTGAGACCATACAAACATATTCGCCGACTTAATTAAATGAATGAGTTCAAAGGATAACCGCGGAAACTCCTATAATTTGTGATAGTTTGAGTATTTTAAGCCATCATTATAGATTATTTCTTCCAAAGTTGCAAGTTCTGCAATAAATCAGGTAATTAGCACAATGTAAGCAATCAAGTGCTTAATTCGATCACCCAAAGAGTTAAACAAATAAAAGATTTAGCACTTTACTACCAAGGCTGCAAGACTGTAGGAAGGCTTCGAAACTGTACTAAATTGACCAGAAAGAGGTTGTATTGTGTAAAAGAGATTGAATTTCTGAGTTCATGTCCTAGGCTACTCGAGTACTCAGTCACGTTTCAACGTTTTGGAAGCACTGCTGATATGTCAGCCAGTCGTATCATGGTATTTCTTCGAACAAGAGGAAATACCTACAATACTGAATACACATGCTTCAAATTTATCAATAAGCTTAATAAAAATCGAAAATTTACTGAAGATGGAAGTAAATAAATAACAGTCTTTCACTATAATTTTTACCAAATATTTTATTTCACAAAATTAAAAAATGTCTCGAAATTTCTGTAACTGTGATAGACGACCCATCGTTAGGACAGAAGTAAAGGAATTGGGTTACAAAAGTTTGGCCAGAGAATTGCTTGAATATGGTAATGTAGTATGGGACCCACATTTTGCGTATCAAATACGGGAGTTGGAGAGGGTGTAAAAAAGGGCTGCTAGATTTGTTTCTGGATATTCCCGCAGAATGCAATCAGTAACAGATATAATAAAAGAGCTGGAATGAGATTAATTGGAAGACAGGAAGAGGGTGAAGAGGGTCATTGGAGTGTACAAGTCGTATATTGGTGATTAGGCATGGTAAGATATTGATGTAGGAATTGAAGGGAAAAGATAACCATGATCACAAGCTGGCACTCGATTTCAGGTACAAGGGTATAGGAAGATTCTCTTTTTTGGATTATGGTGTCAGGGATTGGAATAAGTTACCGAGAGAAATGATGAATAATTTACGATAAACGTTGAAAAAATTTAAAGCTAAAATTTGTAGAGAGCAAATGTAGGAGGGTGCAGGAAAGGGAGAAGATGGGTGTTTAGGGAAAATGCCACGAGGGCGTGCGCTTCATCGGAATTTAATTAAATATTATTATATTATTTTAATTTTCTCAAAATGGAACAAAATGACTGAAGTACTCTCTATCATTACAATCATTAGTGCGAATAATAAACCTTAATTGAGTACTATTTAGTTGTAATCTCTCCATCACCTGACCATAAGTAAGTACGGCAGTTATTGGAAACAATACTGTCGTTGTCTTATAGCGAAGGCAACAAACAAAAGTCGATTAAGCAGGGTAGTTGTAACGTCGATCTAACAGTGTTACTGTCGGCAATTTTGTATTGTACTGTGACGCTCGAGATGTTAGCTGCGCTGTGTTTTGTTGGAGAACCGTCGGTCGGAAGCTACAGTCCCGTTAAGTCCGACGCGTCTTCCTGTACCTCTCTACGCTCCTCGTCTTTCAAGGCGGATAACTCAAACAGCATTTACCGCAAGGCGCGATTTCCTTATTCAAACACTTACTCGATTCGCTACACCTTGCAACATATCTCATAATGCATAAAATAAGTTCTAACCGCACAGATGCCGAGACTAAGTCTTCTGACCGATCAAATATATCCACAGTAGACAAACCCCTCCATCGTATCTCACCTGACATCTGCAAAAACTAGTAGTGACTGTAGCGGTCATACAACGCGCTCATGTGCCAGTATTAATAATTATGAATATAAAATTTTGTATTTCTTTATTTGTATTACGAATTACAAAGGTACAATACTAATCCTATTTTGTTAGTATCTCTGAACGCGATGAGTGACTAACTGGTCGGCTTAGAGTCGAGGAAAAGGAGTAAGAAGGGAGAAGAAGAGAGAGAGCCTAGGATGTCGTAAGAATCCTGCAGCATCCTCGATGTTGCTGTAAAAATTATAAAACAGTTGGTCGGACTGTAAATAAAAAAATCAGTCGGCAGCGGACGAATAAGTCACACAAAAGAGGGAGTTGTAAATTAGTTTGTGATTAAGTATGAGAAGTTGTAAAATAAAAGTTGTATTTGGTTTAAAACGCATTGGTGATAACATAATCGACAAATATTTAAAAAGTAAAAGAGTATAAAAGAAGACAGGGTAGTATAAATGGTTTTTTTTTCAGGTTTTATAAGAGGAAAAGACGAAGAATTTAAGTAATAGTAACCGGACAGTTAACATCTTAGATCAACTAAGTCTAAACAGAGACGTAACATGTTCTCGTCCTAATTAGAAACGTTGCATCACTTGAATGATATCCACGTCTATATTTCGCGATTAACAAAAGTGTAGGCGGAGGAGGGTGCTATGTACCAATATTAATCTCTGCTCCATACATTACAATCCTTAATAGCGTGAGGGAACAGAGATTTCATATGAATATCAGTGCTACATTCCCCTGATTTTATTTCTCCTGTCATTGCGACCTAATAAGTTGGTTAGAGAAATATTTCTCCAAATGAAAATGGATATTTGCAAGTTCGTCAATAAATTAAATTGGAAATTGCATGTTATCGGACTAGGCTAGTACCTTTTGATCCCTTCCCTTGTAACTCCACGTGGATATTTTCCAAATGTTTTCAGTGCTACACCAGTGGTGTCTCAGTGCCGATTATTTTCTGAATACAACTGTTACTTTGACATCGGAAAAGACACTAATACTTTTTTTTAACTACTTAACTTCTCTTAACAGTGAGGTCTTTAGAGACGGGAAAGGATGGGGGGGGCAAGGAATGGGAAGGAATTCGGCCATGTCCTTTTGAAGGAAGCATCTTGGCATTCACCTGGAGTGATTTGGAGAAACCATGGAAAACCCAAATCTGGATGCCCGGACGAGGATTCGAACCGGTGTCCTCCCGACACACTAATACTTATGGAAGGTGGTTATAAATACACGGGCCTATACACCCAGAAGAAGGAAGATATCACAATATTTCCCGAGATGCCTGCAGGTTCTTAACGAATCGTGTGTTCAAGTACAAGCTGAATTATGAATAAAAGAAGGAGGGTTATGAACTGAAGAGGCAATCCTACAAAGACTACATTAGATAGTAAGATAATTTGCTTGTGTCTTTACGCCCTTCGCGTTGAGCAATATTTGTATTGGAAACACTGGCATTGCACTGTTCATCAGTAACTGTTTTCCGAGAACCGTAGCCGTTTGCTATGAACAGTTTGAGAGCTTGTACACAACCTTCTCCGTAAACAGAATGTTTCTGACGCGCGTCATTCTCTTTATATTAATTTGTAATTGTGAAATACGAACGTAATTATGACAACACAAAAAGAAAAGTCGTAGTGAACTTAATTAAGACCATAACTCTTGGAGAGACAGTTCGTCGTCTGTACTATCACGTTTGAGAACAAGAACTGGAAAGAAATCAGTCACACTGTATGTTAAGAAACCGTGCTGGCATTTGTCTCCAGTAACACGAAGTCTCTACATGTGGCCTTGAATCTCAACTGAGGTTCTTCATAAAGCAGGTTCTGAATGTTTCCGCTAAAACTAGTACTCATGAATGATTACTGCGATGTATTTCAGTTTCTACATAAAATGTAACTTAATGCAGACTGATTCCACGTCGTAAACTAAATTCGTGCCTTGTATTTTATGATAATCTGTCCTTGATTGATATCTGCCAGAAGCTTAATTTCAATATCAAATGAACAAACGGAGCTGAGGGTGCCTTGAAACCAGTTCCTTACCGGGAACGCCCGAGTACCTTATTCAATGCTAGGCGTCTCCTGACATACGATAAACATTGAGCAGAAGGGAGAAAAGGTAGTGCAGTTCAAACGACCATACCAGTATCTTACAAGGTAAGTATTATTTCTGACTGTAGTAGTGCAGGTATTCAACTACGATGATCGTTTAACAAGTGCTTTATATATATATCGAAATTGTACAGTCTGGCGAAAACTGGAGATACTTCTTTAGTCTTCTGTAGAAATAATAACATTCTGGAACGAACATTCGTTTTATTGTAACTGCCGAAAGTCGAGTGGGTGAGCTGTAATGCTCGGTATTGGCATTCGGAAAGACGTAGGTTCAAATACCCGTCCAGCAATCCAGATTTCGGTTTTTCGTGGTTTCCAGAAATCACTCTAGCGAAATTCCATGTTGGTTCCTTCAAAAGGCCTTTTCCGAATTACTTCCGTTCCTTGTCCACAGTCCTTTCCCGCCTCTAATGACCTCTGTGTCGCAAGATGTAAAGCAACGAGTAAAAAGAAAGAAAAAAAAACAGAATATGTAAGGAAAAGAAATCACCAATGGACTTTCATGCGGTTATGGTGGCAAAATTACGAGATGGCGTACACTTAAAAAGTCGAAATGTAAATTTAAACACGTATGACCAACAATGATGATGAATCTGGCGCAGAAAGAATAGTGTACACAACATCCCACGAAAAGTTTCACACCGTAAAGGAATTGGTGGTGAGAGAAGATTTAACCCCTGTAATAGATTACATTCTGATGACGCAATTGGACATGAGAAAGATTTTCCCCGCCTCTAGTGACCTCGATGTCGACGAGTCGAAAAGCCAAAAGTAAAAATGAAAGAAAAAGAAAGAAAGATTTACTTGTGTTGGGTGCCGAATGCAGATCAAAATGGTGTATGCGGAAAATCTGCCCGTGTTTGACGCTAGTCCGGTAGATTTTATTGAACGATTCCCCCCTTTTTTTAATGCATAAAAAATTTCTTTGTGGTACCCATTTCAGGATTACGGTGTAAATAATCCGACACCCAATTCTTTGACTTTCGAGAAATATTTTCAGGGCGATGACATAAAAGTGTTAGAACGTGGCTGGGATACGTTTAAGGACCTCACAAGGTGCTAAGATGAAAAATAGACCAAAAGATTTTTTTAATTTATGTCAATCACTGCCAACTCACGTCATTGGTTTATTTGGTTGCGGCACGGTGATGGTGACCGGCGACTGTCAAGAAGTTAGCTGGATCGAATTCTGGTAGTGGAAGAAATTTGCATCATGAAGAATTGGCCGGGATAGTATGAGAGATGGAGATGCACAATTCATGATCAACAGATACAGCACCAACGTCCTGGATTAAATCCCAAACCTCTCTGCAGTTCGTATGGAGAGAGGATATTTGACACTGTTGATGGTGTCCTTCGGATGATTAGTCCTGAATGGGCTGGTCCTAGGTTTCACCTTCTCCCATTTTTCAGTCATTTACAACATACACACGTCACGGTCATTCATACAAAACAATAAACACGTAAATGCACTTCCATCTCGTAGGAATACAAGGGGAAACCATTCCACTTTAAATTTTGCAGAGATGTACCAACCAACCTAGCGGTTGGGCAGAAAGAAAGAATCAGTGTCAGGCTAATAACTTGTATGATAACGTTCGTTGATGTGACCTTTTATTCCTATTCGAAGGCGAAATGATGTTCTTATAGCTCAAATTGTGTGTTTCTCTAAATCACCGGCAAAAGACATGACATCAAAGATTTGTTATTAAGAGCAGTGCACTAACGTAGAGAGATAAATGACGAGACTGGTGTAGCTGCAGCGTTGCCTCTGCGAGCTGACAGTTTTATTAGCAATATTGCGAGCGCGAGCCACTGATGCGTCAAATCGTAAATCCGGCTTTTGGCAGTTTTATTATTTCCACGTAGTCAGAAATGTTGAAATTTGAATAATCTACGCAGAGGAAACAAATATTAGTACGAGAAACGCATTAAAAACATAACACATTCAACTGAATGTTCTTAGTAATTGCACAACAACTATGTCAACAACAAATAAGTTTGTGTAGCAATAATTCCGGTTTCTCCAATCGTTTCAGATTCCAGCATAAACATTACATACAAACTAGACGACCCGTGCGAAAATTTCGCGAAAAAACTGATGTGAAAAATGAGGTTGAATATGATGTCACCAAAGCTGAGTCATTACTCTTCATACTCCTACTTCATTTATCGATTTTGGTTAAAAAAAACCAGGGAGATAAAAGAATCGAAAGACATAAAACGTATTTTAAAAATATTGATATTTTTACCGTTTAAGGGTCAAATTACGAAAAATTCCTTTCTTAGAATATAATGTTACCACGGTGGAAACCTTAGTCTTTAATAAGATATCTCATTCATCTATATCGGTTAGATGTTAAGGGAGATAAATCGCTCGTGACACAAAAATGCGTTATAGAAAATTTTATACTTTTTCCCTTTAAGGGCTGAATTCCAAAAACATTCTTTCATAAAATATGATTTCACAAATCTGAGACATTGCTCCTCATAATCCTACTTCATTTATCGATTTTGGTTAGATATCCAGGGAGATAAATGGCTCGAGATACAAAAAAAAGCATTTTAGAAAAATTGATAGTTTTGCCCTTTAAGGGTCGAATTACGAAACGTTCCTTTCTTAAAATATAATGTTACCACGGCGGAGACCTTATTCTTTAATATGATACCTCATTTATCTATATCGGTTAGATATTAAGGGAGATAATTCGCTCGTGACACAAAAATGCGTTATAGAAAATTTTATACTTTTCCCCTTTAAGGGCTGAATTCCAAAAACATTCTTTCATAAAATATGATTTCACAAATCTGAGACATTGCTCCTCATACTCCTACTTCATTTATCGATTTTGGTTAGATATCCAGGGAGATAAATGGCTCGAGATACAAAAAAAGCATTTTAGAAAAATTGATAGTATTGCCCTTTAAGGGTCGAATTACGAAACGTTCCTTTCTTAAAATATAATGTTACCACGGCGGAGACCTTATTCTTTAATATGATACCTCGTTTATCTATAACGGTTAGATATTAAGGGAGATAACTCGCTCGTGACACAAAAATGCGTTATAGAAAATTTTATACTTTTTCCCTTAAGGGCTGAATTTCAAAAACATTCTTTCATAAAATATGATTTCACAAAACTGCGACATTGCTCCTCATAATACTACCTCATTTATCGATTTTGGTTAGATATCCAGGGAGATAAATGGCTCGAGATACAAAAAACGGATTTTAGAAAAATCGACATTTTTGCCCTTTAAGGGTCGAATTACGAAAGGTTTCTTTCTTAAAATATAATGTTACCATGGCGGAGACCTTATTCTTTAATATGATACCTCATTTATCTATATCGGTTAGATATTAAGAGAGATAAATCGCTCGTGACTCAAAACCGCATTGCAAAAATATTGATACTTTTGCCCTTTAAGGGTCGAATTTCGAAAAATTTCTATCTTAATATATGACGTCACTAAAGCGGAGATCTTAATCTTTAAAATGATACTACATTAAACGATTTCATATACGTATCCAGGGAGATAAATGACTCGTAACACAGAAAACAGCATTTTAGAAAGATTGACATTTTTGCCCTTTAAGGGTCGAATTCCGAAAACTTCATTTCTTAAAATATGATGTGACTAAAGTGGAGACCATAAGCTTTAAAATGACACCTCATTCATTGATTTTGGTGAAGTATGAAAGAAGATATAGGCTTGTGACAAAAAAATACCTTATAGAAATAATATATATGATTATACTTCGAAAATGAAAAGTTTTAGGCTGTTAAGCTAATAATTTTTTACTTTTTTTTTACTGCTTTACGTCTCTTTTTAACATCGAGGTCTTTAGAGACGGGAAAGGATGGGGGGCAAGGATGGGGGCAAGGAATGGGAAGGAATTCGGCCATGGCCTTTTGAAGGAAGCATCCCGGCATTTGACTGGAGTGATTTGGGGAAACCATGGAAAACCCAAATCTGGATGCCCGGATGGGGATTCGAACCGCCGTCCTCCCGAATGCAAGGCGAGAACGCTAACCGTTACACCGCCCCACTCGGTAATTTTTTTTTTTTTTTTTTTTTTTTATTGAAGTGAAGTAAAAACTTCTATTCTCCAACACATGAAGAGATAGAATTGTTATATCAGAGCAATAAATTAATTCATCCCTGTTGGAATTTTAGTCAAATTCATTTTAAAGCGTAGAATAGAGATCCCAAGACGATTAAAAATATGCTTATTGAAACCCATACTTTCAATCTAGTTGCTCAATGGCAATATGATTCACTAGAGATTCGGAGCACCTCAATTTTATGAATCATGAAGTCTTATTATTCCCCGCTAAAAAAAAAAAAAAAAAAAAAAAAAAAAAAAAAAAAAAAAAAAAAAAAAATATTGTTTTTGCGACGAAACATTCTCAACGTTACGTAGCCTGAATTACAAATTAATCTGTCAACACATCAGAAATTAATATTTCAAGCTCTTAACACCTTGACATCATGTCTCAAGATATATATATATTTCATTACAAGGGCATAGTTTTTGGTTTCGTGAGTCGGATGTCAATGTTTCCAACAGCAAAGTCTGGAACGGTACGTGTATCTGCTAACCAACGCATTGCAGCCTCCTCCCTGGAAGAATACTTCGACTGATCAAAAGACAGAGAGTCCCAGTAAGATCATTTATTTTTCTTCCTGCAGTGATTTTTGTATCAGATCTTTTCGATCTAAACGAATATTAAATATACCTGTATCTTTGCAAGCAATAATATATGAATGAGGCCCGTATTAGATGTCTAAGTCGATTTTAAAATATTTTCAGTTATGGTTTTGCAAGAAATAGGATAGACAGTTATGTTTTCTATTGTTATCTCACATAGGACTTCGAATTCAGTGTTTTGCATCTTAAAATGCGAATTAATACTTTTTAACGTCCATCAATGTCACTGTCAAATAAGACTAAGAGTTACTGAATATGTTTGTAGAATATTTGTAATGTTTTACTAATGACGAATACAAAATCCTAGCTAAAAAAAAAAAACAAAAACAAAAAAAACAAAAACCATGAACATAAGGAGAGGAACTTTCAATATTTCTCAGTCATTTGCAAGACACTTAAAGGGGGTTTCAGATAAGGAAAATAGCAAAAGCCATATCGTTTCGAGGTTAAGTTATAATAAGTTTCAATCACCATAACTGATGTTTGCTATTGTATAAGTCTTTTTCTTTAGTACATCTGTAATCAGTCAACCATCAACCGGACATTCTACATTTATTTCTGTGTGAAGCATTTTTCGTCGTTCGTTTCCTTTCACCCCATTTCTTGTTCTTATCTTACCTTTATATTTGTAAACTAAATAAGTTTGAAAAATTATTTTAAGTAATTAATAGTTAATAACATAAAAGTACTGAGGAAAATGGAATGACCTGACAGCAAAAACCTTATGACTGAAACAAAGCATAAACTTTAGAAGTTTCTAGAAAAATTGAGAGACTCACTACCCTAGTTATGAGAGTTCAAAAGTTGTAGACCGGAGTGACTTAGAAAAAAGCGAGTAGTGAATCAAAGTAAATCTTTCCCACCTAGCTTTTATAACACTTATGGATGGTTTCACGAAATAAATTAAAACCTTGGAAAGTACGGATCTCAGAACCTTTCGCAGATGTTATTGACATCAGTGGAAATGTAGAGCAAGAAGTACAGTTGAAACTGTATTTATAAAATAAAAACTTTAAGGTAAGTAAATTCATTGTAAGAGGAAGATACTGTCAATAATTTTAAGTGGGACACACACAATACAATCTTATAGTTGCGGAAGACAGCTCCGTTAATCTTAGCAGTGTTGTTTCAAGGGATGAAACCGTAAAGCTGTAAGCGGAGACCGTTTTACCTAATTTACTTCAACAAGTTTGGAATCTAACTAAGCGAAGAAGCAGTACCTTTCAGAAAAAAGTTGATAATGTACAAGTCACAGCATCTACCAGTCACGACGTACAGTTTCGACAGCTGTCTAATAAAGAAGAATTAGTAAATTATAAGCCTGAAAAATGAAGTTTCTGAGATCAACTACACTAAAAACCAAGAGTGAAGAAGGATTTCACAACGAAAGAACAATGCATTTTTGAAGTGGTTTGATGATGCAGAAGGGATACAGTTACATCATGGGAATGTACAGGAATGAATACCATTGGAAGTCCTAGAAGGAGATGATCAAACCGATTTAAAGGCGATTAATGTGGCAAAAGAGAGATTTTTTTCTGATGGTTTCTCGCCTCATTGACGTGGCGGTCATTAGAGGCGGGAAAGGGTTGGCGGAAAGAACGGGAAGGAATTCAGCCATCGCCATTTGAAGGAATAATCCCGGCGTTCACCTGGAGTGATTTCAGTAAAACATGGAAAGCCGAATTTTGGATGGTAGGACGGGGATTTGAACCCGCGTCATCCAGAATGCGAGGCCAGACCGTTACTGCTCATCCATTACGCTCAGTAACAAAAGAGAGAGGTTTCAAAATATGTATAGAATGGAATGTTACCAATGCACAAATAAATGGAGATTTATGGTTCCAAATGCTCTTACCAAGTTAACTATGACGATGATTAACAACTGATGCTGAAAAAGTTGTGTGCATTTCTACAAACGTTTTACAATGAAGATGATGGTATGACATTACTAAAGTGAAAACAAAAAGTGCAGTGCAAAGCAGTAAATACGAGTGTGAAGATGCAACAGGAAAAACAGAGTTTTCTATATGAGTTGAACGTCAAAGTGGTGCTGGTGTTGAAATGTAAGAAGATTTTGTTAGAAGAAGTTTACTAGTACATTCTTCGGTTTCTTACCCGTCGTAGAGGATCAGTAATATCATAGGACTGTACCGAAACTCATTAAAGTTTCATGCATCTCGGTTACAGCCGAAACAACTACCGCGGGACATTTCTGCAGACAACCACTGTGGGAACTGCTGGAGTTCCGGCCAAGTGTTATCCAGATCTCGTTCCCAGAGTGTTCACTACCGAGGCGTAACGGACAAGTTGCCCGACACTGACCGGAAATAACACGGCATTCCCTCCCAGACACTTTGCATCTTCTGGAATCTCTCAGGCGCTTAGGAATCTTTGTAGCCGACTTGCATTTCATTTCACTGATAGTGTGTTAGTTGTCCAGTTGGGTCTATACTGGTTCGAACTCCATTGGTGATATGAATTTTCGTGATTGCGACATGCATGCTTAGCCATCGTATTATCTTACTGTCCGTTCATTCAGTAGCTATTTAACGTCATCTTCCCCTCTAACCTCACCACCTCTTCCGTCGGCGAATTTGTCAGCGGGCGCTCTCTCCCCTCTCATGTAGGGGTAAGGGCAGCGGGGTGGGGATACAGCAGTGTGACCTTCAGCCGCCTATTCAATATGAACCGACTGCAAGTACGATATACCGTCACCAAATTATTCCACTAGGACCGAGTTCCAACCTTATGTTATATTTGGGGACGAATGAGACTGGTTGATTAAACCAAAGTTTCTCTTTCATTAACCATATCTTTAGTTTTATGCACGTTAAAAATTGATTACTGAAGATTCAACAAGGTATAGAAAATTTAATTTGATAACTTATGATAGAGTTTACTCAAACTGTATCAGATTTCAGGAGCAGAAATTCTTAGTTCGTACGCCCAGCTGTGAGGGAAGCTGCTCACTACCAGATGTTCTGGAAAACACAATAGTGCGCCACCCAATCAGTGTGCAGCCGTTCGCCGAATGATTAAGAACTACAGTGATCACTGTAATCCAAATTTAAAAAGTCCATATTGTTAATAGCATACACAACAATACAGAAATTACAGAATAATATCGATTCAAACTGAATAACAATAAATTAAACCTTAACAGATATTATGAAATGTGTGTAACTGTTATTTTAAGCCAATATGTTGTACATAGAGCTTTAAAATACAAGGAAATAATTATGGTGGCAACGAAGACCGATAGTTACTCTATAATTCGTTTTAAAATAATCATATCAATTAAACGAGGTTTAAACTTTACAAATAAAGCATGATAAACATAACATTATACGGCTGATTTTGTTAATGCACTTGGTCTAAAGTCACTGAAAAACGGAAGTACTTTCTATTACCTCCAAATAATTATCAAAGGATTCATTAAATAAGCAGGAAATACTACCGCACAATCACAACTTGTTAAACAAGTATGATATACCTACAGATACTTCAAAATCGATTTCTACAACAAATTCTGAGCTCTCCAATATTCACGCCAGTATTAGATCTTCTCGCCACCACAAATATTCCTTTCTCAGGAGAAGAGATTAGATACGAAGCAAAAAAAAAACATACGAAAGAAATAAACAGGCAGTTGCATTTAGAACCAAGGTTACAAAATTTGAGAACAACAATATTAGAAAATTCTGTGTGAATCCTCACACACCAATAAAATAAGAATAAAAAAAAGCTAAATGAAGAAAATTGAATAACAAAAAGATGGGGTTACATCAAGGTTTCTATCTTACAAAGGCCACAGTTTACTCCCAGAAGGAGTTAAATAAATAATTCCATCAAAAGTTACCTGATCCAGTAGCGTAGACGCAGCGAAAAAAAAAATAAGAAGAAAAACGATTATTGCAAGTAATTCCTACTTTTGCGAAGAACACCTTGGGGACCACCAGATTTGACATCACTTGACGCAGAAACAATTCTCAGTAGAATCCTCTTACTCGATTAACATTGCCGGAATCGTTTGTGAGAAGTAAAAATTCATCGACATATGTCTAAATTAACATTTAATATTCACTACTTAGTTTTTAACATAATGGTTGTAATAACCAATTTTTTTTTTTTTTAAAAAGTCTTATTCTGACTGATAAATTATGTAATTACGTTTTTGGAGCTACATTGCAATAAGGAAGCAGTGTGTGATGGAAAACGTTGTTCACTTAATCCAGTAAGAGGTAAGGAAAACCGGACCGGCGCTAAACCAAGAAGGTTCTTTGGGATTTATTTCAAGGTACCATAAGTTAGTGTTGTCGAAGAAGTATGTGTTGGCCTGCTAGCAGATTTGTAGCAACTCAGCAGAAATAAGGTGTGCAACAGAGACGTAAGGCCTCGTATCCACCTGAGCACGCTCAGGCGAATGAGCCACTCAGTGAAGCGAGCCGATCAAGTGTAGACGCCTGAGCGCGCTCGCAGCGAAAATAATAAATAGGTACCAACCTAAATATAATTTTGGAGCGACTGAACAGTATCATCACAGACTACCGGTACAAAACGGCAGACTGCAGGTTTGTATAGGAATATTCCGAAGGCAGGAATCTTAAAATAATCATTAATTTATTTCCTGGAAGGATCGCCTCAAGCATATGTTTGCAGAGCTATTTGATATGAGATTCAACTAAACACAGTAAATGTTCGAAATCGATATTTGACATGCTTGTAAAGTTTTGAAAAGGGTCATTATCTCCTTAAAAAGTCTATTCGCAAATTAAATTAATAAAATAATTTCTTCGCTGTCGATAACTTTTTCTAATGCACCAACTTGGTACTTTTCTTTTCTTCTTTGATATCGTATGGATAATAATATAGGCCGCAGCTGCCGCGCGTGCACGTGACGACACAATAACCGAGCGTTTTCTGAGCACTGGCACCAGGCTCGTTCGACCAAAATTTCATTTTTCTTGAGCTCGCTCAAAAGAATGAGCGGCTCATTCGCCTGAGCGTGCTCAAATGGCTACGAAGCCTAAGGTAGTGGAGCCAGTAGCTAGATGGCTTACCGAGCTTTGTGAGTTAGTGGTAACGCTGTGGCTTCGCATTCGGGAGTACGCAGGTTCTAATCTCCGTCGGACCATCCAGATTTCTGTTTTCCGTGGTTTCCCGAAATCACTCCACGCCAATACTTAGATGGTTCCTTCAAAAGACCATGGCCAAATTCCTTATCCCCCAATCATTTCATGCCTTTAATGTTTACGAGGCAAAGGCCACAAGCAAAATGCTAGACGCCTTCTACTTTTACTGACAAACCGTTGATCTGTATCAAAGAGGTCGATTACAGAAGTAGTCAGTGTTTTCGATACACTATCTGGTATTAACGATTTAAATTTCTCACACCTGCTATCTTCCTGCCAATCACCATTTCTTCTGCTGTCCGGACTTAAGCTTGTTAATGAACTACAGGCACAGCCAATGTGCTCTACTGCCTACGGTTTCGAAGAGAGTCCTGCTAGTCTTAACTGTCAGCATAAAAGAGGCTTCGCGAAAGGGCGGCTCTCTATGAGCAAGCCAAAAATTTACTGCCTGTCTAATTAAGTGCAAGTGTTTTAAACCGTCTTTTAAATTGCCGGCAGGCACTTGGGGGCTGTAATGAGGTAGCTATTCTGCTGTTTATTTAGTTTCGCTGACATTCTGCGAGCGAGCGCCCTCCTCGAATAGTTTTAAGCCACGCTGCCTCTGGAAACTTCCTTCGCTGCCTCCGTGGAACGTTTTTATGGTACTTATCTTTATAGCAGCTTCCTTATCACCAGCCTCAGGACGTAACACGATGCGTGCTACCGAGTCGGGGAAATCTGCGGACAGCTGCAAATAAATAGCTGGTTACTATTTATGTGGTTCTCCGTAGTTACAAAGTTTCTACAGCTAAATTTGCCTTAAATTGTTTTTTATTTTTCTTACTGCTAATGATGATCAGGAATTGTACAAACTTCACTTATCAGCAGTACTTCCTGTTGCCTCTCTGTCTATTATATATCAAGACTGTGATTCTAACGAAAGCTTCATCCTGATTCCCTATCATTCCTTTTAAACGAAATTAACGTTTGGTGAGTGAAAACCTACCTGATGATTAGTAACATCTAGTTGCACTATCTGATCCATATATGTCTCTAATGAACTTTCTGTGTTAATATTTTTGTTGTTTTCATATTTTTCACTGCTTGAAAGCTTAAGATCTAACTTATAATCTGCGGTATGTCTTAAGAGACTACACGACCGGACACCGGAGCAAGAAATAATAATATGCTCTTACCCTGATTAGATCTACATCTACATATGTACTCTGCAATTCACAAATTTGTGGATGGTAGAGGGTGCTTTGCCTCAAAATGAATCTCTACTCAGTGCATTCCAATTCTGAATAACACGAGGAAAGAAAGAATTCATATAAACATCAGTGCGACATCTTATTTCTCTAATCTTATCGCTCCAGTTATTGCGACCCAAATAGGTTGGTGGACGAATTATTTCACCACACTCGTAAATGAAAGCGGGTGTACGCATGTTTACCAGTAATTTCAAACGAAACCTACGTCGTCTGTCTACCAGAATATCCTAGCAGAATCAACTCTTTGACGCTTTCATTAGATATCCAGCAAAGATTCAGAAGTTGCCTTCAACATCAAAGATACCAAAGATTCTTAATGTAATTTGGAGGTCGCAATCCACATCAAAGATTAACAACACAATATACCGAGCGTGTTGGGTGAAAGGTTAACGTTCTGGCCTCGCATTCGGGGGGACGCGGTTTCGAATCCTCGACCGGGCATCCAGATTTGGGTTTTCCATAGTTTCTCCAGATCACTCCAGGAGAATGCCGGGATGCTTCCTTCAAGAAGACCATGGCCGAATTCCTTCCCGTTCCTTGTCCCCAGTCCCATCCCGCCTCTAATGACCTTAGCCGTCGACGAGGCGCAAAGCCATAAGGAAAGAAAAAAAAAACAGCACAATAAGCAATGTAATCTTCACGGGTTTACAGCCGAATGGTGTTATAGATCGGGCAACAAACCCATGAGGATTATATGACATTGACACGCTGGAAACATTTATATTCACCCTCCAACAAGCATTCGTAAAAACGTTATGCATGTTTCTTCAGTGCTACTATAAGAGGTTTGCAGCAAAACAAAATTAGTTTTATTAAAACTCGTGAGATTAAACTTTAATTTTTAGTGGGAGTGGACTTTTGATTTTGATCTCTGTATTCTGTAAATACTGCCTTTGAAATTTTTTCTCTCTTTGCGAAGTGCGTACGAAGGTTGTGACTTTTAAATTCGGACATCAGTTTGCAAGTAATACATCTAGGTCCAACTTTGATGGTCGAAAGTCTTTCCCTCAAAATTACACATTTTCGAAGTGAAAAATTCAAAATATGTTAGCGGAAAATTTACACAGTTGGCAGACAGATGGCGGGCACCACTTTAAGGAATTGTATGTGTGATTTTCTGGTCCGGTCTACATTTCTACATATCCACAACCTCCGCTAATATGAAATATGACTGCTTGAAAATCCAAACATCTATGGTACCATACGGTACAAGCGTGCGAAGATGCCGATTCATGGTAGTTATTTACAAGTTTAGACTTACGTAATGGTCGTGACCGTTAAGTTTTGTGAAATTTGAAAAAAGAAGAATTGTGATTACAATTTCTAAGACCATGGCAGACAAGGTAACATTCATCTACCAACTCATTTCATTTTTAAATTACATTTGTCAGTCTGATTATTAAACTGTCTCTTGGCCGAGGTCGCTAACCTGGTGTGACGCTGTATACCATCTGACACGAGATTAACTGGTTCCGCCCCCTCTAGAATATTAATTTTCATCATGCCACACTGGGCCAGCATAGGAAGAAATGGTGGTGCTGGGTGCATAGTCTGCGGTTTGTGAAACATTTTTGTATCGATTGAGTTGGTACGACACTGTTGGGATGATACGTGCCACGTATTGAAACGTTAAATTTCGCGGACCGGTAGTATTTAAAAGGGTGGTCCTTTAAATCGTGGCACTGGGTTTGATTTGTCCTTTCTTTCATCTTTGATTACAACATAGCCAATCCTGAGCAAACACGCCAAATCAACATATTAGATAACACTTCCCAACATTACTATGTTGTGAAAGGCATCTGGTAACTGCTCAAGTTAAATTTATCGAAGATTATAGTATGGAAAGTAACTCATTCAGTAGTAACCACTTAAGTCACAGCATTAAGTGTGACACTTCTTTACCTAATTACTATTGCTGAAGGTACCTAGATGAAGTGTGTCTGACGGCATATATTTACTTTTATCAATGCTTTTTTTTGTTTAACTCTATTAACGGCAGATGAAATATAATAAAGCGTTTAGTAGCAAATGGCTAATAACAAATTCGAGAGTAACTTCGGACATCTAGATTTCTTCCATTGTTTCCCCCAAATCACTCCATACTCCGGGATGGTTCCTTCAAAAGGGCATTGCGGAATTCCATTCCGATCCTTGCACCCAGACATTTACAGCCTCTAATGTCCTCGACGTTGACGAGGCGTAAAGCCATAAGCAAAAAGAAAAATAAACTTAGAACATCAGACGATAGAAACTTTCGTCCAACAATTAACTGATTGAGAACACGCTAAGTCGAAGCCATGCTGGACTGGGTGAGGTATCACTAGCATGGGTTCAAGTAAGCCAGATATTTCAGCACCGTTCTTCCTGACTGAATATTTTCAATTTCCGTTCTCAGACTTATTGTGACACATACAGAGGTTGGACAAAACAATATGAACACCATGCGATAGAGTACAGATTGTTGCATGTTGGCACCACTACTTCCGTGTGGATACTGCGATGCGCATGTACGGCATAACTGACGTAGTAGGTCTTGCAGGTTATGTGTCAGTGTATTATACGCTTTGATCTATGCTGGTTATAACAAGCGATCGGTGAAATGCGTGATCTCTCAAACTTTGAAAGAGCGCAAATTGTTGGAGCTCGGTTAGCGGGAGTGTCTGTGACAAAAACAACTGAACTGTAACGTCTCACGAGCGACAGTATCCACAGTAATGACAGCATACGCAAAATATGGTAAAACATCGTCGGCGAAGAGGAATAGTGGACGAAAACCTAAGTTAACCGACAGAGACCAACGAACATTAAAAAGGATTGTGGCCAAACAACACAAAACTACCGCGGCAAAACTGACAGCAGAACTCAACACACACCTGAGTAATACTGTTTCGACAAAAACAGTATGGCGGGAGCTCCACAAAGCTAACATTCATGGGAGGGATGCAATTGCAAAACCCCTTTTAACGGCTACCAACGGTAAGCTGCGGAACAAGTGGTGCCACGATCAACAAAACTGAACACTTGATGATTGTAAGAATGTGGTATGGTCCCCCTTAGGGAAATGGCGGATTCCTCGGGGAAGAAATCCAACGTCCATTCAGTGTGTATTCCGGGTGGCCTGATCCGATATGTGGAACAGGCCATCCCGGATGCCATAGAGGGGACGGGGTGTAGCCAACTACAGATTGTGGCTCATGTCGGCACCAATGATACCTGTCACCTTGGGTCGGAGGTTATCCTCTCTTCCTTCCGGCGGCTGGCTGAAAGGGTGAACTCTGTGGCCAGTGACCGCAAGATATCGGCAGAGCTAACCATCTGTAGCATCGTAGACAGAGTTGATTGTGGACCTCTGGTTCAGAGCCGTATTGAGGGGCTGAACCAGAGACTACGACGTTTCTGTGATGACCTTGGCTGCAGATTTCTCGATCTTCGCCATAGGGTCGAGTCTTGTAGGGTTCCCCTCAATAGGTCAGGTGTGCACTACACACGTGAATCGGCCACACGGGTGGCAGGGGCCGTGTGGAATGCACTGGGTGGTTTTTTAGGCTGAGGGAGGAAGACCCGAAACACGAAATTCAGTTACGGGCAACCCAATCACATACAACACCGGAATGTAGGAGCAACGTAAAAGAATCTCGTCAGTTAAAAGTTCTCGTAATTAACTGTAGAAGCGTTTGTAACAAACAACTGGAACTTGAAAGCGTTATTTGTAGTACAGAAGCGGATATCGTTATCGGTACAGAAAGTTGGTTGAAACCGGAAATAAGTTCCGCCGAAACTTTTAAAGATAGCATGAACGTTTTTCGTAAAGACAGATTACATTCTCATGGAGGTGGGGTATTTATAGCTGTGAGTAAATTTCTCCCATGTAATGAAATAGACGTCGATACGAACTGTGAAATCATATGGATTAAACTCAACGTTGCTGGGTCAAAACTCATCATAGGTGCCTTCTACCGTCCACCTGATTCGGATATAGCTATCGTCGAGGAGTTAAGAAATAATGTAAATAGTATAGCTAGCCGTTTTAAAGATCATGCTATGATTCTAGGAGGCGACTTCAATCTGCCTTATATTGACTGGCGTAATTACGTTCACATTACAGGTAGCAGGGATAAGGCAGCTTCTGAAGTAATTCTCGATTTGTTGTCAGATAATCATCTCGAGCAGCTAGTTAATGAACCTACGCGGTGTCATAATGGTAGCGAAAACATTTTAGACTTGCTGGTTACCAACAGGCCAGAATTATTCACCGACATTTCAACGACCACAGGAATAAGCGATCACAAAGCGGTAATTGCGACTATCAAATTAATGACCGAGCGAAAAAGGAAAAAAGGGCGGATTGTATACAGATTCAGTAAGGCCTCAAAGGAGTGTTTTAGAACCTACCTGAGGAATAAATACCATAACTTCAAGTCAACAAAGGACACCGTTGAAGAGATGTGGCATCGTTTTATACATATAGTCAGGGAAGGCATGGAAATACATATACCAAAGCGGACAATAAAGGGAGACGATGATCCACCGTGGTACACATGCGAAGTCAAAAGATTACTCAAAAAACAAAGGAAAATACACGCACGCTCAAGAAGGAAGGGGTGTCGCAGCGATTTAGAAACCTTAGCTGATTTAAGAGGACGTATTAAGAATGTAATGCGCGAGGCCTTTAACGATTTTCACTCCAACTCTCTCTCTAAGAGTCTCACAGAAAACCCAAAGAAATTTTGGTCGTATGTACGAAAAGTTAATTGTACCAACAGCAATATTCCAGCACTAATTCGTGAAGGTTCCGAGGTTAATGAAAGCCGCGATAAAGCTAACGTACTAAATACTGTATTCAAAAATTCATTTACAAATGAACATAAGGATAGTATTCCCGTTTTCCCACGCCGTGGCGAGTCGGTGATGGAATCATTACGAATAGATACTGCAGGTATCGTTAAGCAATTAGAGCTCCTGAAGTGGGGGAAAGCACCGGGCCCGGATGGAATTCCAGTAAGAGTATTTTCAGAGTATGCTGCAGAAATCGGGCCATTTCTGTCTGATATATTCAGTAAATCATTAGAAGAGCGAAAAGTACCTTCAGACTGGAAAATCGCGCAAGTAACTCCGATTTTCAAAAAAGGTGATCGAAGTGATCCTGGGAACTATCGTCCCATATCTATAACATATGTTTGTAGTAGAGTTATGGAGCATATTATATGCTCGAACATTATGAATTTTCTAGATTATAATAATTTGCTTACAACAAATCAACATGGATTTCGGAAGAAAAGATCATGTGAAACACAGCTGGCCCTATTTACACATGACGTAATGAAAGTTATCGATACAGGTTCACAAGTAGATGCAATTTTTTTAGATTTCCAGCAAACCTTTGACTCTGTGCCACACAACCGCCTTTTAGCGAAGCTTCGAGCGTACGGTATATCGGATCAGCTTTGTGAACGGATAAAGGATTTTTTAACTGGTCGGTCGCAATATGTTGTCGTTGAAGGAGAAAGTTCTTCTAATCTAGATGTTACATCGGGTGTACCTCAAGGAAGTGTAATAGGACCACTTCTTTTCTTAATTTTTATAAACGATCTCGGAGACAAAGTGAAAAGCCTTTTTAGATTGTTTGCTGATGATGCGGTTATTTATAGGGAAGTAAGAACTTTGGCCGATTGCTTAGAAATTCAGCGCGATCTGGATGTTATTTTGGCTTGGTGCGCTGAGTGGCAACTTACTCTAAACTGTAAAAAGTGCAAGACAATGAGCATAACTAACAAAAAGAATCCGATTGTTCAGAAATACGAGTTAAACAATACAGTTATTGATATGGTCGATTCTATTAAATATTTGGGAGTAACAGTACAAAGGAACATGAAATGGGACATACACATTAATTCTTTAGTAGGTAGAGCAAATTCTAGGCTGCGATTCATAGGTAGAATCTTGAAAAATTGTAATGAACAAACAAAGGAGATAGCTTACAAATCTCTTGTGCGTCCACATTTGGATTATTGTTGTGCCATTTGGGACCCGTTTCGTAAGGGATTGATCGAAAGTATAGAGAAAGTACAGAGAAGAGCCGCTCGATTCGTGACCGCTTGCTACAGTCCTTATGAAAGCGTCACAGAACTGATTAGTAGATTAGGTTGGGAGTCTCTGGTAGATAGACGACACACGTTTCGTTTAAACGTATTGGAAAACATGCGTACTCCAACTTTCACTCATGAGTGTAGTGAAATACTTCTTCCACCAACCTATTTGAGTCGGAAGGACAGGAAAGATAAAATTAGAGAAATAAGGTGCCGGACTGATTCTTATATGAATTCTTTTTTCCCTCGTACCATTAGGGATTGGAATGCACAGCAAAGAGATTAGCTTTGGTGCTGAGCACCCTCTGCCACCCACAATTTTGTGAATTGCAGAGTATATATGTAGATGTAGATGTTCACATTGTTTCCTACTAACGGCCGGGTTTATGTACGGAGAACACCAAAAGAAGCCTACGATCCGGACTGTCTGCGTCCTACAGTCAAGCATGGGGGAGGTTCCGTTATGGTTTCGGTGGCTATATAGTGGTATTCAGTTGGTCCTCTCATTCACATCACTGGCCGGATGATTGCGAATGAAAGTCTCGACATCTTCAGTGATGAAGTTCTTACTATTACTAGAATACTGCTGCCAAACACTGCCATCTTCCAAGATGATAATGCGCCCATACACAAAGCCAAAAAGGTTCTTTCCTGGTTCGAGTGGCATCAGAACATTATCAAACATCTTCCCGGGCCAGCACAATCACCAGACCTCAATATAATTGAACAGTTGTGGGGAGTTTTGTAGCAGAGAATAAGGAGCAGATTTCCACCTCCAACATCATTGAAGCAATTGGTGAATATTTTTGCATAAGAATGGGACAATATTCCATTGGAAACTACTCAGACACTCTACAAATTTATTCCTCGAAGAATTGAAACTGTTCTACGAGCAAAAGGTGGCCCAACACCATATTAAATCAATAATATGTAAATGTTATGTGTTCATATTATTTTGTCCAACCCCTGCGGTTCCATCATTTTGGCTAGACCAACAGGACAAAAGCGGATTATGCAGTTGAAGATGATGTCCACAAAATTCATGCCCTATAAAGGCTCAACATCAACTAATCGTTCATAGGCTCTGCTAAATCTTACGGACTACCTGTTCAAAACAGGCATTGAACAAAAAATTCTAGGTTTAGAAATTTTCGGACAATACTGCGGTTATTTTCGAGAGAACGTCAATCAGATATAGTAAATTTAAATTAAATTAATACCACTATTGGCAGGCTTCAAATAATTTTTTAATTATAGGCCGAATTCACTCTTTAAGTATACATTTTTAAATTTAGTTGTCGGTCCCGATTAAAATCCAATTTTTGCCCCCCGCCATCGTGAATGCCGAATTGATCCAATGAATCTCGGTCAACATCCATTACACTCTCCATCTCATTAACATTGAAATCCACATCCATACTTGATCCAGGTTCCTAAGTGGCCGCCTGAGTTGTCCGAACGCGCTTGCGTGCCCTTTATTCAGGACACAACTTCGCCTTGCTCTCGGTTTAAGGTTCGTTTACGTTGCCTATATTCACGACAATACTGCGTCTTGGTTTTAATTTCCGGTTAACTTAGGCGGACTATTTTTTCTACAGTACTGAGCATGAGTTTTGGTGCGCTTACGTTGCCTATATTCGCGACAATACGGCGTCTTGGTTTTAATTTCCGGTTAACTAACGCGGACTATTTTTGCTACAGTACTGAGCATGGGTTTTGGTGCGCTTACGTTGCCTATATTCGCGACAATACTGCGCTTTGGTATTGGTTTCAGGTTCGGTTACGTGGTTTACGTGACAGCACTGCGTGTTGGTTTTGGTTTCAGGTAACGCGTTTTTGGTCAAATCAGTCTCTTTTTAATTCTGTGCTGTCCGATTTTTGTAATTCCGATTGTATTTTTACCTAATATTTCGCGACATTTTAAAACACTTTCAAACTTTTTCAAATTCGATTCTTTTTAGTTTTTTCGATGTATACTTGGAACCCAGGATGAGTGATGATACATATATTCCTATTCAAAATAACATTTAGTTCAATCTGAGTGGCTATTTGTAGTTCAAGATATGATCATTTAAACGTACACGTGTCCAATCCAGGAAGTCTGAAAATCATGAGTTAACTTTAAGCGTGCAGTTCACAGCGTTCAGTTGTGACTAATGTCGGAGCGGTATTGACACAAACTATAGTCTTTTATCTTTAAAACGAGCGCCATATGACGACGTTATATCTAATCTTAGCCGAGTTACTAAAGACTGAAATTACTTTGACATAAATTGTAGCTCATTTGCCCATTATTGCTTCCCCACTACCGACATTAATTTTAAAGACGTTTAAACATCAAAAAGTATACTGTCTTATCCAGCAAACAATTCTCTGATCCGTATAAAGCATATTCTGAGCCCTTCAGTCATATGTAACAATTTTTCAAAAACGGTGCAGAGATTCCATTTCCACCCACGCAGCCTGATTCTGTTTGAATTTAAAAAGACGCATCTGTGCCGCATAGCAGCGCCATGATACAGCGACGGCAGTTGCATATTGCGCTTATATTAACGCGGTTATTCAATTACTCCCTCCGGGATTGGATGTCCAATATTTATTTTATTTTAATGTGTTTCGAAAACAGCGAGTTCTGATTTTTTTTTATTTTCGATTTCATCGTGCGAATATTGTGAAACATATCGTAACCATTACCATAAACATGCAATACAGTACTAGAAAGGCCAAACTTGAAATTTAATATTCTGTTTTTTAATTAATTTTAAAATCTGTATGCCCTTTCCAGTCACAAACCATTACTTTTTCCACTGCAGATGTTGCTTTTCATTATCTGCTTTAGGCTGCGGAAACAGTATCAAGTGTACACAATTAAGTCTATCAGATTAGAAGTTTGACCAAAATTGTTGTAATTTTGATGAGTATATACCTCGGAGCTTGGTTACATTTATGTTTTATTGAAATTTTATCCCGTATTGCCATTTCTTTTAATTGATTTTAATTTAATTGTAATGGGGCATAAGCTTAGTTGGCATTTTTCTACAAACCTACTTTCTCATTATATATACAGGGTGTTCAGGAATGAAAGGATAACTCTGCAACCGCAGATAAGTCACACTATGTCCTACTATATGAAAAAAAATTATTTTAGAAAAGTCTCATTATTTTCAAGATAATGATTTTTTTTAAAATAAATCGAAACATGTGACTTTGTTCAGTTCATTCCATGCTATTTATACAAATTAAGACTTTTTGAAACTTGTTTTTTTTTAATTTACTCAAGGATGTTTGAGTCATCTAAAACAATGTTCTTTTTTTAATTTTTAAAAAACGCTTTAAAAATATTTTAAAGCATTATCATTTTTTACTAGATGTTTGAAATACACAATGGTTTCCTTAAAACAATCATTTTCAAAGAATTATAAACAAATAATACCATTTAAGACTTCTATAAGGTTTTTTTAACGTTTTAAGAAAAAAAGAACATTGTTTTAGATCACCCAAATATCTTTGAGGAAATTAAAAAAACTGTTCAAAAAGTCTTAATTTGAAATTTCATGGAAATTTTTCAGATGTGACCTATCTGCGGTTCCAGTATTGTTCTTTGATTCCTGGATGGCATGGAAAAAACTGAACAAAGTCACATGTTTCTAAAAGATATTAAAATAATAAATATCTTGAAAATGCTGATACTTTCACTATAAAATTTTGTCATATAGTAGGGAATGGTCCAATCTATCTGCAGTTGCAAGATTATCCTTTCATTCCTGAACACTAGTGTATATATATATATATATATATATATATATATTTCTTCGGTGCCATTTCCCTATTCAGCAATGTTCATTAGTTACGAACTTTTACTTTATATTCTTTTATGATAGAGATAAATTACTCAGCATTTCCGACAGCAATTGGCTCCAGTCCCAGACTCCGCTAGCAATTAAATAAATGTTTCCCTGTTCCTTATACGTGGTAGCACGTGCTAGTTTATAATCATAGTTCTCTCTATCCGTCCATGTACTTGTCATAATCTGTCTGTAAATTTACATCCATGCACCATCATCAATATACGCCTAGGATTCTCTCCACGCTACTACAGTCTTCAGTGACTTTCAATCCGTCTCCTTTATTACATAAATTACTGATCGTGTTCCGCAATAATTTCCACAAACAATTTTATCTGCCCTCCTTTGCACCTCCTTTAACTTTTGCATTTGATACCGAAAATGGGGGGCTCGCCATAAACCATCTGACACAACAAATGGCCTGGCCAAGGATTAGTAACCTAACTCCTTCACCTTAACTCCTAACGATTATTTCATTGTTTTTATTCATATTCCAACAATCATGCCAAAACGCATACATGGACATAGCATTATTGTTAGCTTACGAATCTACAGCTCACAACATATTTTTTCCTGTATCCTAGGAAAGAAATGACATATTATCAGCACTTATCCAAAAAGAAAACGCATTCCATATCTACTGTAAAACATATTTTGAAACTGTTCAAACTAATAAACTGCTTCTATCCAAGTGTCGCCAAATTATTGACCAAACATTTGTTTTCTGAAATTGGTGGGTGAAAAAAAAGAAATTCGGAACGGTAGACTTGAAGAACCATTCTCCGCTCTGGTTCTATGTGCCGGCTTGGCAGCTTTTATAAAGACCTTGCCTTTCACAAATCTTGACACTGCACAAAAATATTAAAAAGCTGCTTTATAGGATTTTAAAAAAAAGTAATTACTATCCAGAAACAAAAAAAATTCATGTTTATTGAAAAGCTTTAATATTTTTTACCCACGATACCGCAACGTTTGTTCCGAATAAGAAAATTCGATGATAAGAAAGTAATTAACACCGTATGAACCAGAGTCAAAGCAAGGTAAGGTCTATTGACCTGGCGAAAATCCAACCATGTAGTGTTTGCTTTAATATGACCCGGGATTCTACCATATATTAGGGAACTACACTTTAACGTGAAATCCGAACCAACAAAGCTTTCTGACGCACTTCAAATTACCTAATAAGCTGTACCAAAGATTACTGTCGGGTTGAGGGACTTTGAAAATCACCACCAATACAGGCATTGGAACTTGGAATATTTCGATCTCCAGTGAAACGTCTTAACCACTGAGCCACCAGGTCACTCCAAGTATAAGCTATTTGTTACAGTTAGTCAAAGTCTTGGGCTGCCGACGAATTTAAAGTTTTATTAACAAATCTGCAAGATATTAAGTGTTCAAGATTCGCAAAATTGTAATAAATGAGTCCAAGACAATTACATTATCGAAACAAACATCACAGAGTGAGCTCACGTCCTTAGGTAGGTGGTAAGTAATTCATGGTCGAATGTTCTCAAAGCACAGTGAGTATGCTAACCAATCTAACAGCAGTCTTTTACAGAACTATTGGAAAATCACTTAGATTTTTTTTTTGCTTGGGCTTTACGCTTCGTCGACGGCGAGGTCATTAGAGGCGGGATGGGTTAAGGGCAAGGAACGGGAAGGAATTTTTCCATCACCTTTTGAAGGAAGCATCCCGAAATTCGCCTGGAGTGATTTCTGGAAACCATTGAAAACACAAATCTGGATGCCCGGACGGGGATTCGAACCCGCGTCCCCCCGAATGCGAGGCCAGAACGTTAACCATTAATCGCTTTGAAATCTCAACTAATTGTAACAACACATATCAATCAAAACTGAACTAATGTGATCTGAAAATTTGAAGAAAATTATTTGAAAATTTTTACTCGCAATCTGAGCTGATCATACTGTTAGTTAAACTGAAGAATAGAAGGAGATTACAAGTCATTATTTTATAAATATTTTAAGACACCCTGAAGTTAATAACAGAGGAAAGATTATTATACCGTTACCCCCCTCCATATTACTTATTGTTGTTAAATTCAAATCCGTTTTGGGAGGTCGTAGTTTTCGTCCCCACTGACACAAGGGTAAATTCTTATCTTTACAGTACTGTTTCCATTAGTGAGAAATGCTGGATTCGCCTCAGAATCGCTGAGGAGTACGGCTCTAACACTGTAAGACTAACTAATTTCTGAGTAAGTCCACAGAAAAATTATTTTAATAGTTCTTGAACGCATCAGTCAGACACCTTTCAAACAAAAGAAAAAAAGTAGTGACAGGTCGTTGCAAATTCATGTCATGAATTATTCGATGGCGACATATAAAATGTGTTCCTTTATCGGGCGATGTAAAGAGTGTATGAAGAGCGGATGTCGACATCCCAGCAGGCCGTGGGAGCCGAATTTCGCAACTCGACCGTCGAGTTGAACAACCTGCACGTCAGCCTGCAGTGGCTCTGGTATGACACTTGCTCGTTCGCAGACGACACTGCTCCTGTGGAAACGTGCCCATCACTAGGCAATTACGACATTAAGCAAGCTGGCCTTCACAGAAAGGCTGGTAACTGTCTGTTGGGAATGAACAATTATTACATAATTTAACTAGGTGGCCTGAGCGAAAATTTCGAGAATGACACACAACAGCGAGGTTGGTGGTTTGTAGTAGGATGAACTCGCATTCGGAAGGACGCCAGTTCGAATCCCCGTCCGGGCATCCAGATTTGGGTTTTCCAAGGTTTCCCCAAATCACTCCAGGCGAATTCCTTCCAGTTCCTTGTTCCCAGTCCCATCCCGCCTCTAATGACCTCGACATCGACGAGGCGTAAAGCCATAAAAAAGTAATAGGATGAAAGAAGAACGGGCATATGAAACAATTATAAATGATGAAACGTTTCCTTAACAGAAACAAAAATATCCGAAAAGCTTCTTACTACAGAAACACACACAGTTTATCAATATCTCTGTGATATGTGATGCTGCTATCTAGAGGTAATGCGATTACTCCTTATCGACGTCAGCGAAGCCTGGTAGCTAGACTCTGAACTATTGCATACCCGTGACCTTGATTGTTTTTCCATTTATGGGTTGAATTTCTTAAAAATTCCTATCTTAATTAATGATTTTACCAAAGCGGAGAACTTAATCTTTAAAATTATATCTTATATATCCATTTTGGTTAAGTATGAAGGGATATTGCCGGTCCGTCATAAAAATAACCTTTTAGAAATAATATAAAATGATCTCAGGGTTATTCAGGAGGACGAGGTTATTAGGACAGGAAGTTTTTTGTGGACATAAAACCGAGGGAAATAACGTCTTAGTCTTACAAAGGAACTGTTGCAGCATTCGTGTGTAGTTATTATTGAAAGCCACGGATAACCGAATTCTGGATGGCGGGACTGGTTATCGAACCTTTGTCTTCCTAAATGCCAGGACTGAGCGTTGCTACCATGCTCGCTGATGTTAGCAATATGGCGTGCGAGCGTTTTCGAACCTCGGTTCAGCGAAGAATAAAATTTCTCATTTCAGACAGTCAGTTGTTTAGTTTGGTTCCCATATAGTCCCTTTCCTACTTACGATTAGTTCTGCTTTATATACTAACTACAACTGGGTTTCCTGGATGGAACAAAAAAAGGGGGGAGGAAATGTCACCATATGCATTTTCAACGTGTAAGTAGTGCTTTAAGTGCAAGTTTGAGAAAATTGTGGTTTTTGACGAGGTCAATTAATGATTAAAGAGAATCACCTTAAAAAAATTGACTCAGCAAATGGATGAACGGTAACGCCAAGGCCTCGCATTTGGAAGGACGAGGATTCAAATACCCGTCTAGCATTCCTGATTTCGGTTTTACATGGTTTTCCGGAATCACTCTAAGCGAATGGCTGGGTGGTTCCTTCAAAATGTCATGGACAAATTTCTTCCTCTCCATGCCCCAGCCCTCTCCCAACTCCAGTTACCTCGACGTCGACGAGACGGAAGCCACAAGGAAAACAAGTTTGAAAATATTCCATTAGCTCCTCTTCCTGTCAAATATTACAGTATAACGAATATAATTGCGATGATTTTAACAGATTTTGTATTTTTTTTTTTTTTTTTATTTTGATAATTTTTCCCTTCTGGCAAACAAGAAGAATGCGTCACTTCAGTTACTCCCAATTACATGGACATCCCCATGTTGTAGCAAAATTAAAGGTAGCAGACACAAAACTAATCATAAAATGTATACAGTAGCACGTTATTTGATGCACGCATTTCATAAAGGAACGTGATTTAGAAAATCATTCTTTGAAGTATAAAATTATAAATTTAATATCATCTGTTTATCAATTATTTGATTTATACAATCATTCACGATTTTTTCATTTTTTGCCATAGAAACTGGAAATGCAAAGAAAAGCTGCGTTTTTTTCCAGAATATCGATAGTGAAATATTATGGTGACAAAAAGGCATATGTTCCTTTGCGACTAAATATTAGAACCATCCACCGATGTTATTAGTTAAAAAAAGTATGATTTACAGAGCTTAAAGGTGATGTTGGTGACGTATGTATTGTGCGATGAATAGTCGATTCATTATCTGTTGGTACCAGATTGATGACTAGCTCTCCGTCTTACGATAGGTTTAGAAACCTAAAATTTGCACTTTTTGATCATATTACTGGATTTTTAATCCTTCTAACTTCGATACAAACTACTGTTCGTTACAAGTATTACTTAGTATTTCATTATTCCACAAGGTTATTAGAATTTAAGTACCGAATTAGTATAATGAAATAGGAAAATAATTAAGCAAATGAAGTAGTGGTTTATAAAACGCAGCTCAACTTAAGAGAAGTTTTCATTGATTATTTGTAGATTATCGTATCTGAAACGAATCCAAAACACGGTAAGTTGGAAATCCCGGAATAAGCTATACAGTAGTGTAACTACCGCAGGATTTTCTCAAATCATGGCACCAATTTTTGTTCAGATTAATAGTCTGTCAGTTGAAATACAAACGTTAAAGATTTCTGGTAGTTGAATCAACTGTGTTTACTGCGTAAGCAACTTTGTAGTAACATGTAAAATTCACGAGTTACTCCGGTATTATCGACTCGGTTGAAAACTGATTACGGTGAAAGATACTGAATATCCCCCCTGCAAACAAAGAGCAGCAGAATAAAGACAAAAAAAAAGGTATTCTCTTTTAACGCTTCATAATTGCTCCTTCCTGCTACAAAAATGTTTGTTCCAATTAACAGGGGTTGCTGGAAAATGGCTAACTTCTACCAGCACATAGCAACGAAATTCCTCACATTTTTGTACTCCTTCCAGCAAACGCGTTTTATCGGAAGGAAGAAGAGAGGCGAGGGAGAGGGTGAGACTGGAACAGGGAATGATGGGAAGAAATAACTTGAGAAACTCTCTTACTGAATCATTAAAATATGTTAGCCAACTCATCGAAATTTTCCCTTCCAACATTCAGTTTTTTTTTCTGACATTTTAGATTAGTTCTCCTTCCATGTATCAGGTAATTATTCGTTAATCAACACAGTTTCTGTAAACAACACATATCAATTTTAAATGATGGAGTCCAATATCTTGCAATATTTATCACCATGTTTTAAAGATTTATGATCAATGACTCCTCAAAATCAAGGCTGTAAAATTTAATAGTAGCAAATGTTTCTATACTTCGTTGGAAGATGTGGTACAGTTTGGAATTCAAACTTTTTTTCCGGTAGTGTTTTCAAAAATCTATTTGAAGTACCAACTATTTTTAATAAATGTTGGGTTAAATTTTTATAACCAACGTCATTTCTGTCAGTTCGGAAAATGTATTATTGTTCTGTCGTTATTGTTTCGTCTTAGCTAATCATTAGAAAATAATTGTTTTAACTAACAGAGGAATTGCTGGAAAATGGCTAACTACTATCAGCACATAGCAACGAAATTCCTCAAATTTTTGTACTCTTTTCCGCATATGGACTAAGAGAGGGTGAGGAGGTAGAACTGTTCGTCTTTTATTTAAATTCCGATACAAAAAAATTGTTGTTACCAAAATTTGTAAACGTTTCTTCCTTGTTGTTCTTGACTGGTCAGTAAAAATGCCACTTCTTATTATTCATAATGCGTCTTTTGCAAACATTAAAACCTAGTGTAAGGCGAACAACTACGTAAATTCACGAGCAAGCTATTATTTTACATGTATTAATCCACGTGTTAAACGCTCAATGGCATTTCTCTCAGAGCAGCAATTGAATCTACTTCACAGAAGAGTTTATTTCCTTAATTAGGTCTAGCTGGATTAACTTCATTGCTCGTATTATCTAGCATTTATTAGTAAACATATTCAACCATTATGGCCTTAAGTGAAGATATGGAAATAAACCTTCAGTGTCATTCAGAGGATGGAACCTATTGTGAATTCAATCGTGTGTTTACAACAGACTTCAGATCTCTGTGTTTTTACGTAATCTCGTAAGGACTTCGGAGAATACAAAAATGTCCCCCCTTTTCCACCACCCAGTTAAGAACTCGAAGTGCAGAATGATAACAAAAACGCTGCAAAAACTTAATCCAATGGGCATATAGGCAACAAAACTTGTCCCTCTGAGGTTAAAACGTAAGGTGAACAACTGGAAAAGACTGCAAATAAAGTTCCCTAAAGTTTTGCTGCTTAAATGACAGGTTGAAGGGAGTGTTTTGACAAATCATTTCTTCCCATTTGCTTCGTTAAATCAATTATTATTAATTAACAGTCATGAATATGATCTTGTAATGTTGTACATTTTTCGATTGTTGTTTGCATTGGGATACAGTTGAAACTACCTACATGCGACTTAAATAACGTCAGTTTAAATCCTGGTCAGGCCACATAGATCGCGATTGATGTGGAACTAATGTCAGCCTCATGAAGTAATATTTCCAGTATCAAGGCAAGCATGAAAACAATTTATTTAAAAAAAATCTTAAATTATTCATGTCGTCTGCTTTAGCGACAAATGCCAGTTGTCATTCTCGCTAAGACTAAATTACAATCTAATCAAAACCTCCGTTAACATTGCTGCTTGAAAATTAAAGCAATGTATTTAACATATATATTGGCATAGAATATAACGAAGACATCTACATCGAACGATATAAATAAAAGGCAACTGATAATTAACACTTTAATTTAAACGCAATACTTGTACATGCGTTTCTTCAGTGTTCTTTTTTTTTTTTTAACTTAATTGCAATGGAGCACAGGCTCCGGTGGCAATTTCCCTACACACCCAACTTCCCCCTATCCTACACTCACCTACATTTGCACTCTACAAATTTTAACTTTAAATTCTTTTAACGTTTTCGGTAGGTTATTCATCATTCCCCTTGGTAACTCATTCCAATCCCTGACACCCTTACCTAAAAAATAAAATCTTCCCACACCCTTGTGCCTGAAATCGAGTGCCAGCTTGTGGTCATGGTCATCTTTTCCCTTCCATGAACTACTTTTCATACCTACTGCAATATCTTTCCATGCCTCATCGCCAGTATACGCCCTGTACACTCCCATTACCCTCTTCATCCTCTTCCTGTCTTGCAATTTCAGTTTCTTCGCGTATACTTAACTACACAGAACTGTTACCTCGATTTGTTAGTAACGTCTCTGGCCTTTTTAACCACCGACGAAGGACGGGTTCGTGACGTCAGCATTAAGGCCACGATGGTACAATAACAAAAGTAGCGATTTATTGGTACTAATTGCCTTATTTATCGGCCTGTGAAGCCAGTATCACTGTAGTACATGTCTAGATACTTTAAATTGAACCTTCAGTTTGCTACGGAATCTGGTAGGTGAACGGGAATGCTTGCGCTTGGCATTCCAGAGGATGTGGCTTCAAATCTGGTCAGCATACCCAGATCTTGGCTCCTCAAGGTCTCCCCAAATCGCTGCAGGTCATCACATATTTTCTTCCGGTTTTTTTTTTTTTTTTTTTTTTTTTTGTCCACAGTCCTTTTCCAACTCTAATGACCTCCAAGTCAACAAGCTGTAAAGACATAAGAGAAAAATATTTAGATTTCTAGAAAAGCACGAAATTCTTGGATAGCGATATAACCAATTTTTTATTATTATTATTATATAGATGTATCTAACACATCACACTAGTTATATACATAATTTTTTGAATATTTTTTGCAGCTTATTTTCTTTTATTTATATTCCATGAAAATGATCATTCTGTGATAAATAGCCTCTACATTGTCACAGGGGGAATGTAGTGGAAAATCCACCAAAAGAACGATGCAGTTTTCGTCCGTTAACAACGTATGCCGTGTACTATGTCTAGTCGTTGATGCGATTTCTACTTTAGCAAGCTCTAGAGTATTAGATAATAGCTCGCAGATGGTGTTGTTGGTGATATATCTATTTAAAAATCCCCTTCCTGGCTACATTGCTAGTAACAATAACCTTAAATCAGTTACGGTATGAAAACTACAACAATAAGATCACGAATTGCCGTTCTATCCGAAGCCTCATTTTCCAGCATTCCGACACCAGCTGGCAGCAGTTGAAGCTGCCTTTATACAGCTTTAACTAATGTTTCTGGTAATTACATGACGTGTTTTAGGCTGTTTGTTTCCATTTGGTGACCCCGTGATCGTAAACTGTTTCTGCAGCCGGTGAATATCAATATGTTTAGCCGAGCTGTCGTACATGCTCATAGTGACGAATTTAAACCTCCGAGAAATTTTTTTAAAAATTGTTCCCGCAACCTTTAAGTTTATTCTTGATCCAAAAGCTTAGCGTGTTTGATTCTGACGGCGCTGTATGCTGTCCCGACAGAGTTACGTAATGCGGGCTACATATTCTCAAGGGGCGTGCGGCGGTATGATGGCTGTGGATTACAACTTGTGTGCTCAGTCTGCGACAAAATCAAGACATTGTTTGCGCTATCCCGTACGTGCGAATATCAAATATTGGATCAGTAACTGCGCTAAGAAAGTGTTATAATGTACACTAAGATGGAGCCCATTTCAGCAAATTTGTCTTACTAATTTCATCCTGGTAACAAAGGTATTTTCTTTATTTTCTACACATATATACCATCATGGAAGAGATACATTTCTTATGAGTGCCTACATTGTACAACCTCTATAACTTTACTAACCGTACTTAACGTGAAATTAAGATTTTATAGAATTATAGCTAGATCTGCAAACAGCAATTTAAAATAGTGTGTGAGAGCAGAAGATGGTTTTCACAAAATCTAATTCGCCTCAGGTGTAATCCAGCCCATAACGACACATTGAAGCAGCATCAGCAAGGCACCTAATTTCCCGATATTATCTCAGCTTTGCTGGTGACAATCGTAAATAAAATTGTATATTTGTATGTTTGCCAATAAAGTCAATGAAAAATGCGTCGACTATTTGCCAGGTAATCCCAGCTGTATCTCTGCACCAAATTTGTGACACCGTCATCAAGTCCGTGACAAGCGGTCAACAAATTAACAGCTATTCCATACGGGACAGCAGTACTCTATAAATACATGTACACCCATCGTGGGGGGGGAGCGGTAATGCACTGGTCTCACATTCGGGAGGACGCGGGGTCGAATCCGCATCCAGCACTTGTTTTCCATGGTTTCCCAAAATCACCCCAGGCGAATAACCGGATGGTTTGTTCGAAAAGGCCATCGCCGAATTCCTTAACTTTCCTTGTTTCCAGTACTTAAGCTCTTCTAACGACCTCGACATCGTCATCAGAAAAAATAGAAGTGTGAATATATTAAACGCTGTTTCCTTTGTATATACGTTACAATTCTCCAAATAGCTTTACTATTGCTGAATTATGTGCTGATCCCACTGCACGTTGCTTTGAATTGTATTGCTCAGCTACTTCATGAAATCAATCTTATCAATGTAAAAATTTCTCCACGGTATTCAACCGAATAAATTCTCCTATAGAAGAATTTATCCGGCTGAACATTCATGGGAATTATATAGAAGCAGTACATCGGGACTCAACTCTCAGAATCTTATCAATGTCTCAACAGCTTTAATTATACTCTCAGACAATTGGATAGATTCTATTCGTTCTTCGTGTTGCCTTGTACATACTACAATTTCATTTAAGTTGCGAATCATCTCTCCATTTTCAATCAGTTTCGAAATTTCGTTGAATCTCTGAACAACTTTATTTGAAGATTTCCCGTTAATGTTATCAGAAAAAATATGTTACTAAAGTTAACAAAAGCCGTCCTTGGGATGATCGATGTCACATCTGGGTTAATAGAGCATTCGCCTTCTACGACAGATTGCGACAGATGATTTATGGTATAGCGTATCCATTCACAAATCTGTTTTAATTCTCCACACTCTTGAATTTGCGTGGTGATGTTTCGTAATATGTAGTAAATGAAATGGAAATTCATATTACGTAACTAAATTCATTTAAATGCATACGCTCCTGCGACAACGGTTGGTGTTTATTCTATATATACAGTATAATCTTTGAATTCCACAAATCGGTGGGTGCCATATAATATGTTTTGCATGAAAATATTCTCGCCTCATTTCCATCCAGGTTGTATAGTATGAGGGGATAATGAATACGGTTCCTGCTTCCTTGATATTATCTATCCCACGTGTGCAACCCGAAACATTTGGAGCGAGAAGTATTCCGTCGAGGTAGGAAATTAACTCTGCAATTGATATTTACCTGACAGTCTATAAATTCAATTGTATAAAATCTGTGACAGTTTCGTAAGGATTATGGTACTTTCTCGATACTGCTGATGAACACCGTGATACCAATCCCATACAGCATCACAGTACTCTGTATATAATGCCCTGTATTCCGTTTACTTCTTTACTTTGTCATGTGAAGTACGCTAGGACGCTCCGTGGTTCTCCGATTCCACGTAAAACAGGAGTTCTCCTGTAGCCATGACAGAAGCGCACAAGGCACATGCGTGGCACATAGGAACTCTGTCAACCGGCGGCCGAACTACCATTTACGGTTTCCCGGCCAACAATGAATTTTTTTTTTTTTTTACTTAAACATTGCAGTTCTTCGTTAACTGGAATTGGTTGGTTCTTTCACCATAGTCAGGTCGACTTGTTGAAACCCACCACTTCAGCTATCGCAACCTCGCAGTTTTTGTATGAATATACAGATTTTTACGAACTTCTAAATTATTCTGTTTACCTCTGAAGAGAAATGATTTAATATAAACAAATAAAGTTTTTGATATTTAATACATTTAAATTTAGCTTCTCTGTCCGCAGGTTTTCGTGGGGGTTATTTTTCGGAAAATACTTACTTTCCAAGACAAAAATTACTTTAAAGAACACAGGGTATTTCCACACTAAATTTCATATCCATCGGTTAGTAAGTATAAAGTTATTAGGAATAAACAAAACAAAAAAGTATACGACTTCATTTATAATAAAGGCATGAGTGATGATTACGGATATTAAAGGAAGATTATCTGTACCAAAGCCTGAAATTTACGCAGTAAAGTCAACGGTCAACAGCTTGTTTGCAGTGTTTCCACCTACGATGTTAGTAGCCGTGCGTAATTAGAAATCTTTGTCTCATGCTTAACGACATCTGTGGATACATCGTCTGGTAGGAGTTAGGCGTTCAGAGGGTGGCATTAAAATCTGGGGCAGGTTATAAGAAATGGATTTACCCAGATGAGACGGAATATTAAGTCTGCCCGCGTCTCGTACCTCGCCAAGTATAATTCGCCTGCACGCGCCGCGCTGAGCAGCGCGACTTATCCGGTTCTTGCCCTCGGTGCCCGCCGAACCGTGTAAACAAACAAAACCGGTTGTGGTGGTGTCGCCGCCTGGTAGCAGCGCACAGTAACCATTACTTCCGCGCGCACTAACGAATGGTCTACGAGTGTTCAAATCGTTAAACATACTGGCACATGCTCCGCGCTTTATTAACATTAGTCCACTTGAATACGCCGTTCTTATCAACCACATACATAAACGTTACCCACACAGAGAATTTAGAACGTTTAAAATTTTGTAATTAACCGTATTTCGTGTTTAATGAAAAGAATAGTTCTTGCGTTACGAAATATATACAGAAACTTTCAGACGTCCTTGAAAGGTTGACAGTACTAATTTTCAATACGAGTTTCATGAATTTCTAACGGTCCTTGTCGCAATGTGGTCTCGTCGCGATGTATTCTCAAATGTCACCATTTTCACACAGCCTATTCATTAATTTCTCAACATGGTCACTACCCGGACCAAAATAATTTAGATTTCCGTAGCTGGGGTTTAAACCTCTGCGTTACACCCTTAACGTAGCTTTATATACAGGGTGTTTCAAAAGGACTTTACAACTTTGAAAATTCATATAAATTTTATGAAACAAGGTACAGAGCTGGTTTTGGTGTTGTTTTAAAGGAAAACACTTCAAGTTTTGACTCGCGTAGTCCGCTAGTGCCTAATCGCGCCACACAAGCGCTAGCGGCAGTTACGTTAAAGATGGCTGCCTTCACTGGACCCGAGCGTGCTAGCTGTGTGTTTTGGTTTGAAGAATCGAAGTCTGCGACAACAGTTCAGCGTAATTTTCGTACCAAGTACGCTAAAGATCCTCCTAGTAGGCCTACAATTTATGAGTGGCATAGATGTTTTGTAGAAACAGGGTGCTCAGTAAAACATAAAAAATCCTCAGGTCGTCCAAGCACATCTGACGAGGTCGTTGAGCAAGTGAGAAAAAGTTTTGTCAACAGCCCTACGAAATCGACCCGGCGTGCATCTCGTGAGCTGCAAGTCCCACATACGACGGTTTGGCGTGTGTTGAGAAAACGTTTGCATTTGAAACCATACCGATATTCGCTTTTACAAGCAATTAAAGACACTGATAAGATTGCACGTAGGAACTTCTGTGTGGATATGTTAAATCGAGTGGATGATGATGAACATTTCTTGGACAACATAATCTTTTGACGAGTCAACTTTTCACTTAAGTGGCAAGGTTAACACACATAACTGTAGGATTTGGGGCAGTGAAAATCCACATGAAACATTGCAACATGTTCGTGATAGCCCTAAAGTGAACGTTTTTTGTGCGTTGAGCAAGAGGAAAATGTACGGCCCCTTTTTTTCCAAGAGAGAACCATCAACGGGATAGTGTACCTTGATATGTTGCAACAATTTTTGATACCACAGATCGATGAGGATGACCGAGAACGAAATGTTTTCTTTATGCAAGATGGCGCACCACCACACTATCTGACTGACGTCCGGGATTTTCTCAATGACCGCTTTCCAGGTCAATGGATTGGCCGTGATGCGCCAATTGCATGCCCCCCCCCCCCGTTCCCCAGACCTGACACCGCTAGATTTTTTCTTCTGGGGTTTCATAAAAGATATGGTGTACGTACCTCCTTTGCCGGCCACTCTACCTGAACTTAGAGCAAGAATTTACGCTGCTGCTGAGCAAGTTACACCTGAAATGCTAGTGCGAGTCTGGGAAGAAATCGACTACCGATGGGATGTCTGCAGAATAACCAACGGAAGCCACATAGAACATCTTTAGTTTAAGGTAAAAAAACTTGAAGTGCTTTCCTTTAAAACAACACCAAAACCAGCTCTGTACCTTGTTTCATAAAATTTATATGAATTTTCAAAGTTGTAAAGTCCTTTTTGAAACACCCTGTACTTTATATATTTTTAAGGAGAGCCTTTTGACAATTTTATATTCATTAACTACTTAACACACATAAATTACTGTTATCAACCGCGGCTCTCTAATTTTACAACCTCCGGTTGTCTTGCCGTATTATCTTAACGAATTCAATTTTCTGCACCGTCAGTTATTACCAATCCAAATTTCTGCTGGGATCGTTTCAGTACCCGTGATGGCGACTGCACCACTTTCTGAACCCACCCGAAATTGGTAACAACCTGTTGAAATATGGGGTAATTGCTTCGTCAATATGTCTTCTTCACGTTTTACGCTCTTGTTTTGCGGAGAAGTCGCCGGAAATTAAATTAAAAAGTGCTGAAATATGAGGGGCAGCGCAACTGCAAAATGCTCGCTGTCATATTTGAGCTTTTTTAATTAGGTGACTGCACGACTTTCAGAACCTACGCGAAATTGGTACTAACCTGTTGAAACCTGGTTTAACTGCTTCATCAGTATGTGCTCTTCACATTTTGCGCTCTTGTTTTATGGAAAATCTGCAATGAATTTAATTAAAAATGCAGAAATACCAAGTTTCAACAGGTTAGTACCAATTTCGCGTAGGTTCCGAAAGTCGTGCAGTCTCCATAATAACTGCCTTTCCCTGTAAGGAGTCAATTACACTTCATCTTTCTCTCTTCTACTCGACGTATTTGAACCATACATTCAATTAACGTTAACTACTTCAACTTTCACCAATGCCACATTTATTTAACAATTATTTTTACACTGTTTCACTGCACTCAACTATTTCTTGAAACAAATATAATTCTCGTCCATATGTTTGTCATTCATTTACGCCTCCAATGCTGCTTTCCAAAAACAAATCACCGCATCAATCTTGTTCTTCCATTTCTAAATCCATTTTAGTTATCTTGTTAGAATAAATTTTCTCTTTGCTACGGCATCCTCTATAACCCGCTTCTGTTTGCTGCCAGGGATACTCAAAAATAATACGGTTATTGTAACAATTCATGATACCATACATAGAATTTAAAATACACTAATAATTATATTTTTATTTATATCGGCGCGAAGTATGTCAGTTACAAATTGTTGCTGAGCAAACAGCACTCTGCATAGGAGTCTTTACGTGGTATAGGATAACATCAAAATAATTTAATAAGAAGTTAAACAGTTAAGACAAGAAGTTATATTCCACATTAACGTTTGACAGATTCAACAAATACTTATATGAGCCGCCTCTGTTAACTAAACAGGCTATATTTAATTTAAAGTAGTAACATGCAATATAATTTCTGTTTATTATTTACTGAGGGTTGTCTCTTTCCGTTGGTTCATGTTTCAAGTCAGTTTGTATACCAAAAAAAGTTAAGACACGCTATAGAACAACTATCATCTGCAGTGTGAAATTTAACTGCTTTCAGTATTAATAATTGGAAACAATATATCACAAAAATACTATCTGTCACTTCCTTGGACACTAAACTTTCGTGCCGTTGTGGTTTATAATATGAACTGAAGCAGTTAATTCTTGCCGGAGATGGAAAGACAAAAAGGATTTACGACGCAGCTGTGAGTACCTACGGTACTTTTGACATCGAGTTGGAACAAAACAACCCGCGCAAGCAAATGTGTTAACGCCTGAGCCATAAAGATAACAGTATTTGAGCCAATGGCAAACAAAATATTTTCGACACTTGAAGAATTTTTTTACTCTCTTATCAATACTCTGCTTTTTTATATAATACAGCTGTGTTTCATATTTTTAAACAGTATTTTCCGAGTATAAATAACACTATGCGATCGCAAACACTTTTTTTCTATATTGAATAGAAAATAAAATATTCGTGTTAATCACTCTGTATCAACCAGAAGAGCCAACTGGTACCTTCCTAACCAGCTTTGTTCTTCTCTTATCATCTTTCTCTTAAAACATTGTCAGAACGTCAAATTAGTCAAGTCTTTACTGCGATACAATCGTCCTCAGCAAAACGTAGCCCAGATGCTTTAGGCTTAGTCGCGTTCAGATTGAAATGACTGTCCTAACATTCACTCACAGCACTTCCCAAATAAGACCATCCATCAAATAATAAGCACCCTAAATACGTCTAATTTGATGTTATACAGTTTATTATCCCTTTGCAGATAGTAAAATCTTACTGCTTTTAGATCTAATCTTGGATTACTACCAATCTCTTTCAAATCACAATACAAAATTGATATACTAATCATTTGTTATTGTATGGAATATAAATTTTTTTTGAAGTATAATAACCGTTACTGTTTAAAAAGTGTAGCAAGTGGACATATTACTGTCTTAAAATATATCCTCAGCTGTTTGTGGAATACACAATTATGTTTGATCAGATTGCAGAAGAACGTACCATCTCTCTTCTAAATTTTAATATTCTTTTTAGAGTTGATTTGTCTTGGGTTAAAAATTCTAGCGATCATAGTATGCCGAAAAAGTAGAGAACGTCTAGCTACAGATACTTTGCTAGTTATGCCACCTGCGCTGTTAGTATATACAATGCCTTATCAATAATTTTTTTTAAAAAAAATGGTGTAAATCTTTTCAACTAGTGGTATTTTTTTTCTTATGATTGTGATGTTAAATTATATTCGCTACATGATGTTGTGAGAGTGGGGTAACTTTCATATATCAAATTCGATGAGTTACTTGACTGAACCACTTCTTTAATTGATTTTTTTGTTTCAATTAATAACCAATTTGCGTATACATCACCGAAGATTTAACCTGGCTATTAAAACAATGGAATATAAACTTTTGCAAGACTATAAAAATTGTAAATTGGACTGAAAGATTCTGTTTTTAAACTTAAGCAATACCTCCAAGACCAATATGACTAGTCTTTACAAAATTGTTGTTCAAGACGTTTACATTGTCCCAACAATCCTACATGGATGATAGTAAGTCACGGATATGAAAAGTAATCGTAATCTAACATTCTCGAAACAAAGCGAGAACATCGCCGAATAATGCATTTCATAGGATTACTAATTGGTCCGTGCCAAGATTCCGCAATTCGGAGAAAGGTTGTAATTACAAATAATAAGAGATGAATTTTGATTCTGCGTTTTCTTGCGAATAAAATACGATGAAGCGCTTAATAGGTCGTTTTAAGTATGTTTCAACTAAGCAAATTATTGCTTTGTAAACAATGTGACCAAGTGTTTTGCTTCTTTTTTTTTTTTCACTGCCTCAACGGCGTTTTACAGCCCCGCTACGATTTGTAGCTTTATCTGTGGATTCACTGATGGTGGTGGATTTTGTTTTCGCTAATTGTGCGCTTTGGGGAAAACCGGCTTTGACCGTAGTGATTACGGCCTGTGTGGAAACCCTTTTGATATTCTTATTGTTTATAGTTGACTGGTTTCAAGTGGTCAGTTCAGGATCATTGCCGCAATCAGTTGTGTTAACAACTCTACAATTTTCCCCAGTTGATTTGCTCGTCTTGGCTCTTGATTACAGCATTGGTGCCCGTGATGGTCATTTGAGTTGGTCGACGGATGTATATTGACGTGGCTTGATAACCATCTCTGAGGTCCCTGTGTGACGCTTGGCTACCCTGTGATGCAGCCGCCTCGAAGATGGAACCACAGGCATAGTACAACAAGTGCTGCTGTCTGTAGGAGCTCCTCTCAACTAACAACAGCCATTCAGAAAACTGGGCCAAAACTTTTAAATATATTTTTAAAAATGTGCAATTCCATATTAACAATTTATAAGAGTCGGAAATCTTAATATTTAACATGTTACTTCATTTATCAATTTTGTTTAAGTATGAAGGGACAAAAAGGGTGTGTCACGAAAAATGACCTTCTAGAAACAATATACAGCCATAGAATATACTAACAAAACTTTACTAGCCTGTAAGTAAGCTGTGATCCCGATATTTTACCTGCAATACTATCAAATATTCACAAAACACTTTGATACTGCTACCGATGACCCAATATTATTGTGAAACAGATTTTAAGGCTGATGTAACACTACGTGTGTTACTAATGATTTCTTTATATTTGTGTTAGCAATTTTTATGTTTGTTACATAAAGCGTTAACGATAACAAATTTAATAAAGTATGAATTCTGCCGGAAGTAAGGGTGGCAAGAATTTCTTTGACGGTGATACAGTGATTAATCTGTCGATCCAAGAGAAGCGATGAAGGGAATATCTGGCCTATGTTATTGCCAACTATACTTTGACGGTTCCGCAGTCGGAATTTCATTTCGTCACAACTCGTGCAAGAGGATATTGTGAATCAATAATCTACGCTTTGTTTTTTTAAGTCTTGCATCTTTTGCTAATACACGGACATGGAAGAACAATAGATAGACATAAAAGAACAGTTTTCAAATAGGAAAGCTTTAGTTCTGCATCCAACAAAACCAGGAGAAGAAACCAAATGGACAATTTATGACTTCTCTTTCATAATTACTGCCATACAGAGACTCTATAGGTATCGCTTGTTGTCAAAGTTAAATTTCTGATAAGGATACTTATCTTACACTTAAAACTAGATGACACTTACGAAAGCAGTATCGCGTGGCGTATTTTAATCATTAATGTCATTTGAGGTAATAATAAAAGAATTTAAACAGACATCAAAGGATACAATATCGTACGTATATCCACATGGTGACACATGCGAATTTCCTAAACGAAAAATTTTAAAAATCGTTTACCCTGTTTGGTATAATACAGTTAAAAAAGTCATAGACCTTTATTTTAGTGACTTTCCTGTAAGTAATCAAATAACTGGTAATACCATTCACGTCAATCAAAATCGCACATACATTAAATTTGTGACAAATGTGATTGATTGAACCAAGTGATATCGTTTCACAGTGAATCTGGATCACCAATTTGTTGCGAGTAGTATAACTAAAAATTAATACATTTTTATTTTATAAGTGAATCTACACTTCGACCAAAGATCCTAGTCTTTTAAAATGCTTACATTCAGTTTCTGATTAATATTGAATAGTTTATTTCTGGTAATAGACCCAACCTCGATGAGAATTTCAAATCAAGTGATATTTTCGTCCGTGTTGAATGAAAATAAAATTATAAAATGTGTGTCAGTCACCCATACCATAGTATTCCGTCGATTATATCAAATTAGGTTCTCTTTAGTTATAAGACTTAACATGCGTTTAATATGTGTTCTGTATGTGTGTCTTATTCAAATAAATTAAGTAATCTCGTTTTACCTTGTGAGCTGGTTGCAAAGTTTCAAGCTGGCGCGCACTCCACCTCTGTTGTAATTGTACCATCCGATTTACATGGAATGTGAACCACGGTGCCTGCTATGCCTTATTCAGGCTGAACTGGCAACTCAACGTCATATTTCCCTTATCCCGCTCCTCACCTCACAGCCACTCCCTTGCCTACCACATAGGCCAGACCGCTGTGTCCATGCACGCGTGGTGCTTATTTGCCAGCAGCACTCTTTCCCCTTCACATGTAGGGGTATAGGGTAAGTGACCTTGAACCGCCTCTGTTAACTGGACTCACTATAGCATGGCAGTGTTCAACATTAGCTTAAGTTCCCTTGAAAATTCCTGTACAGAACTAGATTCGAATCGAGAACCCTGAATTTTGAAAGCGATCGCTTAAACCACCGAACTATAAAACCACTCTTCTTAGTAAATAAAGCTGATTGATTGGACCCAACTATATTTTATGTAGGCCTACATTTTGCGGGTAACGGAATAATGGCACAAAGTAATAGAAACTTATCAAGGTATCTTATCCAAAACAATTTTCTTTGAAAGTTCTTTTAGTTCCCTGGTGAATAAAATAATAATTAATGTAAATTTTTCGAATGTTAATTGAGCTGATTTTTTTTCTGTTGCAGCCCGAGAAACGTTGCTGGAGAGAGGCTACTTCGGACCATGGAGGATGTGCAAAGAGCTTCATCAGAACAGACACATCTGCGGCTCCGATGTGTCCCGCTTCAAACCAGTCGGTGAGTTATTTAATTTTTAAATAATGTAGATTTTTCCCCCTATTAAGGCTATTAGCAATATTCCAAAACAGATCCATGTTAATATAGACTTGTTATTTCCGCATAAACTATGATCCATTTCTTACTATTTTTAGCAAGTAATCTTAGTTTTGGACTCACAGTCGGTGGGTTTGTTCTTATCAAAACTGGTATCGGTGGGTATTAGACACTAGAAACACACTAAGCACATAAGTACAGAAAATGCACTTCAGTGCTTTCATGCCAGAACTTAGGTGATTCTTGCCTTAGATCACTCGTTATCACTTTCAGAAACGGGACCAAAGAATCCTTCACTGAACATTCATTCATATCATCCTGTTACATCGAGTCGAATGAACGGCGGCACTGCCTACCCTTTTCTCTAAGAAATTCCGTCATTTTTGTTCTTTAATATCTACAGTATGGATGATTCTACATGTCTCAAATTTCTATCATTAGATATTTACAACTTGGGTAAAAACTTTAAATGTTATTTCGTTCCTGTTCTTAGTTTGGAAGTTATTCATATGCCGATTTCATAGAATCAGAATCGTTAAAACTCAAATTTTGAACACACATACATTTTTATCCACAGATTATTAAAAAAATCTACAATTGTCGAATTTCCTTATATCGGACATTTTCTACCGCAAGTTTGAAATTGTTTATACCTTTAGACACCTCAGATTTTCATTACAGATACAGTTTAACTAAAGTGTTAAATTTTCATTTCGTTTCTCTCCTTACTTTGGATGTCAGAGAAACTCAAAATTTTTAACCGGCTAAGACACTCCATCATCATAATTCCAATTTATTTCCTGTGGTCTTTGGAACAGTTAATTTGAAATACTTCGGCGTATATTTGTAGGTTACTTATATTTTTATTTTAAATCAACGATATATAACATTGAGAGACACCATTTTGTTTCACGAAGTGAATACATACCATAAAATGTAGACTTGGCTCAAAACAACATCTCATAACCATTTGTCGCTAAACAACCACGAGTCTTACCATATTTTTACAAGAATTGTTTCTGTGCTTTCTTGTTGTTACTTTAAGAGAAAATTGCAACAGTCATAGGATTATGGGTGAAAATTGATAATTTAGAGAGGTTTTCCCTCAAATGGTTATAAGAAAACTATCTTACTGGACTTAATGGCCTTCGTAAAATAACTAGATGAGTAATTTTAACAAATTTTATACTTTAGTAGACCTTTCTTTAAACAAAAATAATAAAAAGTTCATATGTGTCATTCTGCAGAAATCTTGATTTAAATATTGTTTGATATTTTTTTTTTACATATATTTTTGTTGAATTCCTTTTGATACGAATCGTGCAAGCGAAACCCTCGGTGCGAGAGATTAACAAGCAAAGCACTTGACGGAATTTATTTTTCTTTTTTCAACAGCCTCTCGGGTGGTTTGATACACTCCCCCATATCTTCCTGTCTGAAGGTAATTTCTTCTCGCCGACGTAATCATTATGACATAAATCATCAATAATCTCCTTCATATATTTTAATCTTTGTCTTACTCTATAGTTACACCCACAGAATGTTCCTTCCACTGGCAAATTAAACAATCCCGCATAATTTAAAAAAATGACATACCTTCCTAGGTTTTCTCTCTTTGAGATTCTTCCATAAATTGCCTACTCACCCACCATTCCCAAAACATATCAATTTCGTACTTTATCTATCAACTTCAACATCCGCCTATTGCACTATAGAAAAAATACCTCATTTTCTTTTTTTTCTGATATTACTGAGTTCAATGCTTCATATAATTTCAAGACGAAAACATTAACTCTTAATATCACGCAGAACCTCACTCTAATGGGTTATTGCACTACAGTTTCAATTGAAAGATTTGAGAGCAGCATTTTGCACTGTTGTTCGCTGAAGTAGGACGGACCGTAGCAAAACCTTGAGCCAGCGGTAAGGCCCCTCGTGTAATATCTCCCTGTTCCGGTGGGAGCAGCTCTAGAGGGTTTCACTTGTCACAAGTGGCTCAGCAACAAGTCCGCCCGAGCATTGTATGCCAAGACGACTCCAACACAGCGCCCTTAAGCTGACGAAAACGTCTTACTTTAGAGACGAGTCCCCACCTTGACGTCTGCAGCAAGGATATCAATCATGCAGGATCGCCACACAACTCCCCACTATTTGCTTTGAATTACAATGAACTAGTCATCTTATGCTACCAGCCTCCCATACAGTCTGAAGACATCCTATCCTATGCTGATTTCCAAATTTATACATAGAAATATAAATTTATGTCGTCAACCAGCCATTTTCATACCGCACTCACTGCTTACTATACAGGTATTTCCTGAATATAAATAACCAGTGCCGTATTTTTCTAAATATGAACCATTATCCTCTTTATCTTTCTCAAATATTCATTTGAATGATGGTTCCTAAAAATTTGCTGTTAAACTATAGATCCCTCTCATTCACTCCTATTGCTGTACACGAAACCGACTGTAAATAACTGCAACAATAGCCTAGTTATTGAGAAACTAGTAAAACCGGTAAAGTCAGGATTTACGTATACGCTGGGACTTTATCACGTCAAAAACTTGAGGTAATGCAACTAGTTAGAAACCAGATCATTACTGTAAGACTTATCAAAAGATTTCGCAACAATTTTTTTGTTTTATTGTTTTTTTTCCGTCATTCAAGTACCATAAAACTTACCTCAGTTCTGAGAATATTTATAAATTTTTCGCATTGCAGCAAACAGACCAGAGGAAACCTCTGGTTCTGGAAATGGACACAGAGAGCCTTATAACTTAAAGTCACAATCAGGCCTATTACTGTATCTTTAAATAGGAAATACTCTGCAATGTTTGCAAAGATTAAAACTACCCACCACTCTAAATCTTGTTCTATACCATCGTGTATATATTAAAAATAAGAGAGAGAGAGAAGGATCCTTAACAGTACAACTCAGCCAAATTCCACTTTTAAAACTTTTTATGCCACTTGCCAAACTTAAGAAAAAGCTACATACTGCAATGTTACGGACACACTAGCCAGCGCTTCTTTGAGTATTAATGCTGTCTCATAGACCCTCACACCCATCCTACACCTGCTTCTAGCCAAACCCTCCCCACTAGATACAGCCTAATAAACCAGCTTCGCAGAGAATTACACTGGACCGCCAAAACATCACGAGCTAGGAATCACCAGGATCAGCGATTTGATACATTCACCCGACGTCGGTTGGGAAGGTAATGGAAATGTGCCAGTGTGGAAGAGACGGCTAGTAAGGCAATGACAGTTTAACGCTCAACGAGTCAAAACTAAACGGGATAGTAACCATGCGAGCCACGACAAGATTGTGGACTCCAAATTGGCTGTTGTTCTTGTATGAATTGCCTTAAGCTTGACAGTATTATTGCTGCTTCCAAAAGAACTATTATTTCAAAGTCATCTTAATTGTAGGGAATTAATGAAAGAGTGTAGGTAACATCAGCTAATGCCAGAAGTTAAATTTTGTTTTGTCAAAAATAAGTTAATAACCACTATTTGCGAAGAATTTCAGTGATGACACCAGATCTCACTGATCACAGTTGACATAACAAATGAAAATATTAGAATTTATCTACGATATATATGTTTCAATCGATTTGTTGAGTTGAATAAGAAGAGAGGTTTTGAAGTCTTTATTGTAACACAAAATATCTTTCCTCCAGCTACTATACTCTAATTAATGCTTGTTCATTTGGGTATTAACATAAAGCTTCAAATCATAACCGTGGCTACAAAACAGAAACCCACGAAATCATTTCACACGGTTGGGAGTCCGGAATGTGCTGTTTAGGTCTGGCTCTCCGAGAATGACGAGTATTTCGCATTAATTAAAATACCAACGCGAGGCAAAACCACAGGGTATCTTATACCTTTTACAAACCCGGTGCCTCAGAAAAAAATTAATATTAAACGTTTCACAGCTTCTTATCGTAGTATGAATTTTCTCTACGAATGCTCGGTAAAAGTTGCTAACCATTTAAACGTCTGGATACCTAATAAAACAATTGTTATTTCTGTCAAATATAAAACTATCTGATAATTTATGGATCCAATGTAATCAACAGTTTAAGCCTGCGGAGAATTAAATAAAACCAAACCACGGAATAACAGCTACCGCAATTGAATATTTCTAAGTAGCTACTAAATATCTATGTAAAAACATTGATGAAGAACTATAAAAGTGCTCAAAATTGCGTCTGCTTAGTACCGAACGTGTTTGGACGGAATAATATTATTTAAGCTGGAAATTACAGGACGCGGCTTTTCCATCAAGGATTCATTTATATCATGATATTATTTAACAGCTAAATTCTTTGCTGTGCATCTCTGCATCCAAATATTAATTCCTTCCGATTACAGTTAATTACTCGTTTTCTTTATTTTTGTTCTCAAAATTTTAGTTACCTCTTGGCAAATAAAACACTTCTCGTATGTATTACTTTCCTCGTGACTTTAACTCGTCTTATGGTATCTCAAAAGTATATTTCTGTTGAAGTTCTAATTCAGCTCTAATGACATCAGCACTGCCAATCCAATTTGATTGTTTTGTTTGACCTCGGCATCTACTGACAGTATTTTCCCGCTACACAACTCACCTAAGCAAAAACCAAACTCTATATACAAAGGCGTTCTAGTGTACTTCAACAAATTTTAGCTATATCGGAATTGAAGGACGGGTTTAGGTCCTTTCCAAAACCTAACCAGTAACGGGATTCAAACCTGGTATTTTTAGGTCCCTATACGGATTACTATAAAATCACTTTGAAATTTCTTTCCCAAACAAACAGTTCTTCAAATAATGTGTGGTGATGATAACAGTATTATTTCAGTAGAATGTCTAGACAAATATTTTGATTTACACGAGGATATTTTCTAATCAGTGACTGGAATAGGTCGAAATGTCTGTGTTTGATGAATTAGGAGTGAAGTACTGTGCATGTTCGTATCAAACTCGTTTGCAAAAATTGTAATTATGTAAGAATCTGACAATAACTATCAGTAGTATCAATAAAACCGAAAAATGGTCGGCCTCGGTAGCGTAGGGGCTAGAGTGTTAACTCCGCGTGCTGAAGGTCGCCGGTTCGAGTCCGGCCGCGGACATGGGTGTTTAAGTGTTGTATCTGTGAATGTCATGTCCGTCCTGTGGTGTGTCTAATTAGCGGGAGAAAAAATGCTATTGAGCTGGCTGTATCGCTTAGATGCCGAAAGCCATTGGAAAAAAAAAAAACGAAAATTAGATTTCAAATATAGCATTCAAAGTTGACAATATGCTACTAAAATCATTGCGTAAATTGCAAATTTTGCAACAAAAGAAAGCAAACTACGGCATGGTAGCACCTACGACAATTTGAAGAATATTGCTGACCACGAAAGGTATTCTCCCTTTCTTCAATAAATTAACACTTCATGAAGAGAAGGTGTGCTGGTAATTCACTGAGAGACTAGGAAAGCAACGTTGGTTGGGCGGGTACCAAGGAAAATCAAAGGAGTGGCCCTGTTGTACCTTCTTTACTGGTTATTTTTTTTTCCTTCTGTATTTAGGTTTAGCGTAAATGTTGTTTCTACTACAATTTCAAATTGCCGCTGCGTTGGAATATTTTATGGCTGTGGGTAACTCATAGGCTTCTTTATATGAGTAAACATTATATTGTGTAGTACTTCCAATGTTGCCAACCCTTCATCCGAGAGTGAGATATCTCTACTTACCTGTATAAAGGTAAGAACAATAAATTACGTATTTCAATTACATTGGAGAGACAACTTGTCTGTAAGATCTAAACATACTACCACAGCGTAGAAAATGTTAATGTTGCCTTCTGTGTGTAAGCAACTGAATTATTTCCAAACATATGAGCGTATATACACAAGCAATCACATTTTTCACTACTTGTATGGTTTTTATTATGGTTGTTCTGTCAACTTATTAGTGTTGCATAAATAATTCATTAAAATTCATACAGTGTTTCGAGATTTCTGGATTTTTTGGCATTTTATTTGGTAAATATGTAACTTAACAGAATAAAAAATCATATATTTTAATCCATGATATGTGTACATAGCATTCGATTGGAAACAATGTATTGAAGGGAAGGAAGAAGGAGATAATTTTTTGTCATTTCTTTTAAATTATCTTAAGATTATTCCTTAGTTGGATTTTATAATGGATGGAAAAATACATCCAGTTACGTCTGATTCACATTGTACTGAGTGCCAAAATAATATATGATTGTAGCCCAGCATTTCCGATCAGTTGCTATGGTGCTGAATACGAAATTACCAAATCTCTGAATTAAATGTAATAGGAGAACAATTTGACCCTTTTACTTTTCAGGAGATCCGTTTTTCATTGGAAGAAATCTGGAAGAAATATTTCATCGACAGCAACCCAATACTCCGGAGAACATGATTGAGCCTATAATTTGAGCCTGTACTATTATTCTAGTAGGAAGGTCATCACAATCCGTAATTTTCCATTTCAGAAAGCATGCCGGTGTCGATAGAAATCATTTTCAGCACTTAAAATGTAAACAGCAAGATCATGAAGCACACTAACACGGTCTTTGATTTTAATTATTATTATTTTAACACTTAATCTCATTTGAAGATCATTATCTTGGCATTACTAAATGTAATTTTTCATCTGCTGTAAGATGCGGTAAAACAATGTACTCCTGTAGAAAAATGAAAATTTTAAAAATGACGTCAGAACCTTTTTTTTCCCTGGCATTGTTCCTTCCAAACAACTGAAATTACATAAGAATAAATTTTCACATGATAAAATACAGGGGAGATATTTAAGATTAGAAGGCTCGTCAATATACAAAGAAAACTCTAAAAACAATTTATGTAGACTTATGAACCTACTGTATTGAAGGACGTTTGCTGTCTTCATCTTTTCTCTCTGGTAGTTCTGAGCAATATCATGTGAAGGCTGACACACCCACTGAAATCGATTATAATTGTCTACTGAATATTCTCCAATAACAATTAAACAGGAAACACATATGTAGTTTCCATATTTAATGTTTCGTAAAATGCATTAGTAATACAATAAAAATTCTAACTTTTTATATCCTTCCTTCGCTCTACACAGAAATTGTCTTCGTCCACCAACCTATTTGGGTCACAGCTATAATTTTAGTTCGGCCTTCGCCAACCACGATACATAAAGAACTATTCTTATCTGCTAGAAGTGATGACGTGGGGAACATGGCAATTATGAATGTAACTAAAAATAAATACTACAATCCTTATTCTGAACCAAGAAATGTGAATGGTTATTCTGGTCGAGGGTGCAATACAAAATAACCATACTCTAAGTCTGAGCACGCCCAAGAATACAATCACTGTAACTACAGTATACTAGAACCGGTAGTTGTTGCACATAATTATTAATTTTCAGTTCTGTTATAAAGGAAAAAAACTTTACTGTTCCCCAACCCAGAATTTTTCATGAGATGTAGAGAGTATGTATTAACAACGACGTTGTATAGAAACTCCACTGTCTTACAACGACAGAGAGAGTTTGAGACCAGCATATCATACACAGCCAACCCGGATTCTGTAACCGGGAAAACATTTATCATGTAATTATATACCGCATTAACTAAGTAATTAATATCGCTTTATTAAAAAAAATGCTGCAAATTATTTTTCGTGTTAAGATACTCAACGTTAACCATGTAATTAATGTCCCTTACGTACATAAAAAAAGGCTTTTTATGAGAAAGAGTTTAGCAACGACCTCTTTAAATCAATAATAGGAGGAATACAGCAGTTAACCAGATGCTAAATTACTTTTGCTTAACCATCAATTAGGAAAGCGTTCATCCCAATATAATTTGTGCGGCTAAGAACTAATAGCAACGAAGTATGGCCATACCTCCGTTCCCGGTCATTTAGTTGGCCAGTGGTGGCCCTATAACTGTGACAGGAGCTATATATTGCGAATATCTAACGAGGAGAAACTGATTAAATGGCTACGTTGGGACTAAGCCAAGATTGAAGTAACTCTGGGTGCCAACAGTTACACGCTGTATTCAGATCTCTATTGGTAAGGTAAAACATTTACACACAATTCATTTCATACAACAGAAACTTTTCCTAGCGATAAAAATTTAATCAGGATCAAAACGAAAGATGTACCCTCTAGTGACGTTAATCCTAGAACTCACTTGAGCTTGCTGAATCGTCCAGATATTTATTTTATATTAAAAAGGGGAAATGTTATGGGCTTGTAACATTATCCTTCAGTCATTTTTAATGTTCCAAATTCAAAAATGAAACAGAATCTGTTATCACCTTCCTCCCCACTCCCTATTACAGCTGTACAGCCGCCTGTTCATATGTCAACCCGTCAAACTTTCCGTCTGTCTGTATATCCATCTGGGGCCGGCCTCGGTAGCGTAGGGGCTAGAGTACTGGCCCCACGTACCAAGGTCGCCGGTTCGAGTCCGGCCGAGGGCATGGGTGTTTAAGTGTTGTGTGTTAGTGTTCTCGTCGTGTCCGTCCTGTGGTGTGTCTAGAATTACTAGAAAGATATGTATATACACGTAGAGAAACTGAAAAACACTGGATGAAAATAAACACATACTTGAGCTGACTGTATGGCCTAAGGAAGCCAAATGCCATTAAAATAATAATAATAATCCATCTGGGCGCCTGTCAGTCTGTCTGCCTGTCGTCCACCTGACCGCCAGCATCTGTCCTCCTGTTTGCCCGCCAGTCCATCCACCTGTCCACCACCTGTCCGCCACCATCCGTCCGCCGTCTGTCTGTTCGTCTGTTCTCCTGACCGCTTGTTTGTCTGTCCGACAGTCAGTCCACCTGTGCGTCTGTGAACCTGTCCACTTGTCCACCATCTTCCTACATGTCCACCACCAACTGTTTGCCTGTCTGTCTGTTCGCTTGTTCGTCTGTCCGCCTTTCTGTCTGTCCGCCAACCAATCCACCTGTTCGTCTATCAACCTGTCCACTACCTGTCCACCTGTCCACCGGCATCTGTTTGCCTGCTTGTCTGTTCATCTGTTGACCTGTCCACCTCTTCGTCTGTCGCCTGTCTGTCTTCCTATCCATTTTTACGCTAGTACACCTATTTGTCTGTCTGTTCACTTGTCCGAAAGAATGTAGGAAATAATTTCTAATTTATTCTGTTTGATGGAAGTGTTTGAAATGTACCTAGCAGAGAACTATAATGTTGCTATAAACGCTTTCGTGGCTGCAACACTAACCGGGCATCTAGCCGCATCAAAATCATATCGTATGTTGACTTTTCGGCACCTTGACAGAAGAAGAGAGCTAGCTTCCGAAACGTCACCAAAAAATGCGAGTTGGACGCAGCTAGAAGCCGGAGAATCTTTCTTTCAAAGTCATTGTCAAATTTATACCATTTTTGTTATCTTGTCTAGCACATAATACTCTTTTACCTTTTAACCTGAGTTTTTACCACAGTCAATCATAGAAAATACTCAAAACACAGCTATTATACTTTGGAAGTTGTGAGGGAAACAAGCAAAAGTTTTTATTTTGAGGTTACTTTTATCACATATTAATAACATGTAATCGAAACTGCTCTTTAACCAGACAGCGTTCCATTATAATGCACTCATAATATGTATATTTGATAGGAACTGGACGACAGCGTTAGCAAGATGCGCAGCAACGTGGTGCGGTGTGGAAGATAATTTTGTATTTAGATCAGTAAATCAAAGAAATATAACAGCTTGAGACTCGACTTGCGACTGTACGGTTTTTTTTATCATGATTACTAATAGTGGTTGAGCATATGACTCGGGATCAATTTACTACACACCTGCTGTTGCATACGTGAATTATTACATTGTTCTGCACTTTCCCCAATAATTTATTTAATTCCCAATCTCTCTAACAAATGAAAACATTCCTACTCCTTTACGCCTGAAAGTAATTACCTTTGAAAGCAGCTTTTATTGCTGCGACTTAGCTATAAAATGTATGCAAATTGCAGTGGTTCGATGTCTTTAGGCCCACCGAGTACGTATTGTCTCTGCCTTGAGTAAACTGTTTTAAATTTATTTTACAGCTACTTAAAGGATATATGACTCATTTTTGCTACGAGGATGGAGCCCTATAGTATAGCCCATTCTATTAGCAGGTATAGATCCAGGCCAGTCTGCACTATCCTCACTCCATAATCCTCTCAGGGGGCGTCCATAAATTACGTGAGGTGAAACGGGGGTGGGGGTCTGGCCAAATCTCACGAAGGGGGGTCGAATTTAGGGGGATATTTCGTCGAAAAGTGGGGGTGTAACCGACTTTGGAATGGTGAGACCTAATAAAAGAAAGGTCTCAAAAAGTTGCGAGGGCGATTTCTAGGGGGGGGGGGTTTCTTCTCACCAGAGGGGTGGGAGGGGGGTCGGCCCAGATCTCACGAAGTCTCAACTGAGGGGGGTGGGAGTCCGGAAATCCGGAAAAATACCTCGCGTAATTTATGGATGCCCCCTTAACCCCACACGCTTACGTGGACACAGCGGTCGCATCGGAGAAATAGGTAGGGAGGGGATTGTGACGTACGAAGCCAGAGTAACATGATCTTAAGCCGCTAGTTCAGGGTGGACAGGGTACAAAAATAACAATGACTAGGAAGTAATCAAATTTGTGAACTTTAAGACAAAGTGGAGAAGTGTAATTTATATTTAGTAAATGTCTATCGAGTTATACGTTATTTGATGGAGAGTCGTTACATAACGTGTGATTTTGGCTATGTTTTCCAAGCTGTGACGCACAGACTGCTGCAGCAGATGCACCGTGTCGTTACTATAAAGTCGTGGGGGCGGTGGTGATTGCTTTGTGGCTCAAACCAGCTATTTCCGTCTGGTCTCAAACACTGCCAACTACTGGACTTCGCTATTCTGCTAACACCGATCTAACATGCATGTTTCCTTGCTTTGATGACTGAATTACAGCTTTCATTTTCAGTGAACACATTGACACTTTAAAATTACGAACTGCTATCACAGAATGGCTTTAAAATAATAGTATTGCACCCTTATTATATATATCAAATATAGGAAATAGGATTTTAAAAAAAAGGGCAAGCTAGATTTATTTGTGGAAATGAGCGCAGAATAAAGTTGGTAGATATGGCAAAATTGCTGGAGGAAGGGAGGGAAAATTGTGGTAAGACTGGAGATAAATTCTGTAATTGGTGGGCAGATATAAGGTACACGTTGGTGTTGACGAAACCTGGAACAGATGTTAGGCGAAGAATTAGTAGTAATATCTGAAAAATAAGAGATACGTCGTAGTAAATAAAATCTTAACTTCAAGTCTAAGTAGTTAGGAAACTTTTAATTTGTAATTAAGGCGAATCAAGGACTGAATAAGTTATCGATACAGTGAAATAATATATACGCGTTCGCATAAAAGTGTCACTGGGGCATAAGCTTCATTGCTATTATTAATATCAGTAATTCCAGGACTGAAATAATAGTCTTGTAGTTGCATCTGTGCGCTGCAAGCAGTTTAACAAAATGATCAAAATCCTCTGACCTAAAATAGCAAATTATGAAATTCATTTCAATGTGTGTCTCTCAGAAGATGCCTCCTTTATTTGGATATTCATTATGTCATAACCATCATTGATCTCATACTTTGAATGTCGTTAACTCTAATAATCTAACCGTTACATCAGGAAGATACACTGCATGCTGCAATGTGACAGTCTTCATGATTTTGCAGCCTTGGAAACCAAACGTTTCTACATCTCCTCTGTTCACACACCCAGCAAGCGTTCTAACCTGCCTCCGTACTGAACTTAAAAACGACTTATTGGTGCTTAAACGTCCTGATTACATATTTGAAATGATTTTTCATATTGATTGATGTGAAAGCTACTATGATTCAGCGTTCACACATACAAAAATCGATTTACTAAATAAAGAGCATTACAAGCACTCAGGCCAACTTGACGAGGCTCAAAGATAAATCACATTACCAACTTCCCTGTCTCAGAGTGCAAACTCCATCGGTGACCAACTGTTGACTAGGCGCAAGTGTTATTCGAAAATCGAAGAACGCTTTGTACTTCATTCTTAAGTTACAATGATTAACATGATATTTACTTCTCCATGTAAATTACTTCTACTTGACTGCTGTTACAGAGGCCGTGCTCTTCGCGGGCATACTGGCGACTGTGGGTGTGTTGGCGCTGGCAGTCTTCTGCGTTCTCAGCATTCTGCAGATGGCCATGGTGACGTCACGGGACCGCGTCTGCATGTCCTACAGTGCCGTCGTCATCACCAAGCTGGCGCTTTCCTTGCTGGCCAGTGAGTGCACAAAACGCTTATCGCCATTATGGGAATCAAAATATCGCATGATGCTCTCTCTTCTTAATAGGGGACTATATTCTTATACCTTATTCACTCCGAACTGGCGGCTTAATACAACTTTCTTCGGGCATTCTTGAAGCTTTATTTCCGTTGTAAGTCTTCCTCATAATAAACTTGAGAAGGCTCCCAAGGAATCGAGTTATATGAAAAAAAAAAAATTAAGGCAAAATATATTCAACAAATTAGAAGAACAAAAAGAATATTAACTACTTTTAATGAAGCACGAACTAACGGCAGCAATTTTTCAGTAGAGTGAATGTATTAATGATAGGTAGGGGATGAGCTGCCTAAATGCTCCACCCACCAAGGAACAAAATGGCACACACGACACGGAAATAATGTCAGTTCCTCCGTACAAAATAGATCAGTGTCAAATTGTTCACCAGAACGGTCATTTTCAGCGCTAAACTGAAGAATTTTTTTTTAACGTCTCTCAACAGCGAGGTCTTTAGAGACGGGAAAGGATGGGGGGCAAGGAATGGGAAGGAATTCGGCCATGGTCTTTTGAAGGAATATCCCGGCATTTGCCTGGAGTGATTTGGGAAACCATGGAAAACCCAAATATGGATGCCCGGACGGGGATTCGAACCGCCGTCCTCCCGAATGCGAGGCCAGAACGCTAACCGTTACACCACCACACTAGGTAATAAGAAGAGAAATAGGCTTAGGTATCACTATAATTCATTGTTATTTAATCGTTTAGCACACTAAGTAGTGAGGGAAACCATTAATTAGCATTGTCCTTCATATTCTTTCCATTCTTCTTATCTTTCCAAAACCTCCTCATGGTAATATTATATTTATAAAAGTGGAAATTATAATATACAGGAAAATAGATTTTACTTTGGAATGTTGTTGCAAGCTGTTATTTTCCGCAGCTGCTTAGTTAATTAATGTAAAAATAAATAACGCCAATGCAACTGTTTTATATTTGTATAACGCATTGGCGTTATTTGTTATTATTGATGGTTGGAATTGATTTTTTTTGTTTCTAACAAGTAAGTCTGCTTATCTGCTTTCTAAAGTCAAAGTATGTTAAATAAATAAAAGCAAAGTTTGTTTATTGGAAAACTACCAAAACGGGAGACCAACTCTGTTAATTGCCAAGTTCCCCTGGGTCTCTCTGTCCCACACTAATTATAAACTGGGGTTATTAGAACTAAATTTGTAAACTGAGGAGTTATTTCCCCCGACTGAAAATTACTGGCAACTAACTTTTTAATGTTTGATAGTATCGTAAATAAACGGTGAAGTGCATTACAATCAGATACAGTATTGACAGTGCAAATATAAAAGACGTTTATTTGTCACAGAGTCCTAATACAGTAGTTGAGTTTAGATACAAACGAGCATTCAGTAAAAATGGTTACTGATGTTTTCTCTCTTTAATGTCGACCAATGTAAATACTTAATTTTCGTCTCTAATTTTCATATTTATATTAAATTAATATACTTACGTTCGATTTTGCGTATCTAGCTGCTCTTGCTTTGCACGCCTTCTAATTCCTGTATTTGATACCGAAAATGTGAGTCCCGGAACTACATCACCACATGCAACTAATGGTCTGACTAAAGTTTTGTAACCTAATTCTCTAACGCCTGACACCTCATTTACGTTGTACCCGGGCGTTGTGCTTGCATCTGTAGCGCAACCACATATGGTACGCAGTGTGGCGTCAGGTGTGACATGTTACGCGCACGTCGTTCATGGTTAAAACCACACGAGTATTTCGTGCTTGCTAACACCTGGAACATTACGTCCAAAACGTGTGGCTCATAGGACTTAATGAACGATACCGCAGAGTCTGGGAGACAACAGTGTGTGTCATATCATTTATTTAAATTCTGGAGGGCAACTGGGTCTGGAGCATTAATGCAGAATGGGGTATAGTTAAATGTGGTGTGCCTCAGGGTTCAATTCTTGGCCCTCTGCTGTTCTTAATCTATATAAATGATCTCCCACATATACTAGGCGATAATGAATACGTGGTGCTCTTTGCAGATGATACTAGCATATCGTTGAAAGACCCATCTGCACAAAACCTCGAATACACAGCAAATGATGCTATAAAGAAAATTAACAGGTGGTTTAATGCAAACAAACTAATACTTAATGTAGAAAAGACACAGTTACTTCAGTTTGTTACAAAAAATAAAACAAAGGACAGCTATAATGTGATATCAGAAGGAAAAGCAATCAGTGAAAGCAGTTTAACAAAATTCCTGGGTGTATATATAGATAACAAACTGAACTGGAAACAAGATATCCAACAACTTCTTAAAAAACTGAATTCTGCAACATTTTCACTGAGGGTAATATCTAGAATAGCTAATATAGAAACCAGAAAGTTAGTATATTTCGCATATTTTCATTCCCTGCTCACATATGGCATCTCATTCTGGGGAAACTCGTCACAAGCACAGAGGGTATTTAAATTGCAAAAGCGTGCTATAAGAACTATTTGTGGAGCAAGCCCACAGACGTCGTGCAGAAATCTATTTAAAAACCTGGGTGTACTAACAATGCCAGCACAGTATGTATACTCCGTACTATCATTTATAGTGGGAAATCCTGAACACTTCAATCTTAATGCTGACATACTTAGCCATAATACTAGGAATAAATATAATATTCACAAGGATTACAAATCACTGTCAATTGTACAGAAAGGGTTAACATTTACTGGAGCTTCCTTATTCAATGTCTTACCAACAGAAATTAAATGTTATCTACAAAAACCCAACTACTTTAAGCCCAAACTTCAGAACCCATTTTACTCTGTGAAAGAATTTTCTTCTTGGAATTTGGTAACTAAGAATGACTGATAAAATAATATATATGGTGTATGGAAGGGGAAGGTGACAAAGTTGTCCACAAGTACTAAAATCATATATGGTTTTTTTTTCTGTTGAAACTTTTGACAAATTACACTGTTTACAAAATTTCACTCATATATAGTAACTAACATGGGATAGCATGCATTCAAAAACTGCTGTGAAAAATTATCATACTAACAGGTTTTTAAGTAATTCACAGCTTATGAGTTGTTGGTAATATAATTGATATTGTTAATAGGTGTGTGTATTGTTTCACATAAATAGCAACAGTTGGAGGAGAACCTGTTTTCTGGAACAAAAGATCTTAAGCCGGTCCCGGAAGAGACTCCACTCGTCCGCGTGACGTCACAGTTGGATGGCGGGAAATTCTAATGGACCAATGGCGGCCAAGGTCGTATGACGTCACACGTTAGTTCCTCAACCAGCCGCACAGATTTTTATTGTTGCTTGTTTAAAGAAATTTTATTTAATTGGCTGTGTCCTGTACATTTCCTACCAGTTCCCTTGTAAAGGCCAAATAGCAAATTGGCATGTCTCTTTTTTTCAATTGCCTTTTCCTCTATTTTGTTCAACTACTCCCTCATTACTTTTCCTCATACACAGATAAAGAGTAAAAGGTAAAGATCATGAGGTTCCTATAGCTCCTGCAAAATCCACACAGGTAGAGCTTCACATTCCCATTACAACCATTGAGCTAGAAGGATGTGACAGTGTCAGCATCAAACTCCAGCCATTCCCTGATAAAGAATAACTGTAAATTATGTCTTCTGTTGTGATTGTGGAGTTTACTGGAATTTGTCTTTGGAATTTAATTTTTGATTTAGTGTTGTTAGGATTTCATTTGTAACTGCAAGTGATTTGTTGTCAGAAAAACATTCATCTAATGAGTTAAATAATATTTCTCTGTTGACTGATAAATCTACAAACATTATAAATATATCCTTGGCTGAAATATAATCTCTACAGTTTCTTTGCCAGATAGTGTTGAAGAAAGAAGCTATTGGTGGCATGCTCTGCCATCATCTTCTGGTCTTGTGTTGCCACTTTCATTCATCTGTATTCAATTACTAGCCCGTACCCGCGACTTCGTACGCGTGGATTAAGAATTTTTTTTGCCAGAATTAAATATAGAAAGTTGCCAACGAAGTATTGGTCCCAAACAATATCGAGTAGGAATAATATGACAGGAAAGCTATCACTATATCATTGTACTGTCGAACCTGTCTCTTGAAGAGAATCAATTTCCAACATATTTCTGTCACCATTCGATAAGGTCTCAAAATTTTGTGACGACAACTGTTAATCATACTGGAAAAAATATCCTGTGCCTTTCATACAGATTTCCTTATAAAATTCCATCACAACGATATAGCTATTTAGTCGTCAAAACATAACAAAAAGACAGAGACTTACTTTCGTATTTATAATAAAATTACTGTGGTTTGCACTCACACACTGACTGCGAAAAACACCTGAGGGATCATTATAATGTAAAAAAGTGTACACCTATAACATTGCAAGACTACCTACGATTTTCTTCGCATTGCACCCCTAACTTTCTAATATCTACAGTTTAACATTCAGTCCGAATAACCTACTTCCCAGGCCTGACTCTTACGATGAAAAACAATTTTTAAAGATCTTAGCCTCCACGGAGATTTCAACCGGAGACCACGACGTTCGTAAGCAAGCGCTTTAACCACTAAGCTGCCAGTCCACTATACAGAAACAAGGTACGGAGACGTGTCTGTCTATCGCCGTATTTCGAAGTTATGAGACAACATGTGTTATTTATACAAACAATTTTTCAACCAAATATAGACAGTATTTTTCTCCTAATTTCAAAGGATAAGTGTGAAAAGTTTCATCGAGATCTGATGAAAACTGTGGATTTGTATGAAGAACAAACAAACTAACAAACAAACAAACCAACAAACAAACAAACATACATTCATCTTTATATATAAAGATTAATTCCAATTTAATATTTACTCCATAAATCTATTTTGGTAATTGCTTAATTACTTCTCCAGTTAACCTCCTAATCTTTTTTGCAATGCTTCAGACAAGATTTTTCATATCACTGAAATATTCCGTAATAATTGTTAATAGGTATCTTCTTTAGCTTGATTTTTACATGGTGAGTGTATCAGTAGCATTTTACAGCACTCTAGTAATTTTTCAGATTTTTCAAATAATGTTTTACAGCTTTTTGACCATCCAATGCCTGTATTTTTTTTTCTCACGTTGTCTTAACATTTGAAAAGATTGTTTTTTTTCCTCGGTCTGACCACACAGATGTCGATTTCCCATGATCTCCTGAAATCACTCCAGTTCCTTAAAAAGGACCAATTCCTATCTATTCATTGCATACAATCAACTACCAATGATCTCTATTTTGATGAGCTGTAAAAATGAGAAAAAATAATTTTTTGATTATTCTTCTGTTATTGTATCTTTTCCAAATGCTTTGTTGTTCTTAAAATTCTTAATGATATTTCACTTTTGTGCATGGTTTGAGGGTTTGGTGTTCTGAAATTACGATTTTTTTTTTTCTTTTTACAGTTTAGAAGTTTTCAAAATACCTTCAAAGTATTTCACATTGAATTTGCTTTTGAAAGTTTATTGATGCATCTATCAATTGCTTTATTTGCAATACCTTAGAATAATGTTTTGTTGCCTTAATGCTTTCTTACTTCTTAAACACTTTATAATACACTTATTTATAATACATAAAACAAGCTACAGCCACAGATAAGATTGCTGGCATAGATCAACACTTTTGAATAAGGATTCATATTGCTTTGACAATAGGCACAATTCTTACTGAAGCTGTTGGAACCAGCTGTCCCTGATACCTTTATCCTCAAAAGAAAATTTTTCCACTGCCCTAATCATGAAATCAGTTGCCAGCTTATGGTCATGGTCATCTTTTCCCTTTAATCCTCTATTCCTAATTCCTTGATCAATATCCTCCAAGCCCCATCACCACATATGCCTTGTACATTCCTAGCAATCTATTAACCCTCCTCCTGTCTTCCGATATCTTCCAATTCAGCTCTTTTATCATATCAGTTACTGACTGGGTCCTGTGATATGGTAATGGCCACAAACAAATCTTGCTGCTCTTCTTTGCATGCCCTCCATTTCCTGTGTTTGGTACTGAAAACGTGGGTCCCAAACTGCACCACCATATTCAACCAATGGTCTGACCAATGTTTTGTTATCCAATTCTCTAACTTCTCTGGTGCATCCTCTCATCACCCTCTCCAGTAAATGTAGATCTTTGTAACCTTTACCTACCACATACCCAATGTGATATGCCCAGTTGAGTTTATTTCCAAACATTATGCCAAGAAATTTACACTTACAGCTGAAAATGAATGAAAGAACAAGCAATTCTGACCCCACCCTTATTGAAATAGCTTTTTTATATTTTTTTAAAATGGTTATGGTAGGATTTTGCTAGCAAATTATTTCCAGCTGCAACTGTTTTTGCTAACAGTTCATCACAGCATCTTCCATTATATAAATTACCTTCTTCTAAAGTTTAATATTATAAACTACGGTAAAAAAAACATATCGTAATGTTAAAAGTGATGTTTGTACTTGAATGCTTGAGTAAACATAATGATTCTTAAAAGTATCTACAAGGTAATAATTTTCCCTTGTTACATACAAGGGCAAACTTGTGGTCTATTATGTTAAACAATAACCAAAAAACTAGGTAGATAGATATGTTCACTTTGATCCCATGTGAGAATAATCTCGGGGATGTGGAACAGTACATACACAATATTACTATATAATTGATAATATTATTATATATTGACAAGTTAGCTACAACCCATTAGGAATAGTATAACCAATATCTCCTGTATTCTACACATACAATCCCGAGTTAATTAATACTTATTATGTGAAACAGTGTATACACTTGTTACAAGCATCTAATAACCAGTTACTTTCTTACCAACCAGTTACCATGATAAGTTTCACTGTAATTTGCGACTATATCATGTTAGTTGCTAGTAGGAGGAGAACCTGTTTTCTGGAACAAAAGATCTTAAGCCGGCCCCGGAAGAGACTCCACTCGTCCGCGTGACGTCACAGTTGGATGGCGGGAAATTCTAATGGACCAATGGCGGCCAAGGTCGTATGACGTCACACGTTAGTTCCTCAACCAGCCGCACAGATGGCGACACCGGGTGGGCTTGCGCATATGTTAGTTCACCGATCGGCCGCACAGATGGCACCATCTCCCAAGGGCTTAATATCTTTGGGCGCAGATATTCCACACCGCCCACCCAAGCCCTGAGGCAATGGCTATTTCTGTTCTGGAATGCGCGCGTTGTGAAATGTGTACACTGTTTCAACACACCTACGGAAATTCCCACTCGACTGTTTGCTTTGACGAAATATGTATTCCTAGCGTCCTGTTAAGCAAGCACTGAACATCTTGGCTACTATCGACACACAGTAAAATATTTTGTATCGTGAAAAATACTTAAGCGTGAACCATTGCAATTTTACTAAAAACAAAAAATGTCCACATTAAAACGACCTCGGCAGTGTTGGGGCTAGAGTGCGGAAGGTCACCGGTTCGAGTCCGGCCGCGGTGTTTAAGTGTTTTGTGAAAAAGCCGTAAAGTTACGTAATTTCCACGCCTAAAAAAATAAGTCGAAAAGCATAAATGTTTCCTTTTAACGTTCGATATGGGAAAAAAAAGCGTCATAAACTCCAGATATAAAACCGATTAAGAATTCTATGTGTACCTGTTTTCATGAAATTATTTAGCGTTCTTGCCTCTCATTCGGGAGGACGGAGGTTCCAGGCATCCATGGTTTTCCCCAGGTGAATGCCGGGGATGCTACCTTCAAAAGGCCATGGCTGAATTCCTTGCCCCCCATCCTTTCCCGTCTCTAAAGACCTCGCTGTTAACATAAATTCCGTTCATCAAAGCAGGCAGACATTAAAAATTAATTCACCGACGAAGAGACTGGAAACAATCTCACTTTTTCACATCATGATGGACTCATTATGAACAATATAATATAACTCACGAGTGTCACCTACAGTCAGTGTATTTTAAAGGATGTATTAAATTAGGGGTATTTATATTTTTATTTATATTTCTCGTGTCCAGGACATAACAAGTTGAAAAAACAAATAACATTAATTAATTAATTAATATTAACTATAAACACAATTATATAGAATGTGACCAGAATTCCGCAATCTTGATGGCCTTCTCGTTTGCCCTGTAAAGGTCGTCGA
>CM061920.1:331510073-331621730 GCA_031002005.1 Vandiemenella viatica
TGTCAGCTATTGTGTACTGTTCTGTAATTTCATTTGTGTTGTATTTTTATTGAAATAAATGGTAAATTCAGTAAATTGTATAATTATTTTATTCCATTTCATATAAGGTGAGGGTCTATCAATCTCTTTCTAGACAGATAATGTTCTTTAAAATACAGTCAAGTTAATGGCATTAATTTGTTTTCTATATGTTTAAACCATGTTTTAGTACTTTGAAGATTATTAAATGTAAACGTTTACTAAGAAACAGACTGACTCCCGCGGGAAACAGTGATAGCTCAGTTGGTTAGTTAGAGCATCGCCACTGATCGCTTAGGTCGTGGGTTCAAACCCCAACTGGTGTCAGTTGATTTTTTGAATTTCTCATGAAATGTTTAGACATTTATTAATTTGGTTGGTCTTTACCATGGCTATGTTAATTCAAGCTTAAAATATACCTATTCTGTTGCGTTGTTCTAATATCTAAAGTAACGTTTAATAAATAGCGACAGGCTAATAGGTAATTGCAAGACTTGCGAGACTCTTGCTGCAAGACCAAGACCAAGACCAAGACCGGGAGTGCAATACCAAGACCAAGACCAAGACCAGGTGTATTGATGCAAGACCAAGACCAAGACCAGGTGTATTGATGCAAGACCAAGACCAAGACTGGCCAAGTCTCGTCTTGTTCTTGCATTTGGGCAACACTATTTGAAGCGTTTGACCTTGTGCTTTATTAATGTTCATTACGAAGGTTACTTTTATTGAGAATTGTTTCCTTATCATTGGAAAGGCACGGTTGATCAGAAGATGTAAGGTTAATGCGAGGTATGAGCATATTTTCATCGGGATGATGTATTCCTCTAAGTTAATTACCACTAATCTTTCACCATTAATTAATCCCTGATTAGCATTAAGATTTCTATTTAACATAATAATAGCATTTTTCTTCAAAAGAAATTTATGAGGTGGTAAACCAGACGATTTCACAAATGGCTCTAACGATTTGGATGAAATTTTATATGTAGATAACGTTTTGCTTTTAAAGTTTGTAACACGATTTTCCAAAAAAGAGCAATTTTAGGAAACGGATCTAAACTCATCCCGTAGAAGTTTCGGGTTCCAGTAAGCCTACAGATGTTATTCAAGCTTCTCTTTGGTTAGAATAAGGAACTGTTCACTTCAGAATGCCTAGGAAGCCTTTAAGAGAAACGTATAACTCAAAATCCTACATATAGAACAGAAATCGATAAATGCCGAGCGAAGATCGCTCACCCAGGTACTTGACTTTTAACATACATCCTCTGTCATTTTGAACACTTAATAAAATCATTAAGTAAATTTAAAGGTTATAATTGAAATGTATTGCTAAGAAATGTAAAACCGAGCATCGTGGGTGAGCGGTAACGCTAAGCTTCACATTCAGGAGGACACAGGATCGAATCCCCGTCCAGCCATCCAGATTTGGTTTTCCAAAACCACTTCAGGCGAACGCCAGGATGGTTCCTTCAAAAAGCCACTTCCAAATTCTTTTCCATTCCTTGCCCCAGTTCTTTCCAGCGTAAAGATAGACGTAAAACAAATATGTAAAGCTTGGATAGTAGCGGTAATACTATAAATAGTATCATCAATATCCTCCCGTTCAGTGCCTCGTGACCTGCTACGGTAGCCTTCCATCTATTTGCTGGTATTCATAGAGGTCGTTTCCCTTTGTGGTCGTACTTAAGAAGTTATTGTGGTATTCTCCTTATTTCCGTTCTGATAAAATAATTTGCTTTTGTTATATATTATGATGGACATATTGAGCGATAGGTTTTGTTTTTAATGAGTAACACTGGTTTGTTCCTAATATGGTACAGCACCGTACGTCAGCTTATGTTTTTTATATATTTTTTTAATCCATATCAAGAAGCGATACAAGCAAGGACTAATGGCAAGGAACGGGAAGTCCTGAGTATGTATCATTTCCCTGTGGCGTAATTCCTACCGGCAGACTATTTGAAGCAAGTTTTGTTTTACGATGTTCACAATTCGGCAATTTTAAATGTCGAAATTTTTATTTAGCTTTATTCTGTTTCAATGAAATAATGAATGTGTCAACTGCAATATAAAAAATCTGACTAATATACCAGATTTATGAATCATAATGGAAAGATCCCCTCCTTTGTTTCTTTGTTTCTCAGTGTGTAGACCCCATGCATTTATAGATATCTCAAAAGGTGGCTCAATATTTTAGCACCGATGGGTGAGCGGTGACACTCTGGCCTCGCATTCGGGAAGACATTGTTCGATTTTCCATGGTTTCCAAAAATCACTTCAGATGGATGCCGTTATAGTTCCTTTTCCGCCTCTAATGACCTCGACGTAGACAAGGCGTAAAGCCATAACAAAAAAAATCTTAATATTTTCTAGTCCACTAAATGATTTAAAAGTATACTTTCTTGCTTAAATACACAAATAACTTGAGCTTTTTTTTAATTTTGTTGTGTTAACAATACCTAACTCACAGTTGCGTACGGCAGTTTGACTGTATGGAAATGTCTACCTTTCTGCTGTTTTAATATGAAATTAAATACCACGTGCAAATTAGGTTTTTTCTGTTTTTTTTTCCTGCTGAAGTATTGCGTTGTTCACCAAGTCCTCTGTAGGCATTCTGGGAGTTAGTCATTAAAGTAATGTGTAACTGAGCCAAGCCGCTATTTCGTTAAGAGCGCAACGTGATACCTTGACAGCTGCTGAGCCCAACGAGGCCTCTATGAAGGCCCTCTCTTGGGGATTAATGCGCGGGTGCTTCGCGGGCGAGTCGAAGACCAACAGGAACCAAGGCACGCACCACAGGAGACCCAATGCGCCGAAGAAGTAGAAGGCAAGGGGCCAACCCAGCGTCGTCTCACACATGATTCCCGTAAGGGCCATAGACACCACGATGCCGACGTACGAACCTGTCAGACAGTTACTCATTAACACCTGCTAACAATCATTAGATTAGCATTACAGGAATTCGCATATGTTTTGTGTGGTAATGAAAAACAATGAAGAATCCTAAGAATTCACTGATCTTGGTGGTGAAAGCCAGAGTAAAAGCTGAATGGAGCAAATGAAGAGATATTGCTGGAGTTATATGTGATATAACCTGAAAGTAAAAATTTATACGATTATGGTAAGACCGGTTATCACTTATTGCTCACGAACATGGGATTTACTTAAAACAGAGGAAGCCATTTTGGAGAGGGTGGAAATAAGGACGCTAAGGTGACTGTTGGGTATTTCTCTGAGGAACATACTTAGAAACAAAGAGATAAGAAAAATAGCTGAAGTGGCTAATATTATTCAGTCATCAGAGAGGGAAGATTATGGTGGTCCAGTAATGTCATGAGAAAGGGTGAGGAAGAGCCAATCAAGGAAGAATGGGGATGCTTGGGAGAGGAAAAATATACAGAGGAAGACCAAGGATGAGATGGACGAATATAGTTAAAAAGGACCTCGTCAACATGGGGCTGTAGACAAGAAAAGGTGGAGAAAACTCTTTAAGACAGCCGACCCCTATCGTTGGAAAAAGTTAGAGGAGAAGAAGAATTCGTGGATCTTGGTGGGCAATCGGTTAACGCTTGGGTATGGTATTCGGAAGGATGCGCCTCTGACGCCCTGTCTAGCCATCTAGATTTTGGTATTCCATGGATTCGATAGACCACTCCATGACGATGCAGGTATGACTGTTTGAAAAGGTGATGACTGAATTCCTTCGGTAAATTCACTCCCGCCTCTAATAACCTCGACGAGCCGTAAAGCTCAAGCCAAAAAATCTAAGAATTTAATCCAACGTTTTAAGGTCATCAGTTTCTCGTATAGTTTGATGAAATCCTCCACCTCTTCCCAACCTGGACTAAAACTTCCAAAGTAATATAAGTGCTATGCAAGAAATGTTAGACAGGGTAGATAGAAGACGAGAAGAATAAATCCAAAGACAGGTAATTGTATTACCTCACTTTGCAGAGTGCTGATGGTCAGGCCAAGTCGTCGTTAAACTTTCTTGTTTCGATCGACGGGAAAAACATCCTCAGGTGAGATGGTATAACTTTAAGATCAGCATATAGTGCTTCTGTTGACTGTGTGATGTTGGTCAATAGTTGCGAGAGTAGGGGGAAGATGGGTGTGTAGGGAAATTGCCACCGGAGCCTGTGCTCCATTGCAATTAAATAATGTTAATTTGTATTAAATTAAAGACGAATACGTAATTCAAGAGCAGACACTTTACCCCAGAATGTCAGAACAACGACGGAACGTTTAAATGATTCATATTTCAGATGCACACACTATGGGAAGCCGAGAGGAAATAGACAGTTTGGACGTAATTTGCGTTAACTCCACTCAACGGGAGGTTAACTCACACTGTAACTGCCCCAAAACGTATTTGAGGGTGGAGGTTTCACAGAAAAATCGAGCAGATGGAACGATATTCATAGAAGAATTAGAAACAATGCATAGAAAGGAAAAGATGACCATGGGCACAAGCTGGCACTCAATACCATTCATAAGGGAAAATTTTTCTTTCATGGGTAAGATGTTAGGGAGTGAAATAAATTACCAACGGAACTAAGAGAATAATTTACCAAAAATGTTAAAGAAATTAAAATTCGTAAACGGCAAAAGTAGATGCGTTGAGGAATTTAACGCTCAATGAATACAAGATAATAATAAAAAATAATAATAATAAAGAGGTCATTAGATGACAGGGGAAATTTCCAGCGGAGCATGCGCTCCATTGCAATTAAATTAAACTGAAACTAAATCTGAAAATTTAGAATTAGTCACTTGAGCACTAAACAGACGAACACGGACGTAGCAATCAACTCATCTCGGTGGAATTATTGGTTGCAGTCTGATGGATGTAGAAAATCACTCAAAGATGGGGGGAAAAAATTGTTCAAAGTGATTTTTCTGAGGTGCTGCTGACAATATTTCTACGAGGTTTGTCCCTTAAATCGAGTTTTCAACTTTGGAAACAGGAAAATGTCACAAGAGGGCGATTTTAATTCAGTTTTTCAAATCATGTTTGAGTGAATCCTTGATGTAAACGAAATAGAGAATGCTTACTAAATCATCAAACATCTGTAAGAAGAGAAAATTATAAAGTTTTCCAAAGCTACCGTTGTGGGCACTATTGTTAAACAGATCTTCTAAGTGTTATTAAAAAATTTCAAAAATAGAAATGTGCATTTCGGGTATGCGCCATAGACTTTTCGTGGAAACGTCGTGATAAAATCATAACAAGTGTTTTGTATTACTATGTAATTTAACTGCCAATCTCTTTAATACAGTGGTTGCATAGAGTAATATAACAGTTACATAATAGATAAATTATAAGTTTATAGCATGTATCAGAGATAAGTGGTAGCTAATGTAACACACATACACTTCACATTGCATCGTATTGAAGTGTGTACTGAAAGTTATATCGATGCTGGAGTTGCCGAGTGTTGTTGAGCCAGGAATCGTCATGGGTATCATACCAAATTACGCAAGCATGAAGTCATTCAGCACTGACTTATCACTATCAACATTAATATTAATCTCCCGTGAAAATGAAAGGCATCCACGTCAAGTCTTCCAATGTCGGAATGATGTTATGAATATTGACCGAGTATCGAGCCAGCAAGATATTTCTGATCAAATGGACAAGAGAAGCCAAATTGTAAGTGCAGCACCCGGCTTTTGACAGAGGGAGCCATAAAATGGTAGTAAATAATATAAAAACAATTGGAATGGATGAGAAAGTGATTTGCTGGCTAGAAGAATTTTTAAACAGTTTTAAACAAAACTTTAAGGTAGGAAATTACGTATCATAAGAAGTAGATGTAAAAATACCACAGGGTAGCGTATTGGGATCATTACTATTCATTAGGCTAATGAATGATTGTGTTAATGGTTCACTATCACAAGTTACATTGTTTGTAGATGAAATAACGGTATATTAAATGATCAAAACGGTAGAGGACTGCAGGGTGATCTGGAAAGCATATTTAATTGGGTTGGTAAACATGGGATGAAGATAAATGCAAAGAATAGTCAACTTATTAGATACACAGATAAAAAACTAAAGGTTTATGATTATAAGGTGGGGAAGGAATTGCTTGTTGAAGACTTGAAATGTAAATAGCTTGGCATTACATTTGCTAACAAGCTTATCTGAGCACGACACGGACAGGCAGTAGAAATAGGTTTCAAAATTCTGCACTTGTTAGAGAGAGTGATAAGGGGGTGTACGAGAGAAGTAAACGAATTGGGTTACAAAAGTTTGGTCGGACCATTGCTTGAATATGGTGGTGTGGTATGGGACCCACATTTTGAGTATCAAATACAGGAGTTGGAGAGGGTGCAAAAAAGCGCTGCTAGATTTGTTTCTGGAAATTACCGCAGAATGGAATCAGTAACAGATATGATAGAAGAGCTGGAATGGGATTCATTGGAAGACAGGAGGAATTTGAAGAGGGCCATGCGAATGTGCAGGGCGTATATTGGTGTTGAGGCATGGAAATATATTGGTGTAGGAATAATTGTTAAATTAATGCATGGAAGGGAAAAGATGGCCGTCGCCACATGTTGGAACTCGATTTTAGGTAGGAAGATTCTCTTTTTTAGGTAAGGAGGTCAGGGATTGGAAAAAATTATCTAAAGAAATAATGAATAATTTACCAAAAACTTTGAAAGAATTTAAAGTTGAAATTTGTGAAGGGAAAATGTAAGTGAGTGCAGGAAAGGAGGAAAAGGTATGGAAATTGGCTAGTTTCCACTAAGAATAAATCGGGCATATAGTAGTTTTTAATGATTAATCATGTTAAGGAGATAACAAAAAACAACCTTATTTAATATAAAAGATAAAGATTATAATTATTTATAGAAAATAAAATCGACAAAATCAGCCATAGTGACACGTGACCGCGAACGCCAATGAGAAAGCATTACGTCATAGCGTCCCTTGCGCCACAGAAGTGGTTGACATTTACATGTAATAGAACACCTTGCGTAGTAAATTTTTCGTTTGTAGCAACTTCTGTGTTGCTAATTTAGTTATTGTTAATTATTTGGCGAAAGAGAAGTCTAATTCATTATGGAACAAGGTTTTAGCAAAGCAACCAGTTGTAATTTGCCCAAAATTGACGCCGTAGCCGTTGGAAGATTTTTCGCCTCAAACATAGACTTCTGCTCGTCGGAATTCCGCAATGTAAAAACTTCCACGTAAATATATACAAGTGTCAAATATATATTGTAAGCTGAAATCAGTTTCGTAAACAATAATCTATTGCTTAGACGTACGTTTATAAGTTAATTGATATGGTTTTGATGTTACTTTTGCGAAGTATAAGCAACTGTTAGGGAGTTCTATAATTACCGTGACGTCGCAATCTGATAACGAATTCTTGTAGAATTCGACGAAGCAAATCGTAAATAAAGAATAATGTTTTTTGATATCTTGCTTCATTTTCGAGATATAGCACGTTAAAAATGAGTTATAGTTCTTTGTTCGGTACTATTATTTCTGTGCCGTGTCTTAACTTTTCAGCTACATCACGCCTAAGATATGTTTCTTTTTTTTATATATAAACCTTTTCTAGAAAAATATATCCTCAAAAACAGGTGTGGTAAATTTTAAAGGTATGGCACTGCCAGTTTCCAGACTGCTCTAACTTGGAGACCATCAGACGTGTTCAGAACGGTTTTCGATCCCCCGAGTATATGTTGAAGGGAATAACTCCATATGTCTCTGTTACAATTATTTCTTCAAAATGAGACCTACGTATCGAGAAATTAACGCGTAAACATTTGTAAATATGTGTTTAAATATTATAATTTTAACATGTTGTTTAGTAGTTTCAGCGTGGCGTATCGGTAGTGCTCTTGCTTCCCATTTTGCGAACCCGGGTTCAAATCCCCATACTAGCAAATATTTTTATTTCTTTTTTTATATGCAGTAATCATTGAGCATTGATTTTATTTCATTTAAAATTCATTTACGAATTTTTATTATGCGAAATAACTATTAAAACATTATTTACAATAATATAATTACTTACAGTAATATAATTACTTACAATAGATACAATAACCAATTTTTATTACAATCCTACGACCATAAAAGAGATATTCTGTTAAATTTCCATTTCCTTTGTAGAACATGAAATATACCTGTTTCATAAAAAATAAAAAAAAAACAATCATAAACAATGAAATAATGATTATAAAAAAAAGTTGGGACTGTATATTCTGTAATATTTTGTTTTAAAAGTTATTTCACATAATAAAAATTCGTAAATGAAATAAAATCAATGCTTAATGATTTCTGCATATAAAAAAATAAATAAAAATATTTTCCAGTATGGGCATTTGAACAGGGGTTCGCAAATTGCTAAGCAAGCCCGCTACCGATACGCCACGCTGAAACTGCGAAACAATACACTAAAATTATAAAATTGAAACAATATTCACAAATTTTTGCGCGTTAATATCTCATTACCTAGGACTCATTTTGAAGAAATTATTATAATACAGACATATGGAGTTATTACCTTTCAACATATACTCGGGGGATCGAAATCCGTTCGGAACAGGTCTGATGGTTCCCAAGTAAGCTTCATATCAGCCTAACATCATCATCTTTCAGTTACGATATCTCGAGAACCAAGAGAGAAATTAAAAACAATTATTCTTTATTTTCGAATTGTTTCGTCAAGCTGCTTAAGAATCTATCACCAGATTGTGGCGCCACTTAATGATGTTTATTCTATGAAAAATAGCACTAAAGAAAGATTTTATCACATAAAACCAAAACAAACTCAACTCATACCTTATTCCATTATCATTACTTGAAAAGTAATGGTTCTGCAAAATTCATCATTTTTGCTTTGGATTTAGAAATATATTATGCACAAACACTTACATCAAAATGGTCTTCACAAAAATAGATACTTCTGTCTGCAGGTAAACTGTGAGCATCCTCCCTCCTTGCAAGTTATAACCAGTTTCTCCGTATTTTTTCATTGTTTGGAACATATATAAATAACTTATCTGGTGTTTTTATTGTTGTGCTTCTACACTTCGGCACTACACAGTACTTATAAAACGAGGAACTCATGTTTAACTAAAGAAAATCTATACCTGCCATATACGTACACGACTCTTTACAGTCATATCAGACGCTATGACGTCATCCAAGACGCCATGACAGTCTAGAGCGTTTTTGAGCTAAATTTAAATTCGCTTTTACAAATGCAAAATACATAATGTAAATGTTCGATTCTTTACAAAATAAGATGTTTTTTGAGTAAAATAGATAATAAGGTGAAGTATTAACCTATTTTTCAAATTTAGTCAACTACCCAATTGCCATCGGAGCGTGCGCTCCATTGCAATTAAATCTAAATGAAATAGTCTGATGACGTCACAGGCAAAACAAATTCTGCACGACGAACTCTAACCGTTGTGGAGTCAATTGCTATTAACGCATTATTAGTCTCATAGTTATTAACGATTCAAGTCTGACGGTATTTTGTAAGATAAGAAAGTTCGACCTGCTACCACTACACTTAACGTGCGAATATACGTTTTCACATCAAAGAATACTAAGTTGGTTCTTCTCTATTACTTGCTCTGGTGATAGGGGAACATTGCACGTGGCAAAACTACGACTCGCGTGTTGAATTCCTCAACCGCGCCGCGTCAACACTTCCCACTGTCCCGAGTAAGCAGCTGTGTTGTGATCCGTCGGCCCCCAGCCATTCAGCAGTACTGTCTTCCTGTCGAGTCAGCGACGGTGCACGGCGCTGCGGCGAAGTGAGAATGACAAATGAAAGCGCTGTCCAGTGAGGCAGCAAAAAACCATGATGCCATGGTATATCGAAACCAGGATAGCATTCGACAAAAGATACACAACCAGACGCAACGCACTGGATGTGGCCAGCGCTACTCTATTTCTGAAATTGAAACGTAATCGATCTTTAACAATACAACTAGCGCAATATTTGCCTCCTCTATCACAAGTAAAATTCAGTTTCTTAAGGACTTTACGGATCGTTGATGTCGAGGTTATTAGAGCTGGGAAGGATTGAGGGCAAGGAATGATAAAGAATTCGGCAGTTGCCTTTTGAAGGAACCATCCCGGCATTCACCTGGAATGATTACGGGAAATCTGGATGTTCGGACCGTGGTTTGAAACCACAACGCCCCGAATGTCAGACCTGAATGTTATCGATCACCCACTAATCTCGAAGATACGAGTTTTGTGTACACGAAACACCAGTGATACTGTGATCGTAAGGACACCAGGAATACATGATACAAATAAAGGCCAATAAAGAACTCGATAAAACACTGAAGCATCAATTGACCGGAAGAGAAATCCTTCGTTCGTCCCTAAGGTCTGTCACGACAGAAATAGCTTCCCCGAAATCACTCCAGGCAATTTTTGGGATGATTCCTACAAAAGCCCATGGGCGAATCGATTTCCGTTCCTTGTCCCTAATCCTCTCAAACCTCTAAGCACCTCGACGTCGACTAGTAAAAGTGCGAAGTAAAAAAAGAAACAAAGCCTCCCCGAATCACTTTAAAACTGAGAACAGGGCCGGTGATATGATTCTCATGCCCCGGGTAAGCGTTCTTAGGCACTCTCCCCCTTCCCCCCCCCCCTCGCCAAATAAAATTTTTGCTTTTAACTTTGATTTTCTGATAAATCCAGAAGTTTAATACAAAAATGTTCAAAATCATAGGCGCAGATTTTAAAACGTGCGTCTGATTTCTATTTAGATAGGCACGCAGGCAGGCTCGGGCCCCTGGTTCTTTTGCCTGCTTACCATCCATTTATGTCGGCCCTAGCTGAGGTTTGCACAACTGAAATGCACGAGTATTACTGCTTCGAGAATACTTTTGGAACAGCTAGGCCTCGATATAATCTATCTCGAGGATAATAATCCTGCCTATGGGGCGTCCATTAATTACGTGAGGTGATTTTCCGGAATCCCAGACCCCTCCCCCCCCCCTTTGGTGAGACATCGTGAGATTTGGTAGGACACTCTCCCCCCCCCCCTGTAAACTGACATGAGATTTTGACGGAGACCTCCCCCTCCCCCTACGAATGGACCTAGCAAATTTTTTTTTAGGTCTCATGCTCCCAAGGGTGGTTATCCCCCCCCCCCGGGGGTTGGTTTTTACCCCCTAAAATCGGCATTCGCGTCATTTGTAGACCCTTTTTTAAAATTATTATTATTGTTAGCTCTACCATTCTACAAGCATTTCATAACCTCACGTGAGATTTTCGTTGTCACCCCCCCGCCCCTCCCCATTGGTGAGGTTTCGTGAGATTTCGCCGGACCACCTATTTCAACTCACGTAATTAATGGACGTTCCCCAAACAAAAAGACGCTGAACACAATGCTTTGCCATTCATTCTGTTCAGCGATGCTGCTCTATCTGGGATGACAATCGTCGGCGAGTATGGTGCTGACCTGGGAGGAGATAACGCCCAGGGAGGAAATTCGGTCGATTCACATAAAATACCCACAAGTATTTAGAGTTCACTGGCGCACGTAGAACAACATTACCAGCGTTGATACTGGATCTTAAAAAAGAAAGGACTAGGCGCTGCGTATTGGTCAAGAATTAATAGGATAGGTCTGGTAATGGAAGTAGTCTGAGGAAGAATTTACGGAATTCAATGACTAAAATTAGAGGAAGAAATTGAACGTAGAGCTCGCGATATACTTTCAGCAGTAACTGAAGCGATTAGCGTGTAACTTCTCCAACCTTCTCGAAGGCTAACTCAATAGACAATTAATTGCCAATACGAGGTATGGATATGAAATAACGAGGCTATCACTGTAAACAAAATTCAAATTTATTCAATCCTTGTTAACTTCAATAAACACCACTCCTATATCCCTACAACGTACTGTGCTGGAAGTCTTCTTCTATGAGCTCCTCCGTAACGTATGCCGCTTTTACTATCACACCTTCAACGGAATGAAATCTTATTACTTTTATTGCAGATTTGTCTTGGGTAAACAGATAAAAGTCAGGTGAGTAAAGTGGATGGTCTAAATCTGGCATGTTGTACTTCACTAGAAACGTCTTTACAGACAATGCAGAATGAGCCGGGGCTTTGTCTTGATGGAGAACACATGACTCGTTCTTCCACAATTGGGCCATTTTTTTCCCCCCCCCCCTTATTTTTCACGGAGTTGAACAAGAATATCAAGATTAGTTAACTGACGGTCGGATCGGCACGGACTACCGACTTTTTCAATATTTTCATCCGTTTTTGACATGCAAGGATGATAGGGGGGGGGGGGGGTGAATCATCAACTTCTTGTCTTGGAAACGCTTAAACCACTAAAAACTCGCACACGTGACAAACATTTACTTCTATACACTTCTTATAACAAAAGATAATTTTCAGTAGCGCTTTTCCCAAGTTTAATGTGAAATTTCACGACAATTTATTGCTCTATTATCATTTTTTTTTTTTTTTTTTTTTTTTTTTTTGTCAAATCAGCAGCTCTTATACAAATGAAGGCCATGGCCAGACTGATTTGCTTACAGATAAGCGAGGTGCTGCATTCAAAAGAGAAGGCTTCATAATACTCAGCTGTCAGCCGTTAGCTTTTGGCGTTTGCGTAATATTTCTGTAGAAGCATCAGTCTCGTTATTTTATAACCACACCTCGTAGACAGAAAACAGATTCCAGCCAACAACTGTGACTGTGTAGATGGAAGCACACCAGAACACTTGGTGATGAAAATGCAGGAACAGCCTCACGAAATGATAAGCAGAAATGTCTGCAACTGTAGGAAGCTGAGAAAAGGTACCTATAAAGATACTCAACATGATCGGCTGAAGCTGCTTCAGGAATTACGGAGAAGTGCTTTCTGGGGCTCCTTGTGTGTTACTGGAGGGCAAGATTCTGATACTTTAAGGGTCATCGCCAGGCCGATTCCTAAATAGGAAGATACCGTCGGCGACTGAACATGGGCTGGAAGCGTTGAATCCAAGTGAAACTTTCGCGTAGCCTTCTGGATATTTAAGGACATCAGCTTAGATGTGAAACTTCTAAGCAAAAGCGGTTGTAGTTTCCACTTTTATGCGTACACTACAATGATTTAGAGTATTATTTTTATACATTAAAAGAAATTATTATTATGTAGTAAATAATAACTATTTTCTACACAAAATTTTTCAGAGATGTTAATGGATAATACGTGATTAAGGAACTGATATATCTGAGTTAATTACTTAGACCTTTTTCTCCTTATTTTACCTAAGATGCAATACATTTCAAATTCAATAGTGTGCGTTGGTCTGTATATTAACTTACCCAAGTATACAATAGAAAACCTGCTCCTCTCTTGTGGTGGCGCCCATTCCGACACCAGTGTCTGGTACGCAGGCATGAGCCCTCCCTACGGAAACAAGAGTAACGCTACAATGCACTCTCAACCCAGGATGATGCTCCGGCCTGGGGGCCTAAAATTTCTGAAAAGTAGCGACAATGATGCATTATAATAGCGTTAAATGTAGTTCTACTAATATTACAGTGCGAGATATTAGAAATTGTATCAATGATATTAACATGCATTGTTTTTTAAGTTATTTTGATTGAGATATCCAGAAACGATTGTTTATTAATTGCAGATTACACTAAATATATGCGATACCTATATGCTTATTCTAATTCCAGTTATTTAGTTCTGAGTGAATATCAAGCAGTTGTTTTATTTCATTTCATAGCAATAAAATGCAGTCATATGCTACATCTAAGTATTCTAAATTAATCGGTATCAGTGTACATATTCATATATAATCATGGTTTAGTCCATACATTGAGGGGAGAAATCCGGTACTTGGCTTGAGGATATAAATTGTTTACTAAACAAAGAAAATAACAATTTGTTCGCTTGTTTGTCTGGGCATTACATATTAATGGCAGATGATTGTTTTAAAGGATTTCTTGTATTTTTAATGTATGTGCTCTCACTTTTAATCAAAGTTCCGGCATAATGTCTGTTATGAGAGCGGATTTTGATTCTGAGGTAAACTGAAATCCTCCGATATTATCGTTATTATTATTACTTATATCAAAAATAATATCCAAAAATTTTTAGAACTATGAATTTTGTGAAATTATTATTCTGAGAGACTTTTTGAGTCAATCCAGTGGGTAAAAGGCCAGAGAACTTTGATAGCCAAACAAGAAAAGTAATGTCGTCATGTTACACGTTCCTGTATTTCGACGGTTTGCTCGAGGTCTGTATCTTTGAGGGTCTATGACAGCAGTCGCCACCTGCTTTGAAGTCAGAGACTCATTTCGCAACCTAGAAGATGATGTACCACCGGAAGACACATCGTTCCTTGCTGCGCCCCACGTATTCACCCAGAACAAGTTTCAAAGCCTTCACAAGCACTGACAGCTCTACCAGCCGAGCCACAGCCGCCAGCAAGGAGAGATGATTCACCACTCTCTCGATCAATGGAGAAGCCAGCATACAAAGTAATAGCAGACAGATTTAAAATACAGCCAACCAGTTGCATCAGTCAGGCTATTAGTCTTGACCGGTTTCGACCTTCTTAAGATGGTCTTCTTCAGAATTACATATTAATATTCTAGTGGGTGGAGATGACCATGGGCTTGCACCAAGGGGACATCCATTAATTACGTGAGGTGAAATAGGGGGGGGGGTGTCCGGCGAAATCTCACCAGATCTCACCAGGGGGGAGGGGGGGGGCTACGGAAATCTCACGTGAGATTTTGCGAAAAATGTGAGGACAGTAGAGCCAAATAAAAAAGGTCTACAATTTGCGCCAAAGTCGATTTTAGGAGGGTATTTCGTCAAAAAAGTTAGGGTGTGACCAAAAAAAGTCTACAAAAGTAGGGGGGGTTCTCACGGACCAGATCTCACCTGGGGGGGGGGGGGTTCCGGCCAGATCTCACGAAATCTCACCAGGGGGGAGGGGGGGTCCAGAAATCCGGAAAAACACCTCACGTAGTTTGTGGATGCCCCCCAAGCATGCTTCGTCAACTTGACGAAGTTGTCGAAGCATGGAAACGATCAGTTGTGTTCTACCACGAATCATATTCTACCCGGTAGCTAATATAACTCCCTCATCGATTGGAATTATCGATCGACAACTTAAGTATAAAATAATGCAATCACTGGGTTGGGATCATTATTGAATGCGTTTATAAAATTCAACTTCCATCATTTTGAACAAGTATTAAAATATTTCAAATGATTAAGGAGTATATTTCCCAAATTTAACTATAACACCGGTCAAATCCTGAATTAATTTAAAATTGATTAATGATCACCTTGATTTCTCAATAATTTAATTATTTTTGCAGATACATTCTATCAATTGTGATGACAGCCAACAAAAAATTACATAAATTTATTTCCAACAACTAAACTGATACGATACCTGGGCCAATCCTACGAAAAATCTGGCGACGAACAGAGCTTCGACGCCAAGCCGGGCGGAAAGTGGCGTCAGGACGGTGAACAGCGCTTGGACGAAGATGCCCACACCCAGCACTAGTTTTCCTCCGTAGCGGTCCGTCAAGGAGCCAAGAGGGATGTGGGCCGCCGCATATCCGTAGAAGAAAGCTGCCAGCAGCTGTCCTTGCTGCGTCTCGTCCCACAGGAAGGCACCGTCCTGCACACAATCAGTGCCACTCTTTGATTTAACATAGCAAGGATAAATGGTGGCCAAGGAGGGCAAAGGAGGCATTAGAAATTGCTAAACGTCCAAACAATATTAACGAAGACAACTGGCTTAAATTACACGACGCCTGGCTCCCGCTGGTGCGGACAGAACATGTCACGTGTCACCTCCCACCAGACCGCGCCGCGCCCCACCAGGCCAGCGAACCACGTGACAGCTCGGACCTTTGATTGGCCGAGCAAATCGAACCATCTAGACCAGTGTTTCCCAACCTTTTTTGGGTCATGTCACACTTTTAACTTTTTTTTTGCCTCCCAAAAAGGTCAAGTTGACGACTCAAATCATCCAGATGATATATTTTGCTAACATCAAACGAAACTATACCTAATAATTAGTTACAGCACTGTTATAAGAATTTGCTTTTTTGTTATATTTTGTACCTATATCTAGCATTGCATTTAAATAACCCGAAGAGAAAGCGGTAAAATCGTATCAAGTCAATTTCTGAATTGCCCCCCTAAAAGAACCAAATTGCCCCCCTGTGGGGCTTGGGCCCCACGTTGGGAAACACTGATCTAGACGGACGTGGGCCTCGGCTATAAAATAAGATCACGCACTGTTCGAAGACGCAGTTCTGTCCTGGAAGAAGACCCCAGAATGAGGGTCGAAACGTCGGTTTCAAGAAACATGACGCCCGGACAGCCCAGAACCAGAGAAATAGCAAGTTCATCAGATGTTGGATTACAATTTAACAGCAAGCCAGATTGTAATTGATCACGAGATGATTTAGCGCTGATGTACATACAACAATGAGTAAGCAGTCACGCAATGCATCCAGAAGTATCTCCTCGTTCTGAGCTGCAGAAATCATTGCCCCATGAAGATACCTCCGCTTACTGCAAATCACGAAAAAGGGTGTTAGAAAATCGTCATTGAACCCTAGAAATGCGGAAAATATTACTCATGAGGTGAAAAATAAGTTGGTATACGCCGATGGCAGAGTACAAGTATGGCACAAATACCAAGAAGCGACAGTTCTTTCTTGGCAGCAAGGTACTCTTCAATCTGGTAGAAATGGCCTTCTCGTCTGGAGACTGTTAACGTAGACTGAAATGGGACCACATGCACGCGTGACATCAAGCCTGACAGATCAACGTTGTTGGGACATTTTTGAAGACCATTTGTTCTTCTACAAGTTTGCAATGAAACCTCAACCGTCAAGACAATACAATATGCCATCAATCCAGAAGTGTTGGATTAACACCCCAGACAAGCTTCTCTAGCAGCCAGGTCACCTGACATCAAGCACATGACTGATGCTATTGAAAGGGATGTTCGAGCCTGTGACCTCTCTGCATTAACTTGTGGTAAACTGTGGTAGACTATTGAGAAGTCGTAGATCCGAATGGCTTCCCTGAGCTTCCAGTCTCTTGCCGATTCCATGTACAGACTAAGTGCCTCCGACAACAGTGAAAAAGTTGATAATATACGATAGTGTACAGGATTATCTAACCTACAGTATAATTCTCCTGTGATTTCCACTCTTTTGTATATTATCCTTTTTAGTAATTTTGCATTATGTGATGTCAGTTTTTTTGTGCTATAGTTTCCACTTTCAGCTTCTTGATCATTCTTCTTTTATTGGAATTGTTCCTGTCCGAAATTTAGTCAGACATAACTTGCGGTCTGCAAACCAATCTCTTCACTGTCTCCATTGACAACACGAATATTACAGCAAAGGTTTAACCAAATTTGTGTAATTACTGACGAATTATCATATTATCACTAAAGAGAGAAACAAAATGTTAAATACCTATTTGAGAAGACCTAAACTGTAATCTGCTTGGAACTGTAAACAGGGATCACGTGCAGTTTATGATAACAATAACTAAATCTCGTTACCACTTTTGATTGAATATTTTAGGTATTAACTGTCAGCAGTTTTATTTGTTTGCAAATAATAGTGATAGTTTAATAATTAACCGACTAAGCACTGTCAGTATATACAGGGTGTACAGGAGTGAAAGGATAATCCTGCAACCGCAGATAGGTCACTTCAAGTCCTACTATATTACAAAATTTTATTTTAGTAAAAGTCTCACCATTTCCGAGATATTAATTATTTTTTTTTAACGTGTGACTTTTTTCGGTTTATTTCATGCAATTTCTAGAATTAAGACTTTTTGAACCCCGCTTTCAAACACAATTTAAAGTCAACATTTGGGCTGGAATATTAAACGGGCAAGTGATTGGCCCCTATGAGCTGCCACAATCTTTAATAGGAGAAATCTATCTCGACTTTTTATACAATCAGCTGCCGAGTCTTTTGGAGGATGTGCCGCTCGCAACAAGGAAAGAAATGTGGTTGCGAAACGATATCTGCCCAGCACACTACGCCTGAGCGTTCCGAGACAACCGTAATGAAAGGTGGATCGGGCGCCTCGGCCCTATCTTATGGCCACCAACATCGTCGGACCTGAATCCCTTGGATTTTTTTTATTGTGACTTCCGAAAAGATTTATTTTAAGCGACGGAGGTAACTTCGATTACACAGCAGCGTGAGAAAATAAAAACAGCTGCGGAACACATGAACCGCAAAGGTTATGCTCGCCGGATAAAAAGATCATGTATCAAAAGACTTAAGGCGTGTATAAGAGCAAATTGCGGCCATTTTGAACAATTTTTATAATTAACGAAATAAAAAATATTACTTGCATTTATTCTTTTCATTATTTGTAGGCACACCATAGCAGAAACCTTTTTTAGTTCATTATCATCATTTTTTTACTACATGTTTAAAGTACACAACGGTCTATTTAGGAGACTGAACTACTATAAAACAATCATTTTTAAAGAAGAATAAAATAATTATACCATTTAAGCAGTGCTGCCAATTCTACAGATTTATCCGTAAATCTACGGATTTTTTAAAAAAGTTAGGATTTTCGGATTTTGTTAAAATTTTTACGGATTTTTGCTACTTTTTACTATTCGTTAATTTTTTTCTATACTGGTGTTTTGTTAATCTTTGAGCGAATAGTGTTAATGCATTACAGAATTTTCAATAATTGTGAATCGTTTCCATGTAACCGCTCGTGTGAACCAACGATTGAAATAAAGCTCTTATTTTGTTTTGTTATAGATCTTAAAAGACCGCAATACAGAACTTTCGGCGCACTCTTTATGTACGGTAACACGGCTCGGCTTACAAACAGTGCCTTCCGAGATTCCGAGAAGGCTTAGCCAATATCCGAGAATCAAAGTAGTCGCAGTATTTAACATTTCCTGTTACCGAAGATATGCCAAAATTAATGTCAACAAAGAAAATGTATGGTTTCTAAAATTTAAAAAACCAGGAGTGATGAAAGTGACGATCTATAAAACATGTTCAGAGATTTTTACTTTCAATGTAGAATATTATAAATAAAAAGAATGTAGAATATTATGGAAATAAAAAGTATTCTCAATTTTGACTCTCTCTTCAATAATTATTGTTTCAGTCTTTCAGTTAGCGAGTCTCCGGAAATTTGTACCCAATCTACGGAACTTTTAGCGGTCATCTACGGATATTCAAAGCCAAGTAGGTTGGCAGTAGACACTACATTTAAGATTTTTTAAAAAGGTTTTTTAATGTTTTAAGAAAATAAGAACTGATTTATATGACTCAAATATCTTTGAGTAAATTTAAAAAAAAGTCTCAAGTTTCAAATTTTTTTTAAAAAAATCAATATTTCGAAAATGATGAGACCTTTACTAAAATAAAATCTTGCCATATACCTAGTATGAAATGATATGACCTATCTGATGCTGCAGGATTATCTTTTCATTCCTGGACACCTTGTACGTATTTTACTTCCACTGAAAATAACTAAAGACGACAGAACAAGCAGAGCATGTACGGGCTACGGATTGTAAATGGAGCGTCCATAAACTACGTGGCTCGGTCTAGAAGGGGGGGGGGGAAGGATTTGGCTGAAAAGCTACGATGGGCTATGTGGGGGGGAGGGGGGTATCGATCCAGGCCTAGTAGCTTTCCATTTATATTATTTGTCACAGTTAAAATAAGGTACAGAACTAACAGCAGCGTCTGAATATTTATTTCAGTCATTTAATTATCCTCATATGTAATTTACGATAGTATGACAAGAGAAAACAGTATAAAATGTCTTCTGGAATAAATAGGGGCAAAAGCTACGTGTTACGTGGGGGAGGGGGGGGGGGTAGAGGCAAAAGCCACGTCGGGCTAGGGGGCATCCATAAATTACGTGAGGTGAAATAGGGGAGGGGGGGGTCCGGCGAAATCTCACCAGATCTCACCAAGGGAGAGGGGGGGGTCTACGGAAATCTGACGTGAGATTTTGAGAAAAATTTGGGGACAATAGAGCAAAAAAAAGGTCTACAATTTGCGGCAAAGTCGATTTTAGGAGGGTGTGACCTAAAAAAAAAGTCTACAAAAGTTCCCAGGACGATTTCTAGGGGGGATTCTCACGGACCAGATCTCACCAGAGGGGGGGGGGGGGGTGCGGCCAGATCCCACGAAATCTCACCAGGGGGGAGGGGGGTCCAGAAATCCGGAAAAACACCTCACGTAATTTGTGGATTCCCCCCTACTTGGGGAGGAGGGGTGTCCACTGGAGGCCGAAATGGAGCTAAGTGGTTTATGGGCGCTCCCAAAGGACAAAAAAAGCTGCACGAACCTTCGCGATGGTTCCATTTGTCGACGGGTCAGCCAGTTCGATGGGACATGTGTCTGTCTCCCAGTCAGTCGAGTTGGCCTCGAGACGAGTCAAGGCCGTCTGGTTCACCATGGCCACAATGGCCACGGACAAGTCCACGCGCATCGCGAACGCGTTCATCAGCCCCAGCAGTGACAACACGAACAGAGTGTAGCGCGCCTTCCAGCCATCTGTAGACAAACATTCCCTTCAGTCACTCCGTATTTTATACAGTAAGAACAGGATACTGGTGTAGGTTTGTATCTTGTGCATGCAAAATTCCACCTGATTCTGCTAGTGGTCTACTGGCAAGATATTTCTGTTGAAAATAAACGAATTCGACATGATAATGTAGCACTCCATCGTACCAAGATATCTGACAGGATCAGCCATACAAATATGGTGAATAATGTTAAAACCATTATGGTGAATCAGGAGGAATTCCTTAGAGGCAAAGAGGACGAAGTGAGAAAAACAGTACCAAAAGATAGCAGTCTTGTACCATTGCTGTTTACTACTCTAATGAGTAGATACTGCTGTTGGTTTACACCTACAAGTTAGTTTGTTTGTGGATGACATACTGTTGCAAAATACAGAGGTCCGAATAGATACAAAGGAATCTGGACAGGACATCTGCTCAGGTAGGTCAACATCAAATGAAGATAAATGCCAGAAAGAGTCAGTTAAAAACTTTAACAGAAGAGAATGGTTCTGAACGATAACACAGTGGATGAGAAATTGTTGGTTCAACACATACAATGTATCTTGGAATTATTTGATATTAAACTCAACTGAACAGGTCATATAGAAGAAAATGTGCGACTATTGGAGAGAGTGATTAGAAAATGTAACAGGAAGAGAGGGAAATGTTGTCTATCCTTTGCATGAGTGATGTAGGACAGTATGGGAGCTTTAATGTGTGAATCAAATGCGAGATTTGGAAGGGTTGCAAATGAGGGCAACTAAATTTGTTTTGCTGAATTTTTTTTTTTTTTTTTTTTTTTTTGTAACAGTTTAACGTCCCTTTTTAACAACGTGGTCTTTAGAGACGGGAAAGGATGGGGGGCAAGGAATGGGAAGGAATTCGGCCATGGCCTTTTGAAGGAAGCATCCCGGCATTCACCTGGAGTGATTTGGGGAAACCATGGAAAACCCAAATCTGGATGCCCGGACGGGGATTCGAACCGCCGTCCTCCCGAATGCGAGGCCAGAACGCTATCCGTTACACCACCACGCTCGGTTTGCTGAAATTATTGGAGAACATAAGCAGTAACTGATATGATAATTCTTTTTGGTTAGGTATTTGCACCTCGTCAACGTCGTTATAGGCACAGAAGGCAAGGATCGAGAAGATTGGACCTTGACTTTTAAGAAACTATTCCCGCATTTGCGTGGAGTGATTTTTGGAGGCCATATGAAATCGAAATCTGGAACGGTGGACGAGGATTCCAGAGTGCCAGGCTAAGGGTAAGAGCGTTTGGAAAACGAGAGGTGCGTGAAGAGAGTGCTGAGTAAGTATAAGCATTACTTGTGAGTGAGGTGTAGATTGATAGTTGGAGCAGAGTAGTTTACAAGAGGGATGAGACGACCATGACCACAAAGTAACCATAGATTTCAGGGAGTAGAAAAATTTGTTTTTGTAGGTAAGACATGTAAGGACTATAATTATCCTGGGACGGGCTGAATAACTGATCTCCAACAGAGAAAGTAAACATTTGGGGAAAGCAAAAGTGTATGCATATATCTATAGGAAAATTGCCACCAAACTCCATTGAAATTGACTATTAATGATAAAAATAATAATAATTTAGACATGTTTACGTAACCTTTACCTCTAGAAATTTTTTTGTTTATGTAAAGCACTCTGTCAACCATCGGTAGTTAGGTTTCTACGAGCAATGTCGAATCTCGGAGGAAAGGAACAAACCGTTGTACCTGTTTCAATTACGAGACGAGGAGAGCAACACTGTTTTTAGCTATTGAGTAATCACATTAGGCCATCTGTTGAGGGTGTCAACGTTTTTCTTAAACTTTAAAATCAAAATGAATCGACAGGGACCGACAAATAAAGTAATTTTGATTAAAGTATATATGGCCTGGAAATAAATAATTAAGGAGAAATCGGTAATTTTTTACAGTTTCATATTTTGACACTAGTATTAGAAATTATATTCAATTCTGTAGAGCAGTAGTAAGTATTGTTTAGAATGAGAGAGGAAAGTACCTATTCCAGACCCATCCCCCTAAAGTGAACCCCCGGTCTCCTGACTGCATTTTCCTGAACTTGCAGGATCACGTGTAATAGCTGTTCAGGTTTCTATTACTCTGTAACACAGAGCTCTCGTCGCCCGCTTTATTTGTTGCTAATCAAACCGTAATTATGTATTTGACAGTGTACTGACTTTTTATATCGTGTTAATTTTTTTGCAATTTCTCCAAACAAACTTTGCATTGAAAGTTCATACTGAGCTTTGCTATACATTTTAATGTGAAGGTCGAGAACATGCGTAAATATATATATAAAAGACTTGAACAAATATATGAAAATTTTTGGAATATAACAACGTATGAAACGGAAATTCTACAAATCATGCAAAAATGTATATAAAAATAAAACAAAATGAATTTTTTGGTAGTAAATTAGTGGAACTTCCTGAAACATTTAACACTTTATCTCAGTGAAACTAAGTTACAAACAGAAAAATCATCATTTACAATTAACTAAGGCTCCTATAGACTGCTATTTCAAAGATGCCCAGAAAAGGCATGATCACCATTCAAATAAAACTGAAGAAGTTATATAATTATGATAATACTTCAAGTAAATTTTTATAATGTTCTTCTGACAGCTTAATTCACATAGTTATACATGTTTCTAACGAAATCTTACTGCTGTTTATACCTGTATTATCAGGCGGACTAATATACACAGTAAACATTCCATAAACCTCGAACACCTCCTAGAAGTTGATACTGAATACATAAACATAAACAGATACCTTTTATTAATAACGTCAACCTTCAAGAGTAGGTCGTGACAATTTTTACGACGGCGGAATATATTCGCTATCCAGGTGGCCACAAAGGAAGTAGATAGCGAGTACAGTCCGCTAGCATAAAAATGGTCAGAAACTATTTTAAAAGATCGCTGTTAATATCTACAGCCTTTTTTATTTTTTATTATAGCTTCACGCTCGTCGACGTCATTAGAAGCGGAAAAAGTATGGGGCAATGAACTGAAAGGGATTCAGTAATGAATGTTTTTGAAGGAACCATCCCGACAATCTGATTGGCCCGATGGGGTCAGAGCTTTACCGCTCACCCACGACTCTCGATTTGATCGGTTTAATCGTATATTAACAGCCCACATAAACGAATTTGCTGTCAACAGCTAAAATAAACACTTATTTAAACAAACACTGAAGTAATAAATCGAGCGAAAACTGCTGATAGCGGACGAGATGATGTGAATTCTAGTGCATGGTTTGCGTATGAGTGCGATATCAATCTCGGATATAGTACTGCATCTAGTAATATTGGTCCAGAGCAATTCGATGAGCACTTTCAACAAATAGTTTCAGTCATGTATTCGTCGAACACCCAATAATTTTAATTTTGACCACTACTCGCATATTTCATTCTTAAGTTCCCGATTCCTATTGATATTAAATAAATAAAAACATTTATTTATAAAAATTAAATATATTTTTATTCATTCACCCTTACAAAAGTTTTCAATGCATTATCAGTTCTTTACAAACTTCTGATACTATTCTATCGATCAATTGTCTTGATACTCTAAAAGTGTGCGACAAAGAAGCATAGGAGTCTCCAGAAGACAGGTATCTCAATGTAATTCCAAGTCTGATATGAAGTTTCAAATTCAGATGTTGACATTCATTTCCAAATGATCCGTCAGACATTCGAAGGTTACTCAGAATATTAACTCTTCTTTCTCGTTGTCTCTTAGTAGGTAATTCCGCATCTACCATTTCCTTTTTCTTTTACATTTCGTTGAACTACTTGGTACGCAGCACTATTCTACGCAACATTTCTACAACAACTAACTAGTGTGTCTACAAAATGTTCCGCGACAGTGTTCCCGAGAGTTGTCCAGCAACATGCCTCGCGAAATGTCGCTCCATTTGTCTTCTAGTGTATCCAAAGCTTTTCGGTACTAGATACCGACCAACACTGCTTCCTGCTGCTCTCTCAGCTGTCGAGAGCCAAAGATTCTATAATACTGCTCCTTAAAGACAGTGAACTATAATTTGCAACCCTAATTACAAAAAAAAAAAAAAAAAAAAAAAAAAAAAACCTATTATCTGTGGAAGCCCGTAAATAACACAAATTAAGTTACAAACATAAATAAATTAAGTCAGCATACTACTTATAAAACCAATTTGTTGTCATCAGTCTCTCGACTGGTTTGATACAATCCTCCATCCCTTCCTATCTTGTGCTAACCTTTTCATCTCGACATACCCCTGCATCATAAATTCCAATCTCCGTCTTACCTTCGACTGTTCCCTCCACTAAGAAGTTAACCAATCCTACATGTCTCAAAATATGACCTACCATCCTTTTTCTTCTTTCCGTAAGACTCTTCCACAAATTCTTTCCTCACTCATCATTTCCAAAACATATTCGTTTCGTACTTTATCTGTCCACTTAATTTTCATCATCCTTCTGTAGCACCACATTTCAAATTGTCCTTCTTTACAATTAACTAGTCAAAGTAAAATAATTTATTAATAATAATAATGTTAATAGTAATATTAATGACAAGAAATTGTTTAGGATTGTAGAAAGTATACCGACAACTTATTATTATGAAAACATTGACATTGAACATTTCGTTTGGGAAATTAAGAATTATTCAAATATCTGGGATAAGAGATCATAAAGGTATCACGACAGAATAAAGAAAAGAATAGCCTGGACCAGTGCAGTCGAAAATTAAATATTTTAGTATTTCGCATTTATTATAAATTCAGGTTTTCGTACGGTGTTTTACAATACAGGTTATATCTATTATCTGTGCAAAATATATGTCAAGTTCCAACCGCGTTCTCATATGTAAATTCCTAGCCAAGGAACGCTGCCAACAAAAATAATACGCTTACATGTTTCTGGCTGGGATAGATTGATTAGCAGTTCCTTTTTTCGTTCAAGAGATGTTCTTCCCCATATCGGCAAAACTTTCTACACTCATTGCATCTTTAAAGTTAAATTCATCTCTAGTTATTACAAAATTATGAGAGAATAACAAATATCTATCAATTTACATTAATTGCCTTGTAAAAAATATTTCATGCCAAATACACGTTCGAGATTCCTTCGGACACGTTGTCACGTATAGTTGAAAATCCTTTTCCTGTCTGACAAAACTCTACCACAATAATCCTCATATATTTGGCGGAAGGAATAATCCTTCATCACCAATAAAAGAAAAGGGCATTTTTGTCCCTGCAGTATCCGGGAGGTGTTTTCCCTTCAGTTCGTAGTTTTAAGCTTCTTATAAAACGAAGTTTTTTTGAATATAGTAATGTCGGATTTTTTCCCGAAAACTGAAATGTCAATCCAAATGAAGTTGTAATTTGAGCACAAAATAGCTTGCAAAATAACTGAAAAATAATTCTTAAATTATAAAATTAATTTCCACTCACAATACGTCGCATAAAATACGCAAAATGATACGCTTAATATTATACACAACCACCGTAGCAGTCGGATGCGTGATGCCGCATCCTTCTAGTGTGCATCAAATGTTGTGGGCACGCAGTGACGCCGTAGCTAAAAAATCGGGCGTGTGCACTAGGCACTAAGAACACAGCATTTCTGGCTAGTGTTTAAACATATATCACGCGATATACACACACGAATCGATAGACGGCGTCACATGTCAGTGAAACTAAACTGAATTATTCCTCATATTGCCGTCTGACGAAGTTTTACCTCAGACAAATGCGAAAAAGCCGCCATAAATGTTTTCGGAATCGCTTGGATATGAATCTCAACACATTGAATCAACAAGTAGCAGGTAAGTACCTTGCGCAGAGGAGCGACACACATGTTTTCTTTGTGGAAGAAAAAATAATTTTAAAAAGATACACATGTGTTAGCAAACACGCCAGATAATTACGCGACCTGACAACTAAATTTTTCGAAAAAAACCAACATAGTCAACAATCAATTGCTAATCTTAATTTAATTTTTTCTTCTCTATCGAACGTGTGATTAAAAACAGCCAAAACTAGAAATTTGTGATTTCTTCGTATTAATTTTATGAAAATAAGCTTTTTCGCTTTGATAAGAAATAAATATTCAAAAAAGTTAATTATAAAATGCACAATTAATGTTTACTACTACACGATAATTGTTTTTAATTACTAAACACGAATATTCGTGAAGTATTATTCTAATCACAGATGCAAATATAAAATCATCAGATATTTCAAACTTGTACCACAGACAGCAAAAAAAAAAAGATGTCTGGAAATAGGGGACCCTATCTCTTCGAGACTATTTTTCCTCCCATAGGCAATCTTACACCTAAAAAAAACGAATATAGAAAAACTGAAATATGTAAAATAATATTGTTCTAAGGTAGAACAGACGACAGAGGTATCTAATAACTTAAATAGATAAATTAAGGATTTAGCCTGGCTGTTTATATGAAATGCGAGCGCCTTATGTCATCAGACGGTCTGTAAATTACCTTCTTAATATGATCATTTAAGATAAGTAACAGAAACAGCCAGCCGGTTACTGCATTGTAAGCCCTTCTTGGAACTTCTGTAAATGTTCAGAATACAGTAGACCTACAAGAAAAGAAATGGTATCTCAAATCTGCACAGGATACAATCTGGGTAAAATAGAGTACAATAAATGTAGACACATCACATTTCGTTGAGAGAACCGGAATTGAATGATTTCAGAATAGGAGCTACGATACACTTCCGTAACCCCTCAGTTCAATAAAGCGTAGAAGCGTTCGCTAACTCAGAGTGAAAACAAAATTTTTGCTATGACAAGCCTAGGAACCTTATGTGTGAAACGGAGAACTGGACTGAATCCCGGTTCAGTCAAGAATTTTTACGGGTGCTATATCAGAACTTCATCTGGCAAAGCTTGCTTTTTGTGAATACGATATGAACGCTCCGAGGTCGGGAACCCAGATTATATGACAGGTCCAGGGTTGATGGAGCGGATTGAACGGCAATTTGAAACTAAACGCATTCGGGAGGACCCCGGTTCGAATCCCCCGTCCCGACATACAGTTTTGGGCTTTCCATGGTTTCCCAAATGGCTCCAGGCAAATGACGGGATGCTTCCTTCAAAAGGCTATGGCCGAATTCCTTCTTCCCATTCCTTACCCCCCATCCTTTCCCGTCTCTAAAGACCTCGCTGTTAAGAGACTTTAAGCAGTTAAAAAAAATATGAAACTATAACCACAGGTCTTAAAACCTAAACGAATATTCTAAATCAAGGGAAAAAACGGCGTGGAAGTTTGCTGCTCGTGGAAGATGACAAAAAAAAGGTCAGCTTAAAGGTAGAATTATGAGTATGTACGAAGTGAGGGGACATCACAATTAATCTAATAAATAACTTGATCTAATAGACCTGCAAATACATTTTTTTTTTTAATATTGATGTTTTACAGTGACAAGATAATATTAGAAGAGTAAGTCACGGTGTTCATATCTCAAGTGAAACTTTATACCAATACTTTAGGTACACTTCAATGAAGATGATGATGGATCAACTTTTTTTGCTATATAAAATCTTATACTGGATGTGTGGGAGCTCCTTTCGCTTTATCGTTCGTGGACACCTGGCTCAATGTGCCATGCCGTGAAGGCTGTATCTGAAGTTTATCGTCGACGGAAAATGATCGATTTCATCTCTGGTCCTTTAGTTCGTAGTCAGTCGCTTCATACATGTATTGTAAGCGAAAAACTATGCTAAAAACAAAATGTATATCTTGGCGGCGATAATATCTAGCTTCTCTTTCATTTAAAGTCACAAATACGGACACGCCAGTTGCAATCCTTAAAAATTTCAGGTTAAGAGCTCAAGTGAAGCCGCGCTAAACGTTAATAGAGGATCATGGTCGACTTGTTTACATAATGCTGCTATACGACGTCTGTCACTCAAACCTTGATCAACGTTAACAAAAGTAGATGCTTACTTTCTTTTATTTGACACCTGACGAATCCTCATTACAGTTTGCTATGGCTTAATTCAAATGTGTGATTAAAATAAAATAAAAATATAAACATTGTTTTCAGGCGAGCTCTATCTTAATTAAAATTGCAGCAAAGAAACTATCTGCGATAGAGAGTTAAAACCAACAGTAACGAAATAATGTCCCATCTTAAAATATAAACGCTTAAGACGGTCTATACAAGGAAATTGCAGGCTCAGGATTTCATATTTTTTAAGTTCAGATAACAGTAGCAAACAGCAGCAGTTAACAATGTAGAGACATGGGCTTCGAGTACCAAGAAGAAGACCTGTTCTTAGTCAGTGATAAAGCGATCCAAGCAGCTAGCTCATGGAAAGATGCAGTTTGAAACAGTACCGACACGGAAAGTAAGTAGCAGAAATGAGCATTTCTCGTATCTCTCTACAAGGTTAGTGTTTGGATCATTCCCGCCATCAGTCTACGGTAAGCAGAACCACAGCAGTAAAGCACTTAACACAAAAAAAAGACTTCTGTTCGATAGTTGAAGGTCGTGGTAATATAAGTTATAGTTTATTCTTTCTCTAAGAGGGAAAAATTAAGGATGCATAGAAACGTAAACACTTTGACGCTATCAATGTTAGTACACCCGCTATTCGTGCAGAGAGATTAAATTGAGGCTTACTGGAACTATCTGCCGGCAATTCTGATGTCTTCTCCTGCACCAACATGGTCGATGTTTGCAAGCTGGCTACAGCGTGCACACTGACCACACGCAGTCGCGTGCACGTGGATTATCTCTGGCCTGTGACGTCACCCGCCAAGCGCCGCGCCAGTCACAGCCGAGTTGCATTTCAAGAAAGCACGCGGATAGGTAACTGAGTGATCTGTCTATGTTACTGCCATCTTCGTCAGAATTCAGTTCGATCACCCGAAATTTAGTTTACAACTGGCCACATTCAATTATAAAAATATCTGCACATAGAAAATGTTATGATTTAAATTTCGGGAGGGTATAATGGAATATAAAATTTGTTTATTGTCTTCTCATAACTGTATGTATGAGTGAAACAGGTTTTTAAGTTTCTTTTTTGTCTGTACACGGATGTGTTATAGACATTTCAATTCCTTTCAATTATCTTTAATGCGTTTCTTTTATATTTCGATGATTCGTTGTTTGTGTCATATGTATTTTATTTCGAGGCAGTTGCCACGGGCGGCAACTTCATTAGGACGGCAAATTTATGTGGCTCCATTACTGTCCCCGGCGGCATTCACTTCGAGACGAGACTCCGGCCGGGCAACATCTGTATTGTGACGCATCGCTGTACCTGTGCCGATCGCTACAGGCGTTCTTCCGACTCTCGTGGTTCTTCATATTTTACCATCATCACATCAAGAATCGTAACTCATCACACATCAAGGAAATATTAATAACTACACCGATCACCGATATAATCTATCGGTGATCGCACCGTTCCTGCCTGCTGCTCGGGCCAGCCGAGTACCCCTTCCGACGCGGCTGCTGACTTCCGCGTCAACCTCGCCGGGCGTGTTTCCTGTTTACGAGTTCGCCGCTTCCATCCACGAGTTCGCCGCTTCTGTTCACGAGTTTCCCTGCCAGCCAAATACATCTGAACACCGATCAACTGCTCCAGGAAACTTCCAGTCACCGAGAACTTCGAGACCTTCCGCCAGCTACAAAATCAACAACCTCGCCTGCAACTTACTGCAAAGCACTGTCGTCAGACCACAAATACACTCAACTCTCGGAGGCTAGTTAGGGCAATACCGCGCTCCAGGGACCCGTCAAAGGCGGATATCCCGCGGGCTGCACTGTTAGGGTACCACCGGGGTTGTCGATACCTTACGGTGACAACCTCAACCCCGGAGTACACGTGGCACAAACACACACACTACACAATGGCCCCCCAACCCACCAATTCCAAAACATCTAAACCAACATTTGCCCAAGCCACCCAGTCCACTTCTGCACCAACTTCCCCTAACCGTCAGACAGCTCCCCAACTTCGTGCGAAAACTAAATTGCCAATTACATTGACCAATCCAACTGCAAAAAAAGTTAAATCATCTGCATTACATCCCTCACCCCCCCTATATCCGGTCCCTATGGATGCAGCCATTTCTTCTCCTACCATGCCTACCTCTCCTTCCACCACAGAGCCAGCATCACCATACTCCTCTCACCACTCTCCCCCATACTCTCCTCCATTCTCTCCCTATCCTCCTCGTCCTCCGCACCCACTACATACCTATTTCATCCACAACATTCCACAAAATATCAATCAAAAAAACAATAGCAGCAACCTTCCAACAAAGAATAAAAAAGCCCATACAATACCTCAAAACTACCCGCACCTCCCTAATAGTAAAAAGTCCAGAACCTGATCTATCCTCCACCTTACAATCCGAACTTTCTGCAGCTTTCCATACCCACATATCAGTCACACACTCCCCACCAACTATCCCACTATCCAACAACCCCGTCCCCCTTCATTCTCTGTCGTGGTCAAGGGTGTCGACTACGACATCACGGAGGAGGAAATCGCCGAATCTCTACAGAACCAGCAACTAGATTTCCACAAAGTTTTTAGAATTAGATCAAGAGCAACAAATAACCCCACAATGATGATGAGAATCATCACCTTTTCCAAATATACAGTTGATACCCTTCTGGAACAAGGTTTTTATTTCCAGATGTTCCGTTACAGGACCGAACCATCTAATCCCCCACCACCTATCCCAGCTCAATGTGGACACTGTCTGTCCTATGACCACCCATCCAACAGTTTGTAATAAACGCACCCCAACATGCACTCATTGTGGGGGCGACCACTTACTCCCAAACTGCCCTAACAAACAACAAAAACCAACATGCACAAATTGCAAGGGCCCTCACAATGCAACCTCCCGAAAATGCCCAACCAAACCCATACAGGCCAAATCTGCTGAAATGACTGCAAAAATCAAGTGCACTGACGAACCCCAACCCATACCCGAGACATTGACGAAGACGCCATTGACGACCTAACACTAAAAGACGACCTTATCAGGCTTCTTTTTTCAACACTGATTAATTGTTTCCAAGACAGAAAACAAGAGATCATCCGCCACCTTTCACAACAAACAAGGCAATTCCTCAACCGTACAGTCAAGGTAACCCAAGATAATAATCAGCTGCATATAACCATTTCAAGACCACCCCCAATTTTCCCGCCACGTGATAATGGACCAGACGACAATGACGAGTAGTCCCACGAACTTCTATTTCGTTAACATCGGTGGCTTTCGATACAAACAGACCCTACTCCATAATTCACTAGTTGCCAACGACGTTCACATCGCGGCCCTGGCGGAAACCTTCGGCTCACCTACACTTGACATCAAAGTACCTGGCTTTAACACTTTCCGTAAAGACCGACCTGGCGAGGCCCGTGGAGGTGTAGCCATCCTAGTCCGTAACTCCTTCTCCGCTGTACAATTTCATCTTCCTCATCCTTTTTCACAAATGGAATGTATAGCTGTCAATATCCTCAGGAAGAATTCCCCTCCACTCCTTGTTACATCACTATATCACCGTCCCTCCGAACCCCTCCTCGTTAACCTACTGGAATATCTCTCCTCCTTTCCCCACTTCATCATCCTAGGGGACTTCAACGCTCGCCACCGCCTACTTGGCGACCACGCAAGTAACCCCACTGGCCACATCCTAGTCGACACCATCACCTCCCTCAACATCTGTCACCTACCCATCAACACCCCCACCTTCATCTCGCACCAAGGTACCACTGACCACATCCTCTATAGCCCTTCCCTCCACGACACCCTCACCTCTGCGCGCCTCGCCGAATCCATAACCAGTGATCACCTACCCATAATCTTCTCCTCCACATTCATCAAAACCAAACCCACCCAACCGTTCCGACTAATCAAAGACTACCAAAAAGCAGACTGGGAAAAATTCAACACTATCATAGAATCATCTCTTTTTCGGCCCTTCCAAATTACTACACCTGCAGACATAGACCACATCACCAAAGAAATACAATCTTCCTTTTCGGCTGCCATAGAAATTATACCTAATAAAAAGATCTTTCCATACAAACCGTCTATTCCGCCAGAGGTCGTATCACTCATCAAGACCAAACGACGAATCTATAGACAACTCAAACGAGATTCCAACCCTTTGCTCCGGACTGAATGGAATCGACTCAACGCGAAAATTCGTAAGACAATCACCCTCCACCGACAACGACAATGGCAACATACCTGTGAGACGCTTGACTACAAGAGTGGGAGTCTGTACTGGAAGAAATTTAAGGTTCTGCAGGGCAGTACTCTCACTCATCACATCCATTGACCATCAATAATAAAACTTCCACCTGTGACGACGAAAAAGCCACGATGTTCGCGGACGAGCTTCGTGAGGTTTACTCGCCACCGACCGACCCACTGTTCGACGACAACTTCAGACAGACAGTTGAATCATCCATCCCTTCAATTCTCACTTCTCCATCGGCACCCACATCATTACAACATGCACTTACAGAAGAAATCACTGATCTGGAAATAAAAACTGCCCTCCTCTCTGGCCGAAACTCGACTCCCGGCCACGACAAAATTACCCGATTCCTTCTCCGAAAAGCTCCTGAACATGTAATCATACCTCTCTTCCACCAACTTTTAACGCCTGCCTACAATTAATCCTACTTCCCATCCCTCTGGAAACAAGCAGAAGTCATCATGATACCCAAACCAAACAAACCTCCCTCCTCCCCTTCATCATATCGCCCCATCTCACTCCTACCTGTTCCCGGTAAACTCTTTGAAAAATCCTCCAAACTCGTATTATCCATTTCACTGAATCCCTAACATTAATCCCTTCCATTCAATCCGGTTTCCGTCCACATCACTCCACCAATGACCCACTCCTCCGCCTCACATCTGCAATAGTACAATCCCTCAACGCCGGACATTGCACACTAGCAATATTATTTGACATTGAACGAGCCTTTGATAAAGTCTGGCATCCCGGTCTCATATACAAACTCTACAAACTCGGCTTCCCTCCCCCATTCCTCCAACTCATCCATAGTTTCCTTACCAACCGCACATGTTCCATCAAAGTAGGTAATGCTCATTCAGCACCCTTCTCGCCGCAGGCGGGTGTCCCGCAAGGTGCTGTGCTCTCTCCTCTCCTGTTCTCCCTATACGTCTCCGATATCCCTACTCCTTCACTCACCTCTGAAGCAATAGCACTTTATGCCGATGACATAGCCTACTGGATCTCGCATAAAAACACCACGTATATCAATAGCAAAGCAACTAGATTCCTCAACACCCTCCAATCCTACTTCCAGAAATGGCGCATCAAGCCGAATCCGACAAAAACACAGGCAGTGCTCTTCCAACACAAACACAAAACCTCCGCATTTTCCCAAGCTGAAAATAACATACAAATCAAAATTTGGAACACACCCCTTCGCTTCTGTCCCAGTGCTAAATACCTTGGAGTCCACCTTGACAAAACCCTGAATTTCGGCCAACACATTCACCATCTCAGACAAAAACTTTTATCTAGACTAAATCTTATCAAACTGCTCCAACGAAAGCTGTCTGCCCCCTCCTGCTCAACTCTAATCCACACCTACAAAACCTTTATGCGCCCCCTGTTAGAATACGCCGCCCCAATCACATCCATCATCTCAGCACCCAACCTCAACAAACTGGTCACAACTGAAAGAAGAATTCTCCGTAACATCTTAGGCATCCACCCACGCACCCCCTCAGACACCGTTTACCCCTTAGCCAACATCCCTCCCCTTCAAGACAGATTGTTCAAACTCCGGCAAAAGTATGCCAGCCGACTAGTCCTGCACCGCCCTGATCTTCTCCCCTTGCTGGAACGTAAACTACTTCATCACCGTCATCCTAAGCAAAAGTAAGTGTATCCCCCCCCACATTCTTGTTCACTCTATATTAACAGATGACACAATAGACCCACAAACATTAGAAAAACTATCAGCAGTAAACATAATTGCTATGCCCGAGCATTGCAGCCCGTTGGGTGTTCCATGACGAGGCCGAAACAAAAATAAAAGACTGCGACAGCTCCACAACTCCACACAACCATTAACTGCAACGCCGCAATCAACAATTAACATCAGCGCATCTCCCAATCACACAATAACATAATTACTATCAAACTACATTCCTCATACCATATCAACAATATAGGCAATGTATGGAATTTAATGTTACCACGCAACCAGCGCCAACACCAGCACATCTAGCACTCAAAATAACTCCATTATTGTCTGCTTATATCTACTGTACCATAATATCTACGTAATGTTATTAATGTTCAGTATGTTACCATTAATTTGTACCATATTATCTGTATAATGTAATTGTTCTGTATGTCACCAATGAAAATTTATGTATCATGTTTCAATGTAAAATAATAATGACTTAGGGAGCATTTGGTAAGCCTCTGGCTGAAAAGGGCCGACATGTGGCCCTACAACAGCCCGCCCCGCTGGGCCTCACCCAGAGAGGAATGAATTATTAAAAAAAAAAAAATGTCCCCGGCGGCAACAATTGGCGAGGACGGCAAAATAATGTTGAAGCGGTGGCAATCTCAAAATTTTTACCCCGGCTTGGAAAATTCATATATGCGTCACTGGAATGCCTTACCCTTTTATTCTAGTAACCAAAAAAAAAAAAAATCATCTATAAACTCTCGCTTTCCCTTCTTTTAGTTGTAATCTTAGAATTAGTTTTCATACTGATGTCAGAAAAAAAATACCTATGTTTTAACGCAGTCTAATATATGAAGTATAAGAAATTAAAGCTACTGTGAAAAATTATCCCTATTAATTCGTAAAAACGATTATGGTATATTAGTACTATCATAACTCAGGAAAAAGTAGTGAATCGTATCACTAAATGTAAAATTTGGTTACGATTTACATCTGTAGTTACAACCAAAAGTATCATTTCTGTAACAATCAACTAAATTAAATGCTGATATGGAATAAAAGTACAAAATGTTATCAGGTTTTAATATCTACCTTAATCACAGAGTAAATTAGCAATCACAATTCCGTTATACTTATTGAAGCTATTATCTGTGATGTTGTGATTTGAATAATGTATTCAGTTTACTTTAATCTACTACATTTTCAGAAAACTGAAGAGATAAATAACCAAACTAAAATATATATATATTAACAGAATCTAAAGTGCAGTAATCTTAGTTGTGTATCTCTTCAAGCATGAAGATGTTTACAGTAAATTAAATATTATTTATGCTTATTATGTTTGATTTATGTATTTCGTTTATTTTAATGTACTGCATTTCAGAAAGCCGAAGAAATAAAATAACTGAATTTTAAAAAAAAAGCAGAATCCAAAGTGTAATAGTGTGATCTTTTTTTGTTAGTTCTTCATAGTCCCATTTTGAAATGATTATAATTTCTTGATCCGTTCCTCGGTCACATAGAGTTATAAGATAATTTTCGCGGATTTTAAGGTAGACCATGAGCTCTCATTACTGAAAAACACTATCAAAATTGCTGTCGTAGTGTTTGCATGACGTCATTTCAAACCCTCAGCTCTCTTACTGATTTATAATAGTATAGACGTTTAACTTCAAAAGTTGAAAAACTCAAGGAACCTTAAACCTTTGTGGAGGGGCTGGTTGTTTCGTCAGCAATGCTAAAAACTGAGTTTGGTGAGCGTGCAGTTAATGCTTAGGAGAACGAAGGCTTGAATCTCCGTCCGGCATCCAGATTTCGGTTTTTCAATCACTTTCCGAAACAATTAAGTACTTTAATAGAATGCCCGAACGGTTCTTTTAAAGGATCGTGGCCGAAGTCCTTCCTGCTCACTGCCCCCAGACCTTTACCGACTCGAATGACGTCGAAGAGGCATAAAGTCCTAGTCTCCTTCACTGGAGTAATTCCGTTGCCGGTCTTCAGAACAGGGCCGGCGCTAGGAATTTCGGGCCCGGGGTAAAATGGGCGACCTTTTTTTTTTTTTTTTTTTTTTTTAGCTCTACAAAATGGCCAGGCGCCAATGGGCGTAATATTGGCTTCATGGCCTGAGGGCCCCTATAGTCGGTGATCGGGTCCCCCATCAGCCGGCGGGGCCCGGGTACTTTTGACCCGCTTACCCCCCCCTAACGCCGGCCCTGCTTCAGAATATCAAGCAGACGTCATATTGATTTTATTCTGGCCGACCTTGTGGGCCGTGCAGCACATGGTTCCACAGGCGCGGCACAGCTGTCAGCTGTTTACGAATACTAGCTCGTGATCCTGCCTCTTTGGCGTTCTTTGTGTTGGAAATACATTGTCATCAGAACTTTTTTCACTTCAGATAACGTGAGAGAGCTTCTAATGCGACCTGACTAGCACACAGTAATAAAGATTAAAGATTCCCAGCCATATCCCTGAAAGATTGATTCAATTAATGACCTTCCACGTTTTATTGCTTTTTGCTTTGATTAAACATCCGCAACATCCGTACTGATTACAGCCAGTTCTGAGCTATTTTTATCTTTTCCCCTCAACAAAAATATCAACATAGGAGCAACATTGTCAAGAGATAAAAATATGTTTTTATGTGATAACCACTTGATGGAAGCGAAAGTTCTTATGTTGTAGTGCTGCTCAGTGTAACTTTTCTGTATATAAGGCTTCAAGATCATGAGAAGCGACAGGGGATAAGAGAACAGGAGTGGGAAGGAATGCAACCATGGCAATCATTCAGTCATTCGCCTGTAGTGATGTCAGGAAAATATAGAAAACTAAACTCTCGAAGAGCAGACCGGAAACCGAACCCAAGTTCTACCGAATCTTAGGCCAGAATGTTAAACGATCATCCAGCAGTTATCTCAAAAAAACATGGCTAAAAATGTATATGTTGACTGCGGTAAGCTAGCTCGTTTTTCGTTTAACGTCATAAACAGAGATGTTAGAGCTCAAGTGGAGTTGCGCTGTATGCTAATGGAAGATCATGGTCGACTTGTTTACATGACGCTGCTATATGACGACGGATATTGTAAACTTGGTTAAGGTTAACAATTTTTTGCTTACTGAACATATGACGGATCTGCAGCTACCCACAGCTTCATTTAAAATCAAACAAAAGTAAACGATCATAAACTATTGTTTTTAGGCGACTGCGCTTTTCCCAAGAATAATGAAATAATAAGACTTTTATTATGAAATAGTTTTGGGTTGTTCACACTTAAAATGGTCAATACACGGCGACTACAGACTCGAAGCAAATGACAAAAAAAGTAGAAGCAGGATTTGATACTTCCCCTAGCGCATTTTTTTACTTTTACATTAACATTCACAGAAATGACTGTTTCTTATATTTCTCTAAAAGGATTGTGTTTGGATATAGAAAATTATTACCGGTTTCGGCAACCTCAGTTATCACTGACCTTGACTCTTTTTTTTTTGGAAAGAAAATTAATGAGCCACAGAATCGAAGACACTGTGACATAATCAACTTTTAGTGACCGTAAGACCCCCATTGTTAGTGTAGAGAGCTGGAATTGAGCCTTACTAGGACTGTCTGCTGGCGATTCCGCCGGCTTCTCATCCACCAACATGGCCGATGTTTGCCGGCCGGCAACAGCGAGCGCACTGACCACACGCAGTCGCGTGCACGGAGAGTATCTCTGGTCTGTGACGTCACCCGCCAAGCGCCCTGCCAACTCGGCGCGGCGGCGTAACAGCCAACTACTTTTTGCGAAAGCATCTGGTTAGGTAACTCAGCAATCTGTCTCATCGATATATTTTCAAGTCCGATGAGACAAGTTCAAAATTATAATCAACTAGCTGCTACCCGCAACGTCGTACGGGTGGACTTATAATTTCATTGCTAGAATTGGATATAGAAAGCTTTAAGTTATGTAAGATTTGTCCCAAACAACACTGAGTCGGTATAATACGACGGGGAAGCCATTACTATACTATTCTACCATCGAACCTCTCTCACGAAGAGAATCAATTTGCAACGTGTATAAAAATAGAAAAAAACTAAGGTGCGGTGAGGTGGGGGAGGGGAGGTTTTACTGAACACAGTTTCAGTTTGAGCTAGGACTTCTTTCTTCAGCATGCGCATCAGATTCTTGGGTTCTAATAACTTTAGCTCCTACTGTTCTGCTAGAGCAAAACAACTCTAAAACAATTCCTGATCCTACAGGTATTTTAACCCGGTACCAGAATCAGAACTTCTGAAGACAAGAGCTATAACCACTAAGCCATCGTCCACTCCCCCCAGTAGCATTACAGAAGCTTATACATTCTATGTAAAGTTTGTCACCGTTCAGTTTGTTTTCAAAATTCCATGACAAAGTATAATATTTATAAAGAAAAAACTACCCTATGTCCTTTCCAATTTCAAATAGGATTTCCTTGCCAAATTTCATGAAGATCGATTAAGTCGTTTACCTGTGAAAACGTAACAAATAGACAGAGAGAGTTACTTTTTCATTTATAATATTAGTATCGATTACCCAACAGCTTTTTTTAGTAAATGTATCATTTATTGATAACAAAAATCTACACAAAATTAATGATTTATTCTTCAAAACGAAATATTTTCATCTTTCTTACGAGTGTGTAGTGGAATATAAATTTTATTTATTGTCTTTTATCCTTTCTTTTTTGTTTATAATTGTATATATGGGTAAACTCAGCTTTCTGAAGATAATTATTTACAGATATAATGAAATGTTATATATACTTTCATCGTCGACAATTTTCATTAATGCCTATCTTTTAGATTCTTATAATCAGACTTTAGCTTATTTTGTCGAAGACTAATAATGACTTAATTTAAAATTTAACTTGTTAAACGTATGATGTGTGATAATTATTTGTAAAATGTTTATTTGGTTCATTGCCTAGTATAATGTTAAACACTCTTTTTGATTCTTTCTGGGGAGGCTGGCTGTATTGTTGCCCAGGTTAAAATGCAATCTATATACTAAAACTGCAGGAAATCGTATATGACATTTATTTAAGAAAAAGTAATTGCATGGATACTACTACTAAATATAAAAACTGTAAAATTTTGAATTTTTGTCTGTCTGTGTGTTTGCGCATCAAGAAAAAACTGCTAGCTGGATTTTAACAGAATTGCACATACTGATAACTTATGTCAGGTGACTGAATGCAGTATACCTTTCATCCCAATGAGGTACAAAGATTCCGATAATATAGATTCCAAAACCGTAAATATTGAAATTTCTGTCTATCCGTACATTGCACAAATACCAATTTGACCTGAAGAAACAGTACGTAGTAATAGTTTGCTTTTTTTTGCTTAAGGCTTTACGTCTCGTCGACGTCGATGTTATTTTAGGCGGAAAGGGTGTAACGATAAGAAAGGAATTTGGCCATGGGCGTCATCCCGAATGCGAGGCCAGAGCGTTACCGCTCACCCACCAAACTCGGGCCAAAACTGGAAATTCTGAAATTATTGTCTTCCTGTTGGTGCATCTAGTAAAACCTAAAGCAAGAATTTCAAGGAAACCTTGCATAGTGACAGCTAACGTAATCATTGAACATACATGACAGTTTTTATGTAGACGAGTAACTTATTTCTCGATCAGGGGCGGCGTTTCGCGTTCGGCCAGGGTGGGTAGTCAGACTGTTAGTGGGGGGAGGGGGGGGTGAAAATTCCCTTGAAAATGTTATTTGGTTATCTTACCTAAAATAATAATAGTGTTAATTATACAAATAAATTCATAAGAGAAATTCATTCGGGAAAAAACTAAAAAATGAATTTAAAGCATTATAATTTATTCAATATAAATTTAGTTTTATACGAAAATTATATTTTTAATTTGCCATTCAGTATTAATGTGCAATGCAAAAACTGTACTGCGCTTTACTTGTTTGGAAATGAACCAATTCAACAATTGTTCCAAATCTTGTTGTTCTGTCAGATTACAATATACATGTAATATTGCGATATTATTGAGTCTGTCTTGCAACATTATCGATCATTGATGTAAGACGAAAACTTAGTTCATTCGAACAGGATGACCCAGTAATCGTGACGAGTAGTCGACTGAAATGAACAAACTCTGGTATGAGTCTTCTACTCTGTTTCTACTTTTATGAAAAATCTATAATTCCTCTCATGTCCCCCCCCCCCCTTTTTCATCTTGCCTTTTCAAAAGTTTCAAAAACTTGTCTCTATCACTCAGAAATCTTTCTTGGTAAAAATCGTAGTTATGGAAATTTATAATTGTTTCTATATTTGCGGGCTTGCGACAAAGCGAATCATTCTAACGATTTTAAGAAGTGGATGGAATCTTTGTGGAATCGACTCTAAAACGACAAGAGTACTTGGTCGTAACTTCAATATAAGATTTACGAAAAAAAAAAAAGAATCTTGAAGTGTTTCGAATCGCTTCTACCTTGGTTGAGGCGATAGGAATTTTACGCTGATGTGGGATTTGTGGTGTGTTGATTTCAAAGTTAGTACCGACTGGATACTTTTCCGCCAAATTGCTTCGAATTTTGAATCTCGAACACAGTACAAAACGTCAGTGATTGCTTCTATCTTCTCACACGATCCAATAACATATAGATTCGATTTCTGTAGATCTTGTATTCGCTGCTGATAATTTTCTCTTACTGATTTAAGAGATTTTATTCTCATTAAAAAAAAAAAAAAAGAACAGATTCCCTTACAAATATAAACCATAATTTCATAATTTTAAAAAAATCGATTTAACTTGTAATCTTTGGAAATAACTTGATGGACAATATGCTGCAAAAAAACTCTCTCAATCCATCTCATAAAGGAAGATTGAGATTATGCGCACTACAATGCGCAAGTAAAGCTCGAGGCTCTTCATTGTGTATTGGTGACTGAACACACTGATATTTTTCCAGAAACATTAAAAGCCTCATCTTAGCCATTTGAGAGCGCCAATATGTGCTTGGCGAAAATGTTAATGACCGGATCAAATAAGGTTTATTCATACGTGTTCGCAGTTAAAAACAATCCAATAAAATGTTCACTTGCAATGAAATCTTCCGAAATGATTCGCAGGCAAGATGGTTCTATTTCTTCCATGATTCCAGACCATAGCGTAGTAGCAATCAAATCAAGAATTTCATTCTGACAGTCATTATGAAGCCATTTGTAACTATCTCTTTGCTGCCAGGATTTTAGATCAGTCACATCTTCATCTCGAGCTTTTAAAAGTTCCATGAATTTTGAATTTTCATCGCTGTTGACTCCTCACACAGAAAACCTTGTCTTGCCAAGGCCTTCAAGGTACTAAATATTTTCGACAACTCTTACGGTTATCGAACATCTGTTTTGAATGAGCCGTTGTTATCGATTGTACCACGTAGATATTATCAACGTTTTTTTAATGTTTCAGCGTAGTTGGTATTAAGAGAACCGGTGCCGTGAGAGTTTAACCGCTAATTATGCAATTTTTTTTTTTTGTATAACCAGTAGTGTGTCTCAAAATGAAACCAAATCCGATCCGGAGAAAAAATTTAATCTCTGGTAAAGTGTACGTTATGTGAAAAAGAATTTCTGCCATCCTACAATTGCTTTATAAAGTCATTTGAAATGTATGCTTCCAGAAGAGTTTGAAGAGTCTGAGAAACTAAATGCAGTTCTTAAGTTGTAGGAACAAGAAAGAAAATATCAATGTCAGTCTGGTCCAGCAGCTGAAGCAAATAGGACTTCCATCAAAAGAAGAGCCTCCTAAGTGGTGGTAAATTAGCACTCACAAATTTTCCATATTATTGTCATTACTCCGCCTATCAGTGCTGCTGGCGAAAAAACTTTCAGTGAAGCGGGCTTAATTTATAATGAAAAAAGAAGCAATTTAAAATAAGAAGAGGCTGCTTATCTTTTGTTTTTAAAATTTAACTTTCTAATTTTAGTTACAGCAATTATAAAACTATTATTTTTATTTATTTTAAAGTCAGCTACTGCCTGATTGATTTGATTATTAAAATAAACATTATTTCACTTGACATTTTTATTAAATAGACGTGACTAGGATGTAAATTAAGAACAGTGACACCAATTTTCATTTTTATAAAACATTTTCATATAACTTCTGCTTCTCTTTCCGCTTCCATAATATAATTTCCGTTTCATCTCATGAATATTCATTACCTATATACTTGTGTAGATAGTGAAGAACAAAAATAAGACTGTCAGCTGACTGAACAAGGCCATCTTTTAAAGTTCCAGTGAATCTACGTCTAAGGGCAATGAAAATTTACCCTCTACGTGCTGCTGTCTTCTAGCATTATTAACACTTGATTCGTTTCTCCTTTACAGCTTGGTTACGAATTTATCCTTATAAACTTTTTTTTTCGAATATACACGCGGATTTAGGCGAAGCGCGTTCGAAATACACTAAGGCAGCTTCACGCATGACGGTTTTGGATGTATGACACCGTAGCATTCTTGCTTTCACGCAGAACGACTGTTTGCCGTCGATCGAGCTCAGTAGGCGATAGTTTGGTTGGTTATCTCTGTTGAAACATAAAAGGAATTTTTTGCTTCTCTCAATGGCGTTGTTGTGGATAAATAGCCTATTTTACACGCTTTTTGAATAATAGAACTAATGTTCTTAGCTGGTATGGTCTCTCATTCTTTCTTTCTATTATTTCTTTCCTTTATGCACCCTTGTTCACTCTCATATTTCGGGTGGGTAAAATACCCACCCGGAATTTCCCGGGTGGGTACTGCTACCCACCATACCCACATTATCCGCCGGCCCTGTTCTCGATGATACATAGGCTGTAACAGTAAATTTTGGATTCTTCGTTTGTATGTGCGCTCCGTGGCAACAACTAAGGAATGGATACCAGAAAAACGGCACATAATGACAGCTTACGTCATCCGTTAACATTTAGAATACTTTTTATCCCGATTAGTGCAATATTTCATTCACTGTACTGATGCCAATTCTGTAAACATTAGAATTTTTTGACGTTTGTACGCGGATGAAACAAAAACCACACTTCAACGAAACTGTAGTCTGAGACAGCTTATGTTACGTCAATGATAGCTTACCTCGTGTTTCGATGTATCAGCGACACGCAGACAAATTATACAAGAGTTTCCAATTCCATTGTTACTTGAGAGAATCTGTCCAATTAATATTATCTGACGCAAGCCTTCTAGCTATCAAAATGTTTACAATATTTATTTCTAAATACGCGGTGAATGCGTGTTTAAATCATACAAACTATAAAAGATAACGAAAACCATTAGTACAAGAAACCTGAAGTGTTATAGTATTTCCATGTCTGCACTGAAGACATCTCATTCTGATATTACTAAAAGGAGTGAAATATGACGCGAAAAAAAAAATTTGAGATTATGTATACCTTTTCATTTTTTGCTCCGCAGGCAGATCACATAGCATCATAAGACATACGGCTGTTTCTAAGTCAGATCATAAGCCTTCAAATTTACTAAGAGAGAATGTAAGGTTTATTTATGCGAAAATCTCTTCAAAATAATTTCAACAGTTTTCAAGTTATGCCACATTATTTCTTTAAAAATGTTGAAGTTCATAACAGTTTTCAATTTTCTACACCTGTGAATTCATGTTTCAGTTTTCAATTTTCTACACCTGTGAATTCATGCGAATTTCATGTAAATCGGTCGATTTGCTAAATGTATTTGAACGACCCCCAGTGTAGACCAAAATAGTTGGGTTGGGGTTGATTTAATCCTAAAATATTTTTAGTCACCCAATCAGAAACATGTGTACCTAGTTTCATCAAAATAACACCAGCTTTACCGTCATCAATGGGAACAATGATTTTTTCGGGTAAACTGAAAAACGTTCAACAATAAACTATAAAAAAATGAAAATATCGAAAATGGATTACTGAATAATATAATTGTAAAATTAATAAATGGATAAACTGGCACATATGTAATGCAGAATATGTCGCGATCTCCAGTACTACCAAAGAAGTTCAGTTGAACTAGTATCCAGAATTATTTTCCTAAACTTATTTTAATGCCAACAGTAAAGGCTTTAAACCTTTTCAGCAGACGGGAAAAAATTTTAGGAATAGAATTTTCTATCGGACCACGCGCACTACTTTATTGGAAAAAATACTTAAATATTTTTATGAATGAAAAAAACATTAAAAATGAAACATACATATTTAATGAAGTATTATATGTACAGTTATTCTAATGCGACCTTTTACTTTGTTTGAGAGAACGAAGTGGTTGATGTTGAAAAAGTCGTGGCTACTAGCAAAAAGTTCTCCAAACTAACATCAGTGTTTCGTATAATATGTGACTTAATATTCTCCATATGAGTGAAATGCTGGTCATACACATAAGTGTTTCAAAATAGCGAAATCATCCGCAAATCATATTTGTAGAACGTAGGATATTTCTCCTTGTCCAGATTCTCCTTGTACAATTCTTTCAAAGCAACCAGTTGGAAATTTCTCCTTAAGCTGCGCGCCGGTTTTCAAACTCAAAGTTCAAGTTTGATATCAATGAACCGTACATTCGGCGACGTCTGTGTCACGTTTATTTTTCAACTGTTGTTCCTGTAGCCCATGTTTCATTGGAAATGCGACATTACTATCCTGCTGGTATTTGCCTTGCAAACGAATTGTCAAGTTATTTAAGTGGCTAGTCAAGTCGACTAGAAACGCATAGTCACCGACTCACTCCATGTCTTCAAACACTGGGATACTTTTTGAAATGCTTCAATAGAATGATTGTATTTCTTGCTTCAGATCAAACACTTTGCACGGGTCAACCATACTACTTCAGAAAAAAAAATCAAACGTCATTATACTCTGACTCCAAATGCTTGAGGAATTCTTGGAATTGACGGAGGTTCAACCTCGTCGATCTGATAAAGTTCACTGTTTTAACAACCACACATATGAAATGATCCTTTTTTAGGGACTTGGAACATAAATTCTCATGATGAATAATGGGGTATTATCAAGTTTGCAGGGCTCATTTTCAATCAATCTTACTATACCTTCATGGTTTCAGACCATTGCTGGAGTTCCAACCGTTGCTTCGCCTGATAAGTTGTGAAGTACATTATAATGTTATCTGCTATTGTAATCACGTGCCGTTGTGGTGTCCTTAAGTGTATGTTGTGACGATAATTCATTTGTTTTATTGAAATGGATTTTAACACCTTTACGAAAATCGCTACTTGTGCAATATCTGTTAAATCTGAGCTTTCATCTAATGCTACAGCATAATATATGAAGTAAGACGCTCTGCTTTTCAAATTATCTTCAATATGTTGCCCTATGTCTTCCACACAACTGGCAATAGTTTGACGAAAGACTTATTTTTGAAAAATCCTTTTCTCTTTTCTAGTTACGTAATATCAACGTTTTCTACAAACATTCCTTCGCCATTTCACCATATGAATATGGCTTCAATTTCTTGGCTAATATAAAAGCATCAGCATACATAGCTCGCTTTCATTTTGACTCTGCAGCAGTGCTAGTGAATATCTGTTGCTGGGAAGGAAGTTTTAGCTTTAAGTCATATACTCTAGTAGGAGATAAACACCGACTTGAACCACAAAGATTAGTTAACCGCCCGCCCTCCCCCTCCCATGGTCAGAAACGGTTTCCGTAAGAGCTGTATCTAAGCCAGGTCATGACTCATGAACACGTGTACGTATTAAACATAAATTACCATAGTCAGAACCGCCGTCCGTAAGAGCTGTTTATAAGCCAACCCCACCAACCGCCCCTCTCGCTTCCTTCCTTTCACCCGCCAAATATAAATATTACTAGACGACCCGTGTGAAAATTTCGCGAATAAAACGCGTTGAATAGTGAGGTTGAATATGATGTTACCAAAGCTTAGTCATTACTCTTCATACTCCTACTTCATTTATCGATTTTGGTTAGAAATCCAGTGAGATAAATAACTCGAAACACAAAAAACGTATTTTAGAAATATTGACATTTTTGCCTTTTAAGGGTCGAATTACAAAAAATTCGTTTCAAAAATATAATGTTACCACGGCGGAGACCTCAGTCTTTAATAATATACCTCATTTATCTATACTGGTTAGATATCAAGGGAGAGAAATAGCTCGTGACACAAAAATGCGTTGTAGAACCATTTATCCTTTTTCCCTTTAATCGTTGATTTCCAAAAACGTCTTTCTTAAAATATGATTTTACCAAAGCTGAGACATTATTCCTCATAATCATACTTGATTTATCGATTTTGGATAGATATCCAGGGAGATAAATGGCTCGAGATACAAAAAACGCATTTTAGAAAAATTGACATTTTTGCCCTTTAAGGGTCGAATTACGAAAAATTCCTTTCTCAAATTATAATGTTACCACGGCGGAGACCTTATTCTTTAATATGATATTTCATTTATCTATATCGGTTAGATATTAAGAGAGATAAATCGCTCGTGACACAAAAATGTGTTATAGAAAAATTTATACTTTTTCCCTTTAAGGGTTGAATTCCAAAAACATTCTTTCTTAAAATATGATGTCACAAAGCTGAGACGTTACTCCTCATAATCCTACTTCATTTATCGATTTTGGTTAGATATCCAAGGAGATACAAAAAACGCATTTTAGAAACATTGACATTTTTGCCCTTTAAGGGTCGAATTACGAAAAATTCCTTTCTTAAAATATTATGTTACCACGGCGGAGACCTTAGTCTTTAATATGATTTCGCATTTATCTATATCGGTTAGATATTAAGGGAGATAAATCGCTCGTGACACAAAAACGAATTGTAAAAAATTGATACTTTTGCCCTTTAAGGATCGAATTCTGAAACATTTCTGTCTTAATATATGACGTCACTAAAGTGGAGATCTTAACCTTTAAAATGATACTTCATTAAACGATTTCAGATAGGTATCCAGGGAGCTAAAAGACTCGTAACACAGAAAACAGTATTTTAGAAATATTAACATTTTCGCCCTTTAAGGGTCGAATTCCGAAAACTTCATTTCTTAAAATATGATGTGACCAAAGTGAAGTCCATAAGCTTTAAAATGACACCTCATTCATTGATTTCGGTTACGTATGAAGGAAGATACAGGCTTGTGACAAAAAAATACCTTATAGAAATAATATATATGATTATATATTTGTATTGTACTAATTTGTAGTCGTTTTCTTAGGCGTGCCCGGGTCCTCTTGAATGCTTGGGATTTGAACCCGCTCACCCAAGGCCTGTCCGAACATCGTGTTTAAAATCCTGAGGATTCGAACCCGGATTTCACTACGGGAATGCATGGCGGGATTGAAACTCGTGTCCTGTTGAATGCGTACGATTCGAACTCACGTTCACCCACCAAATATAAACATTATGTATTTGTATTGAACTAATTCATTATAATGTGAGTTTAAACTTGTTAAAACATTATTTTTTTTCTATAATCTATGTCAATATCCAAAGTAATTAACATTGTTTGCGGTTTAAGGACACAGAATTCATAGTCAAGTAATGCTTTGTAGCCATGTTTTTAGGCGATACGGGGGTTCGAACCTTAGCCCTGGACATAAGGTAAAATAAATTTAGCACTACACAAGAAGTTTGCTTAGAGAAAAGTCGCTCACACTGTTTAATAAAGACACATTAGTCATATTATTACCAGAAACTGTCATTAATACGATTGTAAATATCAAACAACCAACGTCTGCTTGCTTCGGAGAACCTATTTGGGTTTCTAAAAATCGTGCCTATTTTGTGAAATTCTATTTTCGAGTAATGTCATAAAATTCCCGGTAATTATATATTCCAAAATTCTGGTGAAAAAAGTTTTTATTTTTTCCTATAGTATAAAACATTTTTCTCGTCGAGGGAAATTTTAAGAAATTGTTTTAAAAGCGGTGGGACTTTCATACCATTTGGTTCACGTCATTTGAGATAGTGAGTAGTTTTTGTATATTGTCATTACTTACTTACGTTATTTCTGGGAATTTTCGTTTTTTAGATGGTGTATATATAATCTGTGTGTCCATAGTTACTTTGAAGATTTTGTTAGACACAGAACATTGATCAAAATCGGATCTTGGCCAGGGCTGAGTTTAATGTGTTTCAATCACCACAGTTTGATATAAGTTCAGGGTACAAAGCATGGACGATACTAAACAACAATCGAACTGTTTTCTACTCTTGTTTTTCACCTTTGTCTGTTAACCGGTGACTTCATCCGCGAATAACTGGGAGCTCTGTTGTTTTAAGTTAGTAGAAATCACTGCAGTTTCTGCTTGCTTGTCAATAGTCGATAATACAATTAGATTTTGTGACAGTCTTAAAAAGCGGCAATTAGATAAAAAATTACTATCTTAAACCCAGAAAATACAACCAATGTCTCTTAATAAGAACTTTTAAAAGAAATTGTTAATATAAATAAATTGAAAAGATTTGTAAATTTTCACATCATTCTAATAATGTCTTATATATAGGAACTATAAAATACAATTTTCATTTAATTTCTTCCATTTTCTCGTATAAAATTGGAGTGGTTATACTGCAACCCTCCAGTTTTTTAGCTTATGGTTAAGATTTCTATCCCCGGCATTCACATGGTGCGATACGATTACATTCACGTATACATACAAAACAGTTAGTTTATTAACAGTCTGAAATAACAGCAAATTAATATTTTAAGTAACCTGGTACAGGAGACCTATAGTTTAACGTGGAAACAGCACCACAGATCGCTTTGGTGAACTTCATACGGACTCACTGTGAATTTCAACTGCTAGCCCCGTTGGGCAAGGTCTGCTATGTAGGGCCTACATCAATCGTGCGCCCTGTCACACAAAAACAAATGCAGCTGCCGGCTAGGAATTACGCGGCAGCTTGTGTAAAGCCAGGTCAGGACTCACAAACACGTGTACATATTTAACCTTAATTATCATAGTTAGAACCGGCGCACAGTGGTCTGAAATCCCGAAAAGCTGGCCAAAAGTTTTTTAAAAAAAGTTACTGTTTAGGAACTTTGACTTTACTAGTTCCATAGAGCGGTATTTCTTTGATGTAAATCACGTGTCGGTTTCACTTTGTGACTCATGCAGAAGGGCATAGACTCGTTTGAAAGTGCCGACGCGACGTGGCAAGAACATCTAGCGAGTTGTAGCTCATACCGAAAATAAGCGATTAGTTGGAAAGTAACCGGCGAAAATTCACAATTCTTTTAAATGTAATAAGAGATTGTGTACAGAACGACGTGGTGTTGCGAACATTTGAATTCGCAAAATGGATTCACCCCCACAATGTAAGAACAATAATAATCTAAGGTGCGTCGGGGTAAGTGCGGACCAAAATTTACATAGTTCGACTTTAATGGATCCTAAAAAATTGGCCTATTTAGCCTGAAATGTAAGACTTTTACAAAGCAGTTAGCAGAATGTTTCGTTTGAAGTTATGTGCTCAAAAGATTTTATTTTAATACATCTGAATTTTCAGAGCAAATAAACAAAAGAAGAAGCAACGTACGCACTTGCCCCCACAAAACGGGGTAAGTGCGTAAGTGGCATATATTTGCCACTAATTTCACTTTAGAGCAGCATGGAGAAAGTGCAAAATAGTCCACCCAATGAAGATTCTTTTAAACTTTGGATGGCTTGAATTGAAAAAAAATTCACGGAGTTACACACTTTTCACTGTGACAGAACGCAAAACGCGAAGAAAATGGAAAAAGGATTTAAGTAAATTGAACGTAATTAACAACTTTAAAGCCTTCTTTATGAAGAAAAACTAATATTTAGAACATTAAAAATAATATACAAAGTTATAAAGTTGACAGAAAACCAAAACTGGAATAAATAAAATAAAACGAGTTCACTCGAGCGCTTCCGCGGCCGGAATAAATAGTTTCCATGCTTCTCGAGTATCGCCGCGTCCTGGTACTGAATGCCGATTTGCTTCGGCCTCATTGTAGAGCGGGAATTTATGACGATCTTATTCTCGCGCATTATTAAACACACCTCAGTTGTGTTTAGCGGTCCATGTGAAACAGATGTTGGCGAGTTTCTGCCACCGAAAAAGCCGAAGCAGATCGGTATTCAGTACCAGGACGCGGCGATACCCGAGAAGCATGTGAACTATATTAACATTTTATTGTTGGAATGAAAATTATGAGTAATAAAAATTTATAATAATAAGGAAATACATACTTAGCTACTAAATTCTTGAATTTTACATACACTTAACTGAGTAATTTTTAATACTTATGTAAAGATGTCCCAAAAAGGGGGAAGTGCATACCACTCTGCACTTGCCCCAAGGACTACATCTGCACTTACCCCAAGACGGAATTTTTGTGGGGCAAGTGCAGACCAGCGATTAACATAAAAAAAATAGCGAGTAAGATAAATAACTGGATACAGTATTAAATAGTAACATCTTATGTGTCAACTTACCACAAAAAGTTTCGAGATCTCTTCAACACAGGTCGACGGTGATCGATACAAATCTTCTCTCTCAACTCGACACACCAAGTAAATTACACGTGATCTTTGTTACTAACCTGTTCAGATTATGACTTAGAGCCAGCACCATCTGATGTCAGGTGAACGAAAGTGAGGATTGTTTACAACATTTTCTCATAGATGGATGCACTTAAAGTTTATTATGGAACCAGTTAGAGCCGATGTACGCACTTGCCCCGAAAACGCACTTGCCCCGATGCACCTTACATTAAACAAATTATTTAACTTTAAAGTTGAAAAAAGTTTGTGTGTTCTGTCGTGTTCGGTCGAATCTCATATGCCACCTTATAGCCTATATTGTATTTGATATTTATTTTAAAAATTGGCTGCTACTAGCTGCTATTCTGTTAATAATATAATTTTTTGTGTTAACATGCATAACGACAAAATTGTTGATCAGGTAAATAATTTAAGGTTTGAATACGGCCTTGACTTTTCGTCGTATTTCGGTAATACTTTCAGGTTCCAGTGTATTTGAGGACTGATTTATCAGAATGAAATTTAACAGAATCATTAATAAATCGATTAAAAAATTAAAAGATTATAATAAATTTCAGTATTTTTTAAATACATTTTTAATGGATTTTAAATGTTTCAGAATGTACATCTACTATATGTATAGAGATTTCTAGAAAAGAAATTATTTTACTAATAAAAGGAAAATTAAACAATGATGTTGCAGAAATTGTTGCAACAATTGAAATTCATAAATCTGATGAAACAAAAGTAACTATTTAGGAACGTTCACTTTACTAGTTCCATAGAGCGGTATTTCTTTGATGTAAATCACGTGTCGGTTTCGCTTTGTGTCTCATGCAGAAGGGCATAGACTCGTTTGAAAGTGCGCAAGAATCGTGCAATAAATATATAAAAAGGTTTCGGGAAGATTTCTCGCGAAAATGCAGCCACCAAAAAACGATGGGCAATGTATTTTTGCGACTTTTGGTTTCCACAAACCCCTTTATTACGAGCCTCAGGAAATTGCCACAAAAAAGTTGAGATCGCTGTCAATAGAGGCATTAGAGCTACTCAATACGCCAGATATCGCAACACATTGCTCTGATGTAACTGATTCTGTGATGGATGAATCAACGACAGATTGTTGTGATTCCGATAGTGAATAAAATGTACCTTGTCTCTTATTAAGCAATCGAATTTTTGTACAAATAAAAAATGTTTTATAAGTAAAATTGCATAAAACTATTTTTCTTTTTTCTTCAAAATTACAATTTTAGACATTTTTAATAAAATATTATCAATAAGCATCTTTTTATTTTAAAAATGAAATATAGATTTACGTCCTCATAAGTCCCGTTTCATAGTAATTTTTTTAAAAAAGATAATATTTTTCTGTTTGTAAAAATGTCCACCACAATGGCCTTGCCATTTTTATATTGTAAGAGCTAATTTTAATTAGTATTAACAAAAGTCGTGATATATTCAATATCGTATGACATATTGTTTTAATTTTTTTTCATTATCACCGATTTCCTATACTTACAGGATATTTTATGCATTCAACATAATTTTTTGTACTAGCATCCGCCATTTTGAAGCCGCCATTTTGTTTTTTTCAACAAATAATGTCCAGATTTTTTATAACAGATATTAAATCACCCAATACTTATACAGTACTATTTTTTAGATAATCTGCCATTTTTAATATTTTCTGCCATTTTGGAACCGACATTTTGTTTATTATATATATATATATATATATATATATATATATATATATATATATAATTGACGTAGATATTCGTTATCAGCGACCTAGACAGATCATGTATACAAATTTTCATGAAGATTGAACAAGTATTTCTATTTTGGCCAGCTTTTCGGGATTTCAGACCACTGTGCGGCGTCCGTAAGAAACGTGTATAAGCCAACCCCACCCACCGCCCCACTTGTGTCCTCCCGTTCACCTACCAAATATAAACATTATATAGTTGTACTGTACTAATTTACAGTCGTTATTTGGAGTACCACGGGATTCGAACTCGCTCACTCCTGAATGCGTGGGATTTGAAATCGCGTCATCCCGCTCGCCCACGGCCTATCAGAAGGTCGTGTTTAAAATACCGAGGATTCGAACCCGGATCTCGCTGCACGAATATACTGCGGGATTCAAACTCGCGTCCTCCTGAATGCATGGGATTCGAACTCGTGCCTTCCCGAATAGCAGGTCCGAGTATTACCACTCCCCTGCCATACTCGGCAATACTTCGCTGGAGCAGATGTGGCAATTATGGATTGTTTCCTTCAAGTCAGGATTGATATTCCGAGGTCATTGCATGGGACTCCAGAACGGATTTCCATGTTGCACCAGAGCTCTAAAGGCGATGTGTAGACTGCTGAAATTGAATCAATGAATCTTACAGACACACTGGAATGGGATCGGATTAGACATTGATATTTTGTAATGCATTTCAGCGATCTCAATCCAGCCGTCAACATTTCTGTCCAACGCTTTACTTTCAGAAATATCACATCAACAAACTCACCATCATAATCATTGACCGTATGCAGGCACTTAGCAGTAGAGGAAGGTGCCCAAAACCAGACCCCCATTTTGTTTTTTACTTTAAAAAAATAAAAATTAGTAAAAAAATCTGTTTTTAAAGAATGAAATAATTACTTCAGAATGTTATGCATCATTTGAATTCTGATTTCAAAAAATATTATTCAAAATCATTACCAAACAAAATATTTTTAAAAAAACCTTACGGATTGGCGATACGAAAAATAGGTGCCTAAACCGGACCCCTCATAAAAATTAACGAAATAACACTGAAAAAAAATAGAAAATGGTATTGAATCGCAGAAAACTTATTTTAAAGTGAAATATAACAATTACAGGTTTTAGTTTTCTAGAACTGTAGTATATATGAAGGGTATATAAGACTAAGAAAATACACACAAGAATTAAATCGTTCAGCAACAAAAATCGCAGATGTACACGTCCTTTTCAACCCCAGCACAATCCACGTGGGCCCACTATAAACATAACGCACATCATTCAACTTTCCATTTTGAAACCGCAAAAAAATTTCCTGTCACAAAACGGGCACCAACCGTCATCATTTTTGGAAGGGGATACTCCAGGAAGAATCTTCAATTCCGATGTTCCAGAGGTGTCATTCTTCTCATCCTCAGTGCTTGATTCTTTCACATTTTTCTCAAAATTAAGGCCCCTTTTCACAAGATCTTTCTAGAGGCTCTATAGCTGACCCAAGCTCCTGGCCGCGACTGCTTTTGCATCCTCCAACGCAATTACGTCCTTGCTCTTGAGCTTCCTTGACTTCTTTATCTCTTTTATCTTCCATCTATAGGGCTTAGACAAGATGACCGTAAAAATGCAAGCATTACATCCTATACTTGACTTTAAGCATAAAAAAAATAAGGGTCCGGATTAGGCAACTGGAGGGGGTCCGGTTTGCACAACTATAGCCTGAATTTTGTTAACCCGGTAGATTTTTAACCAAACTTCTCAACAAAACTGTTTAGCAATAAACATTAACATAAAACATTATCATTTAAATGTAGATATAGGTCGGAAGGCCTACCTGCCCATATGCAGGAGAAATTTAGCAGAATGTAAAAAGTTTGTCTACTGCCAAAGCACGTAATGGCGATTTAATGAACAACCAATGAAGTGGGCGACACGAGCATTCTGCTATAGAGTGGTAGAAGCCTGAAGTTCTATTATCATGTTAAGAGTTCAGGAGAATCCAGAGGCAGGAGACCGGGGGTCCACTTTAGGGGGAGGGTCCAAGTGTGGAGTAGTAGTATTCTCCCGAGTGTAAATGGATTTCAAATTCACGCTACCACGTCGGCACCGAATATTGGCTGTCGTTTACGACTCGATCGGACAGACCTTCCTTCAGTGAGTGTATATTAAGTGGATAACATACAGAGATTGTTGTGTGAATTGTGGACACAGTGGTAACTGAATTTAGGCTAAGTGAAGATACTTTTCACTCCCGCGAACCTGTAATCTCGGATTAGTATAAATTTCAGTTGGTGGTCGGTGTATATGTGTTCTCTAAAACTAAAACTGTGTGAATAAACTTACTGCAGCTTTAAACTACTGTGTACGTGTTCTGTGGTATAATACCCTGTACAGTGCTGAATGTTTCAATTATTTCTGGGATTGATAAACTGTCTGACATTACGTTGGCAACCAGCTGTGGCGATCGCCTTGTTAAAAATAAATCTAAACGAAATCTGAAACTTTCCATTAGGTTGGCCAAAACATCAGCATAAGTGACTATCACTAACTATTAATAAATTAAACCCAGTAACCAACACAGTAGTTGTTTTACACGGTGTAGGGCACTTTCCTGTACTGTTTCCAACATGTAACGAAATGAAGAAAGTGGGTCAACTCGCACCATTTTTATTAAATAATAATATTAATGCAATCAGAGGTAGGAAGAGTTTGCTGGGTGCTACAGCCGAGTGAGACGGTATATTCCCGGTAGCCAGCGTCCATCAGACTAGAGCCAGGCTTAAGATCGGACAATGGGCAGTCCCCTGGTCTGTGCGCATAACGGAACTGTTGAGCCCTGCAGCCGCTAGATCTTGGAAATCTCCAGGGAAGGTGAACGAACAGCCACTGACATTTTGCTTTTTTTTTTTTTTTTTTTTTTTTTGGCTGTCATCAGTCTTTTGACTGGTTTCATGCAATCCTCCATCCCTTCCTATCTTTTGCTAACCTCTTCATATCTACATTTCCCGTAAAACCCACGTCCTCAAATTATCTGCTTCATATATTCTAATCTCTGTCTTCCTCTACAGTTCTTACCTTCAACTGTTTCCTCCACTAACAAATTAACCAATCCTGTGTGTCTAAAAATATGACCTACCAGCCTGTCTCTTCTTTCTGTAAGCTTCTTCCACAAACTTTTTCCTCACCCATCATTTCTAAAAATCGTTCATTTCTTACTTTGTCTGTCCACTTAATTTTCAACATTCTTCTGTAGCACCATATTTCAAATGTTTTAATTTTCCTTTTTCCAGTATTCCTAAAGACCATGTTTCGCTACCGTAAAGTGCTGTGCTCCACACATAGAGTTTTAAAAAGTTCTTTCTAATTCCTAGATCAATATTTGAAACTAAAAGATTTCTCCTTTGCATGAAGGCTCTTTTTGCTTGTGCTATTCTGCTTTTAACATCAATCCTGCTTCTGCCATCAGTTGTAATTTTGCTTCCTACGTAACAGAATTCACTTACTTCTCCTATTGCATTCGATCCTATTTTTATATTTAATCTACTAGTATTGGTATCATTTCTGCTACATTTCATCACTTTATTCTTGCTTTGATTTATATTCAGTCCAAAATCTTCCTTCAGTATTTTGTTCATGCCATTCAGTAATTTTCCAATGTTCTCAGCCCTTTCTGCTAACAAGACAATGTCATCAGCAAATAGTAGCATACTAATTTTTTCTCCCTGAACACTTATGCGACACGGAAATTTTTCTTTGACTTCCTTTATTGCTTCCTATACATACAAGTTGAATATTAACGGGGATAGACTACAACCTTGTCTCACGCCCTTTAACTGATGCTTGTCTCTCATGATTCTCTACTTTTATTACAGCCACTTCATTCTTATATAGTTTATAAAGTATTCTTCTATCTCGATATTTTAAACCCGACTTCTTTAAAATTTTGAACATCTTATCCCACCTAACATTATCAAAAGCTTTTTCAAAATCAACAAATGTCATAAAAGTATCTTTGTTTTTCTTGATCCGCCCCTCAAGTATTAAACTTAAAACCAGAATTGCTTCCCTTGTACTGCGATTTTTCCTAAACCAAAACTGATCTTCACATACTATCTCTTCTACTATCCTTTCCATTCTTCTGTATATTATTCTGGTCAGTAATTTTAGAGGCATGTTATGTTGGACTAATGGTGCGATAATTCTCACATTTGTCGGCTTGTGCTTTCTTCGGAAGTGTGAAGATGATATTTTTATTAAAATCAGTTGGATTTTCTCATGTTTTATAACATTTTGATATCAGCTTGATTAATCTTTCGATTCCTCCTTTCCTAGGGATTTAAGAAGTTCTGCAGGGATCTCATCAATTCCAACTGCCTTATTGGCTTTCAAGTCATTCAGAGCTCTATTAAATTCTGTCTTCAAAACAAGATCTCCTAAGTCATCAATGTTGACATCGCCTTCCTTTTCCATTACGCTATTGTACAAGTCGTCTCCATCATACAGTTTCTCAATATATTCCTTCCATTGGTTTGCTCTTTCGTCTGAGCTTAAAAGAGGTTTCCCACCGGCAGCTTTAATGTTCACACCTCTTTTCTTAATTTCTCCAAAATTCTGTTTGATCTTCCTATACGCAACATCTACTTTACCTACGGCCATTTCCTTTTCTACTTCTTCACACTTTTCTTGTAGCCGTTTTTCTTTTGCTTTTCTGCATTTCCTGTTTTTTAGATTTCTAAACTGCCTGTATTGCTCTCTTCCTGCTTCATCGTGAGCATTTTTGTTACTTCTTCTCTGATCCATCAGTTCCAAAATTTCTTCTGTGATCCAAGGTTTTCGGGCAGCTTGTTCCCTAAAGCCTAATGTTTCTTTACCAGCTTCCATTATTTCGGTCTTTAATGCATTCCATTCTTCCTCGGTTGAGCTCCTTTCACAGTTACTTCTTAGACGTGAGTCTACCATTTCTGCAAATTTTTCTCTCGTACTAGATTGTTTCAGCTTATTCACCGCCAGTCTGTTCTGCTTATGCTGCTTCCTTATTCGCTTGAATTTCAGCCTGCACTTCATTACTATCAAATTATGGTCACAGTCTATGTCTGCTCCTGGGTACGTCTTACAGTCTAGAACTTGATTCCTGAATCTCTGTTTGACCATGATATAATCTAGCTGATATCTGCCTGTATCCCCAGGACGTTTCCAGATGTATATCCTTCTTGCATGGTTCTTAAACAGTGTGTTCGCTACTACTAGCTTATATCTTTCACAAAATTCTAACAACCTGCTTCCTCGCTCATTTCCTTCTCCTATACCAAAACTTCCTACAGTATTCCCCTCTTTCTCTTCTCCCACTGTCACATTCCAATCAGTCAAGATTATTAGATTTTCCTCCCCCTTAACATATTAGATTAATTCTTCTATTTCGGTGTACATTTTCTCTATTTCTTCGTCATCTTCCTGTGACGTTGGCATGTACACTTGTACTAACGTGGTTGGGACGGGCTTAGTTTCTAACCTCATCAAAATAATCCTGTCACTCAACTGTTCATAATAACTCACCCTTTTCCCTACTCTCTTATTCATGTCAAATCCTACACCAGTGACTTTATTGACTGCTTGTGTGCTAATTATGCTGTGTTCCCCAGACCAGAAATCCTGTGCTTCGTTCCATTTAATCTCGCTAATCCCAACAACATCTAACTTAAGTCGTTCTATCTCCCTTTTTAGGATTTCTAATCTACCTGCCCCATTCAGACTTCTAACATTCCACGCTCCGACTCGTAGAATGTTTCTATCCATTCTGCTGACTCCTCCCTGAGCAGTCGAGATGCGATTGGGAGACTATTTTACCTCCGGAATATTTTACCCAGGAAGAAGCCATCATACGTAATTTGAGAGGATTACATGTCCTCGGGATACCCTTTGGGTCTTTAATGCAGCGGTTTCCCGTTGCCTTCTTCTTCCCCATGCCGTTGATCATTTCTGATCGATACGCCGTTTGGGGGCCATTTCCAACCCAATGGGCAAGAGGGTTCCCTGGACCACTCCCTGCTCTTCCGCCCTCCTTTCGGAGGCCGTTGGCAAGCAGTGGGTGACTCCTTATACCAGGAATCATTCAGTCGCCAGAGCCTCGTCCGTGCAAACAGGGTGCACCACTTGAAGGAGAGGTTGACATTTGGTTGGAAAAGGCTAGTATAGTCTCTCCCAAACCCTTACACCCCGATATTTTGCTATCCCGGTATTTTAATGGACGCAAGTCACGAAGGTTCGCGGAATCACACGATTTCTCCCGAGACACGTAAAATGACTCTAGCCCAGGGGTCTCCAACCCCTTGGGGTCGATAAGAGATCTCCGGGAGTCGATTAATACAGAGGGGTCGAAAGGGGGTCGATTAATACTAAAGAGGATCAATTAAACTGTGCAGGAAAAACTAGTAATGTTCTACTAAAAGTCAGGTCAAAAAATAAAAGTAAAGCTCATCCTCTCAATTCTCGTCTGTGAAGTCATGTGAAGTAAATGATGAAACTTTCAACGAATTACTTTTGCTCACTGAGGTAAGGTGGTTGTCAAGAGGTGATAGATGCAGTATTAAGAGTTGAAGACTGCTTTAGGAGGGTGGATCCATCGCTATGTGACAAGTTAAAACAGTTCAACAACCATCTCTTCTTTTTGGCAGGTCTTTATTAGAAATTTATTCCATCTATCCATAGTTTTGTTCCTATTTTTTGAGATTATAATAATAGTGTAAAGTATCTCGTTTCTCTATTAATTTTATTGGGTGGATTTCATAAATTATTTCGTTGAGTTGTTATGCGGGGCTTATTATTGCTTAGCATCAGAAATGCCAAATATGATTTAATGTTTTTATTAAATACTTGTGGGGGTCCATAAGAAGGTAAATATCGTATCAAGGGGGCGACGGGGTGAAAAGTTTGGGGACCCCCGCTCTAGCCACTATATTTACTTTTTGAGGAGAAAGTACCATAGCAGAACCAATTACCGAAGTATAATTATCTGCGTGATATTCATTTCAGGTATTTCTTTCATCATATTGGAAATTCATCGTAGGAGGGGCACGGGCAGCCTTAGGAGACGGAAGACCCACAATTTCACGGTTTTGTGAGGACACCGTAACTGACCTCTAGTGGGCAAAGTTGGACACTCCATACCAGGCCACTTCATACATGGCCTGTAGTGAATGCTTTGGAGTAATTCTATACAAGACCTGACAAAGTGTACTGGCTAGAGTGATTTAGTACTCTGCGCACTTTGCTTGCTGAGGAGGAAAGCATGCTTTGGTTCTGCAGTCGACTGAATTGCGCAGGTCAAGAGTGACTTGAGTGTTTGTAGCGAACGTATGCTGTAGCATTTCGCCACCAACGGTAAATTCACAACGAACTTAAAAATCGTTCAGAAAAGCCTCGTAATGGCCCAGTCATAAGAGATTTTGAACGGTTCAAAGTTCTCGTCTCCAATAAAAACTGAGTCAGTGTTTATTTAATGCGGCGAACTATTTTCAACAACTGTTTATTTGGAGGATAGACAAACTTTGTGAATTTAAAATTACCAATTTGGTGGATAATGTGAAAATACCCTGGCACCCGACAAATTGATTCAAATGTAATTCATTTTAGTATTGCGATCGATCATTAGAATTGTAAAGATCATTCCAGATTAAAGGAGATTAAATAAAATGAAATATTTGTCACACATTATAAAATTTATTAATGTTGAATTTGTTTTATTAATTTCTTAGCGGTTTGCGGTTTTTTTTTATTTTATTGGAAAATGTAAGACAAGGCACTGCTTTGTATTTTATTTGTGACTCCTTGTAATAATATTCCAATTAGCGCCTTATGGAGCACCCAATTAATAAGCAACAAATGACAATTTTCAATGGTAAAAGGAGACTATAAAGTTTTCTCCCTTTTCCTACCGATAAACCACCACAAATAGAAGGCTCTCAATTTTCTTCTAGTTATCTCTATCCATCAAATCTCCGTTATCACTTTTGTGCCGTTCTCTGTTCTTTGCTGTTCACCTGCTCCACTCTTTTCGGTAGTGTATCTCTTGATATTGCTCTTGTCCCTTTGCCTTTTATTTCGTGTATCTCTTCACATATCGGTTCTTTCTCAAGCTTACCATCTATTTCAATGGCTCCTCATTTACTGTGTCTATAAAGTTTCCATTCATTATCCTATCCTTCCTCATTACTGTCTTTCTACTTATTAAATTTCATTAAACTTACATTTATTCTGAAAAACTGTCGATTCTTCGCTGTTTAAGTAGCACAAATAAACATAGGAACATCATACGGGGATTCTATGGTAATCGTGGTGCCGTAATTTGTTGATCGATTCTTAATTAATTCGAACAGAAAAAATCAAAAGTTCTCGAGATATCATATCTCAAAATTGAGGTTTTTAGTTCGAAATGCTGTATGAACCAGAAAAAAAATTCCAAAGTTATATTTAATAATAGATTCTTATGTAACTCTACGAGACAAATGGAAAGTAAAGAATAAAATTTGTTAATATCTTGCTCAGTTATTTAAGTATCGTATCTCAAATCTGAAGTGATCAAAATTAAATACGGACTGAACCAGAAAACAATTACTCCAAAATTAAATTTGATGTTTTATGTAATTCGACAAGACAATTCGAAAGTGAAGAATAAATTTTTTATATATCTCCCCAAATTCTCCAGATATCATATTTCGAAATTGAAATGGTCAGGATGAAATGCGGAATGGACCAAAAAAATCGGCGCAGCTACAAGAAACTATGGGTGGGACATACACAATGGTTGTTTCTTCCTAGCGCTTGTGTGTAGGTTGAAATTCGGCCCAGATGGCTAGAAAGCATTACTTTACTATGAATTTTATTTCTTTAAACCTCAAACAGTGTTAACTGCTTTGGATGTTGAGACAGATTACAGAATAAAGATGTTGTAACAACAAGTTTAAGATTGGTGAGGAAGCACCACATTACTGTAAATTAGTAAAATACAAATATATAACGTTTATATTTGGAGGATGAGCGGGAGGACACGAGTTTGAATCCCGCCCAGCGAGAGCCGGGTTCGAATCCTCGGGATTTTAAACACGACGTTCGGGCAGCCCGTGGGTGAGCGGGATGACGCGAGTTCAAATCACACGCATTCAGGAGGAAGCGAGTTCGAATCCCCAGGACGCGACAGGGTCGGTGGATGGGGTTGGCTTATACACAGTTCTTATGGACGCCGGTTCTAACTATGGTAATTGAGGATTAATACGTACATGTGTTCATGAGTAATGACCTGATGACCTGGCTTACATACAGCTCTTACAAACACCGGTTCTAACTATAGGAGGAAGAGGTGGGGGCGCGGTCAGTTGGTCCTTTGTTTTGGTAATTGCGGTTAATTAATCCTTTGTGGTTTAAGTCGGTATATATCTCCTACTTACTCAGTCTCATCGAATTTGACCTTGGTTCTTATGAAATTTATGAAATTTATGAAAAAAGTTAATTGTCCACCTATCCTCAAAACTTCTGTGCGTGATAAGAAATAGACGCAGTCTGTAATAGCGTCGCGCTTTAAATCCCCTCCCGCCAAACATCGTTCCACCCTGGACACCAGAGACAATATAGTAAAGAAATGCAATATAGACAACGTATGTCGAATCAAACACACCAAATAACGGCAAGAAGAACGTACAACCAGCTAGCAGAGGAAAGTATATCTACAAGAATATCTATCACCGACGCAAGCGCTCCAAGAATCAGTTCAGCGAACTACTACCGCCCTGAAAGATACATGACCTACTTTTACAAGCCGTGATAAGGCTCGGTTACATACCCGCACAGTTGACTGTCCATCGTCGCAAGATGAAGCGAGTGATGATATTGGTTTAAAATCAGCTAAAACTGTTGTAGTAGTGTTTGATATCGCTGTTGAAAGTAAGTTGGAATTATTGTGAGGGCCATGGGTTGGCCATCCCTGCTTTAAGCAGTTCAATTCCATGTTAAATCCCGTCAGATACGCATTATTCACTACTAACAGTGAATATAATTTCACTTTCAAACGTCAGAGACTGTAGCTGAATACGGTACATGAAAATTATATTCTCATCAAAATAAGTCTTTTTCCTTTTTACCTACATATTTGAAAAATAATCTTAAAAATACTACTGATGTTATTCGTCCATATACAATCAAAAACTTTCAGATCTTCAAGCAGAAATAAATGGTCAGTTTTATTGCTGCTATGGATGACTTCCTGCAGTCCCCCCCCCCATCCTCCCCCCTCCTCGTTAAATCTTTGGAGCATTATTTGTGCATCTACCCACATACTTACAGCTAATAGTTTGATTTTTGATATTTATTATCGTTCACCAGAAAGCATAAGAATTTTTAACATCATTGCAAAACCAAGATTTTTTTAAGTCCTATGTTTTTGAAACTTCATTCTATGATATTTCTATTATTGAGTTCGTTTAAGAATGAAGATCATTTTGTGTTAAGACATTTGACATTCTCAGTAATATTTTTAAGATGTTCCGTAATTCCCAATCATAATCCTTCATAGATTGTCACAGTTTAATTCTTTCTGGAATGTTAATGTGAAGTAAAAGGAGTGTTTTTTTGTAATAGGAAGGGGTTACCAAGTCCTAGCACAACCACAAATACGCAAGAACAAGATTTCTCCTGTTAGAGATATCATAACTTAACCGAAATCCCATTTTCAGCATCTATATTTTTCCCTTGCCCATACTCTTGGCGACATAACTTTTGAATTGTTTACCAGATAAATTCCAGCTTAATAATTCCTTCGAACAAGTTAACAGGTAAAATATCACTCAGCACTCAAAAACTAAAACTCGAGTTGCCACGTTCCCAAATCTGAAATCGAGATACAAATACCAAGCTGAAAACCACCGAACAGAAAGCTCCTTTCTAGAATCAAATATTGTTTTAGAAACTTTGCAGTAAAGATAATGCGAAAAACCATCTTCATCAGTAAACAACTGAAAATATCGATTCTAAAACTGCTATTCAATCTTTGATACGTTCCTAATGTCTTCGACAAGGAAACTACGACCACTTCCTGCAATCACTGCAGCGGTTGACAGACGTGTAACAACAAGCGGAGAGGGAAGATGGGCAGGAAGAGAGGCAAGTCACAACGCCAGCCGACTACGAAAGCAGCATCTGAAGAGAAACTAGCTGCTGCTGCTACTTCTGAGACAAGTACAGACGTTGGTAATGAAAGGTCAACGGTATCCAGTGTCGACACTACTGCTCAGACGAGTAATATTCCCGAGGCGCAACAAGAGGAGGATGTCACCAGTGCTCCTCATGGGACGATCGGTGATATCGCAGCCTCGACGAGTGCAGATTCGCCGCCAGAGAAGTCTGCCGCCAGTTTGGTTACAACCCGCTCCATTTCACGGACGCCGAGGCGCCGAAGAGGAAGGAAAAGTACTGAAGAATCTTCAGTTGGAGTAACTGATGATGCAGAAGCTGTTGCCACAGCCTCTGCAGATACAAGTGGTGCTGGAAGAACTGAGGCTACAGGCTCACCGGAATCCGCTTCTACCCAGCAACGAGTGGAGAAAGCAAGCACAGGGGCTATTCTAAAGACGCCACGGAGCCGCAGAGGAAGAAGAGGACGTAGTGGGACCGATAGCGCAAGGTTACTCTCTCCTTCTGAAGCTGTGGAGGCACAAACAGCTTCGGCCGTTAGCACAGCTGCTCAATCGCCTAGTGATGAAGAAAGCAGTCTCATCCACGAGCAGCAACAAGCGGAGAAGGCCTCCGCTGCGGCTAGAACAGGGGCTATTCCAAAGACGCCAAGAGGCCGTAAAGCAAGAAGAGGGCGTAGTAGGACGGATAGCGCAAGGTTGCTATCTCCTTCTGAAGCTGTGGAGGCACCAACAGCTTCGGCCGTTAGCACAGCTGCTCAATCGCCTAGTGATGAAGAAAACAGTCCCATCCCCGAGCAGCAACAAGCGGAGAAGGCCTCCGCTGCGGCTAGAACAGGGGCTATTCCAAAGACGCCAACAGGCCGTAAAGCAAGAAGAGGGCGTAGTAGGACGGATAGCGCAAGGTTGCTATCTCCTTCTGAAGCTGTGGAGGCACCAACAGCTTCGGCCGTTACCACAGCTGCTCAATCGCCTAGTGATGAAGAAAATAGTCCAATCCCCGAGCATCAACAAGTGGAGACCCCTGCTGCGGTTAGCAAAGGGGCTATTCCGAAGACACCAAGAGGCCGTAAAGCAAGAAGAGGACGTAGCAGGGCGGATAGCGCTAAGTTGAAATCTCCTTCTGAAGCTGTGGAGGAACCATCTGGTTCTCCGGCTCGATCGCCTAGTGATGAAAGTGGTTCCATCCCATCAACTCCCACCTCAGAGGCAGCTATTCGGAGCAGACTTTCTGCAGGGCCGTTTGCTTGGCTGGATGACATCCCCGTCTGGTCTAGTTTTCAGACTATTCGGTGGCACGGAAGAGGGAAAACAGGTGGTTCTGCTTCGGTGACGCTCGAGTTGCCACCCCCCTTATGTGCTGCTACAGCTGTGACTGGTGACGCCGATACTGCGTGGACCTACGCTCGAGATGTTTCTATGACTTACTTAGACCTGTTGGAACTCGGTTTGATTACAGCCCTCGTTCAACGTGAGAAGCTAATGGCTATTATGGTAAGCAGTAGTAAAGTGTTGTCAGTAAGGTCCAAAAGGTTTATCTGTAATAGTTTCCTAATTCTTTAAAAAATTTGACGTTTGGAAATAGAAAGTCAAGGCTGAACTGTTCTCTTTTGTTGGCATTCGTTGATCGGGTTTACTGGAGATCGAGATTCTACAAGCAATTGGCGTCATAATACTGCAGTATTCAAACGCCAGACATCCTTAGAAATACTTTCCGAAGTAGTGTTAACGGTGTCATATTGGTTGAGGGTCCTAGTTAAGCGTAATTTCTAGATTGGGATACCGCTGCAACCACTTACTGCCTCGCGATGTAAACACTTCCGGATGGAGAGAGTATGACGTCACTACGTCGCTGAATGTGACGTATACGTTCCGCGCCCAGCTTTAAATGTCACTAACGGGGCATTCCACGGGAAGTAGTCCATCACTAATACGTCTCATATCGTGAAATCGTTAATTTTGCAGCAGTCAGTAGTACAGAAAGAAATTCATTAGCGATGAGGTTTTGATCCAGCCTGGACCACACGAAACGTAACTATCAAACACCTTATTGCGGATACCTAATTTCTATGTTGTATTTATGGTTGTTACTGTCGTTTACGTCTTTTTTTTTTTTTTTTTTTTAATGGCATTCGGCTACTGGGCCATACAGCCAGCTCAATGCGATTTGATGCTATCAAGTATTGACACAAGGACACAACAAAACGGACAAGACATTCAGACAACACTAAACACCCATGCCCTCGGCCGGACTCGAACCGGCGACCTTCGGTACGCGGTCGTTTACGTCTTAATGCAGCCTGGACCATAGTGAAACGTAACCGTCGCACACGATATTACTGATACCCAATTCCCAAATCGTATTTTTCTGTTAGTATGGTCCAGGCTGCGTTACAACCTAAACGCAAGCAGTTATTGACGAAATCTTTTTTATAAATATTCTATATCGTATGAATGATTTTAATAGTAATTTGAGCCACGCGAGGAAATATAGACAATATATACAAATAAATAGGATTGTGACTGATAACTTTAACGTTACAGGAACCGACGTTATGGAACGTTACTAATGAATATGACTTCAGTTAGGAATGTTGATATTTTAATATTAATTGTACAAGTAATAATTTCTTATTTTTCAATCCGTTAATTTTATTATTACTATTGGTTATCTATGGCCTAACGAGTATTCACAAATCGATCGAAGGCTGAACACGTCACACACGGAAATTGTTTACATCGCGAGGCGGTAAGTGGTTGTAGCGGTATCCCAGTCTAGATATTACCCCTAGTTACTGCTTGGAAATAGTGGTCCAGGGTGTATTAAAACCTAATTACTGCTTGAAAATAAATTCTTGCTGTTGACTCCGCAGTACTGTGACGTCATTAGTTAGCGCATAAGAATGTTGTAGCGCAATCGCGCTCTGCGGTAGACCTCGTTGATTCTTAATAGAAGTCCTGAAGTCCTGAAGTTTGGGGATTACTGGAGATCGCGATTCCATAAGGAAATGACGTCTTCGAATACTGCAATAATCAAACGCAAGACATGTCTAGAAATACTTTCCAGAATAAATATACCGTTGTCATGCTGGTCCATGGTATATTATAATTACTGATTTAAAAAATGGTTAAAGGTGTGTTAAAGCCCAATTACTGTTTGAAAATACGTTTGCGGTTGACTATCATAGTATTGTCATTGGTGATCGCAGAGGAATGTTATGGAATTTCGATCTCCGGAAGACCCCAAGTTTGTATCAGTTTGAGACCAATCTTTGTAAAAATCGCAGTGTTTACGAATGTTCCATGTAGTAACAATTACTGCTTATAGTTTGTATTTTTTTTGATCCTTCTATTCATCTAGCCTAGTATATGGTGACTAAATTTGACCGTGCGTATTAATTTTGTTTATTCTTAGATACGATATTTCACTAATGCCCAGTTTGTGCTGACCCGTCACCTGCTCAGTTGGCTGTGTTGATGGTTTCATAGTTTCCCGTCCCTAACACCGCGAGGCGAACTAGCCCCACTGTCTAGCGAAACCCTATTTCCAAATTGTAACAAAATTCATGCAAGGGAATTAGATTATTCCACTGAAATACCATGCCACGCAGTATAATTTGTTATACTGTATGTAAAAGAGCTGCTGTAATTAGTTCTAAAGCTTCCTATCCAATCAACACGTGCTGTACTCACACAAATGCAGTTTAGTACCCCAATTTTCTTTCGCCATTTTCAATATTCATTACAAATGTGCCTTTAATTCTTAAAGATGGGGCACAACTGTTGATCTCTGTACGTAGACCAAATCGGCAGTAGTTTCTTTAATTTCCCGCGTGCTTGGAAGTTTTTACGAGGGATGTTTTATTAAACATATTCCCTGTTTCTTGCAATGAATTTTAAGCCTAGTATCCATGGAAATGACATTCAATTCGTGTATGTGAAGAGCGTTTTAGTATTGCTCACATTTATCAAATAATCGCCTACCCCTTATTTCAGCCTTTACCAGTAAATAGCCTTGAAATCAAAACGGATAAGTGTTCAAAAATATCACATCCCACACCCAATTTCTATTGCGAGTTAGATATTTTTCAGTTACTCTTATATGCACAGATTGCTAATTGCTAAGTATTAAGAAAGTTTTGTCAAGATAAATATCAAGGCTATTCTGTGGCGTGAAATACAGAAGCAGCCAGTGTTAAGATTTCAATTAGAAAAAAACAGATTTAGCTCATAGATATACCATATGTACTGTACATCAGCAGGAATTATGTTTTCGGTTAGTTCCTAATGCTGCTTGAGCTCAAGTTTTTCCTTATACAGTTACTGGTGCTGCCACGCTCATACGGTATTGGTATTACACTATTCTGACTACCTAAACTATTACAGTAACGAGTGTTTTGTGTTTCCTGCATCTTTTCTTTGTTTTGGCTCTATGCCAATTACATCGTGATCACTTTACTAACTTTAAAATTCTGTCATCGGCAGTAGTAAGATAAGAGCGAGGTAAGAAGGGATTGTACTATCCATTTGAAATTTGTCGCACATTTTTCTCGAGTCATAACTTTTGAGAAAGTGTACACGAAACCGAAATGAAACGTACCATAGACGCGGTGTCACACGAAAGTAACGAAACTATACAAATTTGTACACGTCAAAGATAGTATCTACACTCTTTTGTAATGAATGTAAATCGCTGTCACGTTTTCGTGATAAGACCAGCTACACCAGATAAGAAATTCGTAAACTGTAACTGCAAAGAAGCGAGGAATTTAGTTTTTATTAATAAATCAAGGAAACCTGATTTTTTAATTTTTTCTTTTATGGCAATATACTGACATGGTGGTTAGGTTGTAATTCAGCCTGTACTAGTGAAAAAAACATGTACTGTGGTACAACAGTATTAGTGTGAGGAATTAGTTTGATTCGTTGCTGTAGATTGCAGATATCATTGGCAAGAACAGTTTCACTGCAAATGCCGGTTTTTTACTATTGAAATGCATAGTTTCGTAACTTTCCTGAGGCACTACGACTAAGGTATGTTTTATTTCGCTTTTATGTACACTTTTTCTCAAAAAGTATGACCTCAGGAACGTGTCAAAAATTTCAAGCGAATAGCACAAGTCCTTCTTACCTCGTTCTTATTTTACAATCACCCTTTTATCTTATACCACCTATTCAACGTGGTTCAATTATAGAACATTGGTTGAATACTTGGATCTACAGAATGCTTAACAATGCAGATTTCTTAATATGGGAATTACTTGAGATCGCGATACTGTTAGAACCTTTTCCGTGTGAGGTAGTGACATCATAATACTTAGCGTTACTTATTAACGGAAGCAACATCTCGATCATACTGTTGTGATTACAAAAAAGGTTGAATATTATAAGTGATCATGTCATATTACTGGCATTAATAGGATCAATAAAAAATGAGCTTACAGAGCAGTTGAGTTTATTAAAACGTAAACATGGCGAAATTTACGGAAACATTAACGTTTGAAACATTAAACTTTGTCCATTGTTTTTTATATTAAAAGGAAGAGTTTAGGATTTCCAGGGTTCGTTTACTCGGTACAACTGATTGCGCAAGTTTTGGGTCTATTGGGGATCGCGATTCAGGTACAACATTAAATAATACCGTTGTAATACTACTGTAGTTAATCGCAAGACTTATTTACAAGCAGTAATTCAGTTGTAATACAGCCTGGACCATTATTTTCAACCAGAAATTAGGTTGAAATACAGCCTGGACCAGCATGAAACCGTTAAATGTACTTCGGAAAGAATTTCTAGCGGAGTCTTGCGTTTGAACACTGCAGTATTATGATGCCAACTCCAGGCGGAATCGTGATCTCCAGTAATCCCCAAGTTTTCATCACGAAGGAAGCTTTACCGTTCTCCGCAGATAGTGATGTCAGACGACCCCGCAATCCGACACAGCTCCACAGTAGTTCACGGCGGACGAAACCGTCTGTCGACATTTGTCACTTCGCCCAACCATACGGAGTGGTCAGGCCTCTGCGGAGCTTACTTGCTGCTGTATCAGATCATGTCCCTCCATCCGTTCTTTTCCTCAGAAGAAAAATGTACTCGTCGCACTGAGATTTGGCGTATGTCATTCAGCAGAATCAGACCTCAACTCGGGAAAATACTTGTAACTGGTAGGCTCGACAGATAAACAAAACACCCTACAGTTAATAATATAGCTGGCGAGCTTCTTCAGTGGCTGGAATATCCACACCTTTCTTCGAGCATGCCACTTTACCAGGAAACAGCACAAGGACTTCTCTCGGTCGCCGGCGCTAGCTAACTGCGTTTAGCCGGTATTTTTCGAAACTTGAACAAAATGAAAAGCTATTTATGATGGTCAATAAATCCATTGAAAGCCCAAGCTAGGTAAAATGTTTAGTCAACCACAGGACGTGTAAATCTGGGCGCTTTGTTCCGTCACGTAACAGACATTCCACACCGCCAAAATCTCGCAGACAAACACTCGGTGCCCAGTAACGTTGATAAATTGTACTTATTGATTCATTACATACTGCGGTAGTAAATTGTAGGTCGTATTAGTTTCACGCAGTAATTAGGTTAATACACAGTGAACCAGCATGATCCCGCCAGAAATACTTTAAGTAGCATAAAATCACCTGAACTACTTCGGAAGTAGTTCTAACGATGTTATGTTAGTCTACAATGCATTTTAACCTAATTATTGTTGGAGAATTAATGAGTCTATCAACCGCCGCGACATTAATTGTAACGTTGCGATTCCGTTAGGAAACTTTCCATTAAATGGGGTAATGACTTTATCTGAATAGAGCCCGTGGCTCAGTTGGTCAAGACGCATGACTGGGGAACGGAAGGTCTCTGGTTCGAATCACGGTCTGGACTGGAATTTGTGCGACCTTAAAAACTGACCTTCGCCTCTGGAAAAGCTTTGGTTTGATATGTGAAGTACGCTAGGACGTCCCATGGTTCGAATTCCACGTAAATTAACAGTATTTACCCTATAACTGGTAGGATTATCTGGTTATTGTAGCAATGACGGGGGCGCATGCGCGGCAAATCGAAATTGTCAACTGGTTGCCGAACTATCCTTCGGTGTCTCGCGGCCAACAATATCATACGCCCAATATCGGAATATCCCCATTTCGTTCAGCGGTGTTTTCGTCTATTCTTAAACGCTTCAAATGCTCCTGTTTACGAAATTATCAGTTATAATTAAATTGATATCGATTTACTAAAACAGCATTAAAATATGAACCCGTAGGCTGACATCCTGAAGGAAGATCAAACGGCTGGTGTTGAACCTGGTAGCGCTGCGTTTCTCCCATGGCTAGCTGTGCATTGTATGTTCTACTGTAAGGTATCACTGCAGATGGTAAAACAATCGCTGAATACCGAGGATCTCTCAAAGCTTCATCCCAACTCCTTCCTAAAGCTATGCCGCTATTCAGAATAGTACGCTTTTACTATGGCATGGCAAACAGTTTATTAGTTGGCTTTATCGCCACCAGAGCCTGTCGCTATCTGCTAAGGGCAGTGCGTAGTCGGTTAACGATTTTACAATTTATTTTGTATAATTAGTGTCACTATGTATGAATTTACTAGTTAGTAAGGCGAAAAATGGGGACCGTTTAGACTTCACTTTGATGATACAGAAAACCGCGTAAACACCGTACTCGGGACCTAGATTCGAAACTGGGTCTTCGTCAAGGATAAAAAAATGCTTTGAAAGCGGCAAAGCTAGCGTAAAATTGCACTTTTAACCTGTCATATGATAAATCTGTAAGCTGTTGCTTTTGTTATTGCTTCAAGCAAAAACTACTGAATCAATTTGGATAACATTATCACAGTTTCAAATCTTGTCTAATTTACGTGGCTTATGCCTCTACAAACCCCCCCCCTTTTTCCCCGGCGTGGTACGTTTTTTTTCCCCTATTGATTCCAGAAGACATTTTGTACTGGTTTCTCTTGTCAGACTATCATCCTGTTGTGTGTTATGTACCTTATTTTAACTGTGACAAATAATATGAATCAAAAAACTACGTGTCTTGGGTCCGAATCCCCTGCGTAGCCCATCGAGTTTTCTACCCAGTACCTCCCCCTCTCCCCTAGACCGAGCCACGTACTTGGACGCTCACTTACGACTGCACATAACCAAGGAACAGCATGAAATGATTTAATTACGAGGGCGACTAGACGCAACGAATCACACTGCATTTTAATGACCACTACCTGCCCATGACCGCGATACAATACAAATAATCCAACCTTTGGGTTCGGTTAATATTATTTTTTGACTGTGTAACTTCGGTTATTTCTTCAGTTTTTTTAAATACACGGAAACCGTAAATCAAACCATTAAATAAAAGATTAACAATCAAAGAATCGTAACGAAATTTAATCTACGGTAAAGGATGCAAAGATACTACATTATTAGGTTTGATATCATACGAAAAACAAACGAATGCGTTGCTTCCCACGCCAAGCTTAGTGCCGGCGAAGCAGCAGGAAAATTTTCTCTCTTCCAATAAACATGCTGTCGGTAATTTTTTAATTTTCCGCTTTTACTATTAACATTATGTGATTATATAACAAACGGATGTCTCAGCGAAAAGATTGCGATGAATGCTCTCATAAGATTACGTTGAAATCTGATAATTTAAGAAAAAGAAGGTGCATAAAAACTTGTGTAAACCTTTTAGAAAATGTGATCCTCTTAGTGCATCGTACAAGCTGTGCTCGTTTCACGCAGGGTCCGGTGGAACGGCCGAAGCTGCGTCTGTACGAGGTGAAGAATATGCGGGCGTCAGTGAAGCTATACTGTGTGGGCCTGTCCCAGGACGTCACTCTGGTGCAGACTGCTCTGGCTGAAACGGAACTCGCGCTCACCTCTGCCATAGAGGCGACCTGCTCCGTCCGCAGCTTCGAGTCATTCACCAGGCCCAAGCGGATTCCCTCTCCAACAGACTCTGCTGGGGAGATCGCGCCGAAGAAAACTGGGTGAGCTAGCAAATAGGCTATGTCGGCCTCCATTAATTACGTGCGGTGTTTTTTCGGAAATCCTGAACACGCCCCTTTTTTTAGCTCTCTTGTTATGGGCTGCTTTTTTTTATTATTATTCTTAGAAAGATGGCTTGAGATGTGATGAAATCTCGCCGGATACCCCCTCCCCGCTATTTCATCTCGGGTATTAACCCCTTAACCTACAATGACGGGCATAGCCCGCGTACGATGGTTGGGCCAAACGTAAATATTACGGGCATAGCCCGCGTGCAATGATCGGGCCAGAAGTAAATACAGGGCGTTCGCCGGGAAACGCAACCCACTGTTAGCGCTACAAGGAAGAAACTGCTCCCGGCGAGCGAGCGCTCAGTTTCCGGCATTGTTCGACCGTCGGCCGCGGACTATTTCATAATAATTACGCTTCATAAACTTCATAAACTTGTGTGTTAAGCATTTAAATGTGACGTAATTCATTAGCTTACCTTATAAAAGATGCTGGAAGTGTTGACCCTCTTGTGTAATGCACATTTCGCATCTTCTGAACATATTTCGAGACACACGCTGCCCTAACTGACTTAATGATTTTTTGGGTGACTGCGAATCGTCAATTTTCTCCTCTGTGATAATACGGTTGACCGACAGTCTCTTTTTGTTAAAAAATGAAACCGTTTCTCTTACTTTTTTAACCAGACGCAGAATTGTTGATTTAGCTGGCAGTAAAGCGCCAGGAAATTCGCGACGAAATTTACTGCGACACTTTTTAAACGACTTCTTCTTCACATATGTATCGTAGAGAAATATTCTTTGTTGCAAACTGTAACGTACCATAATTTTACTCACACTCAAACACGGTACAGATTAATAAGAGTATGAAGTCCCAAACCAGCCAAACCGCAAAGAAACGTTTATTCACAACACTGATTAATAAGAGACTGAAGTCACAAACTATCTACAATGCAAAGAAACCGTTCTTAACAATGTAAGGGTCACTGCACTGCACTGTTGGGGCAGCGGAGGTGTTAAACAGTGCGGTGATTCACGGTGCCGTGTGTCGGAAACTGCTGGCACCACTGACCGAGCAAGTTGCCGACGGCAACAGACTGGGAGGGTAGCGTTTTCCGGCGAACGCCCTGTATTACGGGCATAGCCCGCGTACGGTGATCGGGCCAGATGTGAATATTACGTGGAATATTTGATACGCAATTACAGTCTGATGCAATAATTGTGGTAGACGCAAGTATTACAAAATGTTTATTTATACAAAACTCCAAAATATAAAATTAGTAATCTGTAATGGTATGATATATTTCAAAGCATTCTGGTACATTTAAAGGAACTTTACACTTTTTACATTCCCACGTTGTTTCTTTACGTTTTTTATTTTTGTGACAAACTGTACAACATTTTGACGGTCTTAATTTAGAGGGTGTTGGATCATTGTGCTTTGGAAAATGAGCCCATTCCTTCGCGTAAAGTCTGTCTGGAGCATCTCCGGAAGATAATACCCCTCGTTCTCTATAAATCGGTTTTGGCAGTTTCTTCAGTAGAGATTCGGCTATGTTGATCTTATAGTCGACATAACATTGTTTCTTTCCATCATTCAGTTTTTTCCCTAAGATGTAAGAGTTAAAAAGAGCAATATCAAACAGATTTTTTTTTATATCCTTTCATGAATTTTCTCATCACTGGAAAACATGCTAATATTTGATCTTGGAGATCAATTCCATTCATTCTCTTGTTATACTCTGCAATACAATTTGGTTTTAGAGTGTCCTTGGATCCTTGTGAAGTCATTTCGACTGCTTCTTGTTTTGTCGACAGCATATAAACATCTCGCTTGTCTTTCCATTTTATAGCGAGTCTTCGGTTGCAGCTTCTTATTGCGTATTCGCCCGGATTAGCGTGTTACACAAGTCGTGCCAACGTCCCGAACGCTGCGCGAGCTTGTATACAATTTCGGCCCAACATCTTAGTCTAAATCGTAGGTTAAGGGGTTAATGAACGTCCCCTATATTCGTTACACGTACACTCTTTGACAATAAATTTGGCCGCCGCTGAAAACTTCTATCACTCTTATTTTGCACAATCTGACATCAATGTCATCCTAAGAAATAGTATTGCATTACTGTATCCTGGTATGACATTGATGTCAAATTTTGCAAAATAAGAGTGATAGAAGTTTACAGCGGTGGCCAAATTTATTATCAAAGTGTGTACCTCTGCTGTCCGCTTCTTCACCTTAAAGACTACGCCAACTACTTTATATGGGTAGGGTTACTTTTCTCTCGTTTAATGGAAGGATTTGAGTAAAAAAATGTATTCATTACAACGAAATGCTCAAGCTGGCAAATCGGCTATTGTAACTAAAACACAAGGTTATTCGTAAGTTGTTCTGTAAATAATTGTAATATCTTAGAAGGATATTTATCTTGGAATACGAAATTGGAATTAAAAGCAAAACAAGTCAGTTTGTTAGATACATGAAAATAAAGGTTTTGCGTAGTTTTATTATGCAAGAATTTGTTATTGAAAGCATAAAATGCACATATCTTGGCATATCATTAATGTTAAACTTAAATGGGAAGGTCACATTAGATGTAAGGGAGGTAAGCCTCTGCTAGAAGATGAATATAGCAGAGAAATGGGTTCAGAAACCATGGTTAAATCTTTGCTTTAGTATGGTCGGGTTGTATTATATCAAACATGGGAACTAGAAATTTTGAAAAGGAGGGCAGCTAATTGGTAACTGGATTATCTTGTGAGTAGTTGGAAGGCAAGAGACGGGTGGAGAGAGTGCTGGTAGTTTATAAGGCACACACTGGCGTTGAGGATTGGATGAATATTTGGATAAATATTAAGAGGACTGATTAGAAAATTAGTCGTAAACTAGGGCTTTATTTCAGGCAGAAGAAAGAGGAAAAATTTAGACTTGTTGCTAAGACGCTGAAAAAATTAAGGGATGTGTTACAAAATTTGCCTCACAATGAACGTACTGTGAGATAAAATAGTTGTCTTTAAAAGAAACTTGCTGCATCGGAATTAATAATAAAAATATTATTGCATATTATTGCATGTTATTGCTTCCGAATTTCAGGAAACGATGGAAATCGAGCATAAAAATTTCAAACCACATTTATGTATTTCTGAATGTGTTCCTTGGAGGCATTTGTGTAGCAGCTATCAGTAGTAACAAACTAAATATTACCTGACTTTAAATGATTTGTTTCATTACAGAAAACTTTATACAATTAACATGGTAATGTACAGTAACGGCAGTACAAAAAAAAATGTGTACAGAGTAATTGTCAGTAATAACACTACTGCTGTAGTTTAGCAATGGATAGCAGTTGTATGAAAAACACTTTCTAAACGTAGTGGTATCAGGGATTGGAATGAGTTACCAAGGGAAATGATGAATAACTTACCGAAAACGTCAAAAGAATTTAAAGTTAAAATTTGTAGAGGGCAAATGTAGGTGGGTGCAGGATAGGGGGAAGTTAGGTATGTAGGGAAATTGCCACCGGAGAGAGTGTCGAACCGGGTCAAAAAAAACTGAGATTGCCGCCCCTCGGAACATTATTTGCCACCCCCATTGTTGGCATCACGAGTGTCGCCGGCCGCTCGAAACAGCAGAGTTGAGCTAAACACACACACACACACACACACACACACACACACACACACACACATACACACACAAATCGACCTCTACATAAAACGCTGCAAATTTCGTGGCGGCAGCTGTCGATCAGTTGATTTGCCGCCCCCTCTCGACGTGCCGCCCGCGTGCGGTGCACGCCCGCTTACGGCGGCCCTGAATACAAAAAACGTTCGGATCCCCTACTTGAATATAACAGATTGTGCAGATCCCAGTTTCATTTGCTATCTTATTGATATTTTTCTTTTTTTCCAGATCAGATCAACAGGAAGCTGCTTCTGCCGCTGAAGCAAGCACAGCAGTTTCTGGTAGCGGCGGTGCGAAAGCTGCGCGATCTAAGGATGTAAGGCCACTTCTTAACTATACAATGTTTCGTAGTTTCAATTCATATTTAAGTTCTAACTTGCTCCGGCAACTTCTGAAGGAGTACTTTAGACTATTTTATCATTGTAAACCGAAACTAACCTATACAATTTGTCCAATTAACATGAGTAACAAAGGAAAATTGTAACCTGGGCAGTGGTATATACTGAATTGCGGTTAGTGTAAATTCTGTGTTTAACGTATGTCATTGTGTACCATTGTTTTAATTTGGTTGACGGTACTGTTGTGTGCAATATGTGGTGGTATGATTTATTTTTTTTGGTTTCATTTGTTGTTTAATGTACCCATTATACTTTACCATTTACATGATGTATTTTGAAACACAATCATTCTTGGTTGGCGGTATCGTGTTTGTTCTGTGTAGAATGTGCCAGTATTTTGCATGTTTATGGTATGATGGGATATGTTACAGAGTCTGTGCATTAAACTGCCCCCCTCCATTAAACGGACGAAATTTTCTCAAAGAATGTCCCCAAGAAAGTTATTCTACAGATCATGTCCTCGCTTTATTTGAAATCTGTTACTAGTTTCGTATCTTTCATTTTCTGAAGGTACTGTCGAAATTCACGTTTTAGTTTACTGCTTCTATGGAAAAATGTAAATTTATACTAAGAGATGTTGTAGGTATTCAGATAATCTTTCAGATACTTAGATTGGTCTCCACTTTATTATTATTAATGGAGCCAAGATTAATGTAAGGTCCCATGATACTTTATATCTTAGTTTTGCTGCTCATATTCAGTGGGTAATCCACAGAATTATTTTGACACCCATACAGGTTCTTATAGAAGGTATTCTGCACACATCTGACAAACACAAATTTAGAGTGTGTGAAGAACAATATGTATACAGGGCCAACGGTAGCTTTTCTCTGATGGAAGCTTGTACTCCTCTGAATTGCCCACTCATCGTGGCAGCACCATCGTACCCTTGGCCTCTCATTTTGTTTAGATAAAGTCGTAATGTTGACAAGATCTCTAATATTGTGTGTAAGCCAAACCTGCTCCAGTGAAGTCATAAACGGGAACGGATGTCAGAAAATCTTCTCTGGTTTTGAAACTTTGGTCCTCTACGTAACGTACAGAGAGAAAACTGTTCAATTTTGCTGATCTCAGTGGTTTCATATGCTACAACGGAATAAAAAACAGACTTTCTGACATTTTCTACAATTTTTGATTGTATTATGTGACCAAATGTGTTAATAAGATCATTTTGAACGAAAGAACTTGTGTACATCGTCTTCCCACCACTGGTCGTTAAGAATATGATCTCCACTGTTGGCTCGGTATCTCAACAACGATCGAAAATTCCCATCATTTTGGTCTGGTTCTTCAAGGCTTATTCGTCCAGAGTCACTATGACCCCTTAGAGCTATTTGTTGCATTCCGCAAAATCGTTTGTATTGTAGGGTTTCCTATTCTCAATACCTAGTCTTCTTTGGGCATTTACTTGATTGATAACACTTTCACTGTTGTTCTTAACTATCGCTTTTGTGTTTTCAGCGATCAAAACCGATTTCTTATGATGGGATAACTTCTCATGCTAAACATTTCCCTGGATTTTAATAGGTAAAAGCCCGAGTAACCAACGGTCTCCTTTCCCTACATTTTTAGTATGGGAAAATATCACGCAGTACTTCTAATAACATCCCGATTTTTCCTCTGAATAAGCTAACCACGTAAAATCTTCTAGCCTCTTCATTTGAAAAGATCGAGTATGGTTTGTACTAGTGATGGTGGGAAATTTGTACCAAGGCTGAGGTTTCAAAACATTTTCTAACAAAACATTTTTTTGTCGTTTATGAAAGACTGAATGGAATTGTTATGACAGTTACCAATATCATAGATATTTTTCATTTCTTGATTAGGCCTACTATCCTCCATAACCGGAAATATATTAATTGAGCTCGAAGTAACGACATCACAAGAATCAATTCTACCTACGCAACCGAATACAGAAGTATTCGCACTTAGTCCTGAAGTCGGTAGTGTTAAGAAAGGACAATCACTAACAGGCTTATTGATACTTGGTTTTTTGGCGAAAAAGTTTTGGATAGAAGCTTGCCTCTTCATTACGACTGTGGCTCACTTACGGTCAACTTCAATATATATTTTGTTGAAAATTTGGAAAAAGTAGCTCGTTAATCGAAGAGAAAAGTGTTTATTAACAAAATCAAAGTAAAATACAGCTCTATATAAACAGACCGTCAAAAATTACTGTTAATCTGCATACACTTAGCGACAAGAAGTCAAATCATGAACTGCTGACATGATCAAGAACGCGAACATATAAGCAGATGGCGCATCAACTCGCTTGCGAGTAATCTTTCGGAACTGAAAAGACGACGTGCAGCGGAGCACGAGGAACTATATGCGCACTATTCGGTTCGGCGGGCGATTAAAACGAATTATTGCGCGTCAGATGCATATCTTAACAGTATACATTAAAAAAATATATAAGTATGGAAGTCATTAGAATAAAAAAAGATAAAAGTAATAATTTTATTTCGCGCATGATTCAATTAAAATAATTCAGATTACGGTACTTATTTTTTTGTTTATTTTAATTATTTCGGGGCTCTTGCTGCCGATATTATTTTCTGGAGGAGAATGAAAGTACTGTTAGCTATTAACGTAATTTCTATATTTGTTGACATTATTTAGGTATCCCGCTCTCAGATAATGTTAGGTCCTGGTATCAGTCACGAATTTGGTTCGATTTCCGGTCGGGACACTCGAATTTGGTTTATCTTTTACCCTTTTCCTGCCTTCCTCTCCCTTCACCATCCAGAATACTCACGGCTGCAATGACTTTGAAGCCTAGCCGTAAAGTCGCTGTTAATTGCGCAGGATTTCATATCACCGGGAAACAATGAATTGTATTATCAGTTATCACAGTGATTTGCATAATCGCAGGTATAAAAAAAAAAAAGTTGGCCTTAGGGGTAAAGTAATCGAATAATGTCTTGTGGATGAAATAAAAGCTATAAACCACCAGTGCTGCCATGTTGCAGGATATCAACAGTTACATTCAGCTTCAGGAAAGAAACAGTATATGAAATGCTATAAATACTAGTTTTAAAGATAAGGTATAGTCGTCCTGTGCTCTGATAAATATTTGTATGTAACAGCTACAAAAAATGAAAATTTAGGTGAAACTTAAGCCCAAAAAATCGTGAAATATACTCTGAGTGACTGTAATAAGAAAAACTGGAACGTGTAGAAAGCAATTTTTTAAGAAACAAAATTTTCTTGCAGCAGAACTTGAGAATGTGAACGTTAGGAAGGACAGGAGGAGATTTAATCAGTTTTTGGTCTTTGTTGAATGATGAAGTATGGAATAGATTCGTTCTTTGAAGATATTCATTAAACAATTTCATATGTAAATTTCGTGTTTCTTCACACATGTTCAGTTGGTGGGAGGAAAAGGGGGGGGGGAGGCGGGGCAGAGGGAGAACATTGAACACACATTTGAGTGTTTAGAGCAGATGATTTCGAACGTCTGCAGTGGTAGGTATGAGGATAAGTTAAAAATGAAGTTAGTACGAGGTGACTTTTTCTGGCACAACAGGTCGGATAGTGTTATGATAGTGTCTGGGAGTTGAATTAGATTTAGGATCATGAAAACATGCATATGTAGCAAACTTCTAATCACTATAAAAAAAAATCACTACATATGTTATTTATCTTCACAACGGAAGGAATGTGATGTCTTGCTGCAAGAACTTTGTGGTGCTAGCTACAAGGTGTTTGGATTGTCACGTTGCCGGCTTACAAGTAAACTTCACTGAGAAATCTGCTGCACTCTTTCAAATGATAGAAAAGGAATTTAAATTTTAAAATGCACGAACTTGAAGGTATATTTTAGGATGAGTAAGTGCCGTGTTTAATGCTACCTGGCTGACTTCAAAAGGATTAATATTCAGCGATATTAAGGTTCCCATTTAAGTGAGTTTAACTTTGACAGCCATTGTCAACGTTGATGAAATTCCGGCAGCAAAAAGCAGATTTTGAAATAACTGCTTTTGGATTTACTTTATCATAAAAATGTTAATTTAAGGTAATTAGGTTACGATTTCTCTTCTCATATCCTCAATGCGCTTATCTACACTAAGATTTTTTCGCATGTTTTCGCAGAAACTTTATGAGAGTCAATTTTAAAAATTGACGGTTAGGGAAGTCTGATATATTTAAAATAAGTTGTTGGTACACGAAATTCTGTAATAAAATCTGTAATTAGTTTTTTAAAATAGTGGCTATACACTTTCGTGGCAGAACTTAGCTCCAAAACTTCAATGAAATCAACTTCATGAATGGAGACTAACAGATAAATTCTGTAGTAGCTTTCTCTTTTCTTAAAAAAAAAAATAACTTTCGATCTTTTATAATTTGGATAACTATTCGTGTATTCGAATTTGTATCCTCAGATCCTGACCCTATGTGGTCTTCAAACAGTAGACAATTTGATAAAATCCGTAGTTAGCTTCTGAAATCAATAAATTTAACATTAACTCCTTTAACTTGTGAATGGTCGAGTTTGCTTAAAAAGTTTGTGTGTGTTTCAGGATGAAGCTGTCAGTGTTCCAAGGATCCTCGTACACCTCATCCAGGCATACAAAGAAATGATAAAGATAATGACGGGGCATGAGCATCGTATGGGAGTTCTGATGCTTTTCGAAAAACAGGGTAACCTGAATGACAGCGTCACTTACCTGAAACTGGCCTGCGAGGAACTGTTAAGGCATGCTCACGACATGCAAAACTCTTCTTGTCCAGCCGTTAAACGATTTGTTCGGGACCGGCGAATGCCGTTGCCACAGTTGCCTGCTCTTCCCACGACGCCACCAGAATCTCCATCGGATCAAACTGAGACTACACTGTTATCGCGCCCGTCTTCCCTTCCTTCGTCAACTTCGGCTGCAGTACCAACAACGTCGCAAACAGTACGCCCGTCCTCCTTACCTTCAACTTTGCCCTCGACTTCACCGACATCTACGCTGGTGACGTCGCAACTCACACGGAGATCACTCCTCCCTGAATTTGACACCCCTGACTCTTCTTCAGCTACGTCGCCGCCAGCGGTACTTCCTTCCAGCCAGGAAATTACTCCGCCCCACACAGAATCATCACCAGCAACACCGCCAGCTGAGATATCACCTCAGTCAACAATCTCATCGCCAGAAACGCCACCGCAACACTCGATCCCGCTTATTTATGAAGAAACGCAACTCTCTTCACCATCCACATCTCCCACATCAGTGTCGGCGTCAACATCGTCACCTACTCGGTCAGTCGGCTCCTCTCGAGCAAGAGATCCAAGTGAAGCCAGACTGTCGGCGAGCGCATCGTCCGAGGAGAGGAGGCAGCAACGTCTTTCTTGGTCTGTAAAGGCCGCGAACAGAAGGCGACAGCGTGAGCTGAAGAGCCCCCGAAAAGAATCTTCTAAAGAGGAATAAAGACTTTGCGATTTACTTCTTTCCCTTTGATATACGGTTTGATTTTATCATGATTCCTCATTTGTACCTCGCTACATAAATTTGTTCTGTCTCTATTTAGATATTCGCAGTTAATATAGATTTTATATTTTATCATCGTTATGCAAGTGTCAATGTTTTAACTTCAATTGAAGGTGACTTTTAGACAGTGTGAAAGAATTTTATGGATTTCTGTCTTGATGAAATTTTATTTACATTTTTTGCATGTTTTTCAGAGAATGTTTATCTTACGGTGAAAGCACGTGCGGTATTTATTCCCATGCTAATATTCTCTAACGTTAGATGTACCCACACTCTACAAAACCCTGCTTTTAAAACCTATGTAAACGAACGTGAAACTTGCATGTGCAACGAGCTTATCTTAAACAAATGTTTCATCCTCGTGTCCTGTTTGTCTGCATGGTTATTAACTCTTACCGTCAGTGCACTATCAGATTTTAAATTTGACCATCAGTTTTATACGAGATGCGTAATTCTGATAACTCACAATATTTTTGAACGTTGTCTAATACTTCCTTTTGTCTTTTTATAAAATGAATCTATCACTCATCTTCCTTCACAAATGTAGCCATTGTAACTATGAGGGTGCACGCAGGGTATTTTAATGGTTAATTAATTTTTTTTACTTCACTTATACAATAAGCAACTTAGAGTTCATTTGTGACCCCTTCATTAGCATCTGCCTGCAAAACTAGGAAAAATTCCGTTTAAATACTGTAATGTGAAACACTCCATCGTTGACTAACGCCTATCCTCTTACTCTTTAAATTCGACGAAAACTCAGTCCCCTTCATAGGCAGCAAAACTTGTGAGATGAATTTGGATTATGTTTTAGAGTAGTCACTTTTAAATTTTGTACTATCCATTAATAAATTCATTGCTCATGAAACTGTTTTGTCCTTTTTGAGTTCGTAATGAAAAGTTTCTTCACTTTGGTTACAACTGGTGACTCAGTCCATTGAGGCTGTAAAAGTACTACAATCATAGCTTGCAACCAAAAACTACTGTTAAGTCAAAATTCGTCTAAAAGAGCTTGGTTTCCTTCCTCCTGTCTATTATGAACTCATGGTTTGCAGGCATAGATTCTAGCTGTATAATATTTTGCTGTAATAAACAAACTTTTCTCTATAAAATATAATCTAAAATAATTTTATTAAGGATGTAATTTTATCATTTGAAATGTATTAAGACCATGTACTTAAAAATTAACTTAAAACGATGGAGAATAAAATATTTTATCAAAACAATTTTTAACACAACGATGTGATTTATGCGTTAAGCATTCCTACGATGACCATATACATAATGAAGATTATTTATTTTGCTGGATTATTTGGAAACTTATTCCTTTCAAGCATAATTCAAAGCTTAGCTTATTTTATGACGTTTGACTGATAGTGTGAATTTAAGAAGCTAATCTATAAAGTTACTTTGTTCATATAGTTAATGAGGAACCTATTTAGGGCTAAAACTGCAACAGACATTTCATTATTTTTACAAGTAAATTAGTTACTGCTTAAAATACAACGCTTTCAAATTTGATCGAGGAGTTGTAACATCGCGAAAGTCACTCGCTTACCGGCCACTTTATTAAAAGCTTTCTTCAATAAAGTCGTGACTACCTGATAGCTTTGAACTCTATCCTCCCAAAAGTGATTTTGCATAATTTACAAAAGTGACAGTGTATGTTAAAAGCTTAGATTCTGTCCTTCCTGTTACGAAAATAAAAATCTAGTGGCACAATAAATTTCAAAATACTCGTAATTTTGTAAATTCTGAATTAAATATATTTTAATTTCGTGTTGTATTAATATAGTACTTGGCTAAGGCAACGTAAGTTTAATCATGTTTCACTTCGAACGGAAGTATCAAGTACTTTGCAGCATGCATTTACCCAGAATTAAATTTCCCATCTTCCATACCTACAGTTTAGAAAAGAGAACAGCACAAAATTTTGGGCTTCGACTATTTGGAATCATGACATACTGTACAAGTGGATTAGCGATTTTCCTGTGGAGAATAATACAGTACTAAGATGAAGTGGAGAAATTTCCGCTTTACGTATGTAAATATGACTCTAATTGGACTAAAAGGGATGATACACGATGCCGTAGTCTTCACGCAAATCCCCGATTGAATGCCTCCAGATTTTGGTACTTTAAAGCAATAATACCTAAAGTGGTAGACAGTAACCCCTGAGGATAGTTTGACTTGAAGGGGGTCCACCCAGTCAACATTTCAGTCAATTTGTAAAGAAATTTAAACTTGAAGTATAGATGAAATGGAAATCAGATATTCCTTTAACAAATTTATTTTCAATTAGGTTAGCTATCGGTTACAAGGCGACAGTCTGAATGAAATAAAAACATTCTACAATTTTTTTTATCAGAATTAATCTATCAAGGAAAACATTAGGAGATGCATATTTTTCCCATTTCCCAAACTTAGTTAGCATTGTTAAACGTTGAATATGGCATATTTTTAAAATATAAATTCCCTTGATACAGACCTGGAAACACGGTTTGAGAAAGTGCTGACTAAAGAAATACCGCGTTGGGTTGTTAATAGGGTACCACTGAAGAATCTGATATTGTACTACAAGAACTGATTGAAATGACACTATCGAAGAGCATAACGTATACTTAAAAAAAAGAGATACTTGTATCAGCAATTCTCGATACAAAAAGCTTTCGATAGCTTTTCCATCTTCATGACATGTGGGAAAGGGTTTTAGTGTAGTAACCAATCTATTTAAAATAAGGAATCTGCTACAAATAACTGAACGTGGGGAAAAAGTGAGTATGACAGTTTTAAGGAAACGCAGTCTCTTAGTTTTTTTAGAGAATTAATAATTGTTTCTTTTATCCTTTCTATGGGAAGTGTATATGTGCAGTGGTATTTTTAAAGGACCTTTTGTTTCTGATTAATGTTAATCTGATTATGTGTATATTGTTAAAAAAATGATTTATACCGTATTATTATTATATCATCATATATACTATTTCTATAAGGTATTTTTTTGTCACAAGCCTATATCTTCCTTCATACTTAACCGAAATCAATGAATGAGGTGTCATTTTAAAGCTTATGGTCTCCACTTTGGTAAAATCGTATTTTAAGCAAGAAAGTTTTCGGAATTCGACCCTTAAAGGGCAAAAATGTAAATTTTTCTAAAATGCTGTTTTCTGTGTTACGAGTCAGTTATCTCCCTGGAAACCTATCTGAAACCGTTTTATGAAGTATCGTTTTAAAGATTAAGAACTCCGCTTTAGTGACGTCATATATTGTGCCAGAAAGTTTTCGGAATTCGACCCTTAAAGGGCAAAAGTATCAATATTTTTGCAATGCGTTTTTGTGTCACGAGCGATTTATCTCCCTTAATATCTAACCGATATAGATAAATGAGGTATCATATTAAAGAATAAGGTCTCCGCCATGGTAACATTATATTTTAAGAAAGGAATTTTTCGTAATTCGACCCTTATAGGGCAAAATTGTCACTTTTTCTAAAATGCGTTTTTTTTTATCTCGAGCCATTTATCTCCCTGGATATCTAACCAAAATCGATAAATGAGGTAGGATTATGAGGAGTAATGTCTCAGCTTTTTGACATCATATTTTAAGAAAGAATGTTTTTGGAATTCGGCCCTTAAAGGAAAAAAGTATAAATTTTTCTATTACCGATTTTTGTGTCACGGGCGATTTATCTCCCTTGATATCTAACCGATATAGATAAATGAGGTATCATATTAAAGAATAAGGTCTCCGCCGGGGTAACATTATATTTTAAGAAAGGAATTTTTCGTAATTCGATCCACAAAAGGCAAAAAAGTCAATTTTTCTAAAATGCGTTTTTTGTCTCTCGAGCCACTTATCTCCCTTGATATCTATCCAAAATCGATAAATCAAGTACGATTGTGAGGAATAATGTCTCAGCTTTGCTGACATCATATTTTAAGAAAGAAGTGTTTGTAATTCAACTATTAAAGGGAAAAAGTATATATTGTTCTACAACGTATTTTTGTGTCACGAGCCTTATATTTCCCTTGATATCTAATCGATATAGATAAATGATATATCGTATTAAAGACTAAGGTTTCCGCCGTGGTAACATTATATTCTAAGAAAGGAATTTTTCGTAATTCGACCCATAAAGCGCAAAAATGTCAATATTTCTAAAATACGTTTTTTGTGTTTCGAGCCATTTATCTCCCAGGATTTCTAACCAAAATCGATAAATGAAGTAGGAGTATGAAGAGTAATCACTGAACTTGATGACATTATATTCAACCTCACTATTCATCGCATTTTATTCGCGAAATTTTCGCACGGGTCGTCTAGTCTTACTTATTGTGGCAAAGAAATCTATGCGTCGTCATTACCAGATGAACAATTTAATTTTATTGCAATGGAGCACAAGCTCTGGTGGCAATTTCCCTACACCTCCATCTTCCCCCTATCCTGCACCCACCTACATTTGCCCTCTACAAATTTTATCTTTAAATTCTTTCAAAGTTTTCGGTGAGTTAATCATCATTTCTCTTGGTAACCCATTCCAATCCCTGACACCATTACTTAAAAAAGGGAATCTTCCCACACCCTTGTGCCTCAAATTGAGTGTCAGCTTGTGGTCATGGTCATCTTTTCCGTTCCATGCACTGCTTATCACACCTACACCAATATCTTTCCATGCCTCATCGCCAGTATACGCCCTGTACACTCCCATGACCCTCCTCATTCTCCTGTAGTGCAATGAATTCCAGCTCCTATATCATATCCGTCACTGATTGCATTCTGTGATAATTTCCAGAAACAAATCTAGCAGCCCTTTTTTTGCACCCTCTCTAATTCCTGTATTTCATATTCAAAATGTGGGTCCCATAATACACTACCATATTCGAACAATGGTCTGACCAAAGTTTTGTAACCTAATTCCTTTACTTCTCTTGTACACACTTTGACAATAAATTTGGCCGCCGCTGGAAACTTCTATGACTCTTATTTTGCAAAATATGACATCAATGTCATCCCAGGAAACGGTAATGCAATACTGGCAAGCCAGTATTGCGTTACTGTTTCTTAGGATGACACTGATGTCAGATTGTGTAAAATAAGAGTGCAGAACTTTGAAACCTTTTCCTACCACCTGTCCGATGTGTCCTGCCCTGTTAAGCTTGTTATCAAATGTAATACCAAGATATTTACATTTCAAGTCTTCAGTGAGCAATTCTTTCCCCACCTTATATTGATAATTAACCTTTTGTTTTTTATTTGTGTATCTAATAAGCTGACCCTTCTTTGCATTTATCTTCATCCCATGTTTACCAACCCATCTAGATATCCTGTCCAGATCACCCTGCAACAGTTCACAATCCTCTATCGTTTTGATTCTTTTATATAGCATTATGTCATCTGTAAACAATCTAATTTCAGATAGTAAACAATCAACACAATTATTCATTAGAATAATGAATAGCAATGGTCCCAATGCGCTACACTGCGCACTCCCATTTTTACTTCCACTTCTTTTGATACTACATTTCCTACCCTAACGTTCTGTTTTCAACCTTTTAAAAATTCTTCTACCCAGCAAATCAGTTTCTCATCCACTCCACTAGTTTTTACCTTATTTACTACCATTTTATGGCTCACTCTGTCAAACGACTTTGACAGATCTAGTGTTTCACTATCAATTTGGTCTCCCTTGTCCATTTCATCTGAAATATCTTGCTTATATTCCACCAACTGAAATTTGCATGAATATCCTTGCCTAAACCCATGTTGCCTGCTTGAAAACCACTTGCGTTCTTCTGATGTGGTTGCATATCAATCTTTCCATTAATTTACCTACCACTGATGTCAAACTGATTGGCCTGTAATTCTCAACTCTATTTCTCACCCCTCCCTTATGTACAGGTACTACTATTGCACTTTTCCAGTCCTGTGGTGAGCAACAAGTATCCAGACTCAATTTAAATAATATTTCAAGATAAGGTACAATGTCACATCCGACTATCTTTAAGATATCTGTAGTAATGCTATCTGCACCAGCCCCCTTATGTTTTTTCAGCTTGCTTATTTCCTTCATGATTTCCTCAGGATGAATTTCAAATTTTTTACTGTGTTCATTTCTAATTGTGTTCTGAAGCTCGTTCTCCAAATTAGACCATTCCGTTTCTGATTCATTGTCCCTAATACTTTCACTAAACCACTTTCACTAAATTCTCTGCCTTTTTCAAATCCTCAGTAACTTCTTCTCCATCTTTATCTATAAGCATCACTACTCCCTCTCTTCCTCTCAGTTTCCTGATATAGCCATAAAAATTTCTAGATGCATCAGTCATTGGGCCTCCTGCACTGACAATACTCTTCATAAACCCGTCTTCAGAAATTTTCTTTGCTGTTATTAAGACCTTGTTTAGTTGTTTTTAATATTCCCTACTACCCTGCTGTCTCTTAACTCTGTTATGTTCTCTTCTTACCATCCTCTTTAACCTCCTCATTTCCCTATCATAATACATTGGTTCTCTACTTCTCTTTATTTTCTGTTTTGGAATAAATTTTCTTCCCCTTTCTTATTACCTTCTTGAACTCTTCCCACCTTGAATCTACTGTACTTTTGCCTTCCTTCAATTTGCTGAATCGTTCTCTGAAATATCTCTTCAAATTTGAAACCTGTGTCTTTTTTAACTGTACCTATTTCCCCCTTCAATTTTAGCTACTGGTTTACTAAATCCTCTAATATCCATCAGAACTGCATCATGATCACTTATTCCTTCAGTTACTTGACACCCAACAAGGTTTTCATCGGGCTTAATTGGAAATATATCCAAAATATTTTGTCCCCTAGTGATTTGCTCAACCACTTGTGTAAATCCTCCTTCCCTTATTAAAATATTTGCAAATCTTTGTTCCCTTGTGTTATTTATCTTATTTCCTACCCAGTTTACACCTGGTAAATTTAAATCCCCACCAATGATGATCATTCTATTCTCACCTCGGAAATCCGAGTATGAATTTAATTTCTCCCCAAGAGCCTCATCTTCATCTGTCATTCTTCCACTGCGGTAAATAGCCAACACTATGATTTTTTCTTTTTTAATACCCCAGAAATCTACCCCAAGTAACTCATGGTCTTGATCTATGAACGCCAGTGAATTGTGGTAGTTTTTGCTAAGTATTATGAAAACTCCTCCAGCAATTGCTCCTCTATGTCTGCGGTACACTCTGTAACCATCAGGAAAAACCTCACTGTCTAGTACTTCTTCTTTTAACCAACTCTCTGCCCCAATTATTACCTGTGATTCGTGTATCTCTATTAAGTTTGCAAATTCGATTACTTTGTTCATTATACTTCTACAATTTACCATTCACCGTTACTACTGGCTTCACATGTTCAGCATTTATCTCCGCTTTCCCAGTTTTACCCCAGTCAGTTATTGTTTCAGCCACTTCATCTATTTCTTTAACATCTGTGACTTTTCCCATCGTGAATCTACAATCACTTTGATAATCTATTTTTGTCCCTTCACCAGCAACCCCTAACCTAAAAAAGGTACATTCCTGACCCCATCTTCACTGGAAATGGTCTTCCTCACTGCTTTAGCTAACAACTCAGAAAGTACTCCCTTCCCCCTTCTATTTAGGTGTAGGTCATGCCTAGTATAACCCCACCTATCAATGGTGTTCACAGGCACAACCTCCAACACAGAACTAATGCCTTTCCCAAGTAGCACTTCCGTTTCCACATTAACCCGCCTGGAAGCGCAGATATGTGGCCTGGCTGTATGGGGCACAGAAAAACCCACTCATTTACCGGCAGCAGAAAGGCGCAGGAGCGGACGTGTCCGTGACGAAGAACGTCCCAGTCATCCCTTCACTGCAGTCAGTGGCCCAACTGTCCTCCGACCACAACCCAGTCATCGTTGACTGGGAAGTGAAGGAGAGCTGGAGGATGACAACATCTGAAGGGACTACCAAAAGGCCAACGGGGACAAGTTCCGGGAATTGCTACAAACGATAATGAACGACCAGGTCCTGTCAGAAGTGGAAGACATCGACGCTGCAACCAACGACTGGACGACTGCCACCCTCTCGGCAGCGGACGAAGCGGCTCCCACGAGGAAAAAGAGGATCAACGGCCGACAAATCTTCCCTAAACTCTCTAAGCTCATCAGAGAAAAGAACAGAGTCCGCAAGAGCTGGCAGAGCACGCGAGACAGGACCTACAAAACCCTGCTAAACACCCTCGAGCGTCGAATTAACGCTAAGCTGGAAGCTTACCGCCTAGAGTAGTGGGATGACAGAGTGCCCCACCTCCGGATAGAAGACGGCGCCGCCTGGGAACAGACTCGGAGATTCACCCGAGCGAGGAAGCGCACGCCCACTCTTCACGGACCTCAGGGCCTCATATACACAGCGGAGGAGAAGGCGAATACCCTCGCTGACGTGTACGAAGACAACTTCCGCCCCGTCGCAGAGAGGTACGACGATGAGCACATAGACTCGGTCAGACGGCAGCTGCGCAGATAGCTTGCCTAGGAAGATGCTGACGACGGCCACGAGGTGGAGAAGTGGATGAAAGCGAGATCGCCGACCTCCTCAAAAAAAAAAAAAAAAATGCGGTGGAAGAAAGCACCAGGCTGCGACGGGATCAATAACATGATCCTCAAGCAACTCCCGACCGCGGCAGTCAAGAGATTGTCGCAAATCTACAATGCAGCACTACAGAGACGAAGATACCCCACAGCATGGAACGAAGCGGTAGTTGTGGCAATTCCCAAGCCTGGGAAAGACCCCACATTCCCACAAAACTACCGCCCAATTTCACTGCTCCGGCGGTATCTAAAATTTTTGAGAGGGTCCTTCTCAGCCGCCTGATGACACATGTTCGCCACCTGCAAGTCATCCCAGACGACCAGTTTGGGTTCCGCGCCGGCCACTCCACAACCCACCAGCTAGTGCGGGTGGTGGAGGAAGTGACCGACGCATTCAACCGCCAGAGATTCTGCGGCATGGTACTGCTCGACGTAGCGAAAGCCTTCGATACAGTATGGCATGAGGGCTTACTGCTTAAGATGGCTACTGCGGGCATACCGAAGGCCTACGTCGTACTCATCCGCCGGTACCTCAGAAACAGGCGATTCAGGGTGAGAGTGGAGAGATCGTGGTCCACCCTTCGGCGTGTCCTCGCTGGAGTACCACAGGGCTCGGTCCTGGGTCCGCTGCTATACTGCATTTTTACGGCGGACATCCCAAGGCCGAACTCAGTTTTCACTGCGCTGTATGCGGACTACACCAACTACTTCACCTCATCCTGGAGCCAACTGATAGTCGCCAGACGCCTCCAGGAAGCTCTAAAACAACTCGAAGAATGGGCCACGAAGTGGAGAGTTCGCATCAACGCAGAGAAGTCGTAGTCCATCATATTCCACCGGCGCGACGTGGAACCCCAAGACCATTCCAGCTGAACCTGTTCGGTGGCAGAATCCCACAACAGACGATCGTCCGCTACCTGGGGGTCCACCTCGACGAACGACTGACGTGGAGGCAGCAGGTACAAGACGTCAAAACCAGGGTGGAGAGAAGGTTAAACATGCTCTATCCCATCCTGAATGTTAACACCACGCTGTCTCCCCGCTGCGGAGTCCAGGTCTACCAGGCACTGGTAAGACCGATCATTGAATACGCGAGCCAGGGGTGGGGTTACGCCGCTTCCACCCACCAAAAGAAGCTGCAGGTACTGCAAAACAGGGCGCTAAAACGAGCCCTGCACCTGCCCCATCGCTTCCCGACGGCGGATCTACATGCGCTGGCCAACACTCCCCTACTACGAGATAGACTCAGGACAGCAGCCCACCGGTTCTACCAGAAGGCAGCCATATCACAAAATGGGCTGATCAACAAGATTGGCGACTACGACGCAGACGACTACAGACACCCGAGGCCAAAAGCAATGCTTACATAAAATAATAATAATAATAATAAAATGAAAAAATATATAAAATAATAAATAAACAAAATAAAATAAAAAACCCCTACATGCTGCAAAAACTCTGCTGAGCAGCAGGTAATGACAAACTGTCAACAGAAATGTCAACCTGTCAAAAATAAAATGTAGGGGCAGATGTCACCAATAAGGGTGACAGGTACCCCTTCCCCAATGCCTACGGCGTTGGCAGAAGCTGCACGTCCCACATTAACCCGCCTCACAGCATAGTTCAATTGTGGCCGGTCATGGCGACTTAGGACCTGCATGAGTTCCACCCTGGTATGCTGTGCCTCCTTCACCACCTTACTCAGGTCACTCTCTATAATATAACTCGCGTTTCTATCAATACCATTTCCCGCGCCTCCCACTACCACTACTCTATCGTCCTTTGTGAAACTCCTACAAAGTGAACCTATATCCTCTACTACCTGACCTAATGTTGCACTAGGTTTGAAAATGTATATGAAAAGTCTCTGAACCATGAACTGTGAGAAGATCAACTTTGGCATAGAGAGCAAAAAGACAAATGCAAAAGTGAGCACCACGCAGATTGTTAGAAAAACTGAGATTTAGAAGCTGTGTGGAAAAAACAGGAAATTAAAGGAATTAAGGGGAGGTTTTGTTTGTTTATTATTCTTTTTTATGAAGATTATGGAATAAATGCTAATATCTTCAATACTAACAAGAAGAACAGGTTAGTAAGTAAAAAATATTATACAGTACTGGCTGGGATGTATCTGAGGAGTTCGGCCACCAAATAAGTTTAGATTTTCAGCGCCTACCCTACCCTAAACAGGCCCTAAACTAACCCGGCAATCCTACAGGGTGTAGCGGCCTACAGTTTTACGTCGAATCCAAACCACTGAGTGTCCTTGCGTACGTCACATAAACGAGGCTATATATTACTTATTTCAAGAAATATATTGATCAGTTGCTATCAGTGCATCCCTCCCATTAGCAGTGTTATATATTTATTATTTTCAGACCTTAGTGTTTTATTTTCTGTAAATGTTTAGAATTTTTTCTTCGCTCTGATTTATTTTGTCGGAGATTCTACGATAACCGTGACGCCGCAATTTGATAATGGTTTCTTATGAAACTCGACGAGACAAATTGAAAATGAAGAATAAAATTTTTTAATCGCTCGCTTAGTTTCGAGATATCGTATCTCAAAATTGACGTGGTTAGGCTGAAATGCGGCCTGAAATAGAAGTAAAATTTCGTCATAACTAAGTTTGATAATGACTTCGTATGTAACTCAACGAGACAAATCGAAAATAAAGTTGTTTATATACATATATATATCTTGTTTAGTTCTCGAGAAATTGTATCTCAAAAGTGTGGAGGTTAGGGTGAGATTCGGGGGTGGGAGGGGATCTTCTCCACCATCCCAAAACTGGTACTGACCTGTAGAAATTTCAATTAACTGCTTCCTCATAATGTCCTCTTCACGTGTCGCACTCTCCTTTTTCGGAAAAGACGTCTCGAATTAAATTAAAAATGCCGAAATGTGGGACGCCCCGTAACCGCGAAATGTTAGTAGCACTGCAAAAAATGACACAAAAATTATCGGTACAGCGAGCATATCAACCTATACAGGTTCGTTTTGTCATAATGATCGTGGTTATTTTTAAATTCAGCCTGGACCAAGAGTAAAAAATTTGCGGGAAATTCGTTCTGCGGCATCCGGCCTGGTCAAAAAATATATATATATATTCACCACAACCACTGTATCGACACAGTGGAAATGCACAGTAGGTGTTTTATTTTCATCCGAATGGTTATTGTTAGGTTGAAATACGGCCTGGACCAGTAGAAACGTCACCAAAAGCACAAGGATCTATATCTATAACTGATTTTTAACATACTATATCTCGAGAACCAACCAAGATATTAAAAAAAATATTCTTAATTTTCGAATCGTTTCGTCAAGTTCTGCAAGAATTCATCATCAAATTGTACTAATAGAACTGCAGTTTTGACTAAAACCAGATACTCGCTTTTGTGGTGAATTTAAAACTTAATATTTTTTTTTAATTTTGAGCCATATAATTTAATCAGAATCATACTACAGGTTTATTCCTCTAAAATATTCACCATGTTATTGTGAGCTATTTTTTACCATAAAAATACGTTTCCCAAACCAATCTTATCAATAAAGATCTGATTAAAAATTGGAAGTACTTTTTTTTTCTTTTAAAAGAAACCACTCTAGAAAAACCCCTGTTAAACTGGGATGGTTTCCGTTGACTTCCCTAGAGACTGATAGTATTTGTTATTGTAGCTGTGGATGACTGTGATAGTATGTGTTACTGGAAATGAGAGTAGAAGGAAGAGTGTACTTACTGAAGCGGGTACGGTATACCGCCGCTATAAATGGTAATTAATTATTATTTTAAATTTACCAAAATTCAAATGATTTTTTTATTGTGGATTGAAAAGGGTTCTCAAAATTATTTATTGATCACCAATAAGAATGAAAAAGTCATAACCTGACCATATATTCTTTGAATGAAGGCCAGCAGACATAAGGTGATTTAAATTTAATAATGATAAACAATCATAAATTATTCACAAACAACACCTTTGCCCTACATTAATGGCCATTAAAATTAAGTAATACAAGACAACAAAATATCCGTTCAGATTTTCATATACACACTAACAGTTTACAGTTTTCGGCAGGACACGTAATGAGATTATTTCTTAAAAGCTAATGTCCTTCGTTTCAATCACAGAAACTACTGAATTCAATTTATAAAATGCCACGGCTAATCTCTCAGTTTATATATCGGAGAGTGAGAATTCTTATCGTGCGGACTTCTCCGCTCAGAGCGTTATGTTGGGTAACCACGGAGGTTTAAAGTGCAAACACAATACTATTAACTGGTGCAATGTTTGTCTTTTTACCGCCTGTCCGGCATTGATGTAGTCAGCAAACTCCGACCCCACACTGAATTTATCTGTCACCTTGTGACTCAAAATGAAGACACAACCGATCGCATGATATGCTGTTGGCTTTCTGGGTCATTCTTGTGCACCAGCACAAGTGAAGACGAACCAACGAGACCCAAAAAGACCACCAGCAGCATCTCGCGCCACCTTTTAAAACCTCGGGATCTTGCTCCTTCTCCTTGGACGATTTTCTCTGGTCCTATCGTCGATATAAGAGCTCCTGCCTCTCTCCTCATTGGTGGACATGAAACAACATTATACAAAAATAATAACTATTCTATAAACTAAAATGCTACTGGCAAATCATTCGCCCCTCCAAGCACTCTCAGGTTCAACACATCATTACTTTGATGGGGTTGGAGGATTTGTTCGGAAACTGTTGTATTTCGCTCGTGTTCACTCGTTTCTCCTAGTTTCTAGCAGTGAGAATTCATAGAATCTCTAATTTGGCGTGTCTTGACGTTATCACGTATCTGCAATTGATCACGCAATAAATCTCATCCGTGAACACTGTCAACGCACAGAACTGCGGCCGACCCCATACTGAGCGGTGGAAGGTCATAAATCTACCTTTCCAAACTGGGAAGTCCTATTGTGTTTCGTCTTTCTTCCAGCCTGAATGGAGAATTCGCCGTAATAGACATGAATTCGCTGACCCCTGTCCTGTAGAGAGTCCTTCTCGCAACTTGGAAATTTTGCTAAGACAGCGTAATGCATGCCTTGTAGCGTTGCCCAGATACCTCATGTTAATGTGGTTCTATGTCACACCACACTTTCCGTGTCCAGGAAAAACGTCCTCAGATTCTCCTCTCCCAAAATTCAGTGGCTTTAATCGTCTCGTCTTTTGCTTCAATTAGGTATTCGTACGAGCAGACTTTTCCCATGATGTTGGCATCTGAGCAGGTGTTCATGAGCCTGCACCTTCCCGCAGTCACATCCGTCATTGTCCTCGTATCCCTATTTCACCATATTAGTTTTACAATCGGAGAGCCCCAGATCTCAATCGATTCAGTATCCGCCAAATGGTGTATTTTAATTTGTGGCCACCTGGTAGTTCTTCATGGGGCAATTATTTTGATTGCCAAAAGTGACCCTCCACAATTCCATTCGCGTTTAAAAAAAAACTGCTCTAGACCAATCAGAGTGAGCGGGCCTTCCAGCTGAAGGTATAAAGGAGGTTCGATGGGTGGCTAAGCCAGCCGAGGCGGTGACAGTGAGCTTGTGACAGCTACAAGATACCTGATGAAGACGGCAGAGCAAGCTGTCGAAATGTCGTGTTTCTACTACACCATCCGACTGGACACCCGAGATGATTTTATTGCGTGCATCTGGTGTCTGGTGTCGGACATTTATCTTGTTCTTTCTTTCTCTCCTATTACTATTCGTCTGATACCTGTGGAACTATGCCAGCTAGAGGGTATATATTTATTTTTTTATGGGTGTTGGCCTGAGGTATCCGGTCACAATTCTCACCGTTTCATTTAGCGCCATATCTACCTGCCTGATTTGTGCAGATGCTTCCAAAAGTGATGCTGCATATTCTCCTGCCGAGAAACAAAGCGACAAGTCTGTTGAGCGCAGCACTTTCGGGTGCGGTCCCCAAGCAGTTCATGTGAGTTTAAGAACAGCTTGGTGAGTGCACTCGGAATGAGAGGGTGAAACCCGGTGTCGGCTCATTCAGGCCTACTTTCTTTCGAAAGAAAGTAGAGGGCCGCCATTCTTAAGGTCCCCATTCGACAGACGAATCACCATATGCCCTCTCGTATACGCACTGCGAAGAGGTTTGTTTTTGACCCAGGAATTCGGCACACAATCTCCTCTGCCGGCCAAGTCTTGATGATGAAAATTTCTTTTATCACCAGGACTTGAACCAGTTAACCCCGTGTCGCAGCGGACTGAGACAACTGGGCAGACTAAATAAATCTTAGGTTTTTTAAATACATGCAGTACATTAAACTTCCAGAAAATTCAGTTTCAAGGAGACACTACTGCAATACGAAAGGACACAGTTGCTACACCAGTGATGCTAACCAGACTAAACGTTAGATAATCTTTATTACTGGTCCTAGCAGTGTAGGGGCTAGCACGTTGGCCTCACATTACTGGGGCCGCTGTGTCGAATCCGGCCTCGGGAATGGGTGGTATTAATTAAGTGTTGTGTTCTTCTTGTGCTGTCCTCACTGTAGTGCCCACAATATCATAATGAAAGCCTGATACAAAAGTTGGTACAAAAACAAATTGGAGCTGGCTAAATGGTCGCAAAAACAGAGAGACATATTTAAAATAATAATAAAATAAATATTTATTGAATGAGCAAACTTATGTTATTAACAGATAACTGGATCCACAACGAAGATTATGATGAAAAATTTTCTTCTTTTATATTAAATATACGGTGTTCCGTGGGCTTATTTTATTCACAATTACAATTCTCTCCATTTAATTATTTTCCTGCATATTCTCCTGGTGTGTCATGACATTTTTCCCTTCACATAAACTATTACTGAGATATTGCTACGCAAAGGACATATACCGAATTACAAGGTACCGTGTCCATATAAAAGCTCACAAATGGTCTTTAGGACACGAAAAACTTTGAACTGGTGTTGCGCTTTTCCCCCTCGATCCGGCCAGCTAAGGACCTGATGCCACCTGCCGTCTATTTTAGACAGATTGCCAGTGTGAATCGTGAAAAATGGTAGGATTTGTGTCCTACCCGAATTCAAACCTGGCTTGTTAGAACCGGCGTACTTAACCCATAGCAGAAAAGTTGGTGTTTCCATCTGCCTTCGGATGTTCTGTATGATAAGTGTATTTTTGTTCATGAAATGTGTAGTTTATGAGGCGCAGATTGGGGATCACCCCATGATTGTGGGAAACGGCCAAAAAACCGCAATCAAGATGGCCGGTACACGGGCATCAGGACTCAATGCCTTAACGCTCTGTCTGGCCTCGCATTGGGAAGGACGCGGCTTGGAATCCCACCCGGGCATACAGATTTTTTTTTTTTTAACTGCTTAACATCTCTTAACAGCGAGGTCTTTAGAGACGGGAAAGGCAGGAGGGCAAGGAATGGGAAGGAATTCGGCCATGGCCTTTTGAAGTAAGCATCCCGGCATTTGCCTGGAGTGATCTGAGAAACCATGGAAAACCCAAATCTGGATGCCCGGACGGGGATTCGAACCGCCGTCCTCCCGAATGCGAGGCCAGATTTTGGTTTTGGTTTTCCATCGTTTCCCCGACGTCGACAAGACGTAAAGCAAAAGACAAAAAAAAAAAAAAAAAAAAAAAAAAATTTATAAGGAGGTGGTTTTCACCCTTAGCGTAACCTCCAAATAAACATATAAACATAACTAGGAATTCTGTTAGAATTACTGTATCTTATCGAAGATTCCCATGTAATCATCAATATTTCGTTCTCACCCATAGTCATAGCGACAGGAATCTCTGATGTGATTATCAGATTAACTATTTAGGAATTTCTTCGAAAAAGTTAACTGGTAAATACAAAATATCACTAAGCACTGAAAGTTAAAACATAACTTGCCACGTTCTCTAATCTGAAAATAAGACTCAATCAGAATTTTCCATCTTAAAAGCAGATACTGGTATACAATTATTTCCCGTAAAATTAACACACAAAACAATTAATCTGGAAATAAAGTATTTTTATTGGAAGATGCGATAAGATATTCTTTATATGATTTCGTTAATAGTTACTAGTCTATTTAGTAGTAAGTAAATTAAACTATAGCTGCTACGAAAATAGTGTTCAATTATTTGTGACGAAATCTCTGGCGTGTTTATAACATCTTCGACGAGGAACTCTGACGATACTTGCAAACAAGGATAGAGGACGACAGACGTTAGACTGCAAGCAGAGAGGGAAGATGGGCAGGAAGAGAGGCTTGTCGAAGTGGAAAGGCGGGGGAAAATCACAACTCAAACTGACACAGGAAGTAAGCTCCGAAGATAACTTAGCTGTCAGTGTTACTTCTCGGGAATCTTCAGAGGTTGAATGCACAACCGCAGTCAGTGCTGACACTGTGGCCGTGACACAGCCAGAAGAGGAAGTTGGCAATGTCGTTGCAGAGGCCATTACGGAGGGATGTAGTGAGGTTGACCCCTCGACCAAAGCGAATTCGCCTTCAGAGTCTTCTACACCTACTGAGAAGTTCCCAGAGATATCTGTCTCTAGTTTGTCTTTCACCGGCGCTATTCCACGGACGACAAGGCCTCGAAGAAAAAAGGAAACTACAGAAGAAGAATCTTTAATTGATAAACTCATAAGGTTGTCCCTATCTGATGATCCGGAAGTTGTTACTGGAGCGTCTGCAGGGGTAATTGGTAGGGGCAATGAAGCCACATGCTCGCCCGAAATCGCGTGTACCGAGCAACAGCAAGTGGAGCGTGCCCACAGAGCGAATGTGAGCCGTGGAGGAACAAGAGGACGTAGTTTGACTGTGGAACCACCCGGCTTTCGGACTGCAGTATCGTCTGGTAGTGAGGAAAGCAATTCCACTCTAGGTTCACCAAGTGAAGAGTCCGAAATTCAGAGCAGGCTCTTCGTAGAATCGGAGGATGTTGCTAGTGACACCGCCTACTGGACTAAGGTTCACAAAATCCGGTGTCAAGGAAAAAGAAAAATACGTGACTTTACCTCGACACAATCCTGTACTACTAATAAAGTTGTAACCGCATGGTCCCACGTGCGGCAGATATCTATGAATTACTTCGATCTCCTGGAAAACAGTGTAATTATAGCCTGCGCCAACCGCGAGCAGATCATGATTATTATGGTAAGTAGGTAAATACGTCACTACCTATTTGCCGGTCCAAAATAGTTTTTTTCCCATCACTCTTTCGACTTGTTTGATACAATCCTCCATTCCTTCCTATCTTGTGCTAACCTCTTCATCTCTACATACCTCTTACAACCCACGTCCTCAATTATCTGCTTCATATCATTCTAATCTCCGTCTTCCTCTACAGTTCTTACCTTCGACTTGATTCCACTAACAAATCAAACAGTCCTTAAATGTCTCAAAATATGACCTACCAGCCTGCCTCTTTCTGTTAGCTTCTTCCACAAACTTCTTTCCTCACTCATCATTTCCAAAACTCGTTCATTTCGTACTTTGTCCGTCCACTTAATATTCAGCATTTTTCTGATGTATCACTTTTCAAATTCGTCAATTTTCTTTCTATCGGGTATTCCTAAAGTCCAGCTTTACTACCATAAAGTTCTGTGCTTCAGACATAGTTTTAAAAATTTATTTCTAAGTACTAGATTAATAACTGAAATTAAAAGATTTCTCTTTCTTATGAAGTCTCTTTTTGTTAGTGGTATTCTGCTTTTAACAAACATTCCTGCTTCGGCCATCGGTTATAATTTTGCTTCCCAAGTAGCAGAATTCACTTCTCTTATTGCATCCAATCCTATCTTTATTTTTAATCTGCTGTGATTGGTATCATTTCTGCTGCATTTCCTCAATTTTGTGTTGCTGATTTCATGTTCAGTCCAAAATCTTTCTGTAATACATTTAGTTTAATTCTAAATAGCGATGCTGCCATGCTACAAGCGCTACAAAATTAACAAAAATTGTTTTGTAATGTTGGTTAACTCCTTTGTTGTCATGTGTTATTCACATTAGTTTCTCTCCATTGCAAAACGTCTAAAGGAAGTTAAGATAGCAAAATATTTTCCACGGCTTAGTCTCCGTATGCAAATATCGTAATTCTACGGTTTTAAAGGAACTTTTCTCCTGGCATATGTCTCATTTAAACAGCAACGAAGAAAACAAAACTTATTAGGTTGACAGGATCCCTGTACTGATGATTGTATTGGCGGAAAGCGTTTATAGCACAATATTCTGTTTGAAGGAAAGTAGTTGTAGCAATATCTCGATCTAAAATTATATCATATATCATATCATATCATACGATCATTTCGTTTTTGGCATACGTTGGTTCTTAAAGAAAACCTAACGTTTATGCAAAATTGAGATCACTTCTGGGTCGAAATCGTTGAAATGCTGCAAAATTATTATGAATCTACATAAGAGCGAATTTTTTCTCTGCGTTTAAAATTAACACAAGTGTTTTCACAATATATTTCGGCGATCCAAATCACTATCACCATCTTCTGGCGAAGTCCAAAAGATGGCGACAATGTATTTGATCCCCGAAATATCGTGTGGAAACACTACGTTAACTCTGCTTGTCAATTGAGAGCATAATATTATCACAAATCTTCTGAAATATTGGTTAACTCCTCCATTATAATGTGTTCTAAGCATTTCAGCTTCTATCTGCCGTAAAAAGTCTCATTAAGTTTACAAATGGAAAATGTTTGGAGATGCTTTCTATCAACTACACCCAGCATGTTGCATCGTTAGAGAGAATACAGCTTTCGCTGTAAACTACAGGATTTCGAGATGAATGCCGCAAAACGAAATTTCCGTATGGCATTCACGAAATGTTTTTCTGTTCTAGGTCGCGTTTCAATTTAAAACCCTCTTAGGGAACAAAACTGTTTAGATTCATACGATTACTGTACGACAATGTGTGCTATTTTTGTAGTGCTGCTGGAATTTCATAATTGCTTCATATTTCGGCAGTTTTAATTTAATTTGAGAGAACTTTTGCTTAAAATTAGAGTGGGGAACATGAATAAGAAATAAGTTAGAAGCAGTTTATCCGAATTCTAAAAGATTAGTACCATGTGTGGAGAAAGTTTGTACCCACCTAAAAAGTTTTTCCGTATACAATTATAGGAATTCAGGTTCATATGTATAGGTACTAAGGGATTACGGGGGATCATTACTCAGTGAGGAATTGGCGTCGCAATACTGCAGCAGTCAAACGCAAGACATCGCTAGAAATATTTTCTGAATTAGTCTTAGCGGTGTCTTGATGGTCCAGGGTGTGTTACAACCAAATTGTTGCTTGAAAATAGTATGCCTTACGATTAACCACCGCAGTATCAAGACGTCATTAGTGAACGCAGTGAAATGTTATATCGGAATAGAGATATTTGTTAAACCCAGTATTGCAAGAATTTTTACCCTAACTATTACAACACTGTGCATTAATATTCTATGGCTATTTGTCAGATACTACGTAACTATCGTTTACAGGAGGAGCTAATATTCTAAGGTTTTCACTCCATAACCTCATCCATCAACTAGTAAATGTTCAATTGCAGACCTTCATTATACGATTCTGCGTTAATGTCTTATTGTAATATCATTCTCTGAATATTACTTTTACGTATCTTAACGGATCTCTGTTGTACCTTAAACAATGCAACTGCTAACGAGCTTCGTGGGTGAGCGGTTAACGCTCTGGCCTCGCATTCGGGAGGACGCCGGTTTGAATCCCCGTCCGGGCATCCAGATTTAGGTTTTCCATGATTTCCCCAAGTCACTCCAGGCAAATGCCGGGATGCTTTCTTCAAAAGGCAATGACCAAATTCCTTCCAGTAACTTGTCCCTAGTCCCGTCCCGCCTCTAATGATCTCGATGTCGACGAAGCGTAAACCAATAAGGAAAAACTTCAAATGCTTCTGTTCTCCCACGGTCAACTGACTGTAAGTTGCATGTCCCAGAGTAGGAACGCATGGATTTCTTATCCACGCTGCTGATGGAAAAACCCCAATCATTGCCTAACAAACTCTCATGTATCCCAACTTAATTCTTCCAAACGTTTTGCTAAGGGTCCGTATGATTCACTTTTGCTATAACGTTGTAACAACCAGTTTGTTTACCGGTAGGTTAGGCTTATCGCAAGAGCTATCCACAAAGGGAACTGTGTAATATGTGAGCGGTGTTATTCCATAACTAGGTGTAAACCCTTGACCGGATTTTTGGTATGGCCAATTCTCAAGAATAGTTCCCCAGTGACGAAAAGTTTCATTCAAAATAGTAATAAATAGTACAAAATATGAAATTGTTTATTAACGGAACAAAGAGTACGGACTAGGGGAGGTCCATTAATTACGTGAGTTTTTTTTAATTTGAACCCTCTCCCTTTTGGTGAGATTTGGTAAGATGAGGTGAGGAACACCCTCACCCTGAATCCTCACGTGATCTTTACCTTATAATTTTTAAATAAAATTTAATATGTTCGTGTATTTTGATTTTTAAGCGTTAATACTGATGTATTCTATGAATCACATTTTGTAATACAAAATCTTATCTGTTAAAAAAATGTGTAATTACTGATTTTAAAAGATGATATCGCTCATTTGCTGCAACAGTAACGTAACTCAAATCTTCAATTTTACAGGAGGATCATTTCAAATGTTTTCTTGTGCAATACATTTATTCATTCAAAAGAAAATAACTTATCTGCATGTTTTATTGAAATATTACAATATCAAAGAAGGGAAAATGTATGTTATCAGTTGTAATATGTATGAAAATGATTCATCCTAAGATTATAACTCAAAAACAGTTCGTATTTTGAGTTATGTCACTGTTGCAGCAAATGAGCGACATGTTTTTAGTGACCTCCCCTCTCCCTTTGTATGATCCCGGAACCCTGCTCTCCCCACCCCCCCCCCTCCCCTTTTGAGCTCGCGTAGTTAATGGGCGCATCCTAAGATGATAATAAATTTTAAGTAGAAATAGAGTTGTAGGGGTTAGAACTAGGTAGTAGCAACAGAGTATCCATATTTGCGTTTTTCATGGTTTCCCCAAATCACTGTAAGCGAATGTCGGGATGGTTCCTTCGAAAGGTCATGGCCTGATTCCGTTCCTTGCCCCAGTCCTTTACCGCCTCTAATGACTTCGAAGTTGGTGATACATGGCCTAAAAAGTAATATATCAGGTTTTATACCATGATCCAAAGATGTTTTGGGGTTTACAATCATGCCCACGTGACCGCATCCGATCTATATTTTGTTTGCTATATTTCTTGATGGTTTTCCGAGGATCAATTTTAGACCTAAAAGCAACGAAACACAAGTCATTTAAGGTGGCTTATCACAGAATAACCTGATCTTGATGAATATGTAATTCACCTTGTAATGTGACGTGTTGTTAGTGGGTGCCTTATTCATGAATTTATTTTTATCTCTGATAAAATTTTACTAAAAATTATTTCAAATGAGGAAAGGTTCATAAATTATAAATATTTAAAAATCATAACAGCACATGAATAACTGCTATAAGCTGATAATTTATTATTATATGGTGTACATTTCAAATATGTTCAATAACTTCAGTACCAATTTAACAAACACAAGCATATTAATAACACTATCACGATTATTCTGAATTTAAACTTAAGGAAAGAGATTAATTATAAATAAAACTATAATTTCGGCAAGCAATGTGACATTTGTAATTTACAAACCAAATTAATGAAATAAAAAAAAATCACTAAAGGTACTGCTTGATTTTTATGAACAAATAGTTCATATATGCTCCGGCTAACAGTTTGTCCTTGTCTCGCATGTTTACTCGAAAAACAGCTTATCTGGAGTTTCCCTCGCTTTTTCATTGTTCGTGAGAAGTCTACAACACACCGTATCCTCTTGAGCACATAATGATTCTACACGGAGAATTCTTAACAGGTTCCCAGGCGCTGAATCTTTGCAACTCTGAGCTCTGCGTGTACCAATTCGACACAGTCCATTCACACATGTTTATTCATCAGAGAATACAGTTGACAATAGCCCTGTCAGAGAGTCCTTCAAAGATTCCGCCTGACATTTGGTCACTGACGGGGGTCATTGTTCTTGGCGCACTCGCGGCCCTTACCGAATACTAGCTTTCACGCGGACCACCGCGTAAGGGGGCGTCTATTAATGTCTTGAGGTGAAATAGGGGTGGTGGGGGAGGGGGCCGGCGAAATCTCACGAAACCTCACCAACGGGGAGGGGGTCAACAGAAATCTCACGTGAGGTTTTGAAATTCTTGTAGGACTGTAGAGCTAAAAAAAAATAGTAGGGGGCGGGGGTGTGTCTCCGTCAAAATCTCTTGTTATTTTAGACGGGGGGGGGGGTCCTAAATTCCGGAAAAACCTCTCGTTATTAAAGGACACCCCCTAATGAATTAAACTGTACTGCACGTACATTAATAATGTAATTATGATGTTACCTTAACATTACAACCTGTAATTGATCCAAATCTTTCACTCTACAAAATTTGAAAAATTTGTTTAGTTTGAAGGGATTTAGAAATATTAGAAGCACGGAGGCGACGTCACTATGTAGTAGTGTCGTTAGTATTTTCTTTAACAGTAACTGAGTCGGAGAACTGGGATCATTTCAACATCCACCTAGATGCAGAATACCGTACAAAACTGTAGCCAGGGCAGTTGGTTCATTAGAACCAAGGCTCTATACTAGGGGTCAGGGGCGGATCCAGGATTTTGGTTTGGGGGGGGGGCTTGGCTTGAGTGAATTTTGGTTCAAAGGGCTTCCTTTCAGTAGATTTTGGTTTTTGGGGGGGGGGGGAGGAGGGCTTGAGTTGGCCATGGGGTAGTAAAAAAAAAAAGGGTCAAAATTACAATGTTGGAGGTGGACCCAGATACTTCTTTGGGGGGGGGGGCTTGAGCCCCCTAGCCCTCCCTGGATCCGCCCCTGCCAGGGATGGCCAACCCGCGGCCAGCGGCCCGCATGCGACCCACCTTGAACATTTTTCCGGCCAGCGAGATTCATCACACTTTTACAAAATAATTTTTATATTTCATTTTTAGTGTTTTATATTTCTTTACAATGTGAGTTCAGTGTCATTATTATTATATTATCTATGTTTGCATGTAAGAATAATAGCTGCCGGCCTCGGTAGCGTAGGGGCTAGTGGGCTAGCTCCGCGTGCCGAAGTCGCCGGTTCGAATCCGGCCGCGGGCATGGATGTTAAGTGTTGTGTGTCTGTGTGAACGTCATGTCCTGTCAGTCCTGTGGCGTCCATACATTGGAGAAATACAATAAATACTGGAAGACGACTTACACACTTAAAAGCAATTATAATTACATTGAGCTGGCTGTATGGCCTCCGTTGCCAAATGCCATAAAAAAAAAGAATAGCAAACACAATAATAACTCATTATGTTTCAATTTTTCACTCCATAAAAATGTCTATAGTGGGTCTAAATCTAATATGGGGATAAATAATTTTATATGCTGCCCACGATGTTATAATGCATTTCCAAAGTGGCCCGCAAGATCATTTGGGTTGGCCACCCCTGCCTTAAAGCCTGGGATCCACCAAGCGTGCATAGTTTGCAGTCGGATGGTTTGGCTTGTTGTCTCCGCCAACCAAATATTCACAAACAATTGTTCGTGTGCGATCATTTTTCATCGTTCCAACTGCTACATGGAGTGTCCAAATGGCTCCGAGAGGAAAATTTATTACTAGTGCTGCATCTTGTGTAATTGTCTGTTTTAAGTGAAGAGGACATTATTTAAAAAAAGAGGAATCTTAAATTTTGAATTCGCATATTTTAAAACAAATTCCAAACGATTGCTGTATGACTTAAGAACAGATGATAGGAGTGGTTTAATAAGATAAATACTATTTCCCTTCTTACTCCGAAGCAATGTAATAATAGAAAACATAAAACAAAATAATTTATGAAATTACACACCTCTTCCTGTCACCATAGATTTCTGTTTAACTTTTTCTCTTCTGAATGAGGAGAGCTAAGAATTTACTTTCCCCTTAACATCATCGATAGTGGTTCCCATATCTGTTGTAATTTGGTTCCAGACATTATGCTTTTTGATTTTGTTATGGTAATATTTGTGACTGCTCTGCCACCTCCGCGGCTTTGATTTATATGATTCACTTAACAGTAAACACTTTTCACTATCTCAGTCAATAGTTATATTATTTCTAGATTTTAAAATTGATGTACCGACATCGACCGGAACACCTGCAAACACCCGAAAAATTTGTTCGTGCTCGCTGTTCTCGTCTCCATCGGACAAATTCACAGTTCGCAAACATTTGAAACGTTAACAAACGTTTTGCGCGCTTCATTGATCCCCATCTTAAGACTTGTACACATCAGATCGAAGCAACGTACCAACTGGACTGAGGTGAAGTAAGGCAGAATGTATGCCTCGTATGTACTTTGTTTTTTACGATCGCAGTTCAAGACATCGAACGAGACAGATATCCATCCATTTTTCTGACGAGTTGGCAGTGCTGTGAAGTTAGACGGAGCGCGGTGACGATTTAACAGTGGCTAGTGCTTTACAGTTGATGTTTCTCGAAAATCAGCTGCATCAACTAAGAATTTTAGAATTTTCCAAGCAATTTTTTAAAAACATAAATGTCATTCCGACCTAAAAATTAATTCGTTTAATTACTTAAATTTACATTGAAACATAAAAAATGTAACACAAAATTACTTAATAATTGTAAATATTACTCTAGAATTCATTGAAATAAAACTAAATTAAGCTTTACCATGTTGTCTTTCTTTTCATTTATATAAACTAAATTGTTACAAATACTGAATATTATGGACTAACTTACCTTTGCTTGTTCCCATGTTGTTAAGAGCTCAATTTTTTTTACTCTCTCCTGTGCGATCCTCGAAGACTTCCTCTTTTTAAAATAAAAAGTCATTCTCTACTCCAGTAAGTGCACTTATTTTGCACCAAGAATCGTATATTGATGTCGCACTATGTTAACGTTTATCGCCCTTACACAATGTGGAACGCCTTTAATAACGAAAGTGCCTTTTAAAATGTCAGAACAAAATTAAAAATTCCTTAAAAATTTGTGGTTAAATTTCAATGCACAATGTACCTAAACGAAGACAGTGCAACGTGACAGTGTGAACGAAGGACGGAGACGCACGACTGGAATACCCCTCCACAAACATGCAACGCAACCGCCACGAATGGCGGACGAACCGCCTCGGGTCGTTCGGCGAACGGCCAGAACCTGCTTGCCGCGCGTCGGCTATACGTACATATTAAGCCGCGTATACACTTGAGCATTGCCCGAATGAGCATGCGGGTTGAGAGGGGGGGGGGGGGCGCACGGCCACCCCCTGCATAGCAGTGGGCCATTGTGTTCCGACCCCATGCGGCCCGAACAGGGAACCCAGTCTGTTTTGCGCAAGTGCTGAGTACACTGCAATGGTTAACCAGAAATTGACCGTCGCCAGTTATTGTTACATGTATTTGTTGCAGTCTTCGAACAAGAAATCGAGAAAGCAGTGGTGGAGAAGAAAACTGTTTCAAGAGAGGTGCAACGCTTTACTATTAAAAACAATAGGACACGAAACAAATGAAAACTTTAAAAATTTTACAAGAATGTCACCTGAGGATTTTCAGTTTATATTGAATAGTGTCAGGACTACAATTGAGAGGCAAGACACAACATTTGGAAAACCGATAACTGCCGAAGAACGCCTAGCTGTGACACTGCGATTTCTGGCTTCAGGAGACTCGTACTAGAGTTTGCAGTACCTCCTTAAAATTTCAAAACAAGCAATTGGGATAATCATACCTGAAACTTGTCAAGCCATCGTGGCCTGCTTAAAGGATTGTGTGAAGGTAAGGAAATCAATTAAATAAATCAATTAAATTAAGTAATTTTTATTATATAAAACAAACATTAAAAATGAAACTGCATTTAAGGATTAAAAATTAATACATGAAATCACAATTATAATATTAATTATTAATGTCTGAGAAATTTTGAAAATAAGGTTGGGCTGACTCGGAATCTGAATTTTGTGAAGACGGAGATGGATTTTGCAAATCTGTTAAAACTTTCGTGTTATTGGTTGCTTGGGGTTCCACAGCACGGGATGCTTTTGGTAATACCCGATAAGGGCAAGAGAAATATCCTGAGATATGTCCATTTTTATAAAAACAAAATAACAGTTTACACAAATTAGGCACGAGACAGGTGTGTCTACAGCAGAGGATTCACTGAAACTGGAGGGGCAGTCGGCTCATATTGTTCGGTGCGACCGCATACACAAAGCGCGTACCCACTGAGCACGAACCGAGCACCTGCTCACTTTGAAGTACCGACAACCCTCGGATCGGGCTGAGGCATGCGGACCCATTCTGCTCGCCCCGTATACATCTGAGCAAAACGGGCCGAACGCATGCTCATTCGGGGCAAATGCTCAAGTGTATACGCGGCTTTAGTATGCTCCCGTCGCACACGCCACTATGGGCCGCGGCAGACGGCTGTATTGCTACGATCTGTCACGGCATGGTACACAGAATAACGGGCATTGAGAAGCCACCTTATTGTGTGCGTTTGCGTGATTGGCCGTATACAATGCCGACTTCTGTCCAAGTTTAGCATACGGTACGAACCATTAGGCCATCGTAATAGCCGACCAGCGGTGTGCAACAGATAGAAATTTGTCTTACAAGCATAACAGTAAAAGAAATAGACTACAGGCGATGGCCTTATTAGACATCTAATCACCCACGACTTCCTATAGAAAACTAAATTTTCTTTAAATGTGTATATTGTTCTATCCAGATTAGTTGAAAAATACTATTCTGCTAATTTATGTTGGCCCGTTCTCTCTAAAGTTAGTAATAAATAACATGTTAAATATCTTTCAAAAATTTATTGGCAGACATTGTTACAGGTTTCATTTTAAACTTGTTTACAACATTTATTGGTCGGAATTAGAATGAAGGCCAGTATTTGTCTTCGATGAATGTGAAGAGCCGCCAATGAACCGCATTCAGGCTGCAGGCCGCTCCTGCTTCTACCGTCGAACCGTTCTGCGTCGTTGCCGCCGCCAATGAACCGCATTCAGGCTGCAGGCCGCTCCTGCTTCTACCGTCGAACCGTTCTGCGTCGTTGCCGCCGCCGCCAATGAACCGCATTCAGGCTGTAGGCCGCTCCTGTTTCTGCCGTCGAAACGCTCTGCGTTCCTGCCGCCGCCGGTGACCGCTCCTGGTTCTGCTACCGCCGCTCTCCCTGAAACAGCATGACGTCAGTATGCTCCCCAGTGCGGGTCCGCCCCGTCCCGCCCCCTCCGCGGACCCTGGCCCCACCCCAACCACCGCGGTGTTCGCGGCAGCCACGATGCCGGCTGCCGCAGTGGACCCAGCAGCCTGCGGCGGCATCGTCAGCTCCCGCAGGGGGCGCAGTCACGGCAGGGCGCCGCGTGCGGCGACTAGCGGCGGCAGATCCGCGGCGAGCGCTTCTGCGGGGCAGTGGCAGGCGGCGGCTGGACCACGGCAAGTACCGCGGTGCGGCGACATGCCGCGGCTGGGTCCCGCTGCAGGAGTGACGTTGCGGCCGCACGGCGCCGGGCGCAGCTCGTCGCTGCGGTGCGGCACCCTTGGCGGCGGATCCGTGCGGCAGCCGGCAAACGCGGCAGCCACAAACACCGCAGGACTCCAGCCGCGGAAGGAACAACGGGCAGGCGGGCTGCAATCCCTGCCCCAAAAGTCTCCAGCGAGGCGGCGCGCGCGTCAGGCTGAAGACTCGATTAGGCCGAGGTTCCAACGCGTCTGCTCGCTGTCCCGTCCGATGCTGGAGTACACTGAGGCCGTGTCAGACGCCGCTTTATATACCCTATCGACAATGCAGTGGGCCATTTCCGAGGCAACACACCGTGTCGACAAAGAAATCTCGTGGTTGCCGTAGTTACGCTGTCACAGCATGCGTCGAAATTTGGTATATTTTTCCAGAGTCGCACGCAGTATTCTGTTAGTACCACAAGTTTAAACGGTTCACGTCGGAGAAAATTTTAAAGATATTTTCGCTTTGATCACAGAGACCAGAATCTTATGCTTGAAATGAGCATTCTAAGCAGAGGAACCGCATTGTGTCTAAATTGAAGTGAAGGATTTCAACGGCATCTGCAAAGTCTCACTTTTCAAGAGAAACAAGACTTCCAACATTCAAGATGGTCACCGACATGTTAAGGGCATGTTGGAATCGTCGATAATGTGAGTGAATTTGGCTGTCACATCAATATGTAAGTGTACGTTCTCATATTCCATTTCTATTTTATATTTTAAGAAACTAATAGGAACTGTTTCTGTACTCGTAATATCTCCTTTTTAGAGGGGAGGGGGGGAGGAGAGCAAGGAGCGCATAGGCATTCGACCGTAGTGTTTTGAAGAAACTATCACAGCATTCGCTAGGATTTATTTCGAGAACCA